>OZ025241.1:56979862-57312362 GCA_964019155.1 Osedax fenrisi | reverse complement strand
TATTTACATGTAATAGCTAATTTAAAATTCAATGTAGTTTATTTAACTCCGAGATAAGAGGGATGTCGATATTATTTGCAATCAGGGTGAACATGTATTAAAATGTATGTTGATTAGGTAAAAGTTTATAACTTTGTAACAAATTATGAAAAATACAGAATATTTTCGGCACATTTTAAAATATAATTAGATCTATGAGATTGATTTTAAATGATGATGATGATGATGATATTAAGTTTATTAGCACTAAAATAGGCTCATGTAGACCCCTTCGCTCGTGTGGGAAGAAAATAATAATAAAATAATAGTAATACGATAATAATTTAATAATAATATACATTCAATATACCACGGACAACAATACTAAATAATATAAAGTACTATTATATACTACAGTCTGCATTGATATGGTGTAGTGTTATATACTACAGACTGCATTGATATAGTATAGTGTTATATAATAATAAGATAATAATAATACAATTTACTGAATTTACTGAATATTTAATTAATATACAGAAGGATATTCAGAAGCTATACGTAGCTTATATTAAGAATATCCTTATAACAAAAATATTAAATATTTAATATATAATAATAATTATGAAATAAGAAAATGTAATAACAAAAATGGTGTAATACAAGATATTTATATCGAATATACATATTAATAATAATAATAATAATAATAATAATAATAATAATAATAATAATAAATGATAATAATAATAATAATAATAATAATAATAATATAAATAATAATAGTGCGCATATTAATAATACGTATGTACATATATTACAAAATATTATAAAAGATATGAATTTTTAATATAGATTAGAGATTACATGATATTAAATATTTAATTTTTGAAAAAAATTGGTTAAGTGTGGTTTGAATATTGTATGATTTTATTTGTATCGGTAGATTATTCCAGCAAATGGGTCCATAATAAGTTATATTAAACTTTTTTGCATTGGTATTAACTAAAGGTATTTTAAATTTGTTATTATCGCGCATATTATAAGTAGTGTCTTGTAATTTAAATAAATTTATAATTGTTGTTGAAATTTGAAAATTTTTAATCCTAAACATAATTTTACAGGCATTATAGAATATTATTTCTTTAAAAGTTAAAATGTGTTGTTCTTTGTAAATATTATCCACATTAGTTCTATTTTTTTGACGATATAATATTCTTATAGCTTTATTTTGAGCTATACTTATTTGTTTTGATGTTACATCATAATTATTCCCCCATATATGTGTACAATAAATAAGATGGCAATGAAATAAAGAATAATATATTAGTTTTAAAATATTGATAGGTAAAATATTATTTAGTTTTCTTAGAATTGATAATCCATAATAAAGTTTAGATTTAACCATATTAGTATGTAGTTTCCAATTCATGTTCGAATCAATAATTACACCAAGGAGTTTTATTGAGTTTTTTTGAATAATGACAATATTATTTAATATAATAGATAATTTTGCTTTATTATTATTAAATATTAAATAGTTAGTTTTGCTTAAATTAATTGTCAATTTATTTAATGATAGCCATATATCAAGATTTTTTAAAGTTTTATTCATGGAATTTTCCATAGAATCAATATTATTTTCACGGAATATAATAGTAGTGTCATCAGCGAATAAAACAAAATGGCCTTGTGTTTTAATATTGACTATGTCATTTATAAATATTAAAAATAATAGGGGACCGAGGACAGATCCTTGAGGGACACCAAACTTAATATTCTTTATTTTTGATTTAGACTTATTGAATATTACAAATTGATTTCTATTATTAAGAAAAGATATTAATAATTTTAAAGCAACTCCTCTGAAACCATACTTCTCTAACTTATTTATTAATAGATCATGACTGATGGAGTCGAATGCTTTCTTTAGATCTATAGATACATATATAGATACATATAGCTGCACAATATTTCATTTGATTTGAAGCTATGGTTCCGGTTAGGTCAGTCAATGCATCGGAAGTTGAAACTCCTTTTTTAAAACCAAATTGTGATTTATTAATTATTTTATTTTTTTCCATAAAATCTATATATCTAGATTTTAAGACTTTTTCTAAAATTGTTGAGAAAGATGATAATAGAGAAATTGGCCTATAATTAGAAGGATCATCAATATTACCAGATTTATATTTAGTTACTAATTTAATAATGATATACATTTAATATAACATGGACACAAATAATAAGTTGGATGATTTAATGATTATGGGTAGAGAGAAAATAAGAAGTAAGATTTATAAATTTGTTGTGGGATCTAATAGAACGAATGGTAGGAGGGAGGGAATTCCATAGGGTTGGACCGGAATTTTTAAAAGCTCTAGAATTTAGGGAAGTTTTAATAGAGTTATGGGAGATAAGTAGAGGAGCATTTTGGTAACGAAGAGAAGATAATATAGTACGTTTTTTAATTAGATCAGAGATATAGCTAGGGATGAAAGAATATATTGATATATAGATTATAGATAGTATACGTAATTTACACCTGAGGGAGAAGGGTAGCCACATACGCGATGATTGATGAGATGTTGTAGTAGAGTGATCTAGTCGAGTTAAACAGTAAGTAGTACGTATTGAGGAATGGATAATCCGATTAAGTGGAGCAGTAGCTTTAGCAGGAAGTAAATTCAGTAGTGAAGAACAGTAGTCAATTCGGGAAAGTACAAGAGCATTAATTAGAGTTTTAGTAAGGTTTCTGGAAAGTGATGTCCATATTTTTTTAATTCTGAAGAGATGAAAGTTGGAGGATTTTGTAATGGATGATATATGATTCTTAAATGATAATTTGTCATCAAATTCTAATCCTAGGTTTTTGGAGGAATGAGAAGGAGAAATAATTATGTTATTTAGAGTAAAGTTTGTCAAGGAAGTTTCAGAAGTAGATATGTTGAGTACAGTAGTCTTAGAGGAATTAATTAGTAGTTTATTGGAGAGGAGCTATAATCTTATGGAGTTAGCACACTCGATTAATTCAGAGTTAATGGTATTATGAGAATTTATAGGGAAAAAAGTAAACAGTTGAATATCATCAGCAAAAATATGGTAGTGAATATTTGGAAATTTCTTAATTAGATCAGCAATAGGGCGGATATAAATAGAAAAGTGAGATGGACCTAGAACGGATCATTGGGGAATACCGTAGTTAAGAGGAGAAAGAGGCAGACAAATTTGTAAATCATAATAGAGATATTTCTGTTAGTCCGATATGAAGTAAACCATTTTAATGCTAAGCCAGATATACCCATTAAAGTAAGTGGCGAGATTAATATTTTATGGTCCAGGGTATCAAAAGCAGATGAGAGATCAAGTAGGATTAGCTGGCAACACGTGTTGCTATTTAAGGTAGATAATATGGTGTCACTTATACGGAGGAGAGCTGTTTCGGTTGAATGACCCTTACGAAAAGCGCTTTGAAACGGGTCGAAAAGATTATTTTTATTTACATGGGCGATGAGTTGTTTGGAAACAATTCTTTCTAATATTTTACTTAATAAGGGTAGGTGGGAGATCGGGCGATAATTACTAAATGAGTTGGGGTCTAGGTTATGTTTTTTTAGAATAGGGTATATTATGGCAGTCTTAAGATAGGGTGAAACTTGGCCAGAGTTTAGTGAGTTCGCAATAATATCCAAGAAAATTGGAGAAAATAAGGGTGAAAGTGTGTGATATCATGATAAAGGTAGGGGATCAGTGGAGGAGGTACAGTGAGATTTCATGTTGATTTCATTAGGTCATTTACTTCATACAGTGAAGGTATAGTGAATGTGCTTAATGAGTCAATATGATGGGTAATATATATGGTAGGATTGAGTATGGATTGAGTAGATGCGCAAATAATATTATTAATGCTAGCAATTTTATTTTTAAAGAATTTTTCAAAAAGAGAACACAGTTGAAAATTTGACGTGTTTGGTAAAATGGGGAGGATTTTTTCATCTGGAGGAGAGAGAATTTTATTTACTATTTTAAATAATTTGCGAGGATTGGAGGAGATCAATACTATCTTTTTGTTATAATAGATAGATTTTGAACGAGATATAATAGATTTGTAATTTTGTCTAGCTAGTGATAGAGCTAATTTAGTTTCAGTAGAAGGATTTTTAAGAAATTTCTTCTCAAATTTGCGAACACTCTTCTTGAAGATGAAAAGTTCGTGGGAGAACCAGAGAGAAAAAGGGAGGTCGGTAATTAATGTAGTTTTTGTAGGTGCATGTATATTGATAATATTTAGGAGAGTGGAGTTTAGGAGTACCGGACAGAGGGAAGTTGAAGAAGAGATCTCAGTTTTGATATTGTTTACAAATATTGGTAGGTCGATAGACATAAAATCTCTATATGTAATACGTTTTCGTTTAATCTTTGAGAATTTTAGATTTATAGAGAATTAAATAATAAAATGATCAGTTAGTAGTTCAATTTTTTGAAATGAGTTAGGGTTTATACATCTAACAAGAGGACTGGATAGGGGTGTAAATATCATATCAAGTGTATTACCACTAGAATGGGTAGGAAATTATATATGTTGGCACAAGGAAAGAGACTTAGTTAGGAGTTTAAAGTCACTATGGGGATAGATGGGAGAATTATAGTGATAGTTTAAGTCACTAATAACTATTGGTAGATAGGATGAAGATTAAGGAAGTTTATGGATAAATCATGAAATTCATCAAAGAATAAAATGGTTTCAGGTTTTGGGGGACGATAGATAACGGTGAGATGTAGAGTTAAGTTAGGAAGCTTGAGGGTCAGCGAAAGACAAAAAATATTTAAAATACCTACATTTTTAAATGATTGAGAATCGATATTGTATTCAAAAATTTCATAAATTTAGTTGTTTGATTTGTAACGAAAAAATCAGTTTTTATTTAATAAATTTAAAAGAATTATACTTAAATAAATTAGAATTATATTGATTAATATTTCATATATTAATTATTTTTTGATTGACATTTTATCATCTCTAGGGTGTCGATATTACGTGAATGTCGATATTAGAGCACTCTCCCATATACGTAATTTTTAGTACGTAGTATATAGTATGTACTAGTGAATCACTAGTAGTGATGTAAATGATGCCGAGCTTTTGATGCCGAGCCGAGACTTTTGGTTTTTGATGCCGAACCAAGACTTTCATTTTCGGAAAAAAAACGAGACGAGGCCGAGCCGAGACTCTAGCCAAACGAGCCCGAGCCGAACCGAGACTTTAGCCAATCGAGCCCAAGCCGAGCCGAGACTCTAGTCAAACAATCCCGAGCCAAAATGAGACTCTTACAAAACATAATCGATCCGAAATGATGCTTTTTTTAAAGTTACATTATAAACATAATTTTAAATATTTATCCATATTTTTATTAATGTTTCCTATTTCATGTGACATAATATTAAGTATATGTATTAATAGGTGGTTATTTTGTTTATAATATACTCATATGTTCATATAGTATATACCTACGCATATTTTAAAAATGACAAAATATAATCGTAGTTATATAATTTAGATATGTTAATATTTTTGTATAAAAATAAAGATTTATAAAAAACATCAAATTTCTTTATATAAATATGTTATTATTTTTTAATTTGATTTCATATATGTCATAATTTTAATATTTAATAGCCTATGACTAATAGGTATGATACTATCTAAATTATTTGATTTCAATTTTAATCGCTATTTATATTATCTTATTATTGTAACGAAAATTCTTTTGATAACTAGATATTATTATTTATTTTAGATTATACACTTTTTAAATTATAATTAACAAAAGTTATGTTTATAATAACATTGTAATATGAAATAAAAAATAAAATTGTAATATATGCTCGTGATATATTAAATAACAAAAAATACTTTATAAATCATAGGTAAAAATAAAATAATATAAATAAAATAATATAAATAAATAAGTTTTTAATAATATCTTGAATGATGATGTTGATACACAAGGTCTTAAATCTATATCGAGGTTGTTCCACTATATCGAGATTCCGCTATACTAAATTATCAATTGACACTAGGATATTTGTTTCCTTATCTGATAGTTTATATTGTATATTATTTATTGTAATGACATTATTTTAGTTTTATATACAAAACAATGATTCTGGTAACTGCAGTTATGACTCTGAAACTATATTGAGCTTATGAAAACTGAGACTAACACTTAAATGATACCTTTAATAAGCACGAGTTAATACCAATGCATTTTATAGAGACTGGGACTGCATCGATGCTTTAGGTAACCCATTCTGAGACTTACACGATGCTATTATTTACATTGAGACTGAATCGATGCTTTAGGTATTGAGACTGAGACTGCATCGATGCTTTAGGTATTGAGACTGAGACAGCATCGATGCTTTAGGTATTGAGACTGAGACTGAATCGATGCTTTAGGTGACCGAGACTGAGACTGCATCATGCTTTGGGTAACCGAGACTGAGACTGCATCATGCTTTGGTTAACCGAGACTGATACTGCATCATGCTTTAGATTGGAGCATGATTTACATCCCTGGTATGTACGAAGTGTCCACGTATACGTATACCACGTACATTGTACACATAATGTATACAGAATTATTGTTACGTATCTTTATCCGTATGTATTTATTATATATGTCCTTATTTTATTCCGATATATATATATATATATATATATTTATATAATACATTTAGATATTATAATTATAAAATAAATAACTTACAAACATAATAATAAGTTATAACTAAATTATAGATACTTTATATTTTATTTGTAAATTAAAGATATATCTTTATACATAGACGATTGCGTACGGATATATTCGTATAAGCTTATAATATATATTTATATTAGTATGCTCTAGCAATATAGTTATATATATAATAATATAATACCTAAATAATTACATATGTATGTAAAATTGTATATATATATATATAGTATCATAATATAATGTTATAATTCAACCAAACTACAATTACCTGTTAAAAGAATATACAAGATAAATATAATTTTTATCATAATTATATATAATAAATAATGTTAATATACGAGTATTATAACTATAAAATAATCATATACTAAAAAACTATATTTATATTAACATAAACAACCAATTAAATAACAACAATTTATATTTAAAATTATTATTGTTGTTGTTTACATTACTATGAATCTACATGAAAAGTTATTCAATGTTATTTACACTTTATAGTTTAATTGTGTAATATATATAAATAATATCACTAATAATTCAATTAAATAATTGATTATATTTGATATTTTATATGACTATTACAATATTTAATAATATATATTATTAAAATTATATAACTTTATTTTAATAATTGTGTATTAATTATATTAATTGTATTAATTAATACAATTAATACTATTAATAGCTGTGCTGGGTTGGTCCATCACAGCACATATTAAAGAAGGGTGTTATATCATCAAAGTTATATATATAAACGAGTCTTTAAGATGTCACTTTTACATTTTAAAAGTGTTGTTCATAAGAAATCATAAGAGAAACAAATATAGTTTATTATATTTATATTATTAAATGTTAAATAAATGATAGCTTATAAGATTAGCATAGGTAGGTATTAAATATTTAAATAGTTAAATATATTATTGAGATATTTCTACCAAACTATTTAACTCAAAGAACGGCATAACAACAGTGGTCCAACCTATTTAGTAAATATATCTACGAATTTATCTACGTGTATATTTGTTAACCTAAACCTTTTAGTTCGAAAAAAGTCTCATATAAATGTTCTCAGACCGTTTGATTAGACGTGCATCGATTAAAGGGTTTAATTAACGCAAACTAAATAAGTTGTAACAGTGTATATATATAACATGTTAAAGATACTTGTAATGCAGATGAAATTGCTGAATATATACATATATCTAATGAAGAACATATTGATATATAAATAATCGAGATAAATAGAAACTCATACCAACACCGGTTAATAATTCAAAACAATGAACATTCCCTATATGGTTATATACCGACATTTATCTATTAACATTTTCAAAGAACAAAGGTTTAAAATGATAATATTAATGAAATATTATTTATATTTAATTTATATTTAATACGGGAAACTATACACAAAACAGAAATGAGTTAGATGTTTGTATTTATATCATTATAATATTAATTTACATTAAATTACATTATCTAGGATTGTGAGACTATAGTCTAAATATATTTCTGATGACATGGAGTAAATAATGGACGAATAAAGGTGTCCGGTTGATGAGACAAAGGTGAAGAACAATTATGTGAACCTAGTATAAGAAATATTGAAATATTATTATATCTGAAAGTAGTATCAATAAAACTGGTAAGTTATTGCTATTTTTGTGAAACATCACTAGACATGTTATTACAAAAGGATATGTATTATTATGTAAAATATCAACTAATGAAATTATTGGTAGCTGGAGTATACTATGCTATATGCCAGAAGTATATTAATTACACGTCAATCACTAACTTGACATTATCTAGTGGTATTTCTAAATGATCATTAGTTGATATTTTACATGATAAATTATCATTGATAATACATATCCTTTCGTAATAACACGTCTAGTTGTGTTTTAGTGTTTTATAAAAATATAAATAAAAGTATATATATATATATATACTAGTATCTGTGCTCATCCGAAAACTGTTCTTTTATCATTAAAAGTTATGGTATATTTGATTAAATCACATATCATACTTTTTTAGACTATTTATATAATTATGAATATTTTATTAATTAGATAGGAATCGCAAAATAAATATTCATGACTTAGATGCCTGAAGGTAATTAAAACGTATCAATATTTGCAGGTTTCTATAGAAGTATTGCTTATAACTTATAACTTATAAGTTATTTATAAATATAATGTCATCATAAAAAATATAATTTGTCTATATCGGATGATATATAACGTATGTAAAATGATTTTCTGATAATTTCTGCCGTGTTTGCTAGATAGAATTTTATTCAGTATCTCAATATCAGTATACAAGATCTCCTACAACCTCGACGGCCATAGGAGGTAGGTTATTTCATCTGTAGGCCAATCTACTTGTATAGGAATATAAACGTAAGCTCTTTCAGAGACTGTGCTTATGGTCATCGGCCGAATACTGATAATTATACATGATGTTGCTAACTCTACCCAGAAAACATCTAGGATATTTAGGATATAGATATAGATATAGGAAATAGATAATAATATAATTATAATAGCGATAAATTATACTGGAGAATCATTTTAAACGTTATAAGGTATATTGACCACTGTAAATTACAACAAAATATATTGAATATGCTTTTTTATTAAAATTAAATATCATTCAGATATATTTTAACTGTTAACCTTATATAGTTATAACTTCTAATATTTGTAAAGGTTATATTGATTGTAAATTACGAGAGAAAAAACGATATTCTATATATATATATATATGCCTTAATAGTAATTAAAACGAATTAGTAGGTTATACCTAATTTTCAAATTCATTTTTCTCAAAATAATAAATGTAGGGGAAAGTCCCTGATTACCGACCCCTAAATGATTAGTTGTAATAACTTATTCAATAGTAAATATATTTATTTGAAATTTTGTAATTTGAGTAATATTATGGCAATGAATAATGTGGCTATTTTAAATTTTTGATATAATTATATTTACAAGAATAAACATGGGGGTCTGTAATCGGATACATGTGCCTAATACCGACCCCCTTCCCCTATTACCGACCCCCTAAAATAATCGTGGTATAAATAATGTTAGTATTATAATATCCAATCAACATAGTAGATATTCATTAATATAATTAATTATAACATGCATGCAATTATTTTGTATTGAATTTATGTTTTAATAGTAATATTAAATTTAAATTTAAACTTTATAGTAATTATATTAAAATAGTGTATATTATTGTTTAATATTTATTTACTAATCAGTATGTATATAATCGAATGGAATCATGAATCCGTAGTCTATGATTCAATGATACACAAATAACTTATGGCATATTTTAAAGTAAAATACTGATCTATTTTGATTGGATATTATAAATCACATGGGGTCGGTATTAGGGTAATTTAGGGGGTCGGTATTAGGAAAATCATATGGGTTGCTATAATTAAGATATGTTGGTTAATATTTATTCAAATTGAATTATTTTTATAATATTTATAAAAATGTTATTGATCTACAATATTAATCGCAGTATTACGTTTTCTTGTAATTAATAAAGTATTTACAATGATTTAAAAAAAGTAATTATTAAAATATTTAAAAAGTAAAAACAGAATATTACATTTTATCAAATAACAATTGTAGTATTACATATTTTTTTAAACAAAATATTTATTCATATTTATCTTTACAGTTCATGTATATATAATTTTTTAATAACTCTTATATTTACTGAGATACGAGAGGGGGTCGGTATTAGGAGGGGTCGGTAATCGGGGACTTTCCCCTATCTATCTATGCGCGAATTAAAAAAGTGCTTAGCTTCTCATGGTGTATATTATTCTATTATATATAATAAATATATACATAAATAATTCATATTAAAATAGGAGTATTCTGCTTTATTGTTTATTTTAATATGATAAATAAATATCAATATATTGATAACATTCTGTAAACAAATAATAATTGTTAACCCATTAAACAAACTATTACCAATAGGGGAAAGTAACATAATATGGACACTTTAACAATAAATAGTCTTAACATTTTATTAATCAATATTTTCCTTCAAAAATTCAATATATTAATAGGTTATATGATTATAGATATTATTGTGGTTTTTAAATGTTATTTAATATTTTTATTCAATAGATAATGGGGGTGTCCGTATTCGATACACATGTCCGAATATAGACACACTGGGTTATAAATTATAACTTATAATTATAATTATAATTATAACTTTATTTTAATTACGGACAGTGTCCGTCGGACACCCTATATATACGATTAGATAAACTAAATTTTATCGATGAACCAATGAGATAAAATACAATTACATTATTTATAATTAATTTTATGAATAATTTAATATAATTTAATTAGTAATTAATTTATTAATTTTTATCATTTTATTAATTAATAATATAATTTAAGTATCCAATATATATATATTGTAGAATATATATATTCTTGAGAATGTTTTAAGTTGACATTTTTTTTCATAAATTTTAAAACTTAATAAAAAAAATCAGTTTATTTGATATATCAGCACTATTTTAAATAATAAAAAAATAAAAAATACTCATTTAGACTATTTATATAATTATGAATATGTTATTCATTAAACATTATTTGTGTATGATTTATGGTTGCATAGATACCGAGAGTGTCCGTATTAATAATTCGGGTACTGTCAATATTCGATTACTTTCTCCTATAAATATATAGTAAAACCTCTCTATAAGAAACTATTTTTTTTCAGTACTTTTTTTCTTATAGAGAGGTTTTCTTATAAAGAGGTTTTTACTTTTCCAGTGATTTTAAGAATTAATTTATGATTGAAAATGTATTATATAACCTATAGGTTATATATATAGTATATTTATTTTGTATATTGTATTGTTTGGGCTTAGACATGTTAATACATAATGAAATTTTATTAGATTTACATTATAAATTATAAATTATGATTCATCATTGATGAATATAATATAATGAATATTATAATAATCTATTATTTAACAATTAATTGTATAATTTAATAAATTGTATCATAAATAAATTTAAGAATATAATAACATTTATTAATTAATTTTAATAAATTTATGGATATACAATAACAATAATTAATTAATTTCATTTCGAGCTATTTATGTAATATAATATTTGTAAGAAAAAAATATATCTAATATAATTTATTTCTATAATTGTTATCAATATACAATACTTCTATTTATATATAATTATTTTGTATACTTTTGTATATTTTGTAATAAGTTTCTTATAAAGAGGTTTTTCTTATATTTTTCTTATACGATTTTCTTATAAAAAGGTTTTTTAATGTGGAAAAGGTTGAATTCCAACCAAATGTGTGAATAATATAAACTTATAAAGAGGTGTTTCTTATAAAGAGGTTTCTTATAGAGAGGTTTTACTGTATATATATATATATTGTTATTGTTATTGTTATTTTATTTGGTGTCCTTTCATCCCATCCAGGAACTTAGATGAATTTTTCACTTATAACCATATATGGCTCTAATGTCCCTTCGAAGCCGCTCTCATGTTAAGGCATCCATGGTTTTAACGAGATCCGATCATTTATTTATACAAAATTATATAAGATCACTTCTAAATAATATTTTAAGACCCATTTTGTAAAATTAATTAATGGTCCGGACGAGGGTCGAACCCGTGTCCTACTGCTTGTGTGTCTGACGCCTTAGCCACTGAGCCACACAGGCAGTATATGTATATATATATATATATATATATATATATATATAATATATATGTTATATATATATATACTCGACAGGTGTTCATATGAGTAATCCATTCGTTAAAAATATCTACATTATTATGAAGGTACCATCAATTTTTAATTAGATTAATAAAATCCATTATTTTGTATTGCAATAAAAGTCAATGCTAAAATATGTGAAAGTACCATAGATTTATGGTTTACATCGGGTTTACATTAAGGTAAAATATAAAATATAAGTCTATGTAAAGTACCATATATATGGTAATATAGCCAGAGAGAAAGGTCATATGTATATATATATATATATATATATATATATATATATATATTTATAGAGCTTTCTTTCTAACTCTATGAATGTGGTAGAGCTACCCAGCAAACAGTAAGAGCAGCATAATAGCAGCATAACAGCATATGCTAGAGCCTCAAATATTTACATTGTGCTATTATACTGCTATTAAATGTATATTATGCTGCTCTTACTGTTAGCTGGGTATAAGTATAGAGAATTCACTATAGCTCTATGGAAAGTAGTTTTATGAATAATCCTAGTGTCTATGCACTTTAGTAATATAATATTTGAACGATAGATGTCGTAACAAAAGTTTTGTTTATATTATTTAAAATAAATTATTTGTAAACAATTTTTAGTACATAGGTTCAATTCATTCCAATTTTATAATGACACAATTAGAATCATCAAGATTTTATGACAATAATGATTCTGATGCATATAATAGTCATGATGAATGTGAATTAGAAAAAGAAATTGAAGAAGGTAATATTTAAATTATATACTATTTATATAAATTTTAAATTGTTTTAAATTAGAAATAAAATTTATTTCGTAATGAGTTTTCAGACAAACTGTTAAATTAAAATTAATAATCAACCACAAGTATACTAATATGTATTTATGAATATTTGCAAATATATTTAAAACGTAAATATTAATAATTATATGTAATTAGACTAATTACTAATTAGTATATTATCATAATAATAAGAATTTCTTAAAGAAATTAAAAAAAAATAATTAATTATTTAAATCATTTAATAAATGGTATCTCAGATAATATATTAGAGAAGATGGCACAGTCAAGGTGAAAATTCCTCATATACAACCACATATGTATAATTAAATTATGTATCTAATTTAATATATGTGCCCACCACAATATAATATACGGTATGTTATATACCGCCCACCAAAATAAAATATTGTCGCATGTAAATATATATATTGAATGTTAAATTTAATACGAATATTTATTTATGTTTTCCTATTGAATATATATGCCGAATTATTCCACTTGCATTTATTCCGACTTATTCCTATTTATTGTACTTTCCGAATTATTATCAATATATATGACTATAGACTAGTCTATATTATAATAAATAACATACTTACCTTTTGTATATAATGTATATATATTTACAATAAATTAAAAATTAAAATATATCATAATATCAAAACATATTATCACGTATCACCATTATTGTATAGCGTACACTGTACGCCGTACATCTGATGATAGGGATATTGTGAGTGAATATTACATTCGTATATAATACGTATTTAGTGCAGGAAATATACATAATTGTAAGTGAATGATACTATAATAGTAGAAAATGAAACTGTTAATATGGTGACTGTAATTTATACTTTTCATCGATTGACACGTTTATTTTATATGCTCCTAGCGCTTATAAACAATTTACATTAAAAGTATGAGAATATATATATATATATATATATAGATTTATATATATATATGTTTCTGTTTATAAATACAATACACGCTGTGATGTTATTATCAGTAATATAATAACAATATGATTTCAGAAAAAAAGTTATTTACTTTCGAACTATTGAAAATTACAGGCTATACATCATATATAATATTGGAAATTCTATATCATATCACTTTATACCTTATAACCCTGTATCTCGGAACCTTATTGATCTGATCAAGTGTCCCCCAGAGGATGCTGTGTACTTATTAGGTGTTGTTTGATACATGTGTTCTGTATTCTCTTATTGTTGTATATGTTTAGTTCACCATGTAATCATCATCGGTATAGTATTACACAATCGCTGAAGTTTATATTCTCCCACGCTGTATCTTTCATCGATAATTATAGATAATACATAGACATACAATTCTTATTGATTAGATGTTTATGATTTCTGTTAATTTATTATTATTTGAAAGCAGAGATTTTTAGTTGAGGAGGATTTTAGTAGGATATATACACTTTTAAATAAATTACAGTAAATATACTATTGATTATATATATATATATATATATATATATAAGTAGATGTATTAATATTATATAATAGTATACTTGTTATTACAAATAGTTGTACCATTGAGATTATATAAATAACATATACCCGATATATTAATTCTTTATATTAGATATTAGTTTTAATATCTCTATGTATTTCATGTATTTGTTGTTATTTGAATTGAATACTCGAGGTATACGTTTACCTATGTCACGTTAGTTAATACAAGGCACACTTAATACACATGTGTTTACCTCATAGATACGGAGGAATCTAGTGAGACAGATGGAATCTCTAATAAAACTGAAAAGGTCGAAATCAAAGAACAGTTAGTTACATTAAGTTTGTTCATATTGTTTAGAAATGTTCTAGATATGTTGAATTATCTATTTTTATTATACATTCTTTTAGTTTATTTTTATATTTATAATTTTTTATATTTATACTTATATTATAATATATGTATATTAGTGCATATACTGGCAGTCTGATATAAGTCCAATAAGATTCTAAATAAGTCCAATAGTTTGTATATATATCATCCTATATCAACCTGGATGTTAACACTAAATCAGATATTATTATTATTAATAACGATATATTAAGAGACCAACAGTTGGTTATTAGTTTTTAAAAATAATAACGATATATTAAGAGACCAACACTTATCGTTATAAATGTATGATATTAATAAAGTTAGTTTATCATTAACCATTTAGTATCAGTAATATTCACTATATAATACCGAGCGTATCGGTGTAACCTAATCAAATCCCCGCTTCGTAGAATGTACCTCGATAAATTGACGATATTCAAGAAGCAACTGTCGCAGCTTAGCGCTAAGAAGCTTCCGGAATACGTGAAGATGCTGGAAGAGATCGATCGCAACTGTGACGAGAGGATTATCATGAACAAGGATTGGTACAACTACAAGGTAACACCAACGATTATAGATTATTCAATAACTCGCTTAAACTTATGCATATCAGCAATAATATGTACGGTAAATATACACGATGATCGATATATATATTAGCGTTGTCATTCGGACCCGGACTTCGGACCCGGTTTCGGACTTTAGGTCATTGATACCGGACTGATACAGTATAATTTATGATATATCGGACTCGGACCGGACTCGGACCGGAATTTAATATTTAACTCGGACTATTTCGGACTTTAAATATTAGATTCGGACTATTTCGGACTTCAAATATTAGATTCGTATTATTTCGGATTTTTATTATTGGATATCTAAAATACATTCCAATGTTTACCTTTGGGATTATATTTATTCGCGCCATTTTCAACCAACATAGCGGTTCTGTGTATGTATCCGCGATACTATTATTCAGATTAGCGTCCCTTTGTGTGAATAGGCGCCAATGTCATCAAACTACCCCGCCATTCGTATGTATCCGCGACACTTTTAATCCACATTGCATCATTTTAAAACATTTTCATTGCACAGAAGTTTTAATAATAATTGATCATATATAATAAATATACCATTTGAGGATCATTATTGCTAATAATTAATTTTGAAATTATTATTTAAAAAAATAGCATTTTATAAATTTATTTTTTATGAACGATCATAAATCACTAAAATCCAGTACTAAAATTATAGATATTAAAACCTGATATTTTTTTCAACTATTTGATTCTCACAAATATCTCCAAAACCCGAACCAGTTTACATCACTATACGATACTTATGCTGCTGTCAAACAATGCGGATACAATTATCAAACGATACTGATACTGATATTTCTGTCAAACGATACTGATACTGATACTGATACTGATACAGCTGTCAAACGATACTGATACTGATACTGATACTGATACTGATACAGCTGTCAAACGATACTGATACGATACTGATACAGCTGTCGAATGATACTGATACGATACTGATACAGTTTCGAACGATACTGATACGATACTGATACAGCTGTTGAATGATACTGATACGATACTGAGACTTACTTTTTAGAAAATTTGACAACACTAATATATATATATGCCATAATATAGATTGTGTATAAATTGTTGTATAAACACATAAGTTATGTATATTAACTATATATCCTAACTATATTTCATATCGCTATATTCACTCATTGGTCTACCTATTCCAAATCATATTCACATGTTAAACCAATCACATTCACACACACTAACATATCATCACCATTATTAACACAGAATCAAACCATCAAATCCTCGTACCATAAGGACATGAAATACGCTAACGACAATTTTCTGGTTTACATTCAAATACAGAAATTGTATAATTTAATTAGTTTATTTAGTTTATTACAGTAATGCTAAATTATTAGAAATTATTTCAGTGAATATCATAATATATATATATATATATATATATATATATATATATATACTTACATATATATTATGTACTTTGTTAAATTTTATAAATAATAATGGTTATTATTATTTATTAACATATAAACCTGTGTCAAAATAGAAGAAAAAAACAGAATTAAGAGAGAATTTGATCATCGAATTAGAAGAAAAGAAAAGGAGTATTGAACAGGATAAACATTTCATGGAAATCGGATCAGGTATGTATTTGACCAACTATATATATATACAACTATCTCCTTGGTAGAACAGTTGACACATAGGTAGTAGGATATGTGCTCTCATCCCTTACGAACCTATAACATAAGTCTTAACATAACATTTAGAGATGATCTTATATAATTGTGTATGCAAAATAATCGTCCCTTGTTAAATCCATATATATCTGAATATGAGAGCGACTTCGAATGGCCATTTGAGCCCTATAGTTATAAATAAAAACTTTATCTAAGTTCCTGGATAGGATGTAAGGGATACACCAAATTAAAAATTAAAATAATATACGTATATATTACTAATAACTAAATGCTATTACAAGATATACATTATTAGATAATATTACTAAACATATGCATTATTACAATATCGATCAGATAATATTATTACATAATCTATTAGATAACATTATTACGTAATCGATTAGATAACATTATTACGTAATCGATTAGATAACATCGACTCGAAGACGAACACCAGAAAGTTAAGACGTCGAGCTAACGAGCCTATTCCGATGCCGGACAAGAGACGGAAGACCTTCACACGTTTGTACACTAATTCTATTATACACTACCTTGTTTCTATCCTTCACTGTTTAGTGTTGTTTTCTTATGCATATTTTGTACTAATGTTATTATTTAATCAAACTAAATAGTCTTTCTTTAAATATGTCTGTATACATATATATATATATATATATATATATATATATACTTTCATAAACACGAAAGTAATTTCGAATATTTAGACACAATATCATCTGACATCGGTTAGTATTCATTTAAGTCACTAGGTGATCAGTCTCTAGGTGATCAATCACTAGTACTACTTCTCTCTGTAACTAAGCATTCTATTCGCACTCGTGTAGCCTCTATTCAAGATCAATAAGTATAAACCACAAAATTGATATATATATATTATATCCTCTCGATCATTCCTCTAATCTCCCCTAGATTATATGTACAACATGTAATGTCACGATGTAGTTTCATGCTCTGGTACTTCTTGGATTTCTATAAATACACACAACACAACCATATCAGAAACTCATTATGATGTTAACATTCTTCCTATATTGCCTACTTGCCCATGCGTATCTTTTCCACGCTATTTCATCTTAATCTCATGTTTATTATTGCGAATACACCTAATCATGATTATTGACCATTATCAACATGTCATCCTTGAGGGGAACCCTACATTTTAAAGTGATGATAATTTATTTATTTTTTTATTTTATTTTATTCCATAATAATACTTATTGTAGTGTTTTTAGTATCTGTAAAATAATTAGTCATGAATTCAGTCTAGAAATAGCATAAAAATGTGTTTTTTGACGATACTATTCAAAAAAAAAGTAGCTTATTATTTTATGTATAATGAAATCAATATCCCTAACTAGTATATTTTATTTTATATAGTTTTAAAAAGTAGATTGTTTACGTTGAATTAGTCTGTTATTGTATTTATATAAATACAAAGTCATGTGATATTAATATCCAATTAGAAGGCAGAAAAAGATGCTTGAATATTACTTTGTAATTATATATAAATATTTTCGATAATATAGTTCACATTTTATTTTATTTCTAGTGTAATTATGTATAATTATGTATAATTATCAAAGAATAGAATTATAGTATATTATCTTTATATATTTTCTTATATTATATAATATGAGTAAATTACTGAATGATTATAATTGATAAGATAATGCTATTATATAATATTCAATATTATATTTTTATGCTGTCAAACTTCAAACACTGTTTTCTCAGAATAATTATTTTGCGCTTGGTATGTGAATTCAAACATATAGAACAGAAAAACTATTATAATTATAATATTAATTTTATTTGCTTTATATTGAATTTAATTATATGAATAGTAAAATAGTGAGATAATTGATAAAATGTATAGTAGTCATTGTATAAAATGATAATTTATATAGATATACCATACTTTTATTATTGCTAATTTTAATTTAGATATATATAATATAATAAATAATAATATTAAAAATAAATTTGTATTTTCCTATGCATGTATATGTTATGAATACGATAAAAAAAATTAGGTCAATTGAATGAATAGAATATCAATTCTATTTTTTTTAATGGACCTATATTTTTCCCATCTATTTATACACGAAATTGGCAAATGGCGTGTTATGTGCGGAATTCCTTAATAGGATAATTATCATTTGCAAAATCCTATAATATAACATTATATCCAATATACTATTATATAATATTGTTATATAATTATGTTAATAATATATTATTAATATATGATTAATCAAATATAATAGCGTTAATTTAATTTATACATTCGGAATATTTTACATATAATACGACATTTCTTACAGATATGTCACCATTAAAACTACCAGGTTAACCGAATGCTATATAGTATATAATCACAGACACAACCAGTTCATCACATTAACATAGGAATACACTCTCTCTATCTCTGTGTGAACAACCTACTTTCTCACTATTCTTTACTCTCTCTCTCTCTCGTATTAAAACAACCTACGAAAATTGTCACGACGATACAGCTTGATTAGTTGTGAATGTTTTCATCGTTGACATACTCATGCACGCATACATACACATACACACATAGATGCATGAACATAAACATTATTTAGACGGTTACATATATACTCCCTGTACGCTGTCCTAGTTTCTCGGTGCAGTTATTTTGTTTCCGTTATGATTTCGTATTCCGGGAAAACGGAGCAAAAGGCGATAGGTGTATTTATTTTTTATTATTTATTAATTTCTTTCCGTTTCAATTTCGACGTCTCCTTCAGTTACCTGACCTATACCGGACACCAGATTCACAATAACCATTGGCTTCTTACGAGGTTGTATACGAATATCGGAACTTCCATTACAATCAAGTCTATTCGCGTATAGTATACATATATACCGTATGTATATATACTCTATACTTATATTTAAATATTATGACACATCGTATTACCGTTAGGCTAAACTTACAGTTCTGATCGGTAACACCGCCACCCTCCCCCCCTTCACCCCACCCCCCTACAACGACCTCTACGCACGACCTCTAGACCAAGTGAACTACATGATCGAAGACGACGACATTCTCGACGACCTTCGCATCATCAACAAGATCTCCGGCGGTAAACCTCTCGCCCGTAAGCTCCTCAACGGTATCGTTAGCGCCGCGGTGGCTAGCGGGGTAACTGGCATCATAGGGGGCGCTACTTCGCTGACGTCGTCGGCCGGTACTATGGGACACCCGGTGATGACGTTCGGGTTACCACCGCGCGATAATAAACCCCCAGTCGAGACCCTGTACGACGCTAAGATCGACGATGGAAGACTTCAGTACGATCGCAAATGGTTTAGTAACGATTGATCCCTGTTATAACTTAGTCTATGCCACTGTCCCTAGTTCTCCCTTAGTTTACATGACTCTCCCTACTTATACTTTACGAAATCACTAATATTTATGAATTTATGTTAATTATTTTTTATATTTTTCCATATTTTATATTATCAAAAATAAATTTATTTAAATAACTTTTACTAGTCAATTGGATTTATTTTCACTAATAAATATTTATAAATTTATGTATTTTATTTATTTAGTATATATTTATTATATTTAAAAAAAAAATTTTTAAATAATTATTAAAAAATATTATAAATTAAATTTGTTAACTATAATGAATAGTAACAATGCTAATTATATTAAATTATAATTGTATATATGTATTTATTCAATATATACATTTATGAATATTTTAATAATTATAATAATTAATTTCACATTAAATTTACCCTTTTTAATTAATTATAGTAACCTGTAGAGAATAATGATATTATATTGTGTATAGTATTAATAATTAGTGTGAATTTATCTATGGTATTATATATTGATGTTTTCAATAATAATTAATAAATTATTAAGTTTATTATTATAATTAAGAGTAATTTTAATTTAGTAATTACATATATAATGTTAAATTTACTATTATAACATAAAAATTAGTTGTATATAATAATACTAAATACTTTTTTTAATAAAAAATATCATGTATTATAAATATTATATTCTAATATAATTTATAACATAATAATATATATTTATATTTTTATGCTATTAATTTTTAATAATATATTTCAATATAAAATTATTAAATATAATGTATAAATATATGATGATATTTGATTTATTGACGTAATTTGCTACTCAGTTTCTGACAAGATATTCTACTACTACTACTTATGCGACGTGATACTTTACTACTATTACTACCAATGACCTCTATTACATTCACACACATATATTCGTGTGTATTCCCCACTGAATAGTGACATCGCCCGTTTATTAATGCTATCCCTACCACTACCCCCGCACAGGTACCACAGAGGTCAAAGTGTATACGTCGAGTCTAAAGAAAATAATAAAGTGGCTGCAGTGATTAGCGCCGTCGGAACGCAAGAGGTTAACACCAGGGGGCGGGGTAGCTAGTGAATTGAGTGAGCAGTTCATTTGTTTATTAATATTAAATATTCAGATATATGTTATCTATAACTATTGATTATAAGTCACTGAAAAACGATATTTCATAGAGATGCCTAAGGGTAATTAAATCTATTTAGTAATATATGAAAATATCAATAAATAATATAGATAATTTATTTGTATTATTAACTTATATATGTATCTAGTAATTTAATTTTCTATCTATCATATATTGAAAATTTAATTTATAAATTATTTTTTACAATTATTAATAATTGATTTATTATTGCTAAGATCTGGCTTCGGAAAACGAAAGATAACGAACGACTCAGAGTTTTCATTGGACAACTTCAAAGTGGCCGATTTACGATAAAACGAAGAACAATATAATATATACACTATGTGTATATGTCAACAATGTCTACATCAATGTCTTGGTGTAAGTTCTTATTTATGTTTTTATTATTTATAAAAAAATACTACCAATAAAATTATATTTATTTTATTAAAATTATGTTTATGTTAATATATATATATAATGATACTTATTCATTGAAATCACGATATATACATCGTATACAATACAAATAGCGGATACAAATTAACCTATTACCCCATTAACTTAAATTCCAAAAATCATCTACATTCTGGATATATCACTATAAATATAATTCGATCTAATGTCAAAAGTAGTTTAATATCAACTGATTATCTTATTTATCTAAACTAGTTATACAATCTATTTTCTTGTTACCATCAGACTTATCTGTACGCATATGAATAATATTCTTATTTATATTTTACTATTGTATTTTAGTGATTGTTTTATTATATTTATTCTAAAATAATCTATATAAACCTTTTTATCTTATCATAGTCCCCTAAGAGGTATATATATATATATATAAGCCTAAAAAGAAGTAATGTAATTAGTAACCAATTTATTTGAATGCTTCTACTAAGTTAACTCCCTGGTTTAAACCGCATAACCCAGGCGTTGTAAATTATCGCCTAAGCATCGTGTAATTATTAGCACAAACAAATATAAATAATTCAGCAGTCTATATATATATATATAAATGAAAATGCATAAATATATGATCTTTTATATTATAGGATTTAAAAGTTATCTTTATATAATAGTTTGAGATTTTTAATGTCAATGTCTAATATAAATGTTTATATTAAAAATATATTATAAATTCAAAAAGTATATTAAACTGGTTATTATAATAATAATAACAACATTATAATGTTTATTTTAAATATAATGTACAATAAATAAAATTCTTATAAAAATAATTAATATGATTAATTGAATATTTATATTCCCTTTTTTCTTATGATTAATATAAAATATTATAAACTAATACAAATAAATATAATTTGTAATAGACAAATTTCAATATATGAACACATTTTCGTTTTTTTAAATGAATGTACATTTTTAAATATAAAAAATATACAAAAACTGTTTTTATAAAAAAAAAATTTATATTTCAGTATTATTTATTTATTATTTATAATTACTGGGGCTTAAAAGGTTAATATATATAATGAATCATATCCAAGAACTCAAATGTTGTGATAACTAATTTACATAATCTATTATTTTAAATAGTTAGTTTATTATAAATTTAATAAAATAAGTATGATAATTCAAGAAAACTTATAAAATAAGAATGAGTACAATTACAAAATTGTTAGATAAATATGAAATAGAATAACAAATAACTAGAAAATATCGTTAAATAATTTGTTTATTTAATATACTACACTAATAGTATAAGGATAATTTTCTTACTTATATTAGGTTATTATATTTTATACGTATTTAGTATTATAATTATATGTTGTAAGTATATTAAAAAAATATAATATTTTCCGTAGGTTAATTTCAATTATCAGTGAAAATTAATATAATTAAAACGTTATAACAAATATTTGATCAATGTATTATATTTAAATATACAATTCTAATTCTATAAATTATAAAATAATATGATTAGTATTAAATTAGTAAATCTTATAAAAATATATATTCCAAATGTATTATATTGTGACTAATTTACAGTACATACACATACACTAAATAGTAAAAACCCTAGGATAAAAACAATATACAGTATTATGTATATATATACTCTAATTATTTGTTGATATTTACAATATTATTAATATATTTATTAATTAATTTATATTATTAATATTTATATTTTAATATACAAATTATATAGTATAACGTGAAATAATGAACGGAAATTATATATATATATATAATTATACAGTATTAAGTATACAATAGATAGAGAATAATAATACAAGAATTATACATCCCATATTTTGTGGCCTCTTTTAATATAATGAACAATAATTATTTTAAATATTTCATTGAGATTATCAATTAATCACATTTTATCCAGTAATTAATCAAGTTTTAGATATATATTAACCTAAAACTATAAATTCAATATACAACTTTGAAAATTACTGTCTTTATTTAAATCATTTGAGCAAATACAATATGTAAACTAATTAAAATTTAATACACAATTGTATTGAGTCAATACATATATGTATACATATATATATCCTATTCTATTTATTCTTATGTAATCATTTAGAATATATAGATTAAACTTTGATTACAATTATTTGCAATCTTAACAATAATTCAATTATTTGAAAGAAAGTATTTTTTATAAATACAGATATTAGATATATGAAAATATTTAGAATTTATTTTGATGTATACATTCATAATAAATAAAATGTGTAGAATATTAAAATTGATTTAATTACAATATTTTAAAACAACGAATACGATATTATATATATATATATATATATTATATATGTATACATAGATATGAAGTTTACAATAGTTGAAATCTGAAAAGAAAGTTAAAAATAGACGCCTATGTTCACAACACATAGACGGTGACAGACGGACAAATGGGATTATCCCTCTGGTTACTCTTATTAGATCGTTATCTCTTATTAGATCTCAATAGCGGTGCTTCACGGAACCACCTCGCAGGTATGATGATGGGGGGGGAGCCATTAGTATCCCCCCGGGCTCGTACGATGATAATACTATGGTAATGTTCGCGCAGTGGTGATCTCTCACTCGTTTCTCTCTCCCTCACTCCCTCTGTACAGAGGTCACTAGAAATCACTCCCTCTAGAGGACACTGCCAGTGTATGAGTCGCTCACGTCGGCTGATCGAGTAGAGAGCCAGTGAACGAGAAGTCTTCGAACACTTGCTGGTTGATTGTCTTCAGCAGGTTCTCGTCAGGTGGGGTCAGTACTGTAGACTCCATTGTGAAGTCCATGTCAAAGTTACTGACATCGCATGTGGATTTCTGTGTAGCAGTAGTGGCGGTATGTGTGTTATTGTATAATTTTCCTTATCAATATAATATTACTACTATTAATAATATTATTAATGTACGTCATTAAAAAACAACTCAACCTCATAATTTACATACTTTACTTCACAAACAAACCACTAACAGACAACTGAGACAAACATATAGACTTGACATACCGACTACACGACTACGAAAGTACGGTAACAAACGATTTAGCTGGAGAGGTGCAACTCTCTGGAATAAACTTCCCCAATCCATACGCAAAGAAGATATCTCAATCACCACTTTCAAATATAAACTCAAGGAGCTATTCAAACGTTCCCCACTAAAATACCACATATCTAACCCTCTTTGAAATGTAATCGTGTTATTATATTATTATATTTAAGAATGTTATTTTATTTTATTATATTATTTTTACGGATGATCGTTAAATCACGGAACCCACACCTGTAAACTGTTCGACAAACAGTAAAACACATTGTAGAATATTATATTAATCTTTGTGTATAAATAAATACTATTACTACTACTACTACATTATATTATTAATATAATTATTTATATTAGAATTATTATTAATATTTTTTTTATTATTATTATTTATATTTTTATTATTATTTTAATTATTATTATTATTTTAATGTTATTTTTTAAACAAAATTTTAATTTTATTCCACAAAATATATAATTATAATATGATAAAATTAAAATATTTTCTAAATATAACATATATTATTATGAGCTATTAATAAAATCATATGATTTCATAGAATATGCTACCATAATTAATTCTATTCATACTACACTTATGTTGTGTATACACTTATATTAATATATGTTCTTAATTAGTAGTAACTATATTGACACTAACCACTTTAGGCTCGAATGGGGGCTTTACCTGTCTGTTCTCCAGTTTAACCCAGTCAATGACCTTGAAAAATGGATGTTCACGGATATTGCCCTTCAAGCAAGTCGGCATTCCCAGTCTATCTTCCGGTTTCTTAACTAGTAACTGTAACATTTAAATGCATAGGTCAAGATAATTTTTCAAATATTAATGGGAGAACATTACAATTTTTTATAATAAATAATATATTAAAACTATAGTTTCAGAAAATTTCCAATTATGTATTGTAAGATTTATAAAGTAATATATTAGATATTAAAATAACTTCTCTAATCCGCAATTATAATATTTTAATATATAATGTCTAAAGTATGATTTTACAACTATGAGATTATAACTAATAATTGAATTATTCATTTCTCTAATTTTTCATAAAATTATTGTATTAATATATTATATATGTCTCATCAATAAGTTGAAGATTTATATCTAGTGGTGTGAAGTAATGTTAAATCTACCACATGAATGCATAATATTAAATATAATTTGATAAATAAATAATGTTAGTTGTTATTATACTAGTCATACTATATATATATATATGATAATTAACATAAAAAGGCTATTAGTATAATGTAAGAAGATATATCTAGTATACTACTTGCAAAGTCATTACTCCATATGGAGATAAGGAAATTTTCAAAACTGGCTAAACTAGCAGGTGTCTTACAAGGAGATCTATTAACTTCATATATTTTCATCCTAGTTGTCGATTATAATCATGATTATGTAATGAGAACAGCTTTAATAGGAAGGGAATATAAGCTAGGTTTCCAACTATTGAAAAAAATAAAGCAGAAGAGTACCACATATCAATGTTATAGATATGGACTTCTCAGATAATATTTCATTAGTAAGTGAATGTATCGAAGAAACCCAAGAAATGTTCACTAAAGTAGAACAATCAGCAAAATGAGTATAACTAAGAATAAATACAGGGAAAACTAATTAAATAGGCTACAATATCAATCAACAGTTTGAAATCAAAACTATAGAAGGATAACATCTAAAGAGTATTCAAGTACCTCTGGGTATGTGTATATAGTATATATACTATATACATAGGTATATTAATTTTTTTTGTATATTATATTAATTTTTAAATAATTTTATAAAACTATGACTTTAACTATTAGCTGACTCATGACATCATTTTATTTAACTTTTATCCGACTTATAATATAATTTACTTTTAAAATGACTTATTTAAAATTTTAATTGACTAATTTGTTATAATATTATTATTATTATTATTATTATTCTAATTTTTACTTTTACTTTTATTTTTAATCTAAGTTTTTAATGTTTATTATAATTTAGTTGTATAGTTTGTTCCTATTTGTTTTATTATAACTTTTTAATATATTTTTATTATAATTGTATTATATGTTTATATATATTTATATATTTTATTATAATGATGATTAGATAACGAGGAGTTTTTTAATAATATTATTGTATTTTTATTATGTTATCTAAATCATGTTCTACTCTTTATAAAGAATATAAACTTATACATTTTTTACTATTTAAAATTGAATTATTTTTAATTATTTTTTTCTTTTATTACATTTATATATTTATATTAAGATGTAGTAGAATAATTATGGAATTTGTTTTTTTTTTGTATTTCGTTGACTCTTAATGGATAAATTTGTCATATTTTATATCGGGTAGTACGGATGCATTTGCTGGATCCAAATGTTACCAGTGTATATACTATTGGCGAAAGTATATTCCCTAAGGTTTTGGAATTGATGAACCCACATTCAGAAAGTTGATATACTATGGTTGTTTATGCTTTATGAGTTGATGATGTATTTTACTAATTTAATTTTTCACTCTATTTTTTGTTCTACTATTTCTTGATTTTAATTATATTCCTATATATTTTTTTCTCCTCGTAATCATAAAAGGGTGAAAGAATTGATAAGCTCTGCTTCTTCCTTCACCCAGGCAATTGCCAAATCTGATTTTATTATTATTATTTATTATATACTGGGTAGCAGTACACCAACTTTGAAAATCAGAAAAGCATTTGTTTGGAGAATGTGTCATCCAATAAGGAATATCTGGAAATCAACTCTTAGTAGGAAACTAAAAATCATGCTTATGCAATTAACATTTGAATCGGTTCTGCTGTACGGATGTGAGACATGGATCTTCACAAAGATACTACTCAAAAACTAGATGACACCTACACTATAATTTCTACGAATAATGCGAAGTACTTTATAGGGATATATAAAAATCATCTACAAATATCATACGTGGATGCTTAAAGTTTGCCAGATAATGCCTACGTAAAGATGATGAAGTTGTTTCGTATCATGTTCTTTGGAAACTTACTCATGTAAATAAAAGATGAGTAAGGCCATCTGAAAGTTATATCAGACAGTAGAACGCGATACCATTATACCAGCAAACCAGTATATTCATAGCTATAGATATAATTATACTCATTTGTTCATTGAATCTTTCTTTATACTCATCATTCATTGATTCAATGAATCATGATGTTTGAAGATATTTCACTGTCCGGGAAACCGGAATCCCGAAATAAGCAGAGTAAGCATATATATATATATTTATATATATATATATATATATATATATATATATATATATATTACTGCAATAATGTTATGACAGATATTTCACTTTCATTCACTATAATAGGTTCGAGGTTTATTTAAGAAAACGATTAAAATATCTGTTTAGTTGATTGTTTACAATTAATATGCTGTTATTTATAACCTCTATCAATAAAAATAAAATGAATGTCATAATATATACTTATCTATATACATTATCTTATCTATAATATTGTAATAATTTTAAATTTCTATTTTTTCATTATCTAAACTAATGATATTAATTATAAACATATGTGTAAATAATAATGGATCATTTTTACATTCGACATTCACGGTAACCTGAGAGAGTATTTTGTTAGCGTCAATATTCAACCAAGGCGGATAGTGAGGATTGTCCTTACGGATGGAGAGGAACAGGTCTTCCTCGTCATCCCCGTGAAACGGAGACTGACCTATGAGCATCTCGTACAGCAGCACTCCGAATGACCAGTAGTCCACGCTCTCGTTGTACTTGCAACCATCGAGAATCTGTGACACGATGGAAAATGATTTGCAAGCAAAAGTATCATATTGCCACTATGACGAACTCGTCACTGGAATATGTAATTAGGTATGATCATGATCATAATAAATATATGTATTGAACCACGATTCGTATTAGTACAAATAGCAGATACAAATTCAATTAAGTACTCGTTAATCGTAATTACGTTAATTGCTGATGAATGGGGTATCGGTATATTTATAGAAATTAATAGAAATAAAGTTTCTAATGTAGGGGTTGTGATATTATTTCAGAAAATTGAAAATATTGAGTTGATCAAATTACAAAAATTTAATATTTTATAAATTTAATTTGTAAATTTTAATTAAGAAATTTATTGAATTATGATTATAAAAAAAATAAATGATAAACTTCATTATATAAATGTAGTATATAACACTCCACTATATCAATTCAGTCTGTAGTATATAACACTACACTATATCAATGCAGTCTGTAGTATATTAAACTCCTCTATATCACTTATAATTTGTGTCCGTGTTATATTTAATGTATATTATCATTAAATTGTTATCGTATTATTATTATCTTATTATTATTTTTTTCCCTCACATGACTCTATTTTAGTGCTTAATAAAACTAATATCATCATCATATAAATATAAAAAACTATGCATGAATATACTACAAATTAAAGATTTTTAAACTAACCTCCGGACTTATGTAATCTGGGGTTCCACAAAACGTAGAAGCTTTTGAATCATGTTTCTCCCTTTCTTTGCACATTCCGAAATCTGCAAGTTTTACATGTCCATCTTTATCAAGCAGGACATTATCTAACTTCAAATCTCTGTCAGGATATGCATTTCTCTAGTATTTTTATATATAATTATATATATATATGATATGCTATGAGCTATTTTATTAATACATATAATAATATATATACCATATTATCAATAATATTATAATTATATTAAATTTCTATTTACCCTATATAATGAAATTTATTGTAAATATAAATTTTATTAATTTCTAATATATAAATATATTAAAATTTTTTAACGTTTAATAAATATTTTATAAATAGTAAATGATTAAATAAGGTAAAAAATAATAAAATGTATATACATTACATAGACTAATTATTTGATACTATATAATTCCTATAAAATATGATAAATTAATTCACATTATTACATATTATTTTTAAAATATTAATATATATTTTATACAAGATAAGGCTTTATTCAATAATAAAGGCTTTATTTTTAATAAATTTAAATATTATATAATAATTTTCCTACATGAGCAATATTATAACGAAGAGTGAACACGAGTACATACACAGCCTGCCACTACATGATGAGGTAGGATATAACTACCTGGTGACACTACATCCTGTCTACTAATAGTACCTGTAGATGATGTCATGTCTATGCAGGAACTGTAGGGCGCATACTAGCTCTGCGGCGTAGAAACGAGCTCGCTCCATTGAAAAGCGCTGACTTTGCTGAATGTGGAACATCAGATCACCCCCGTTTATGTACTCCATGATGAAGAACAGATGGCTCTGTGGAAGGGAAGCAGAGAGGATATAAACAGGCAGTAGAGAGAAGGGTAGTCGATAAATATACACACACACAATACATAGTACCGGATTAATATGTGCATTACGTAATGGATATAAATATAATTATATGTAATAATACAAATTATTAAATAAAAAATGTAAGTATTATATAATATATATATATATATTTTTTCGTATTATATATGCATTAAAGTATAATAGCTATATGTATTCAGATAGCTATATGTATTCAGATTAAATCTACATATTCATATTATTGTGAGGTAGAGATGCAGTATTTTTTTCTTCTCTTAAGGGTCATTAAATATACTTCCTCTTACACACACCTTAGACTGGAAGGTGCTATGTAATTTAGTGAGGTAGGGGTGTAGCTTTCCGATGCCAAGGACTCTCTTCTCAATCATAGTACATTCGACATCGTCATCCTCCAGCACTACATCCTTCTTGAGAGCTTTCATCGCGTAGAACACTCCATCTCGCTTCAGTTCCACAAGCATTACCTAAGGGAGAGCACCACCCATTAATTACATCATTAAAGAGAGAGGTAACCTTAATGGAGTTTACATGTAAAAGATAGGAACATAATTTTCTACAAAAAGTATGTAAACTTTTGATATTGATACTATAAGTTAGGCTCTATGTGAATGTGTGGTGTAGATGATTGTATAGGAACACGCTGATTGAATATTTAAGTCAATTTAAATGTGTACGCATACATTTAAAATGAATTCATTCCAATAAATAATGTATATTGTTTAAATAAATATCTTTTAATATAAAATAATAGGAATTACAAATGTATCTCCCTATATCTACTGATATATTAACTTTATTATATGTACAATTCTGTGTTTTTATATTCCGATATATATATATATATATTTCAGTGATATTTTTGTCTTACTCATTGATTCGGAAAAAAAAATCAGGTGTATAGTAAAGAATTTAAACCATAGTAACCATAGTAAATATATATATATATATAAATAATTTTTTTGTAATTTAGAGTTAAATAAAAATTATGTTATTTATGAACTTAATTTTAGTATTATCATATATATATATATATATATATATATATTACTAATCATTATTTTATTATTAAAAAATAAAATAAATACTTATTATAATTACAGATGTAATTATTAAAATAATTAGATTCATCAACTCATTAATTAATATCATTTTATAGTTAATATAGTTTATATACAAAAATAAATGAGAAATGAACATTTTATGATAAATTGACCATCACTCACTTTTCCGTAGCTTCCTTTACCGACGACCTTCAGAATATTGAAATCGTTCAAAGTGTAACCACCTTCTTTCTCTATATCTTGACTTGAATCGATTGCCTGTCATCGTAGAAGCAGGCATGGTTAAATATAACTACACCTTCCGGAAATAAGAGGAATAGTTTGTATGTAACCTTGATGGGTTCCGTTGATTTCACCTTATTTTCTTTGCTCTCTTCTACCATCTTTGTGAAAATATCGGCAAAGATTTTCTTATTTAGTCCGCAATGGTTAGGCATATATTTCTCACATTTTTTATGGCAATTCGTATTGCAATCTATAATCATTGAAAGACCATATAGTTTATGTTATCAGTGGGTTGGGAGGTACAGAGTTTATATTATCAGCATTCAAAGACTATAGAGAATTAAAGGAGATTGACATTCGTGAACGTTTACAGTACCTGGACATTTGAGTCCTTGACGAAATAGACCATACAGCAGAACCCCGCAATGATCGCAGAACGTCGGTGACATATAGTTATGAACTTTGAACCGATGCGGGACGTTTATTTTGAATCTTTCGGTTATCATCTGCATTCGAGATAATATTATATACTTATGTAATTGATTATACAATGTAACAATGCAGCGACTAAGGAGCAGTGTTTCGTATTATTTTAAAATTTACATAAAAGGAAAATACCTCTTCAGAATTCATAATATAAAGAATATATAAATTTGAAAATATTTCCTCTTATTTATATACAAATTAAAGGAAATATTTATATACTCCTGTAATATGATAATAGGTTTTGTATGTATGATAATGATTAGAAAATGAAAATATTAAATTTCTTTATATAATTCATATATTAATACTTATTCGACTTTATTATTAACAAATATGAAGTTAACTTTTAAAGAATGTATTATTAATAATTAAGAAATATTTATATTTATCAAATAATGAGCTTAGAAGGTAAATATTATTATGTATAATTATAATTATGTATATAAATATATATATTATATATATATATATAAATATATTATATATATCAGTAGTAGTAGTAGAGTGTGTAATTAATTATGGTGGTGAAGGTAATCCGAGATTGTTAACCTTGGATTCCTTTGTGTCCGAAATGCTTCCTGGACATATACTGAGAATCTTTGTATGGCATTTCTTGTGTATTGATGCACTGCATGCTATGATTATATATAGTGATTATTTATATATAGGGATATTAGATTCCTTAATTATTTATCATTTATTAGACCATAAGTGAAAACTAAACTTGGATGACAGATGAAATAACTCCATAAAAAAATATATAATAATATATATATATATATATATGTATAATAAAATAAATACAAAACACATAATTTAATAAATGATATACTTATATTAAATATTTATAAATACATATATGTATTAATTATATTAAAATGATTTCTTAATATATTAGAAATCATATGTAAGATATGTATAATTTATATATGATATTTTATATAATATAATATTTGTTAATTAAAAGTATATATCAATAAGGGTGATCGTGATGAATAAATAAAAATAATAATAATAATAATAATAATATCAATAATAATAATGATGATATTATATATATATATATATATATATATATATATATATATATATATATATATATTTATGTGTGTTTATATTATTTGCATGTGTGTATTTATTAATAATTATTTAATACAGGATATTATATTCATAAATATGTAGTTTACTCTATACTAAATGTGTAATCAATAAATATCATTAATATCACAAACACACACTCTAATATATTTACACATGCACACATTGAATATCAATAATAATGAGCTATCTACGCTGCCATAGATTGCGCTAATTAGAAATGCAAACTCGGGCGCCCGCCCAGCAATTCAGCTATAATAAGGTATAGCAGGTGTGAAGGTCAAAAACGCTATCGAATACGTGACGTCAGACGATGACCTTCAACGATATCGGATGATATGCAGAATTGTGGCCAGGGAAGTAACGGGTAGTCGTGGGTACCATGGTAGTGGTATCACGCATCAAGAATGCTAGTATCAATAATGCAATATCATATGTAGAATGATAGCTATAGCCTATAGGCGAACTACTTATAAGGGTCGTATCCAGGATTTATCAAGGGTGACATACATACAAATTAAAAATTAATGTATGTATATAGTAATACATTTAAATATCATATATATCATATTATATATATGTGCACATCATTCTTAAGGTAAGGCACTTGATCCTTATACACCTCTGTCTCAGGATCCCCCCTTCCTATAAGTAATACATCATACTAACTGTTTATATTAAGTTATATATATTTAATATTGTGACACATATTGATAACTTTATATATATATAGGATAACCTTTATATAGATAACTTTTATAGGATAAAGTTTATACTCTATATATAGGATAACCTTTATATAGACAACCTTTATAGGATATACTCTATACTCTATATATATATATAGGATAACCATGCTTACAATCATTGTTTAATAGAATATATAATTTGTTTATAGACAAAAATATGACTTCTTATTATTATTAGCTGCTATACAATTGGATATATTAATTCAATATGTTATCATTTGTATTTTGAACAAGATGTATATTCTATATATATTTGGTATATATATATAGTGTTATTTTATTGTTATTTTTATTTGGTGGAGTCCTTTCATCCCATCCAGGACCTTAGATGAAGTTTTCACTTATAAGTTATAACCATATGGCTCTAATATCCCTTCGAAGCCGGTATCATGTTAATGCGTGGTTTTAACGAGAGCAGATCATTTATGTATACATATAATTGTGACTATAGTCACAATTGTATGATCACTTCTAAATATTATTTTAAGACCTATTTTAATGGTCCGTATACGGACCAATTATATATAAGGCTCGGACTCGCGTTCGACTGCTTGTGTGGCTGACGCCTTAGCCAACTGAGCTACACAGGCAGCTATAACTATATATAACTATATATATATATATATATATATATATATATATATATATATATATATATATATTATATATAAAAGAAAGACTATTTAATTATATATATTTTTATAAATTTAAACTAACAAATATAACTACTTTAAAATATCTGAGGATTCACGAATAATAAATAATAAATTAATTAATATCATAATATATTATATATTTTCTAAAAAAAACAGCTATTTGTGGTAAATATAAACTACCTTAATTGTTAGGTATGTACCCCTAGTGGTTCCCCAATATAGTATCAACGATTTTTCTAAGAAATGCTTCGCAAAATCTCTGATAGTATTATATATATATATATATATATATATATTTATATATATATATATATATATATATATATATATATACTAATCGGTGTCAGTGTCATTGAGATTCGAAGGAAATATAATCCTTCTAGTATGCAATATTTCTACAACTATATATAGTGTATATACCAATAGTTTATGACAGCAATATATTGATTGTTCATAGTGTTACTTATGTATCATCATTTGTAATTTTTATATTTATTCAATTTTCTCATCGTTTTTCCACATTACTATTATTTATTATATAACCTATATATCTATATATCAATATAATGTTCTATATATTAGTATATATAAGTACAACAATGTATATGTAATAATACATAGAATATATACTCTAGTATATATATATATATATATATATAATATATATATATATATATATATATATACTAATATATATACAGTATATGTAGTATATATACACACTTATATAGGTTTGTTTAAGTTATTCAATTTAATGTAATTATATTCATTTATATATAAATAACCTTAGTATATTAAATATATATTTAGTTTAGTCATTTCATCCTATCCAGGAACTTAGATGAAGTTTTCACTTATAACCATGTGGTTCTAATATCCCTTCGATGCCGCTCTCATGTTATGGTATCAACTCATGGTTATAAAACCATGGCTGCGTAATATATATATATTAAACTAAATATATATAGTTATATTTATACAAATACTTTGATTATAGTATACTATAAACACCAGTATGCCGAAGTACGCAAATACGGGACATCATTATTAATGGTGTCTAGTCACGTGGACAGCAGCGCTCTCATCAGCTGATATAATAGTTACTTTAGTAACGTAATCGTTGCATAGTGAACTATAGGAATACACTCACGCACATTTGAACATATATGTGTATACACACGCATTATATATATATATATATATATATATAATATAAGTTAAACTATATGTATATATATATAATTATATATAAATATAAGTTAACCTATGTATGTATATCTATAATTATCAAACTATATATATACATATACATAACTATAATGATTAAACGTGATCTATTAGGTAAACTATGCAGAATGAATCATTCTAGAGAGGAAGGTATCGCATCGATCACATACATTATTAACTAGCTTCATCAATGGCGTCATCATCATCATCACTAAAGAGAACTACAGCTACAGCTTCCTAATTACTGGAGTGAGAAATATAGTTGAGATCTATAGATGAAGCCGGTATACCTAGAGCTATAGCTACATGTATGATTCAACATCGCATCACGCGATACGATGATGAATCATGCATATATGCAAAATGTGTGTATGAACCATACATGAAGTGTGGGTATGCCTACAATTCATGAAGAAATGTATATTGATGCTATTAATATGCTGTATATATATATATATATATATATATATATATATGTGTGTGTATATGATTGCGAACATATAGAACATTTACATTTTTCGAAATATTGTCGTTTATGAAATAAGTAAATATTATTATAAATATAAGAGAAGATAATAAGTATGTTTCTGATAAATGTATACATTTAAATATTATCTATGTATATATTTTATATATATATATTAATAAATAATATCACAAGTGCGATATGTGATATGGTGAGTGTGTGGGTGCACCATGCTTCCATGGAATACACAGATGAGATACGTCTTCATATCATCCACTAGAAGTTAGATCGATGAAACGTATTTACACGGCGGTAGACTGCGAGAATAATCGAGTTATCGCGTGATATCGTGAGATACACCGAGAGTCGATGAGATGCGGCGAGATATTCATTCGAAGAAAATGAAAACGGAGCCAGAATTTGTAAATGAAACGAAACGCTGTAAATAATAGATATACACACGTGACTAGAGGTATAGGAGATAATAGTCAGGTGACCACCCCACGTGATCTCTACGATACGATTACATAATAAACATACTATATTCTTACGTGATTCGTACGTTCGTGTGCATATCGCATGGTATGTAAAGTAAACCGTGGTCGCGATAAAACAGAGAGTTTATAGGACATACATTTACTTCATATCATTATATCCTTATATCATCACAGAATCATCAACAATTGTCCTTAAGGATATATTGAGATATATCTCTTATAGGAACAATTTGGAATATAAATAATTAATTACAATATATAATGAATTGATAAAAAAGTATTGTTAACTAAATTATGTAGTTATATTGGTGACAATGTAGTAATGCTTAATCAATATTTAAAACATTTAGTATTATTAATTATAATATAGTATACTAAAAAAATATATACACAAATATATTATATTAATAATGATAAATTATATACTAATATCATAGAAATTATAATGTTAAGATTGGGGGTAAACCCTAATAAAAACCATAAACCCCCTCAATGTCTATGACTAATATATATTGTTAATTAATATAATTGGCATCCTAAAATATCACTATTATCTCTTTACAATATTAGAAAATCACGTAATAAATTGACTTTTTCAATGACTAAAAGTCTAATACACTCGATAGTCTTCAGTAGACTCATATACTGCTGCTCACTTCTATGCAATCTACCCCTAAAGCTTATGCTTAAACTTGAGAAGATACAACGATGTGCTATACGCACCCTTTATAAACTGAAGTTCTCTTCAATAGTATCTATATCGACTCTAAATCGATCACTCGGCTGGCTTAAGTTTAGGTATCTCTGCAGGTACAGACTACTATAGTATATTCATATATGCATCACCCATTAGGTGACACATCTTAGATCTCCCGAGTAACTAGCAGACCTAATCAGTACGCATACCCTTAGTCGAGCTAGCAGGAAATGTCACACGATGAAAATTGTGCAACGCTCGACTATCTCTTCTCACTCCGAATCTGCTTTCTCTGTGGTAGCTCCAAAATACTGGAATTCTCTACCATATGACATTAGGTGTTTGAAATCCTTGTCACTATTTAAATGTAAACTCTCCACGCACCTATTAACATTGTAACCTACCCTACCTTTTCCTTTATTTTTATTGTACTTTGTTTATTTTATTTTTGTTTCCTTCTCATGACGCCCATAACCACCACGTGATTTTGTAGTCAATAAAATATTTTAAAATAAAAAAATAAAAAATATTATATAAGTTAACTACTTAATAATATTAACTATGATATATTGCCTAATCATTGCCATATTATATTAATATTGAATATAAAATAAATATTTAATTATATATAAATATATATAAATATATATATATATATTATAACACACATTTGAAATAAATATTAAATAATTCATGTATGTATATGTTATTTAACTCCAGCATATGTATTTTATAGGTATACTTTACTTAGTGGGATAACATATATGATATATCAGTATAGTATACTATATAATATACTAAGTAATATAATTTAAAGCTATTTTCACAAATGCATGCAATGTATGATTATTCCAATTTTATGTATTATACGCTATAATTATGCGATATAATATAATTATATAATGTAATATAAATAATAATAATAATAATAATAATAATAATAATAATAATAATAATAATAATAATAATAATAATAATAATAATAATAATTTTCTGATATCAAATGAATGTACTGAATTTGGGACTGGTACTTGTATTAGTGTTCATATATCATTTTATTTTTCAGTTTTCCTTCATTTACCTATTCATTTATATACCTATAATACACGATTATGGTTTAAATTTTCAAAAATTAAATTACCCTGTTATTCAAAATCCTCTTCATGAATTTACTAGATACAATTATATGATGGTAAACATGATATCAATTATACGATTGATATTTTTTATAAAACTGTACATGATATATTTTATAATTATGTTCCTTAATATCCTTAACTATAATTATGTTCCTTAACTGTGTTAACATAAACCTAATAAATGGTTAATAATTATCCTAAACATATTTTAAAATTTTCGAGAATTGCACAGAACTTTTTATTATATATTTACTTTATTTAAAAAATCAAATTATTACAATAATAAAAATAATATTAATAATAATAATAATATAATAAAGTAAAAGTATATATATATATATATATATATATATATATATATATATATATATATATATAGTATATACTACATATTAATGTTTAAAAAATCAAATTATATTATTAATAAAAATAATATTAATAATAATAATATAATAAAGTAAAAGTAAAAGTATATATATATATATATATATATATATATATATATATATATATTGATATAGTATATACTACATATTAATGTTTAATTATGATTTTTCAATTTTAGATACATTGTAAGATATCAATTACAAATTGTTAAATTGTTAACAATAAAATATGATAATTATTGATAACTAAATGCCACTATTTTCTAACCTTGACATCTGTAACCTTGCTTATTCAATCCCCTGCGGTATGTGTGATAAATGGCATAAATATAATTTACACGATAGTCGGATATGGCAAGTGTTAGATAATATATATATATATATATGATATATCTATAGTTTGCACTGTGATGTTATTAAATATTAAATTGAAAATATATACGCATATATGTATGATATATAAATCAATATATATATAATTATATTATATATAATTAATGTGGGATTTAATTAATGTATGCCTGGATACGTATGTCTACGTCGTACGTGGATGCGTGCTAGAATATGGTGTGCTATTTTAGTACATGTAATCAAAATATATAAATTATATTTACAAAATAATGCCACCGTCCGAACATAGTAATTACGGATCATATTTCATTAAGAACATTGGCCTAGTTATTACGTCACAGCGCGGGCGGCGTTTCAATTAACATAGCGTATACGATTACATGGCAGGAGATCGCGCGGCGATTATTCAACAAGCGTACAATGTACGTCGTATACAATGTAAGACGTATACATTGTACGACGTATACACTGTACTACGACGTGTACACTGTACGTCGTATACGTTCACAACGTACACGTGTTCTACACAGTATACTGTAGTTACTATAATTACGAGTGGTACACAGCGTGATTATATATCCCATACTCGGGCAATGCGTATGAACCACGTATATTTACATAATATATATATATACATATATTAGGTATATACTACAGTTACTACATTATAATATAAAGTATGCTATATTCGTGCATGCATGCATGTATCGTGGAAACCATGGTACCATGACACCATCGATACATTGTCGGTATCAATGATAACAAGCATCATTAAGCATCAATAGTCTCACATTGAGACTCTCAATAGTTATATAATTAGTATAAATATAATATAATAGCGGTACAATTACAATTATATCAGTAGCAGTACCATAAGCATTATTTTAGTTATCGATAACAATTGTTTCAATTTCAGTTAAATTAAACTAATAAAAATATTAGAACATCGAAATAACCAAGATATATTCATACTCCATTTATACAAATTATAAAATATAATTATGGTAAGTGACTAATCAGTGTATTTATTAAATAAAGTATTTTTTATATTTTTTATAATTTGTAACGTTTTTTGCACATGTTGCTTTCATTATGTATATATATATATATATATGCATAGACATCTAAGGGGCGAAGCCATTAATATATAACGTCTTTGTATATACGTATACGTTAACTTAAAAACATTATTTCGGCTCAGTTAAGTTTTGTAAGAATATGGATTCCGTTGGACAAGATACTTTGTTCGGTTGGGACTCAATTTTTTTGCCGTAAATATAAGTTTTGATTGGGCAGAATTTACATCATTTAGATCACCCACATGTGTACACAGTGTGTACTACACACACAAGCATATGAGCCGTATGAAACAATGTTATACAATATAAATATATAATATAGTAATGTACATATATACTTATATTTAAATTTAAACTATTATATACTTTTTAGTTATTTATTTATAAAGAAAAAATTATTTTAAAGAAAAAAAAACGTGGACATATATATATATTAATATGTTGATAAAAGCATTGTATTATATTAAAATTGATGACGATAGTATTGCATATATGTATAATTCAAACCAAAATTATATTAAAAAAATCAAACCATATTGTATAGTATATGTATATATGTATATATATATACATATAATATACAGTATGGTTTGATTGTTTTAATATAATTTTTGTTAATAATTCAAATTTGAATTATACATATATATATATATATATATATATATATATACAATATATTATTATTATACATGTATATAGGTATATATTATACCTATCCATTAAGATTTATCTATTTTAATATAATAAAATGCTTTTATCACAATATTAATTTATGATAAAGCATATATATATATATATATATATATAATATAATACACACAGTGTGTGTCATACATAATATATGTACTACATGGGCCTACAATGTAGATCCTAAAGTATACTTTATACCCTATACTATAGGGCATATAGGGTCTACACGTATGACATGACATACGTCGTATGTTCATTGTATAAAATGTATATATTAGTGGTATAATGGAGTGAGCGTTAAAGAAAATGTCCCTTATTATATAGAATACTATATAGCCTACATCTAAAACACAATATTTAATTACATTTCATATGTATACATCTATATGAATACATATTCCTGAATTATTACAACAATATATAGAATAATAGTAACACTGTTTACACTTAAGTAATATATAAATGTGTATTAGTTTACCAAATTATTAATGGTGTTGTATTTATTATAATTATAATTGTATACTTATTATATACCACTAGAGGCGCTGCAACAGGGGGGCGGGGGATATTTCCCCTCACTTTAAAATCTAGGGGGACCTCCTATGTATTGGTCCCCCCCCCCACTTTTACCACAACATTTATTTTGATTGGTTGGTTCCCCTACATACAAAATCGTTCCAGCGCCCCTATATACCACTGCATATATCACTATATTTATATGATGTTGTTTGCCTAGTTTATACAGTGCACTCATATAATTCAATAATGAACCAAAACATTCATTTGTTGGTTAATGGATACGCTTATTACATAATCGATGAAATCATAGCGACGTAGCGACACCTAGCGTGTTGTTTACGGTCGATGAACTGTCGCTGATTGTATTCGATATATCGAATATTCGAGAATATCGATCCATTACGTAATAATACATTAGCCGGCACGCGATCGGTGCGATCACTATCGCGAGCAAGGGGCACACTATAGTGCGATTTATCATTAGTATCGCACAGTGTACGTCACACACGCGCCACTATATTTTGAGAGGTTATAAAGTACGATCAGTAAGATCATAGAGCTAGAGAGAAATTTCTCTCTAGCTCTATGAGTATACTATATAGTATATATCTTATAATATAGAGAGATTGTATAGCTACATAGGGGAAAGTAACCGAATACGGACAGTGCCCGAATACGGACACTTTCGGTATCTCAGAAACCACAAATCCTACAACAAAATGTTTAATGAATAAAATATTCATAATTATATAAATAGTTTAAAAAAGTATTTTCTATTTTTTAATTATTCAAAATATTGCGGATATATCCAATAAACTGATATTTTTATTACGTTTTTAAATTTATGAAAAAAAATGTCAACTTAAAACCTTCTCAGGAATATACAAATGTATCGATATAAAATATAATACTTTATTATTAAAAAATAAAGCATTCTAAAAATTATATTTTTAATTTCTATATTTGTTATCAAATATTCATTAAGTTATAAGAATATATCTAGATGTCATATAAGTTCCTAATATTGACACCCTAAATGTCTTAATACGGACACCCTATAACCAATCAACCCACAGCGTATGCACTATTCTGATTTTCATAAAAATCGCGTGCGTTATAATATTAATACTACCAATAAAGCTAATTCTAAAAAAAAATATTATTTATTCACTTAAATTGTATTATTAATTAAAAAATAATAAAAATAAATAAAATATTAACTAATTAAATTACAATATATTTTTCATAAAATTAATTATAAATAACGTAATTGTAATTTGTCTGATTGATTCATCAATAATATATAGTTTATCTAGTGGTATATAGGATGTCCGTATTATAACACAGGGTGTCCGATTTCGGACATGGGTACCGAATACGGACACCCCCGTTATCTATGGAATTAAAAGATTAAATAAAATTTTAAAATTACAATAATATCTATAATCATATAATATTAATATATTGTAATATTTGAATAAAAATAATGTTTCATAAAAAGTTAAGACCATTTATTGTTAAAGTGTCCGTATTAGGTTACTTTCCTCTATATGTCTATAGTCCGATGTATATATACGCGTGGTATACCATGGTCTACTTTATTATAGAAGATTCGATGCCATAATTATATATCTTATAGTCATGTTGTTTAACACAAAGCCTATAGGTAATAGGTAAACTTTAAATATATGGTGTAACCTCAGTCTCGGTGTATATATTATTCGAATCCCTGGCGATTAAATTTCGCGAAAGTAACATCAACACCAGTTATTAGTACTAATACGTAATAATAGTATAGTACAGTACTATACTATATTATATACTATACTATATTAGTACCTATAAGTATAGGTATACATATAATCTATGTATCGTTACAATCAGAGCTGGGCACGATACTCGAAAAATGTATAATAGATACAATTACAATTACACATTTTTTTCTTATAATAGATACTACTACAATTACTTTAAAAAAAATCATAGTAGATACAATTACAAATACATAATTTTCTTAGTAGATACATATTAGTAGATACAAATATATTATAATTATATACAATATAGATATAAGATGTAAATGGATATAGATAGTATAGTATAGTAGATATATATATATATAGATATGTATAGATATATAGTCTAGTATATAGATATAAATTATATTTATATATATATATATATATATATTCATCGATGTCGATTTGAAAGTACATATCAAGGAACATTAAGGGGGTATCCCACTACAAGTATTTTAACTTTAAAACTATAGTTTTATATAATGTTTTATAGAAAATATATTTTCTATAAAGTTAACTATAATTGTAGGGAAACCTACTGGGAAACCCCCTTACTTTCCGGAAACTTGCCTGAAATATAATAACTTTATAGGGTATCTCGATAACTTGATAGAAAATGGTTTTAAAGTTACAATATTTCCGGTAGGTTCTAAGTAGGTCCTAAGTAGGTCCTAAGTTGCCGGAAAATCTTGTAGTGGGATACCCCCTTTATACGGAAATAATGTCCGGAAATGTTTTATAGAAAGTGATTTTCTAGCAAATTGTAGTGGGTTACCCCCTTTAAAGTTACTATTTTTCCGGAAAGTTGCCGGAAAGTAAGAGGGTAACCCACTAAAATTGTAGTTAACTTGCTAGAAAATAACTATCTAAAAATATGTCAGGACATTATTTCCGGAAATACTGCTAGTGGGATACCTCCTTTAAAATGACATATTAAATATTTACACCTTATAACGTGTTCTTCAATAGATGATATAGAATACATTTGTTGATATTTATTGACATTTAATGATGCCCACGATGAATATTTTAGTGTAGGGGAGAGCGGGCAGATTGACCAAAGGGGCATTTTGAGCCATCTCAATTATTTCTGCTATTAATAAATATGTAATTTTTGATACATGTATACACACTTATATTTAGCATTAGTATAACAACACAACATTTATTTATTTTAACTATTTAAAATAATATTTAATTATTAATATTTTATGAAAAACTCGTCGGTGGGACAGTAGTTTAAATTTGATATTATTAATATATTTTGTAATAACATAGGATTATTAATGGTATATAAATAAAGTATATTTAATATACTATATACTATATACCTATAGGTATACCTATATATATATTATAAAATAAAAAATTCAAAAATGATCATTCACAAATTAATTAGATTACTTTTATATATAGGGATACCTACTAGTGATATGGGGCAGGTTGACCATAGCAAAACGGGCAGGTTGACCATAGGGTTTGAATATAATAATAATCTAATTAATTAAATATATAATTGAGTAATTATTTTAAATAATTAAATAATTGGTTTATATATTGGCATATATGCTGGATTAAAACATAGAGAATCTAACCTCTCTCCTAATCTAACCTCTCGCCTTAAAAGTTGCATTGTTTTGATATTAATCTTGGTGAATATAATAGTTAATAACTAATAAATATAAATATATAACTTTAACTATGTTTATTTTTTAAATATATCTTTAATTTTGCATTTTTTCTACCTGGCTCAACCTGCCACATTAGACGGGACAGATTGAGCCAAATTAAATAAAAATAATAATGTAATTATATAATTAATTATTTATCATTACACTGATTTATTAATGTTTTTTATAAATCATAAACTATATTTATCTTATGCACTTTATTTTATTAAAATATATTCATAACATTATAGGATACATGTGTTTTTATAAAAACCGGCTCAACCTGTCATCTCACCTACCAGCGTTTATTTCATCTAAAATTATACTATGAGCCATTACAGACTATAGAGAAATATACTTTATTACAATATACTATTTTTCAACTAAAAATAATCAGCCACCTTACTTTCGAATGTTAAACATGGTAAATTATCAAATAAATAAAAATAAATTATTAATAGGTTATATTATTAATTATTATTATTTAGAATTATCATATTTATTAAAATGATTTTATCTTTCTATATAATATATAATTTTGAATAATAAATAAATTATTATATAAAATATATTATCAAAATAATGTCTTTGTTTTCAATAAATAAATTTACTTTAATATATACATGTATATAATGGTTTTTGAGAATTAATCGTTATAATTGATATATTATAATTTTTAACAATGAATTAATTTCAATATTTACAAAAGATATTTTATTAAAAAATATATATATAATGTATATATATATATATTAAAATTAATTTATAAAATGATATTATAAAATATTGATATAAAATAAATATAATGACCAAATGATATATTATTTAATAAAATGTATCTGTTTAAATAATTGTCTTAGTAGATACGTATCGTAGATACTATTTATGACTAATAGATACGATTACAAATACTTTTGTAATTTTTATAATAGATACAAATACAAACACAAATGTATCTACGATACTGATTTTTTGCCTTAATAGATACTGTATCGGCGATACTGCCCAGCTCTGGTTACAATGTACATGTATACACACTGTAATAATGTATTGTACATTGTATACAATGCAATGTGCATTTGATAATACACTGTGAGGAATACAACATATCGATATGTATAGGACACGTGGATACGTGATGTACATCAATAGAAGGCCGTCGAAATGTTGATGATTATAATTGAAAGCGATCGCTATACGTTCATTAATGCTAATTCGTAAGTAGGAGTGGACGTAATACCACGTATATTACACGTACGCCACTTAGTATGTATTCTCTTGATATACACCATGCACTGCAGTATATACTGTACATGTACAGTATGTACAGTGTATACACTTATATATTCAAGTGTAATCATCTAAAACCATGAAAAATTCCGTATGCATTTTAATTTAAAATAACCTATATAATTAAAATTATATATAAACATTTACAATTTTAGTTATAAGAGTACCATTCAGAGTTCAATTATTATGTAATTATTAAAATGTCTACCGGTGTCACATGGTCAATTGTATTAGTTTAAATTAGTTTAAATAAGATACAATATATAAATCAATATTATCTAAAAAATGTCACTATTGAGAATTTAAAATATTACATCACCACCTTATTTCTTATATATATATACATATATATATATATATATATATATATATATATATATATATAACAAATATACATATACATATTCATATTTGTAAATTGTATTCCTATAGGAATTATTATTACAATTATATATATTGTGTGCACATATACTAATATAATATTTATACATATATTCCAGAAGTGACACATGACTATATATATATACAGAACTATCTAATTTACGAAACGAAACGTATACGACACCTAGGTCATCACACCACAGCACCGCGACGACAGTGTATTGTTACAGTGACAATGCAACGTTTGATTAACACCGGGTGATCCGCGTGATATATATAGATGATGTAACAATACATACATGTAATAGGTTGGTGGCTAACAATCAGTTACGTAAGCATACGTTATATAATTCTAGACACGTGGAAATAGTGTGGGTCATGCGCATACGTATATGTTATTATAAATTATTTAATTATAGGACAACCTCCACTATATGTAGGAGGTGATCTAATTAAATAATGCCTTGTGTTCTATTATAGTTGGATCCTATAGCTTACGCATAACTATATATATATATATATATATATATATATATATATACGTATACGCTGATTTCAATGAAATGTAATCAATTCTTAATTGTCATACATATTAAACATTCTCTTATACAGCATATTTATATATTAAAAAATTATTTAATTATAACAAACTCCCCCACCGATACATATACATGTATATGTAATACGGTGGGGCAAAAAAACGTTCACAGTATTAATAGAATTACATATTTAATTCAAAAGTGAAATAAACGACACCCCTACTGATGGCAATAGTAACATCACAGATTTGTGTAAGTTGTTTTGCAAAATCGTTTGTAACATGTTCTACTGATAGTATTGTTCACATACTATAGTAATACGATACTTGGTGTAGACATGCTTTCTAAAAAAGTATATATTAACTATCCTATATGTTTTAAATAAATATACTATATATCCCATATCCTAGATTTTGTATATATAATACCATATATGGTCAAATATGAATTCAAATGTGTTCATCTATAGATATACATTGTATTGTATACATACATATACATAGTATATAATATGCAGACAATTGTCGGCATATTACAATTAAGTTACCAGTAAATATTTATATATATAAAAGATTTTTCTAAGGTGCTTCTAAAAATCTTTGTATATAGGGGATAGTACTCGAATACCGACACCCTAATAATACATCTCCATAACTTTATTATTTCTCAATTAAATATTTCGTGTGAAATGTTATGTGTATGTAAGGGGAATCACTACGTTCGCGGGATAAATAGATATAAAAATGACTAGTTTTAAAAACTCTCTAACTTGAAATATTTTAAAAAATGAAGAAAAATAGAAATAAAATTTGTATTATTAGATTATATTTTGTTTAGTCAATAGTATTATTATTATTATTATTATTATTATTATTATTATTATTATTATTATTATTATTATTATCAGATGTAGGCAATACCAGGGTAATTACAGAAGCAGTGTTGCTTATCGAGACAATTACCCTTTATTATGCATTTGAATGTTTTCTAAATATTCTGAAAATTATAGCAAGTTTTATTGAATAGAAAAAAAGTTCCGGACTTTTTAGTAAAGCAATATTCATAAAATCAATATACTGAGAAAACCGCTATCAAAGTTAAGTGAAATATTGTAATGCAATTATAAGAATCATACACTTTAAACATCATACACTTTAAACATCATACAAATTATAAACATCATTTATTCTCTTAAATATAGCGAATTTAAGTATAATCTTTTCATGAAATGATAGATAAATAATTATATAACTTGTTTTCAATATAATATATTTTTTTTTGTTTAATTAGTATATACATATAATAGATACACAATTTAATTTAGTTTGTTTAACTCTGAGATAACAGGGGTGTCGATATTATGTACAATTTAGGTGAAAATGTATGTTGCTTAGGTAAAAGTTTGTAACAAATTATGAAAAATACAAAATATTTTCGGCACGTTGTAAAATATAATTAGATCTATTTTAAATATTTAATATACCTTCATTTTTAAATGATTGAGAATAGATATTGTACTTCAAATATTTAGTTGTTTGATTTGTAACGAAAAATACAGTTTTTTTATTATAATTAAACAAAAATTATACTTATGAATTAGAATTATATTGATTAACATTTCATACATTAATTATTTGTGGATTGGAATTATATTTTAAGAGATATCTAGGGTATCGATATTACATGCATGTCGATATTAGAACACTCTCCCCTACTATAAATAAATACTTATTGAAATAACGAACTATTATATATAACTATTATACATTATAATGTATAATATTTCAAACCTATAACTATAATGCAAAACTATAGTATATATATTTAATCAATATTGTGTATACATTATTGCTGGGAACATCGTGGCAATACATCTTGATGGAGTATATATGTCCACATTCATATATATATATATATAGTGGATATATTATATCTCGTGAAATGTCAATACAGATGAAGTTATATCTATAACCTAGGTTATTATATTGCAACTTTACACATATTTAATATAGTTCATATACTATAGTAGTATACTAGTATATTAGTATACTAATGTATATATAGGGATGTGTGTGTGTTTTCCTCAGTATAAGTTTAATTTTATGTTGATCACATAATTTGTACTAAATAGCAACAACTAAAAGGGTGATCATATCTCAATAGGAAGTTAATTAAAATCAAAGACTAAGAGGAGTCTTTGACGAGTAAACGATAACATCCGGTATACGAGATGATATCTCAGACGTTATGATGAACTGCAGTATACGACCGTACAATGTACGTCGTACATGTGACGTACTATGTGTAGCCTACCACGTCGTATACGTAATATACGTCGTATACACTGTATACAGTGTACGTCACATAGTACGCGCGCATATAATGTACTCTTTGAATTGTACACCGTACTATGTACATACACACACATACACACACACATATACACATACACACATATACACATACACACACCCACATATATATATATATATATTGTTATTTTTATTTGGTGGAGTCATTTCATCCCATCCAGGAACTTAGATGAAGTTTTCACTTATAACCATATATGGCTCTAATTCCCCTTCGAAGCCGCTCTCATGTTAAGGCATCCATGGTTTTAACGAGAGCCGATCATTTATTTATACACAATTATATAAGATCACTTCTAAATAATATTTTAAGACACATTTTATAAAATTAATTAATGGGCCGGACGAGGCTCGAACCCGTGTCCTACTGCTTGTGTGTCTGACGCCTTAGCAACTAAGCCACCCAGGCAGTTTTGCATGATATGTTAGCTTACACTCGATGTATAACTGTGTACGACAGTGTCATGTATACTATAGTATACCATATATAAATATATATATATATATATAAATATATATATATATATATATATATATATATATATATATATATATATATATATATATATATAGTAAAATGGAGATACTGGATTTTGTGTGATGATAATATTAATAAATGCGTTTATTAAATATTATTTTATAAATATTAATGTGAGATACTAATATTTATGTACGCGCGTGTGTGTTTGTGTGTATGTAAGTGGTGCTTACTTTATTATTATTATATATATATATATATATATATATTAAGCATATATATAAGAGCAGACGAATACATATTTATAAATAATTAAATATAATTTAAGGTCAACTATATCACTAGATATATATATATATACTATAGTAGAGCTCTATAATAATGTTGTATTAGTTCAATAATATTTACATTATATTAATTTTATAATTTTATTTAAAAAATGTAATTATATGATGCTATTTGACTATATATGTATCTATAGGTAAAACTGATTTTTGTATGATTAATATTTTATTTATTATATCATTATTTAATTTGTTAACTACATTAATTTAATAAAATGCTGACAATATATGTACATACTAATAAATGAAAAATATCACAAATCGGATTATCTATAGTTTATAATTTACTATTTTAATTAAAACGAATTTATTATTAATTACAAATTTATTACTAATTATTACAAACTGTGTAATGGTAAGAACCTCAGAATATGAATAGAGTGTGCTAATAAATGTGCGCTTATTTTTATATTTATAAAATATTACAATAAATTCAAATTTAAACATAAATATTAATAAACGTACATGAGTCAACAAATAAACATACATATATATATATATATTATGCATAATGAATATATTCATTGTTAGTATATATCTACTAACCAAATGAAGTCGTTACAATGCGAACAAAAGGTCGGTTGTCTAAAGAAGGTGGCGATGAACAAATGACCTTTGACCTCGTGGATTTTTCTCTGTAAATGCAAGTTAATGTATGTGAAAATAGCGAGTACATCACGGTAAAACTACGAGTTACTTAATTTATCGGTTATGCAACAAGTCCGCATTCACTGATGACATATTAAACTAACTATAGTTAATATTATATATATATATATATATATATATATATATATATATATTCACTATATATTATTAATATAGTATGCATAAAATGTATACCAAGAGTTGTATACTTATAATACATATATGTATACTTTATAAAGTATACTTTATAAACATATTTCAATATATTAGCAGACCACTAGGATTAAACTTAATATTACCTTCCTATGATTAACACCAAATAGAACTTATAATGTATATGAACTATATGTTATTATTATATATATATAAATCCACAATAAGCTATACATATATGTATCTATATATAAATTGAATTTAATTGAATTGAAAGTTTATTAAAAACTTAAAATAAATAATCAATTAAATAAATAATAAATGATTTCTCAAAAGTGTATATATAATATATATATATATATATATATATATACTAATTAATTCCTCTAAGACTACTGTACTTAACATATATACTTCTGAAACTTCCTTTCCAAACTTTACTCTAAATAACATGATTATTTCTCCTTCTCATTCCTCCAAAAACATAGGATTAGTATTTGATGACAAATTATCATTTAAGAATCACATATCATCCATTACAAAATCCTCCAACTTTCATCTCTTCAGAATTAAAAAAATACGGACATCACTTTCCAAAAACCTTACTAAAACTCTAATTAATGCTCTTGTACTTTCCCGAATTGACTACTGTTCTTCCCTACTGAATTTACTTCCTGCTAAAGCTACTGATCCACTTAATCGGATTATCCGTTCCTCAATACGTAATACTTACTGTTTAACTCGACTGGATCACTCTACTACAACATCTCATCAATCATCTCGTATGTGGCTACCCTTCTCCCTCAGGTGTAAATTACGTATACTATCTATAATCTATATATCAATATATTCTTTCATCCCTAGCTATATCTCTGATCTAATTAAAAAACGTACTATATTATCTTCTCTTCGTTACCAAAATGCTCCTCTACTTATATTCCAGAACTCTAGTAAAATTTCCCTAAATTCTAGAGCTTTTAAAAATTCCGGTCCAACCCTATGGAATTCCCTCCCTCATATATGAGGTATACCATTCGTTCTATTAGATCCCACAAAAGGTTTATAAATCTTACTTCTTCTTTTCTCTCTACCCATAATCATTAAATCATCCAACTTATTATTTGTATCCGTGTTATATTAAATGTACATCATTATTAAATTGTTATTGTATTATTATTATCTTATTATATAATATTATATAAAACTATACTATATCAATGCAGTCTGTATACTATAGTATATAACACTACACCATAGCAATGCAGACTGTAGTATATAATAGTCCTTTATATTATTTAGTATTGTTGTCCGTGGTATATTGAATGTATATTATTATTAAATTATTATCGTATTACTATTATTTTATTATTATTTTCTTCCCGCACGAGCGAAGGGGTCTACATGAACCTATTTTAGAGCTAATAAACGTAATATCATCATCATCATCCTATATATATATATATATATATATATATATAGAATTCAAATAATGAAAATTGGTTAAACAATAAATACCATTAATAATAATAAAATAAAATTGAATAAAATAAAAATTACGAACAATATTGTTTATATATTAGTATTACAGGTTTCTACCTGAGATAAATTGTTGTATATATATATATAGAAATATATTTTTTATATATATAAATAAATATAAATACAGAATCAGCCATGCAATAATACGATGACGACCAGTGTCGTAGGCCACACATATGTATGTGTGTATGTGTGTGTGTGTATGTATATTATATAATAGTGATATTTCTATCATCTCGGTGACGTGAACCAAATGAAATTATTAAACATTAGGTCATTGATGTCCACCATGATAAATACGCCCACACCTATATTAAGAACGCCCACAACCATAATAACCACGCCCACCAATATTACAAGCATCGCCGCTATTACATCAAACGTCATCACATTCACAACCAATGCAACACCGTACAATATGTACTATTGTAGTAATATATATATATATATATATATATATATATATATTACTACATCGGTATGAACATTACAATAAACTCTATCTAATGCGTACGCATATATCTAATATCTACATAGTTCCTATAGGATAGTGTATACACTATACAACCATCACCATTACTTTCATCATCCCCACTATCATACCCACTATAGCAGTAATACTATATATATATATATATATATATATATATATATATATATATATATATATAGTTTACGACATTGGCACCACCTCCTGCACTACTACCTATAGTATAGGTCTTATACTATCACCTCCAATACTGCCATTAATATCACTAGAATCACTACAACCACCACCACAACCACCTCCCACATAGCCATTAACACCACCACATCCAGCACAGCCACCACCATCACTACTACACGACTAGAACACGATAGCATTATCAGCACGGATTGGTATTTCGGACGTGGTCACTGACGTGATAACGTTGTGAGGTCACCGAACACCTAGCGGCATGTGGACCGGCCACAGTCAAGTCGACTTATTGCGTCACTCGGGGGGGGGGGGGCAACCATAAACATGGCCGTAATGTAACATACGCTATTATGAAATATACACACACACATTAGCGATGTGATATTATGCAATCTTATATAACCTATATATGCAATATATCTGTATATAACATAGCATATAACATATTAACACATATTTTGATAGGAATGTTTAACTCTGAAACATATTTCATATTACTATGGTATCATATATGATTATATATAATCATATATGTGGGTATATAATATATATATATACCAAAAATATAACAAAATAATATGACGGTACAAATTATGACTATACATTTATATTATATGATACGAATATGATTGTGTATGCCTGTGTATGTAAGTACATATATATATATATAAATATATATATATATATATAAATATATATAACTCATATGAGTATAATAATCGTTAAGCATACATATACATGCGTGATAGAGCGAGAGAGGCCGACAAGAGAAACTGGATACACGAGAAAGGCCGACATCTCGCGATAGTGTCGGTAAGGCGCGAGAAGATACGTTAAACGATACATCTCCTCCCTCCTCCTCCTCCCCTCCCCTCCCTTAATAATGAAGTGTTAGCTGCTGCTGCTGTGACTAGTGCTACGCTCGTAAGTAACCACGTGGTGCGTTAGCGGCTAGTAATGTGGTGTTGGCGCGAATTTTAGTCACGTGACTCTATAGTCCCGTGGGGGGGAATCTATAGAGCTATTTCTGCCGCAGCAGCAGCAGTAGGAGAAAAAGAGGGGGGAACGAGCGACCGAGCATGTATACACGTCTAGGTAAGACATTTCATTTAATTAATTGTACGACATCCCACATATGCGCGTACACTGTACGACGTACACTGTGCCACACATACAAGTTATGAATATGTATATATATATATATATATATATATATATATATATGTGTGTGTATATACACACATACACACATTGTAACATGATGTTGCTGATATGTCATTACATAACATATAAGCGTATGCATATAGCTATATAGATATTAGTACAGCATAACCATGTATATTTCTATCTGTAGATAGGTGGTGTACGACCCGCTGTGTAGTTAGATCACGTGTGCCATAGTGTATCACGTGAGTATCTCGTGATAGACCAGCATGTGGTATTACGTAATAGTTACGTAGATATCGCGTCATAACTTCACCACCTATTACCCTACTACCACTGTCACGCTTATGTATTCACTTATATATGCACATAATACTAATAATAATTATTATAAACTTAATTTACTATGTATCAGGACACTATAATAGTTGGTTACAAGAAGGGTTAATAATATTAACTAAATATATGCATATGATAAGTTATATGTGTTACATAATTATATTATCACGTAACTGGTGCATAGAGATTAACACTTTATACAGATACACTTACAATAAACCTATATATATATATATATATATATAAATGTTCTATTGAACTATAATTCTCTAGCATATATGCTAAAGATAGTGACAAGTACAACTTGTGTATGGTAATTGCGGCATCAGTTCACCGTGGCCCATGGTTCATTTACTATAACTCATTGTACAGTATACATGCAGAGTGTTATTTTAGTGTTACATACATATACATGTTACATACGTATATATTAATTCGATTATATAACTATTACTTCTTAATCTATAGATATACTAAATATATTAACACTAATATAATATACAATAGACAGGCTTTATCAGTGCAATGCATACTACTTATACTACTTACTACACTATGTTACATATATATGGTTTAATTATTGAATAAATGATTGTATATGTATATGTATATATATATAAAATATATTATATACATGTAGTTTTAATGTAGGATATTATTCTAATATAGTAAGCATAATATATTATTTCCGAATTATAATACATGCTATAATATATTAATATTTTAATATAACTTATCAACACTAATATGAAATTATTTAAAAACCCGAACCGAGGAAACTTACAATATTAAAAACCGACGAGACTCAACGTTAAAAATACGAAACAGGTCTCGTAATAATCAAGACAATTGAAAATAGCATGCACTTTATACTAATTAACATTATCCTATTAAGAGTGTATGTGTATCTCATAAGTAATACAATATACATTACGTAATATTATTATCATTATTAGTGATTATCATAACAGTAACCTTTTTCATTCCTCCTCTCCTTCTTCTCAAACCGAATTCGTTACCTTTCTCCGGTCGGTTTTCATCGATTTGTTCTATTCAACGAGGAGAGTGGGTTATATACTACTCACACACACACATACATCGAGGCCTAATTAAGTTCCGCGTATATTACATAATAACTATAGTTATAACTATAGTTATAACTAGAGTATACTCTCTATACATGACAGCAAGGAATGATGCAATGGTATATGAACCGTACTATGTACACATCGCACCGTAATGAGTGTGGCGGGTAATTAAGGTTGTTATTGTGCATTAGGTATCGTGCATTTGATCGCTAGTAGGATATACCATACTATAATAACTACTATAGTAAACTATAGTAATATATATATATATATATATTAGTAATAATAGGTAATTCAATATGTACTTTAATATGTAACGTGTATGTAAACAACACCAATAGGTTACTATAGTAACGTGCGATAAGTAATACAAACACGTAAATATTCGCAAATATTTTTTATATTTTTGCGGATATTCATAATAGGTTATTTCAAGCGAGCATGACTCATCAATGTTTCCTCGTCAGCCATTAATCTAGAGGTCACCTGTAAGAACAACGTTTACGTCGAGGAAGAGGAGAGGATTGTATAACCACGTGACTACATCGGGTATCGTGTAATACTGACACGTGACCATTGTACGGTGTATTACTGTTGTACCTTTGGAAGATAGACGAGGCGTTGACCTTGAACTCGTATCCGACGTGTGACTGCAGTTCGAGTGTTTATGCCCCATTCTGCCGCTAGAGGGAACACTCGGTTCGACGGAAGTACCCCTAGTCACTGTTGACACACGTAACAACAGTTATCGCTACAATCTATACGTACATGCGTACTACTAACGTTTTGTATAGAAAATATGATTAAATAGACAAATAAATAAATTGAAAATCAATAATACAACATCATAAATCAATTAGTATACTAATGTATACTAATTAATTTATACAAACTAAAATCAATAATATTGACAAAATAGAACATATTCACAAAATTAAAGATATTATTTAGAAAGTGTGACTACATGAATTATTAAGTTAATGACTATAGTATTGTTAACAATATATTGTTAAAAATATGTTTTTACTCCACCAAGACAACCATACGATATACGTGTATATATTTAAAACGTAATCTAAAGATATATTAACACCACTGAATATAGTACGATATCAAGCCTGATTTTAAGAAACCGTTATAAAGATACATTAATGTATTTGTAAATTAAACAGAGAACTCGAATTTTCGTAATTTTTAAAAATTATATTTTTTAATTATTAAATTAAATAATGTGTATTCTATGTATCAATTAATGATACTTCTATATGTGTTAATTACTTATAAAAACTATGTAATAGTATTGTATAATATATATATATACAATTGTACCTATATATTTCAAAATTCTAACTAAATAATAATTAAATAAAATATATTAATTTGAAGTGAGGTAAAAGTTTACAAAATTGAGTTATAGATGTGTTGCCTATTTTAGAATATATTTGAAAATATCGGATTACATTTTCATTGCACGATAATCTACAATATGTAATATAGCATCACTTACCGAAACTAGCCGGTGTATTGATGTCCGCAGATATATGTGGGGAATTAACACTTATTAACATTATTTCACTATATATCGATACTTAAAATATATAATTAAATTAAAGCTAAATAAACTTTAGAAATAATGTATATGTCTTTATTACAATAAGTGTACTTTACGCATATATTTTAATGCAATATTATATTTTACTAGAATAGATTTAAGAGTTGGCTTATTACAGATATATCAGCAATTAACCACATGAGTTACATTTTAGATGAACTTAAATATTATTGTCAGATTATTTAGAATGTATCATTCCAAAATGTTACACCGATATGATCATTGGATCTCTATTACATCATTAAGACGACAATAAAAACGGCAAATACGATAACGAGTAAGGACAACTACTACTACTACTAGCTAATGTCAAGGACATAGTTGCTGTAATACCTTCGTTAGGGTTGAAGTAACGGACGTTGATGAGAAGTTTTCCGCTCGGCTTCAAGTCCAACTGTTAATAAGAGAGGGTGTAATGATGGTGTGTGTAAGCGTGTATGGACTACTATGGTATGGGTGTGTAGGTCATAGAGTTAGAGTGCGACAAACCATGGTTTGATGAGAGTGTATACACATACGCATATATTAATGTGTGCGAGAGTACAGGTTCATGATATAATGCGTATAAGAGTGCGAATATGTTCTATATATGTAAGTGTGTATATGTGTAGGTTATAACTATCATGGTAAGCTATTATGAGTATGTGTATAGCATAATATGCATAATGTGCATCTTAAAGCATATAGCCTACAGTATTCCAATGTGTATCAGTGAGTGCATTTAAATTGATAGCTATATTATATATTATTTTTGTTTATATTTATTGATGTAATTTCATTAATTTTTAAAGTTTTTGTTTACTTGTACCTCCTTCTCGAGATTGCCTGTAAATATGAATAACACATATTTTAAAATCTTAAGGTTTGAACATTTTTTAATATTTGTACATAATCTTTTTACAGATATAATCACAGATAATAACATAATTCTATACGACCAGTTTTTTATTTATAAAATAAATATTATTTTCAAAATTATAAATTATCAAAAGTATAAAATAGTTCCGTAATTTTTAGTAGAGTACTTATTCATCAAATTAAAATACTGAGAAAATAGAAGTAAAAGCTTAGTGAAATATAATAATGAATATTTATTTTTAATAGTAAACTATCATTTATATTTATCAATAATAAAAGCAATTTAGATATAATTTTTAAATGAAAATGCTAAATAAATGATTAGATAAATTTATGATTTGTATTTTTTTAAATAAAAAAAAACAAATAAAATAATAACTATTACTAGGATTATAACTACACGATAATAATGAATATAATGTCAACCTGGCTATAAGTTTTTACAAAATATTCTGGGATTATTATTTAAATATTAATATAAATATATATATATATATATATATATATAACATTATATATACATACACCAATACATATTTAATGATTAAAAACTATTATTAATTATAGAATACTTAAGAACGACTATTTATTGCATATATTATAGTAACTACTCCTACGTTTTAATATACATGTATACATTAAATACACAATAGGTATTCTATACACTTTTATTAATAACAATATTATTTAATGAAATAATGATATGTTGTTAACAAAATAGCGAGCCTAAGTTAAGTTAATGTAAAGAAATTTTAATGTTAAGTGGGGGAACTTCTGCATAATTTCCATTTGTAAAAATGATCTAAAAAATAAGTTTTAATTTAACTTATATATAAACTTATTTTATTGTATATACACAACCTCATTTTTCTATCACTTCATATAAAAACCGTACCTACATTTTTTATATTAATAATTATAAATGGTGTTTTATAACATTTACTATTATAAATAAAATTATAATACAAATCTAAATATTTCACTAAACTTTTATAGCTATTTTTAACAGTTATTATATCAGTCAATTACTCTATTAAAAATTCCGGAAATATTATATACTTTAATATAAATTATTGATTTATTAATATAATTTATTTTTAAAATAATATATATTTTATAAATAAAAAAATGATGTATACCTAAAATAATGTCAACATATTTAACATTTTTAAAGTTGGTATGCCATAAAATACATTTTAAATTTGTTTCTGCTTTTTCATATCAGACTTCCTTACGTTAATTTAATATTTAGTTTATCTTTCTAATCTCCACCAGCCTTTACAATACCGATAGTACCATTATGTAGTGTATAATGTACACGTATAACAGTTCGCTGTTTAATTTACAACGTAGGGGAAAGTAACTGAACACGGACAGTGCCTGAATACGGACACATATAGTGCCAACTCTCGGTATCTCAGAAACCATCAATTCTACAAAAAAAACGTTAATGAATAATATATTCATAATTATATAAATAGTCTAAATAAGTATTTTTTATTTTTTAATTATTCAAAATAGTGCTGATATCAAATAAACTGATTTTTTTATTACGTTTTTAAATTTATGAAAAAAAATGTCAACAACCTTCTCAAGAATATACAAATGTATAGATATATATATATAAACATAACAATATATTATGAAAAACTAAAGTATTTTAAACATTATATACATAATATGCTATTTTTGTTATAAAATATTAATTAAGTTAGAAGTATATATCTAGAGTCATATAAGTCCCTAATACGGACACCATATAGGGTTATATATAACCAATCAGCGCTCAGCGTGCGAACTATTTGTATTTTCATAAAAATCGCGTGCGTTGTAATATTAATACCACAAAATATTATTATTTATGTACTTAAATTATATTATTAATTAATAAAATAATAAAAATTAATAAATTAATTACTAATTAAATTATAATAAATTATTCATAAAATTAATTATAAATAATGTAATTGTAATTTGTCTGAAAGATTCATCACTAATATATAGTTAATCTAGTGGTATATATGGTGTCCATATTATAACACAGGGTGTCCGTATTCGGACATGGGTACCGAATACGGACACCCCCGTTATCTATGGAATTAAAAGATTAAATAAAATTTTAAAATAACAATAATATCTATAATCATATAATATTAATATATTGTAATATTTGAATAAAAATATTGAGTCATAAAATGTTAAGACCATTTATTGTTAAAGTATCCGTATTAGGTTACTTTCCCCTATAGGGGGTAATTGTCAAATTTGACATTAATTTAAATATAAAATAGTGAAAACATGTTTCACGATATACAATGTATACATTAATGATACTTTAATGATTACTTTAATGAAAAATGTCCATTAAATATACTCCTAGTATTATTTTAGTATAAACTACATTTTATTTATGTATATTATTAATTATAATTAAATATTATATATATATATATATATTATGTAAGATAGATACTAATCAGTCCTTAATTAAGCGTGAGTGTGTTATTTGATAATTAGCTATTACAAGAATATATTCACATTTCATAATTATGAATACGTAATGTACATTACGTAATACATTAGAGGAATACAATATTATGTAATAGGAAATTAATAATAATATGTTATTAACATATTCATGTTGCAATGCATATACAAATACGATATTAAATAAATAAATCATGAATGTATACATCGTATACGACGAATTGTTATGTTATAATATACAAATGAAAATATTAATTTATTTTGATATCATATATAAATATATATATATATATATATATATATATATATTTCTGGAGTATATAGACCATACATGGCTCAGTGGGACAACCAAAAGCTAGTAATGCATATGCATATGGCTTGGTGCATATTCCATGGCACTGTCGTGGTCGTAGGTTCGACTGAAGGCAGTTATTGTTTTTCCTTTGTGTTTATCAAGAACTTAAAACGATAAATCATATACAAATCATATATATATATATATATATATAAACGATAAATCAAATCACAAGAACAAATGTACTATTTGTTTTTATTGTCCTGGGCCCCTCACAATTATTTATAACATGTACAAGTCTATGACTTCTTGAGGGATCCATTTCTATCAACTATTATTATATGTGTGATTCAATAAATAAATATTATTATTATTATATAAAGTGCACCAATAATATACGATACCTATACCCATATGCATATATATATATATACATTATATATATATATATATATATATATATATATATATATATATATATATATATATCGTATACGACGTGCATATATTTAGTATGATGCATATATGGATATATGTATATATATATATATATATATATATATATATATATATATATATACATTCGTATGAAGGCGCACTGCATTGTACATAATGACACTGCTTATCACAGTGAGATCATCACCTGCACGCCAACACAACTAGCCAGTAATTCACGAACAAATCACGTGCTAATATCTAATCAACGGTAATTGTTATACATGTAAACTGCAGTTTAATCACGTGGCTGTACAATAGAACTACAGTCAATAGAAAATTATAATAATAATAATAATAGTAATATACTACTATAGTATAGTAGTATTAGAATAGGAGGTATATGGATAAGAGAGTATAGTGTAAGCCGAGATGATCTCCTACGACTAGAGCGTGGCACGTGATATCGTATTACTCACGTTATACCTGGTAGCGAATCACGTGATCACGCTCGCGGCACTAGTAGCAGTGTGGTAGCGGTGTGTTTCATGCATGTGCAGCGTTTTGATTATAAACACATAGTTAATACGCACATGCACGAGCGTGCGCCGCACAACCATAGGCATATCCACACATGCGCGGCGCCAATACACACGTGATTATATTTCATAATGAGTCGGGTAGGAATCAATTCCTATAATGAGAGAGACAAATATATAGATATGTAGAGAGAGAGAGCTAGGGATATATAGAGAATATATATATATATATAGAGATATAGGAGATATGTATAGATAGAAAGAAAGCTAGAGATAGGTAGAGAGAGAGACGGATAATTAAATGATGCTGTATACTATAGGTCACGTGCTTAATGTGATTGGTTACGTAATGGTGGCACGTGACCATCGCTCGTATAACTTGACGTGGCTCATGCGTATAGATAGCATTACGCGCGCGCGTGTAAAAGTAGTTCCATTAACACGTGGTGCGCCGCACTTATACCAGGGACATTAGCAATTAGGACTGCATACCACTCTCTCACTCATGGGTACAGTTATAGTACTTCATTATAGCTCATATATGAGGTATACCCTAGGCCTCTATATCTCATTCGTGTGTGTGCGTGTATGTGTGTGTGTGGTTTAATGTGTACGAGTGTGTACTACCCATAATATACAGTAAATACTATAGTATTTACCACCAGCAACGTATACAACCATCACAACTATTACTACTAAGTGACTCATTCAGTCACACATCACCGGATAGGTTAGATGAGTCATCGGGTGAATCATCATAGTAATACTCGTGCACTGAAAGAGAACGTAAGCGTAATCAAAGCATGACTCATCCTACACTATTATAATAAAGTGTTCAAACGATCCGTATAATGTTTACCGTGCCAAATACGTATACAGATAAGATTTCGTGTGAGTAACAATATCGTGAATGATTCATCACCGATGACTAAAAACCTATATAACTAAGATGACGCATCGCACGACACGGATTACGTATTATTAACATATATTATTAACAACCACCCTATAACCACCACCACCACCATCACTAGTAGTGGTGGTGGTGGTGGTGGTGGTTGTTAATATAAATATTTTAACATTACTAGTGATATTTACATTCACGAATTGATATTTAAATTAATATTTATATATATAGTATGTAAGTAAATAAGTAGTATATAGATAGTATAGTTTATAGTGTTTATTATGTATATACAGATAATTTTAAATAATAATATTAATATTGAAAATCTTTATATTTATTTTTTATAAATTAAATTTTATTTTTTTGCCGACGAAATTAAATTGTGTCCATCAAAGTTAAGTTATAAACATAGCTCATAGTTAGTGAATATGAGTATTATGCTATAAAATAGTATCCATTAATTTATATTTAATATATAATTATTATATCTAGTATACTATATATAATATAAATCGAAGATATTAAAAACAGTAGAACTATAATGACAATTATTTACCTATATATATATATATAGGACCTAGGCATATATACCTATATATATGGACCTACCTATTTACCTATAGACCTATAGGTATCTATAGATCTATAGATAATGTATACAATATTTATACATATATGATGTATGATATATATTATATTGGAAACATAATTATATGCATTATTATATATAAAATTAAAATAGGCTATAACTTCATTAAATACATTGTAAATATATACTATATTTATATTAAATAATTGAGACACTGTAATAAAATATATAACTGTATATACAATTATTATTTATAAACTGAAATTATTTCATTATATAAGTAGAATGTATTGAGTATAGTATAATATTAATAATACTTATACATATATATATATATATATACTCTTATATTTATATTTATATATATGCATATATGGCTATCATATGTATCACATGCGACACATATAATACATTATATACATGTACATCGGTGGACTTACAATGTTTACCGGTGCCAGGAAATAATTTCTATTCTGCTTATTCAACCATTATAATTAAATTATATAATAATAGAATATATTAATATATTAACATTAAAGCAAATATCATATTTAGACAATACAATATAAGTATACTTATATGTATACGTATAATATATATATAAGATATATTATAATATATATATATATATATATATATATATATATATATATATATATATATATATATATTATACATCTATAGATTATAGGATTTATTTAATATTGTATTCAAATAGTTTTATTTTTTTTCTATTTTGATTATTAAAATTGACATAACAGGTATATTCGAAATAGTATAAATCCTTATAGAAAAATGTATTATTTAACTTATTTTGCGGTATTGAGATATTTTATTCTATAAATAGATTTTACATGTATGCTATATTGAATTTGTAAATATTTTATAAATGATTCAATACTTTAAGACACTATCATATTACTGTAGTATTTATTAAAATCGAAGTGAATTATACTTATTTTTTTTAAATGTGTTAATGATTATTTTTGTAAATTCATTTTTAAAATTTAAAATTGTTGTTAACAAAAAAATGTTGATTACAATTTCCTGTAAAATTGTACATGATCAACACTAAAAAAGAGAACCCTAAATATTATAGTTCACTTATTTCTGTTTATAAATCTAACGTATAGTTTTTAATTTTACTGATAAATATGTTTAAGGTAATTAATACACATAATTGTTCATGGTCGGCTTCAGAATACTGTGGGCCCCGGACAAAAAAAAAGCACGGGCTCCGTGATAATTGTATAACATATTAATAGTGTAATTATATTAATAAGTTATTAATAGAATACGTATATTACTAATAAGTTATTACTAATAACTAACATATCTATAACTATTCAATGTATATATATTTAATATAAACGGAATATCTATGCATATCATTGTCATACTTATTTATATTAAAGAATAACTTATTTCTGGAATTGTTAGTAGAATAATATTCACCAAATTAAAATACTGAGACAATAACTGTTAACGTTTGGTGACCTATTTTGATTGTATTATAATTAATGTTTATTTTTAATAGTAAACTATAGGTATACGTATAACACCTATAAGTATTATAAAAAGCATTTATAATTATTATAGACAATTTAGGTACGGTTTTTACGTGAACGGATAGATAAAATATTATATACATTATTTTTTAAATACACAACTATATATTTTGTATAAATGGAAATTATGGAGGTCCCAAATAAAATCATTGAAATATAATGTTTTATAAATTAATTAATTAAAAATAAAAATGATATAAGTATAATTAATTATTTATTTTACTCGATTTTCTCTTTACAAAACGATCAAAGTGTATTCAGTATCGATTTCATTATGTAGTTTGGATGCTAACGATAATGTTTCTAGACGTGAGAGTGTTTAGTGTATAATATAAAATCATAGAACATTTTTAACATTTCAAGTTTCGATAATCTTCTCTCTCAGGTATAAGTAGGTGCCATTCAATACAAGTATATTCGGAAAACAATTTATACATTTGGATATATATCTACCCAACCAAATATTTGTTATATTCATAATTGGATAGTGCATTCCTTTGATATACATATATATATATATATATATATATATCAAGAGAGTATACTTGATTATTAGCCAAACCCCTATTTTTTACTTCAGTGTCATTTATTTTATTTTTATTTAAAAAATAAAATTGAATTATTATTTTATTATGTTTTATTTTTATCCAAATGAATATGATAATATATGCCACTGCATATATTGTCAGGAGGTATCGAATCAATAAAGCTTATCGCTTTCGCTGATCCTCCTTAGACATTGTCTATAAACTGATTTCATTCATTCATTAATTCATATAGTGGTGTATATGATTATCATATCTAAAGATTCGATGCATTATTAATTTCACTTATCAAAATCATCGTTTAAAAAGTAGTCTTAATTTTCAAAGAATGTAGTTCCAGTTAACAGACTTATTGTTTTAGCATATCATAGTTATAAAAATAAGTGTTTATAAACATAATAAGAAATATAAATAGTTATACACGTCAAAATCAAATAACTAAGATATAATCGTGTTTCATTTATAAATTATAAGTATAACATACATTTAATCTAAACTATTTAAATAAAATAATATTCACTTTTTTTATAAATTTTATTTCTCTGTAAAAAATATTAATATAGTTATCTAAGGGTGTGTTTTTCGTCATCCAGCTACGCACAACGCGCGACATCGAATTTTACAAAGTGTTTTTCGTCAACCATTCATCGAACTTCGTCGATCATCATATAGTTATTGGTAAATATATGCGCGCATACCTAATAATAGCAATACCGTTATGATTGTGACGTATTTTATGACTCAGCTCATGGGCGGAGCTTCAAATGCGTGCGACGCCGTTCGTTCTAGAATTCAAATTCAATGAAGAACTGCGCGGATAGGAATAAAAGGTATATCGGCGAAGTTAGCTGTTCGGCGAACGCTGTCCGATATATCGTACAAGTTTACATGTAGGGAAATACGGCTTTGTAAAATTCGATGTCGCGCGTTGTGCGTAGCTGGATTACGAAAAACACACCCTTACTCTCTATATAACTACCTATATCAGATATTTCAGTATTGTAAGTTTGGTTTTGTATCTAATAAAACATGATATATCAAAACCTCGATATATCAAACAAATTTCTTCGGTCCATTGAGTTATGTGATATCTATAGCTTACTATAGTAAGCATATATGCATATATGCACTAAATGTTTATCACTCAGTTGGTTTATTTTATCTGATAGGATATGTCTGACTGAGAAGTTCTCTAGCTATATACCTAGAAGATACAACATAGTAACTTGGTAATATGTAATATATACGTATTTCGTATATTACATCCAGAGTATTTCCACACTGTGAAAATACATTCGTAAAAATCAATTTAACTACGAAATCATTTAATCACTGATACTTTTGGTAAATTGTAGTAGGTAAACCTATTAAATTGTTATAAATATGTATCTTCTCGATTATTGAGTAACTCAATATAATAAAGAAAATAGTGTTTAATATATATATATATATATATATATATATATATATATATATATATATATTTAGGAATGGTGTAATATTATTTTACCTTATTTGATATATTACCCATACTATTAAAATATGACTGTACTAAATTATATAAAATATTAATTGTTAGTTAAAAAAATGCCTGGGAAAAATGTTGAATACATATTATAACCAAATAGCCACCTATCGTTAATAACAACAATTATTATGTCAAAGATTATAGGACAAATTTAATATACATATGGATAAATATATAAAAATTACGATTATAATTAAACTTAAAAAAGCACCATTTCGTAAGTTATTTTTAAAAATTTGTAAAATCTTGGCTCTGATAATTCTAGTTTTTTTTGCCGAAAACAAATGTCTCGGCTATATATAATTTACATCACTATAGTTATATATATATATATATATATATATATATATATATATGTGTTATTGTTATTGTTATTGTTATTTTTATTTGGTGGAGTCCTTTCATCCCATCCAGGAACTTAGATGAAGTTTTCACTTATAACCATATATGGCTCTAATGTCCCTTCGAAGCCGCTCTCATGTTAAGGCATCTATGGTTTTAACGAGAGCAGATCATTTATTTATACACAATTATATAAGATCACTTCTAAATAATATTTTAAGACCCATTTTATAAAATTAACTAATGGTCCGGACGAGGGTCGAACCCGTGTCCTACTGCTTGTGTGTATGACGCCTTAGCCACTGAGCCACACAGGCAGTTACAGTGTGTGTGTGTGTGTGTGGTACTATAATGTATAATACATAGTATGCTGTACACTGTACACTGTACAGTGACAGGGCCTTATTGGTAGAGGTGCAAAAACTATGTATTCACATTAATGTATACATTAGTCGTGCAAGATTTACGTAATAGAGATTCAAACCTAAACTCTAAACCGTCCGCCAGGAGGAATAGGTGTAAACCATCATTATGTAACATATTTCCACTCATATTACATAACACGACACCTGCATGTACGTAGGTTCTGACGCGTGCATTCTGACGTGAAGAAATCGTAGACGGATGATGAGGAGGAGGAAGTGGATGATGAGGAGGTGGAGGAGGTGGAGGAGATGGAGGAGGAGGTGGAGGAGGTGTAGGAGATGGAGGTTGAGTCAGGCATATTGGGAGTAATCGTACGTTCGTATCGAGTATCGTACGATACTACGCGCCACGATTATCTACATATGGTTATTCGCGTTGTCATTACAGAGAGGGAAGAGACAGATACATCGCTGATGAGTCACGTGGTATATACGTCACGTGATTACTATTCTAAGTGATAACACACGTAGACACCACAAGTATTCCCACGTGGTGCGTCTCTATTTACGGCGATCACGTAATCGTTTAATTTAGGAATATTATCAGCGGATCGTATTCGAGGCCGAGGTGAAGGTCAAGGTTGAGGTCAATGACGTAATATAAATGCGGTTTCCACTTACAAATTAGGCTTAACGCGGTCTTATTTCTTCCTATATCGTCGCCACGTATATACGACCAGAGTGTGAACTTTGTCCTAATTACGTCATATCGAACAAGCGTTATACATAAACAAAAGAGATTAGTGGCGGTGGTCTTTAATGTACTACACAAATCACTTCCATACACTGGTATTGAATAGTGAACGAATCTATTTTTATCTGCAGATGGATGGATTTATATTATACTTTTGTATATTAAATAATTCCGATTACAATTTTTACTATTTTTAGTAATTTAATCCTTTCATTATATATATATATATATATATATATATCTCTATAAAAAGGATATGATGATACTTGTGCATTAGTAAAACGAATGCATGATTTTTTAGAATCAGGAACCAATGTTGTATATACATTCTAAAAATAATATATTCTACATGTATAATATATCCAATATAAACGTATATATAGATTGTAAAAAATATATACAACTAACTAAATATATATAAATAACTAAATTTTATAAAATGGATAAATTGCAATATTCCCGATATAATTAAATAATTTGTTATTTTAATTGATTAAAGTACCTCTTTATAATGAAGTGTATGTTACTTAAAACAAATATGATAATTGTATATGAAAAATATACAATAAAATATATAATTAGATCTACCCTACTACAAAGAAATCCCGAATCTACGAAGTAATTTTTCTGGAAAAAAATCAACCTATAGGTTATGTAGAATGGTATTATTATCGTTTATATATATATATATACATATATATATATATATATATATATATATATATTAGAAATAGCGTATAGCTAATATGCTCGAGATTATATGTCTATAGACATAGGTAAAGTGTACACATAAAGGTATATTGACCGAATAGTATGAATTAAATAGTGAGAAAGTCATACGTATTGGTAACGGTATACTAATAATATATATATGTATATAGATAGCTATATAGTTAGTAGAATTATACTATAATACGATAGTATAATAAACGGTATAGATATATCCTGCAGTGCAACCATGGTACCAATTTTATCTTTACGTGCGACATTATCGCTATTTCGGCATGAAGAACAATAGACCATGGTCTGCATTGCAATACATACCTTGACCGACGGTGTACACTGTACACTCAATCTATGTCTATAGAACCTACATATATGATACTCTAGGTATTGGTAATATCTGTTATAGTATAGAATTAATAGTGTATGCATATTCCGGTTATCGAAGTTACATCTGGATAACGTATGTAATATACACATTAGTACGTTACTATCATTATAGGTATTATATATAATATATATATATATATATATATTCAATAATTAGCTTAATATGTATACATATATACATATTATTTATATATATATATATATATATATATATATATATATATATATATATATATATATATATATATATATATATATATATGTATAATATATTATATATACATCTTTATTATAGTTATATAGCTATAATATAGAATATTAAATATTAAACTGTATTTATAATCATCATAATATAGACGTGATGTTAGTGAAGCGTCGTGAGTGAGGTAGCTAAGTAAAGTGAAATATCATCCATATATGCATGCTATAATATATATGATATACTATAGTAACTATAGTATACTATAGTATCATACATCGTAGTCTAGGCAGTATAGGATTTACCATTTCACTATAGTGAAATGGTATATATGTATATATATATATATATATATAAAATGTATACATCACTCTGTGTTTCTATTCATAGTTTAGAGTGTAATGCTATGTACTATATAATACATTCTAAAGTATAACTCATATATTATAATGTATTAGCTAATTTCATTTAAGTTAGATTTAAAATTTAAATTCAATAATAATCACATTATAATATTGAATACAATATTTACTCAATATTCAATTAATATATATTCAATATTGAGCAATTATTTCAACATGATTTCCAATTGTATTATCAATATAATTATGATTAAAATTATAGTTCAATATGTCACACAATTGAATTAGATTATGATAATTTTGAAAAATACATAGGACTAATTAAATAATTTTAGTTTTTAAAATAATATTTTATTTATTAAATTCAGTATATTAAATAATTTAAATATAAAATAATAATTAATTTGCCTAAATAAAAATTGAAATAAAAGATATCGTCGCATGAATCGTATGTTGTAACTGTGTATGCGGTAATAGAGGTGGTCAATAGAGGTGGTAATATAGGTGGTGTTGCAACACTCTAACCCATATACGAGCCAGAGCGATACCGTCGTGTTCGCTGTTCCTGCATTTCTCGGCCAAATCTTGAGCGGATATAGTCACCTCGGATACCTACAGGACATAAGATGGTTCGCATAAGAATATGTATTATAAAACATATACAGGAAGATCACAGGAAGGATACTGTATGGGTGTATGGGAGTATATATATAGGGAAGTCAATATATAAATATATATATATATATATAATACGAAATTGAATATAGAGGTATTTGTTAATGTTACGTCATACGAATTACGTCATAGATGTTACGTAATTAGTTAGGTAAGGTTACATCATATTCACTCTATCCAGCATAATGTATAATGTGTGCTATAGTATATTTACTATAATATAATGTTGCATACCGTCGACATATATGTTTATAGTATACTAAATATACCTAATATATTATCATATACCTTGGATATAGGTATACCTTGGATATCATACTTTAATATAACTCTAGTTGTATCATATATTATATGAAACATAGTTTTACATAATAATTTCCGTCAGTTTTATATATATATATATATAAATATATAAATAAATTTAGTACCGATATAACAAATTATTAAAATATGTTTGTTCGTAATTTTTGTAAGGATACCCTACATTTACAGACGAAAATATATTTGTATTGATTCATCCATTATACTTGATATGTGATTTTAATTTTTTTATGATATTTATATATGTATAATAAGAGTATAGCAGCATTGATGCACTATTAAGTCTGTGTTGGGTGTGAACGAGGATTACGAAATGATTACGTAATTCACTGTCGGCTGTGATGTAAGTAGGAATACATTAATAACTTGATGAAGACAAGTTAATGGACTTGAATCAGTATAAATGCTGAGGGATTGATCTGCAGAGATTAATATATTGATATACGTATATCTTGTATATATATATATTATATATATATATATATATATATATATATATATATATATATATATATATATATATATATATAGCATGTACTTCAGTATATGTGTATAACTATACATATTCAAGCACGAACAAGAACACACCTATATATTCCCCCACACACATATATATATATATATATATATATATATATATATGTGAGCCATTTTTATAAGTCGAAACGTTATCTAAGTTCCTGGATTTGATAAAAGGATTCCACCAAAATAACAAAATTAAAATATAAGTAATATAAATTAAAAAATATAAATATAAAAATTGCAGGTTATGTGTTGTATATATCTAATAGATATTCTCTATAGAACCACGAGTTGAATGTGGTTATTTGCATATGGAACATCATTAACATTTAAATCAAACATTAAATCAATAATGTTAATACATTTACTTATTTTGTATTATTAGTTTTGTCTCCTGTTTTGTCATTTTGAATATCTATTTTCTATATTCAATAAATTATATTATTATTATTATTATTATTATATATGGGTGTGTGTTGATATGTGAGATAGTGTACTACCTCACATCCATGTATTTTGAATGAATTTATAACTAGTTAACTATTACTCTATAGGGAAATATTGACCAGTATATTATGTACTTTTATAAGTATACGAGGGTCGTGGGATGTGTATTCTAATGCGATACAAATTAAACAACTAAATGTATTACATAATATTAAGTAATATATTTGTATATTATTTATATAATTTTATATTTAGTATCATTTAAAAAATTATAAATTTCATCTATCTTGAAATACTATCATAAGTAAATGTTATGGCACCATAAACATTGAATAATAATATACTGTATAAAAAACTATACTTTATAAAAATCAATCACAAATAAAATTGAATAGATTAAATAATTACTAAAATATATTTATTAAATGTTATACTTGGCGTTTTTAGTAGAGCTATATTTATAATTATCAATATATATATAACACATATTTTTAAATAATTAAATAATACATATTTATGTATGACAATTCAATTACCTAACTTAATAAACTTTAAATGGTATACTATATAATTTATATGCAATTTACACTTTTTGAATATCATTTTTAATATGTAACCAATTTATTTTATTATGAACATAATTATTTAGTTTTTGATATATTAAATACATTTTTATAATCTATTAAAATTAATACTTCAATATATGATTATATTTATTAAAACGTAACAGTAATAATATGTATTAGCAATTAAAAGTCTTTGCGATTTTTCGGCATCATTCTTTTTATTACATAATTATATAGATATATGTTAAGGTAATATTATCTAATAGGAAATATAATTATTATTGGTATTATAACAGACTAGATTATTTCCTCCATGTACCACAAGAGGATATATTATGGGCATGAAATAACCGTTATAAACTATAGTTGCATAATACATAAAATGTATTAACGGTAGTAAGTTACTAGTAACTAATGATATAAAGTATTGTAGTGACATAATCGTATTATGTGCGCATGGTTAATTAGATAGAGAGGAGGACATACAGGGGACATAGTAGTCATTATTGTATTACGCAGAACAATGAGAGGCGGATGTAGTGGTTAATCCAATGCGAACTTAATACTGCACATTGAGTGACGTATATGTATTGAAATTCGCAGTGACATGAGCAGTTAACAGGGATCCTAATACTAACAATATGTGAATTTATTTCGCGCTTTTTAGGATATGTATTTTTTGTGTGGATGTGGGTTTTCATAAATTTTTTACATATTAAATTGTATAATATAATATAAGATTTATAATATAAATATTAATCATTTATATCTATAGATTTAATATGTGATAATATGTTATAGTTAATAGTTATAATTTTATAAATTACATTAAATTAATTAAAATTATAATAATATATTATATGTAATACATTATTGAAAACACATAAATATTATCCACATCATAATAACCTAACAAAATGTCTGTACAATGTACATTAGGGTAGCCCGTTTGTGAAAGTATTGCTATCTCGCTCACATTAGGTCATAAATGTCATAATAAACATATTTATGAAGTTTCATCAACACATATTTAATATTGGTAAAACGAAAGCACTTTAATGAAGAAATATTTGCATTTATGTAAATTTCTATAAATAGAAATTGTTTCTTATGTATTTTATATATTTTTGCAAGTGCGCATTGGGGAGACGATCAAAAAGGAAGAGTTGAGGGTTAAAGGTTACATTTTAAATACGAGTTAATAGTATATATATATATTGTATAGATATTTGTAGGTTATTTGGTTTACTTGGTTTAGTTTTTTCCTGCTTGGTTTTTTTAGCTGCATTACATGACAAAGTGAGCCTACTGTTAGAAAAAAGAGTTTTCTATACCACCGAAAAAGAGTTTTCCAAGTGTCCCTGTATTAGAACTCTTTTCGAGCATTAAGCAAATAGAAAATTCTTTTGCAAAAGAGTATTCATATTTTTAATAAATATAAAAACTCTTTACCAAAAGAGTATTCTAGCTTTTAATAAATATAAAAACTCTTTACCAAAAGAGTATTCTAACTTTTAATAAATATAAAAACTCTTTACTAAAAGAGTTTTCTAGCTATTAATACATATAAAAACTATTTACTAACATATTATTCTAGCTATTAATTAGTTAAGTTGTTGATGTGGGTTTAGATATAAAATAAAATATTAAAATAAATATTAGTATCTTAGCGCAGTAAATAGTATCGTAACATGAAAGTATTAATTCGTATATTACAATATATTATATGATTTCATTTAAGTTAGATTTAAAACTTAAATTCAATAATAATAAAATTGTAATATTAAATTAATTTATTCTTATAATTTATTAGACTATTTTTTTGATAAATTATTTTAATTAAGGATAAAACTTTGTTGTGAGCCTATATTTGATTCTACGAGGTACAATAAAAAAAATATTTATTTGTCTAACAAAATAATGTTTACGACTAGTTTACCACACAATTAATTTATTGTTAAAATGCTTAATAAAAGTTATCTTTTTGAATAAATATATTTATATTTTTATATCAATACTTAAAATTGTATATTCATATAATGATAATAGATATATATAATATAATTTTTTTTTTATTATTCAATTGATAATTTTTTTTTTCGATTTAGAAAAAAATTAAAAATTAAATTAAAATTTCCGTGGAACGATTTAATTATTTTAAAAAAAAATGTGTAATATTTTTAAGGAGGTTTTTATATACTACATATGCTAAAAAGCAATTTTTACTTATACACATTTTTTCTTTCATATATGTAATTTTTCGTAAATTTTCAATGTAAATTCTTATCTATTTTTGAATATGGTTTCGTTTTCTGAATTGTTGTCGGTTTTCAATTTTGTTTTATTATATCTGGAATGATTAAAAGGAGATATTCCTAACGATATGGTACTAATATGAATGGAACTAAAAAAGTTACCAAAACGGTCTACCCTAATGTACATTGTACATCTATATATAGATATACACTATATCTATAGGGCATATTATTGAACATACCATTAATAGGCTATAGCCTTTAATTATAACTAGTAGTATTATATTTTGGTTGACCATATAGGGTTAATATATTAAACATGTCATAGTAGTAATACTTATTCTCAAACCCATATTTACGACCCGTTATATAGAGTAGTATGTATTAGTAGATGGAACAGAGGTATGCATATAGATATGTTTAAAATAATCACCAGTTACTCTTGTTATGATATTGTTAGGTTATTGTTATGTAATTATCATTGTTATTGTTATTGTTATACTCCTCGGAAATAGTCTTTGAGTTATGATAATATTAACTAATATTGTTAATGCAATGTTAAGCATTTACTATATACACTATATACAGTATATACAGTATACTGTATACATATATGCAGTGTACTGTACGGATTAAGATCCACACACGTGAGGTAATGCATATATATATGAGGTATACCTGCTGGCTATATAAAATACATATTACCCGATATATGTTAAAGATATATTGTATACATCTCCGTGATAATATAGATGATAATGTGTTTTTATTTTAAAATCTACAATACTGTATACTATATATATAAGCATATTATAATGTAAGAAATCAATATTTTAGTTTTTAAGAAATCGATATATAATTTAAAAATAAAAGAACTGATTAATAGATGTCAAATATTTTAAACACTTATTCGAAATGTGATACATAAAAGACTATTATAAAGTACATAACATACTCACACGCATACACACACGTGTAATACACGTCGTGTATATATATATATATTTATTATTTATATATATATATATAAATAAATATAAGTATGTATCTATTAATTAAAAAGTATTAAGTATTGAGTAGTAAATGAAATACGCTCATTTAAACTTATCGATATAGCATATATGGTAGAGTATAATTTACTATATATAGTATACTATAGTATAATATAGTATATTATATTCTAATGTATAACAAAGAGCCAACTGATCTTATCAATAGAGTATTGGCATAATATATTATCAATAGAATTATAATGATAGTATATCTTGTATTGTAAAGGTTAACCTATACCTTAGTTTATATATATGTATGCCATCCTAATTAATTAGCATGTGCAATTCATACCAAAGCACTACATATATTCTCTAAGAAGGAAGCATTTAGTATACTTTGATTATACACGGGATGTGAATTATAAATACCGGTGAATTGAAAAGTACTGTAGTGTGTTTGTATACATATACAAACATAATATATATATATATATATATATATATATATATATATATATATATATATATATATATATATATACAGTAGAAGCTCGGTAACTCAACATGCCGATAACTCAACATTGCCGATAACTCAACATCCAAAAAATATTTGGTTGGATTCGTATCTTTTACGTGTTAACAAAAATCCTATTACTCAACAAATATAACTCAACATACATATAACTCAACATCGTTTTTATAATCCTAGCCTATACATTACATGTAAATCCGATAAATATACATCCAATAACTCAACATTTATGAAAAATCAAAATATCACAAACATATGTTGTTGGATTCGTATCTTTTACATGTAATAAAAAATCTACATTGCTCAACAAATATAATTCAACATACATTATTCAACATGGTTTTATTTATTTAATAATATATGGATATAAATATATAAGCGTAAAAATACAATTACAATTATTATATTATCATACGAGTACTATTTTGAATGCATTTATGTGAACAAAACATTAATTAAGTCATTAATTTATACATCCGATAACTCAACATACTCGCTAACTCAACATGAAAACTCCGTCCCGTCAATGTTGAGTTATCGAGCTTTGACTGTATATATATATATATATATATATATATATATATATATATATATATATATATATATATATATATATAAAAGTACATATCATATCACGTATCATAGAATGCATAGTTAATTATTACGTCATACATATCCATAATATTTATCACATATATATATATATATATATATATATATATATATATATATATACGTATATTTATATGAATGTATACTGTAAATCACGAAGAGTTTACTAATCAGATAATATACCGATATTATGTGGGTCACATATACCTTATATGCCCATTATAGGATGCCATATATGTATATTGTTTATATGTATATATCTCCCCATATATTATATACCATATATATATATATATATATATATATATATATATATAAATATATATATAATATATATATATATATATTATAGATATGTATATGATGGCTGCATGAGTATAGGTTAATATATAATATGAGCTACACATTCACAATTAAACATTTACAGCCAGGAAAACTAGCCTACATAAAAACTTCAAAGTCTCTATAGAAGTAGCATATACGCACGCGCACACACACGCACGCACATGTGTACGCGCGTTTATGCGCAGTACATAGCACGCGACTGGAGGCGTGCGTTTTACAATGGATCCTGCACACGCTCGTACACTCTCGTGCAGGATCAAGAGGCTATAGCCACTGTAGCCTCTTGATTCTGTAGTACACGTGTAGAGCTGACTGTAGTGTGTGCACTGCACACTGTGCAGTATATGCTTTTATGTACGTGTTCATGTGCGTATATACATATATAATTATAAATATAGGTGTATAAATATGTATATATATATATATATATATATATAAATATATATATGTATGTATGTTTGTATGTGTGTGTATGTGTGTATGTGTGTACATACTCGAGTGAATAACATGTGTGTCCAGATCCCCTGTCATTTAGGCAGAGGTGCCGCTATATATGATCCCCTAATATTAATTTAACATTTTTATATTATTATATTATGCATATTATTAATTTAATGATATTACAATTATATTATTATATTATCTATTCTTGATGTATTACAATTATCAACCGTTTAATTCTGATTTTTAGAATTCGATAATAATATTATAATTTACCTTAGAAATTTATTGGATTTACCAAAGAAATTGAAAATTTTTTACTTTTTCTAAAATTATTAAATTTAAATTAAATATCTAAACTTTTTCTATAAATGGATAACAATATTTGTACCTTATAAGGTACACTTATTTGGTATATCAAAGGCTACTAATGTGCCATGTATTTTTTTATAAACTCTTATAAACTCTCAAGAGATTTATAGAGCTCTTATTTTCTTATCTTTCCCACTCTCCCATATAGGGGAGAGAATGAAACTTGAGCAATTTATTATAAAAATGTAAGCTCTATCTAAAATACTAAAATTAAACACCAGTTTAGGTATTTTTAGTACATTATAATTAATAAATGGAATAAATTTGTATATTTCCGCAAAAAAATATGAATATTTGAGCCACTTTAATGATGTTTAATTCTTATAATATAATCAAATTTATATAATTAAATAAAACGTATTATAGTTATACTTTATTAGTTGAAATTTATATTGTTTTTAACTTTAACATATTAGTCAATATCAAAAAGTACAATACCTTTTTTCTTTTAGAATTATTTACAGACAATTTAATAATTATATTTGTATCAATAAATTTCAATATCTAATAAATCGGGAAGAGAACATTTATTAGATTTTATTGGTAGAACATTTTCTAATTTTTGATAGAATTGACTATTGTAATCATCAATTTTTTATATTTATTATAATAATTATTTATGAATTAGTAATTATTTGTAGCTATTATAAATTGTATTCTTCATTTTATTTTATATTTTCATTAATATTTGTCAGTTAATTTAATTTATATATATACTTATATACTTTATATTGCTTATATAATTCAATAACAAAATGTATCATAATTAATATTAATTCAAAAAGTGTAGTGATATATGTGCTTATTATAATAGGACTACCTATAGGACTACTTTATAATTATATAATAAAGATGTTTCCATACAAATGTAAGGGAAGACATATCCTAAAGTCCCTTCTTTAATTTCTTCAATATATATATATATATATGTTATACATTTTATAAATGACAAAACTTATTTAAATTTTGAATATAAAGTAATTATCCTAATTTTATTTATAAATAATGGTTTAAATCTCCATTTTGGGTAATTCGTCTTCTTTTACAGATTTTTTTTAGATTCTTATTTAAAAAATGGATATACAGTCAACTCTCGGTAAGTGGGACTACGGATAAGTCGGAATTCTCGATAAGTCGGACACATTTAGTTGGTTTGGTTGGATTTTTATCTAGTTCCATGTTAAATTAATCGGATAAGTCGGATAAGTTGGATTGGATAAGTCGGACACATATTATTGTCATTTTTATGATTTTATACTGGATAAGTCGGACTTTTTATAAATTGTCAGAAATATTTACTTTAAATAATGAATATTATAATTTTAGTAAGTAATATTATTGAATACAACATTTTATGTTGTTGATTGCAATAATGTTGCATAATTCCACATTTCGGTAACCCTTTAACTCACGCTGCGCATCTCATGTTTTATTTGCATGATATTCTGAATCTCGGATAAGTCGGACATCTCGCTAAGTGGGGCACTTTTCCCGGTCCCTTGCGAGTCCGACTTATCGGGAGTTGACTGTATATATTTGTATATTTGTATATAAATTCGGATTACAAATTTTATTTAATATTTATTAATAATAGTATATATTAATCATAGATATTATTAATCTATATAAAATATAATTTACTCGTATACATATTTAACCATATATTATTTTATTTGATCTTTCACCAATGTAAACTTAATTCTAAAACGCTGTTTTATTGTTTTTCAAATAAATTAAATTCTAGAAATTATTTTAAAAATGTTATTTCATAGTAACATTTCCCTCATTTTGTGGGTTAATAGGTATGATTTTTATAATTATTTAATATAATTATATTTATTATAATAGAAATACGATTTTTGTTCGAGTAGATCATGTTACATATTCAGTTTTCCTTAATCTCCCACAGAATGTACATTGTATATTGTACATGGGAAATGCATATTTAAATTTCAGTTATAAGAATGATATATTTGAAATTTTAAGTGTAATCTGAATTGGACCCCTCTAAGAAATAAACGTTTCAACAGCCCTATAGGGATTATTATAATAATTTATTATAATAAGACATTCAATATTAGACAGTAGAGTATACTCTATATATATATATATATATAAACAATAAAGTAGATGAGCAATGGTTATCAACGACGACTAACCATTGTTGACCATACTCTGTCATGTGTTATTAATAAACAGGTGAACGCGCAATCATCGCATGCGATGTTTTAGTTCATACGTGTACATGTGATGTGTATGCAGATAGCGGTGTATATAGTGTTCACACTGTATACTATATATGAATGTGTGTATATAGTATAAACTATATACACACATTCGTATACAATATAGCTATGTATACATTGTATACTATACAGTGTGCACACTGTATAGATATGTATAGTTTATATGACTATAAAACTAATACACAAATTATATATATATATATATATATATATATATATATATATATATATATATATACTCTAGTATACATATATATGAAATACATATTTGCTGTAATTGTATTTTATAAATCAGCTATAGCTGATTATAATCAATCAAAGTAAGTTTATATAATAATTATATTATTGTTATATACGGCTATAGTATACTATATTATACTAATAACTGTAATATTAAATTTAAGAGACGCATTAAAATACAAACACTACATATATCAATAATAATATATATATTCCTATAATATATGTATATATACACAATATAATGTATACATTACTCAACAATTTAATAAAATGTGATATTGTATACAATTATAATTGTAAAATATATTTTACATATATGTAGCATATATTTGTGTACATATAATTATGTAATTGCTATATACATGATTATATCGGATAGTATGGAAAACATGACATATATACATGGTATATAATAGAGTTTTTTTCAAAAAAATAAAAGGTTTATTAAAATATTAAATATACTCAAAATATGATATTCAATATGTAATCCAAATATAGACATATACATCTTATAACATACTTATATAATATATATAATATTTATATAATAATATATAAATACAGGTAAAAATGTTATTCGAGTATTATAATTGATTGCGTAATATAGTACATACGACTATTTACTATATAGAATAATACTAGTTAGCTATATATGTATATATATATTTTATTATATATATTTAATAATTAATAATTTAATTAATAATGTATAGCTATTTTGTTTATAACATGTTCATTAATATAAATAATATATCAATTTATACTTCTTATAATACCTATAATACCAAACATATAAAGAATGTCATACTATAGTATATATATATATATATATAATTATATATTATTATTGTTATTTTTGTGGAATCCTTTCATCCGGAAACATAGATTTTTTACTAAGTAAGTAAATGGTTCTATAAAGCATTATAATAAGGTACATTATAATCTCCATTAGAAATCGTCAATGGATCCATGTTATTAACATAAACCCATATGTGTATATACATAATTGTATAAGATTACAACTAAATATTATTTTAATACCTATTTGAAGACCTATAGGTGGGGATATATGTGTATATGTGTGCGTATATACATGGGTATAGATATGGTTTTAATTGGTATCATACTGCATGAATGTTTAACACCTTAGCCTCTGAGATATAGAGATAATGTATTATATGTATATATAGCACCCTGGATATGCCTATAGGATATGCCTGGATATATCTTAGATTTAATGGAAAACACTTTATATTGTTGGTACCAATGTTCACATTATAAGGTACCTTATATGTTCCTCTATAAGTATAGATACATCTATAGATGCGTATCGTGTGTTAAATAAACTGTTTACAACGACACTAATAGTACTGATACCTTATAAATGTGCTCGATTTACAAACACGTGTAGCCGTTTTAGATAACTAACCGACAAACAAAGTCACGTGTGTCATTAGTATTGGTGTGGATGCAGGCAAGCATAGCATGTGGCATTTACGAGTATTAGGTTTGTTAACAGCACAGAGCTAGAGAGAAATATTTCTCTCTAGCTCTATGCTTAACAGAGAGGAGCTGCATATATGGCTGCTTATAAATAGCACGGTGTGTATATAAACCGTCACATATATGACTGTATTGTATTGTATCTGTACTTTATTGTGTGATGACTATAATATTATTCTTTAAAATAAAGTTATTTTTAAAATTAAGTAATCTTAAATCTAGTCTAATCCTCTAGTATTCGTTATGTGGAAAGTTCTTCAATAATTTTAAATACGTATATATATATATATATATTTGTATGTATATGTGTATTCATATATGCATATAAACATAGCGCACATATGTACCCATACATTCCTCTACTGGCGGACACAGTTGCGTTAGCCACTTGTTTCTAAATACTAATTGTATAACGTGGAGTACATGTGTTCAATGAGGGCATGAGTGTATACCCTAGTGGTACTACCAGTGACCTGTAAGCTCTACATCGAGGCCCCATACATTGTAGGTTCCACCAGGTTCGGCCCAGAGGTAAACATTCGCTAAAGTATGTAACATATTTCGGAAACACTGGAAATTCCCGTTTACCGTGTTACCGTGTAAATGTATTATATAACAGATTACACACGTGAATGCACGTGAACAGGTAAACAATGTAATGATGTTATATATGCGTTTTAGTAATATATTAAAGATAATATATAAAATGGTGGTAATTCTCCAATAAACGTAATAAAATATGTATTAATTTAACGGATATATTATATATATATATATATATATATATTTACAATAAATATTTACAAAAATATTTACATTAAATATAATTACAATAAATAATATAAGTTGTATTTTAATATATATATATATATATATATATATATATATATATATATATATATATATATATATAGTTATATTATGTTTACTGGGTGGTTCTCGGGTACAGGTGCACTGTATACTGTACGATATATATATCGTACAGTATTGTATGTTGCACTTGTTATGATTTAAAATTATAAATATTACACTGATAAATGTTATAATCATTTCTACAGCAAAATACAAAATTTCCAATATAAAAATGTGTAAAAAATATGTATATTTTGTTAATAATCAGTCCCATAATTTGGAAATTAAGTATCGAATATTGTAACACATCTAAATTTTATATAACACAATATAGTATGGTATACCATATAAGTATGATATACGGCATTCTAATTTCAGAATATGTATATATGTATGTATATATATATATATATATATATATTATGTAATATTATAGAGATAATATCATAAATATATAGATGAGTTTTTATTTACAGCAAGAATTACATACCTCCGTTGAGTTAATATCGATGATCAGGATTCTACTGATAGAGGTGATGATAATGATGATGATGATGATAATAATAATGCTAATAATGATGATAATGCTAATTATGAAAGTGATGCTGTTAATTAAGTTGGTATACCAACTACCATAGTAGTTATGGTGATGATGATTATTATTATTCTGGTGACATTGATAATGATTATGATGATGCTGATGATATGGATGATGATGATACTACTGATGATAATGGTGATGGATAGGTATTATATATATGATAATGATAGTGATTTTTGTAATAATAAATATGATCATTATAATAAGTATTATCATTTCCCAAAGTATACTATAGTATGTACACTGGATATTAATGATATAATTATGATATTAATAATATATTATATAGTGTATAGTCAAGATCTCCTGCAATCGATGATATAGGAGGTAGTGGTATACTTTAGAGTATAAAGGTATGTAATGTACACTGTACATGTAATGCATGATGATTACGTACTTTTTACAAGCGCATCGCATTTACATTGCATACAATATGTATACCCTGTATAACCTATTAAAGATGTAAATGAATACGAATAACGAATATACGAATTGAAACTTTTTCAATTTATACCCGAATTGAATGAAATCACGTTGGTGATCGTCGTAAGCTATAGAATGGTGAACAGCACATACAGCTGTGCGATGTGCACTACAGTGTGTGCATACGTGCGCGTGCTTACCGCGTATGTAGATATATCCTCGGGGCAGACATTGTGTAGTATATATATATATATATATACGTTAAGTGTTTAGTGGTGATTGAGATAGCGGTAGTGGTGTTGGTGTGGCGGCTATAATGCAGTAATATTGATGTGATGATGCGGATGATAGTGGTAGGGAATGATGACGGTAGTGGTTGAATGATGATGTTACTATTCTCTGTATTCACATTCTAGTCATACCATGTATATTGAGAAATAAAGTTACATCAAGGCAATGACCTTGGTTATGTAACTTTTGAATATTTTAAATATACGAATATAGCTATATATTTTGTTTATTATTTTCTATGAAAATAATATAAAAAAAAGATATTCGCATTATAAAAATTCATCGCAAAATATTTCATATAATTAGATTATAATGAGATATACTGATATATAAATTAACACTGCTAATAAAGTGTTATAATTAACATTTATCTTTTGTTTTACATATTTTAAGTTGTATTAAGGGGATTCTCTTAAGATTACGTGTAATTTGTTAGTATATATAATATATGAAAGAGATAATTAAATAATAAAATACAAAATTTAAAATTTAAATAACATGTTATAAATATTCATATTAGTATACTATATAATAACATATATTGTAACATAATATACGAAATTCATATATGAATGGTAGATATGTATGCGAATATGTTTTTAATAAGTGATATACACGAGTATATGCATATACTACCATTGTTGTATATCTAAAGTATACTTTATATAGTATTATAAACACGTACCATAATGCACTACAAATATGTAACAATATATTGTATTTAAATGATATTAGATTATATAACAAGGATGTTAAATGGACCTCGTTTAGTAATAATATTCGATTTGTAATATGATAAATAAAATAAATAAATACAATCAAAAAATGTGAGTTTGTTGAATGTGCGTTTCCCCTTTGGGAATAATAGCTGCAACTATTGGTATATGCATAATTCTGTGGAGAGTAAATCAATTGAAAAAATCAATTCATTTTAGTCGTCTAATATATACGTCGTCTATATATGTGATATATATATTATATTTAAATATACAACTATAGTTGTATATGTGTTATAATGTACATAATAATTATATTATATAAACAAAGGAAGTGATTTCTAGATTAAATAAAGATAGTTTGTGACCTTTAACCGTTCTACTTCTGAAATATTCTATAACAACTGTGAATAAATATATATATATATATATATATATATATATATATATATATATATATATATATATATATATACATATACTACATGTATTATAATATTACAGTAATGTAATGGAGATATGTACAGGGTAATGGCGATGCCGTGGTAGTTGTGAAACCGTACACCCATTTGTGGTGAAACAGTGTAGCTATATCTATAGAGTATACTCTGTACACTCTATATACTCTATATACTCTCTCTATATATATAAATATATATATATATATATATATATATATACTATGTTCAAAACTAAGTGGACCATAGTACACTGGTACGGTAATATACTGATACGATAACCATAAAATGGTAGGGGTTTGAATATACACTATATACAAACTATATATTGAAACTTACACACATTGCATACATTAACTATACCCCTAAATATACCCCTAGTATACTGTGTACAGTGTAGGCCCTACATGTATATACCTATTCAAACAGCCTACCCAAACACAGCTATCCATACAATGTTTCCGTATTGTCCATTAGTATTGTCCATTAGTAATAGTAATAGTAATAGTAATAGTATTGGTAGTAGTATTGGTAGTGGTAGTAGTATTGGTAGTGGTAGTGGTATTAGTAGTAGTAGTGGTAGTGGTAATAGTATTGGTAGTGGTATTTGTAGTGGTAGTATTAGTGGTAGTATTAGTGGTAGTGGTAGTATTAGTGGTAGTATTAGTGGTAGTATTAGTGGTAGTATTAGTGGTAGTATTAGTGGTAGTATTAGTGGTAGTGGTAGTATTAGTGGTAGTATTAGTATTAGTGGTAGTATTAGTGGTAGTATTAGTGGTAGTATTAGTGGTAGTATTAATGGTAGTATTAGTGGTAGTATTAGTGGTATTAGTAGTAGTAGTGGTAGTGGTAATAGTATTGGTAGTGGTATTTGTAGTGGTAGTATTAGTGGTAGTATTAGTGGTAGTGGTAGTATTAGTGGTAGTATTAGTGGTAGTATTAGTGGTAGTATTAGTGGTAGTATTAGTGGTAGTATTAGTGGTAGTGGTAGTAATAGTAATAGTAATAGTATTGGTAGTAGTATTGGTAGTGGTAGTAGTATTGGTAGTGGTAGTGGTATTAGTAGTAGTAGTGGTAGTGGTAATAGTATTGGTAGTGGTATTTGTAGTGGTAGTATTAGTGGTAGTATTAGTGGTAGTGGTAGTATTAGTGGTAGTATTAGTGGTAGTATTAGTGGTAGTATTAGTGGTAGTATTAGTGGTAGTATTAGTGGTAGTGGTAGTATTAGTGGTAGTATTAGTATTAGTGGTAGTATTAGTGGTAGTATTAGTGGTAGTATTAGTGGTAGTATTAATGGTAGTATTAGTGGTAGTATTAGTGGTAGTATTAGTGGTAGTATTAGTGGTAGTGGTAGTATTAATGGTAGTATTAGTGGTAGTATTAGTGGTAGTATTAGTGGTAGTATTAGTGGTAGTGGTAGTATTAGTGGTAGTATTAGTGGTAGTATTAGTGGTAGTATTAATGGTAGTATTAGTGGTAGTATTAGTGGTAGTATTAGTGGTAGTATTAGTGGTAGTATTAGTATTAGTATTAGTATTAGTATTAGTATTAGTATTAGTATTAGTATTAGTATTAGTATTAGTATTAGATTAGATTAGATTAGATTAGTATTAGTATTAGTATCAGTATCAGTATCAGTATAAGTATCAGTATCAGTATCAGTATCAGTATCAGTATCAGTATCAGTATCAGTATCAGTATCAGTATCAGTATCAGTATCAGTATCTGTATATCAAATATATCAAATATATTTGAGTTAGTTACTATAGTAATTATATTATTCTATAGAAAATTACATAGGTAACTATAGTTAGAATATATAGGTTACTATATATAGTCCCTCTATAGAGGGATATATGCGAAACGTGAATGATATATTCGTAAACCTTACTTTAATGTGTGTGAAATCTACGGACTGTTTGTGATGGATAAATCAGTTGTTAAATAGAGTAAGTTATTGCTAAGAAATATGGGTTTAGATACTATCTAGATTGAAAACAGGCATATTCGTAATGCCAAGGACACACGCATAATGTTAAGGACATATACATGAAAGATTAAATAATGAGTGAAGAATTTTGTTTTTTATATATAACATAGGTAACCTATATCATATATTTGTGCTTTATGTATAGAATTGTGAACGCGTGTGTATTGATTGATTGCGTTCGTGTGTATATGTATATATGTATGTGTGTATGTGTATGTGTGTGTATATATTATTATCTGCGATCGTGTACGAGTGTATGTTTATGATGAGTGATTATAAACAAGAAGCTATAAATATGAATGAAAAGTGATATTGTTGTAATAACAGTGAGGAGTTATGTAATAAATTCAATTTCAATAAAAAATATTATATAAAGATAAAAAACTACTAGCCGTAGTTAAATTTGTACATCTATAAATCTCAATGCGTTAAATATAACATGCTATTAGAATATAATATACACTATAGTGTATAGAATACTCTGTAGAATATATTCTATTATATATAATATATATAATTGAACATAATATATTATAATATATCATATAGTATACATATTCTCTCTCTCTATATATATATATATATATATATATATATATATAGTTATGTGTGTATTTATATCCCATATATAGAATATAAAAAGATACATATATATATATATATACTCGCATAGCGATATGCATACGTACACATATCACTACACATGAACGATAGAACGTGTACAATACTGCATGATATCGGGGAGTACACCCCGGTACTATAGTGCTATAGCATATGTATTCTATAGCATATAGGACGCGATCACTACATCTCATTAACACACCGAGGCAAGGACACGAAGTCGTCCTGTCAGTACAAATAACCACGCCCGATACCACTCTTCAACTCAAATATATCATATTATATATATATATATATATATATATATATATATATGATGCAGTGCATCCGAAATGTACCTATATGATAATGTCGATAATATTATTATAAAATTACGTAAGTCGTATTACTCACTATATAATCGTGTTAAATTATCTGACAATTCTATTATTAAAATGATATATTTATATAATGTTTCTCGCCCGTCGTCAATATTTAAAACATGGTGTACATCATTGTTTTTTTAACTATATATTATTTGTAATTATATACTTATATATATATAGATATGTGTTGTATAGTTGTATTTAATTTTTTTTTTTGTTTTGTTTATCTATGGACTGTTTATGTCTGACTCAAATAAATAATAATAATATATATATATATAATACGATTTCATAACGTGAATCGTATATAGTATATATCATATATATATATATATATATCATATATATATATATATATATATATATATATATATATATATATATATGTATACTATAGTATAGCAGTATACTGTGCGACGCACAGTGTGCGTATACATTATGTACGCGTGCTACAATGTTCGTGTTTATGTTATCATTTGAATAGGATAGGTGCATGTTTACGTGTGTGTGTGTGTGTGTGTGTGTGTGTGTGTGTGTGTGTGTATGTGTGTGTGTGTCAGTATGTGTCAGTGTGTGTGTATGTGTGTATGTGGATGCGTATGATACATGCATATATAAGTGTGATGTTAGAAATGTAATAGAGTCAGCTTCATGTGAAGTTATTACTATACACGCGTGGTCAGGTGTATTTTACATAACAATGGTAATATTTCGTGTAAATAATATTTACTAAATATATGACATCATGTTGACATTATAGAGAACTATATACAATATATGGATACAATCACATATTGGTTTGTTAAATATATAAGTATTGCTATATATCGCAAAGTGGAATTATTCAACACGCCTGGTGACTCGTTGTATATGTCACGTGATGGTCGGCCATCACATGACATATACATTTACTAACAAATATTCAATTAAATAATATTTATTTTTTTATTAATTTTATTTTGTTTTATATACACTTATAAAGTGCGTTACGTTTAAATCAAATTAACATTTATTTTAAGTTATATATTATATTTATACCTCAATATAATTTTAACATTTAATTTGATTAAATAATACTTTATATAGGTAATTTGTATTATAGTCTACAATGTATGTGCAAACTATAAATCTATGACTATAGTCATTCTATACAATGGTAATACAGAATAAAATATTTTATACAGTGAGAAAAATAAATGTGTCAATGTATCCATAATATAGCAACATGTGGGTCAAATAGATGGTGCGATATAAGTCAAGTCATCAACATTATCTAACACAAATGGGTCTAATTTACCTACATTATTTTCTCAATATGGGTCAATTGACCCACTTATTAAAGATTATATGATTCAATAAACAGTAGGACACGGGTTCGACCCTCGTCCGGACCATTAATTAATTTTATAAAATGGGTTTTAAAATATTATTTAGAAGTGATCTTATATAATTGTGTATAAATAAATTATCGGCTCTCGTTAAAACCATGGATGCCTTAATATGAGAGCGGCTTCGAAGGGACATTAGAGCCATATATGGTTATAAGTGAAAACTTCATCTAAGTTCCTGGATGGGATGAAAGGACTCCACCAAATAAAAATAACAATAACAATATATGACCCACTTTCATTTAAATATTATATATTAATATACATTAATTATATTTTGTTCTTTTTATATTATTTAGTATCTTAGAGTACACTGTTAGAAATAAAGGTTCTTTAGACTCAACTAATTGTTTCATTCATTATATACAAATAATATGGTTCTTTATATTTCGATCATTGAAAATAAACCATTAATCATATATTTATTTAGTATTTAATGTTCTTTTGATTTTATGATTCCAAAGAACCCCATGTAAATATAATGGGATTATTTGGACTAATATACTCGTCGAAAGAACGCTTACTGTGAACTAGAACAGTGTCGTAAGTAGTATACGATATATCGTAGAAAAGTATTAACTAATATATTACAATATATTATAATTATATAATTTCATTTAAGTTAGATTTAAAACTTAAATTCAATAATAATAACATTTTAATAGTGAAGACAATATTTAATCAATATTCAATTGCTATATATTCAATATTGAGAAATTAGATCAACATTATTATCAATATAATTATGATTACAATTGTAGTTCAATATGTCACTTGAATGAGATTATGATAATTTAAAATGAGATTACTTAAATTGAGATTACTTAAATAATTTTAGTTTTTAAAATAATATTTTATTTATTAAATTCAGTATATTAACTTACATATAAAATTAAAATAATAATTAATAATTAATTTGCAATAATACAAATTTAATCAATATATTAAAATAAATAAAAGGTATAATATTTTATTCGTTATATATTAAAAAAATAATATACCTATAACTTAGGTAATACTTTATAAATAACTTAAGTCATGCTATATAAGTTTACATATAGGTCAATTGACCCATATTATATTTCAATGTAGGTCTATTGTCAAATATACATTTTATTATTTTCATTTTTACCCATATTTATATAAAACATGGGTGTTAGATATATATTTTTAAATATGACCCACTTTGGTATATACAATATCTTACATAGATCAATTTACTCATTTCATGAAATATCAGACAAATAACATACAGACAATGACCCATTTATTAGTATCAGTATACATCAGACACATTATATACAGTGTAAACTGTAGAGTGTACACATCCTAGTATCCATATATGTAACATGACATTAATGCATTGCTATGTTGCTTTGAGTCTAGTCAAGTATAATATAGTGCAGTATGTTTATTACGCCTTACATGCTATATATAGCATATGCTATAGCATATGTATATATATATATATATATACAATACATTAATTAATAATAATATCAATAGTATACTATTATTTATAAATAATATTAATATTACTCTTTAATAATGTGTAGTAATATATATTATTGATTACGAAATATCTTTAAAATGGCGGATAAATCAGTATATAAATAAGTATGTGCAAATTTATTAATTGTGGCTATTATTAAATTATTTAATATTTAATAATTTATTAAATAGTTGACTTGTTTAGATATTTCGTATGTTATTGCACGGTGGTTTATTTCATTTTCAGTATATTGTGTTCAATTTAATATTATTTATTTGTTATCAAATGTATAGGTAGAACAAATTTATTTTAAATTAAATAGATAATCAATGACATTAATATTAATAATAATATATATATATATATATATATATATATATATATATTTATATATGTTATTGGTAAAAAGTATAAATTATATAAATATAAAATTGAATATAATGTCGTTTAGATAATGTGCAGTGCACTAATACACAGTGTATACACATATAGACAATATTATATAAATAATCTATAAATAGAAAGGCTAAAGACGAATATATTTTTAGAAGAGATAATTCGCAAAATGTATTACTTATTTTAAATGCGATTATATTAAAAATAGATGTTTTGAAATTTCGAATCATAAACAATCTACTACCATGAATAATAACAATTGTCACATAACGTATGTGACGTAATGTATAATGTCAGATACAAGAATAGATCGTAATAAGGCGATCAAAGTAACTACATTATATATCACAATGATGGAATTAACGTAAATACACTAAATAATAATAATATAAAGATCAATGACAAATGCTGAGTGTTTTATGAATATTTACATATTTAGAGTGCATTTGACATAGCAATCATACAAGACAATGCCTATTATATAGTATTATTAGATTATTAAATACACACACACACATTTATATATATATATATGATAATAAGTTTTCATTTATATATATATATATATATATATATTAATATGTATGTGCATATATGTTTTTGTATGTGTGCGAGTATTACTATGTGTAATACTATAGATGGTACTATTAATTGTATAAATTAATATTTAAATATTACAAGCTGTATACTAGTATACTATATTATAGTATATTATGTATATATATATATATATATATATATATATATATATATATATATATATATATACTATAGTCCACTTGCAATTGATGATATCTACTTTGTTATATGTCAATTTTATACCATCAGTGTTATTATTATCATAATTATTTATAACTAGTATATACTATATATAATCGATATACAATTACATAACATAAAAAATAATTTCACGGATCTGAAAGATATAAACATAAACAAGAGAATGGTAAGGTACAGGTGTATAGGTAGGTGTGGACTATATAGCTGTATACACTGTACATGTATAGTTAGTGGGCGTATATATTTACATGTAGAAGTAGAGTTACATGTATAGGTAGATGTAGAAGTAGAGTTACATGTAGAAGTAGAGTTACATGTATAGGTAGATGTAGAAGTAGAGTTACATGTATAGGTATATGTAGAAGTAGAGTTACATGTAGAAGTAGAGTTACATGTATAGGTAGATGTAGAAGTAGAGTTACATGTAGAAGTAGATCTACTTATATCAACTCGCGAGATACATGTACAATATAACTCGCGAGTTACATGTATAGGTAGATGTAAAAGTAGAGTTACATGTAGAAGTATAATTACATGTATAGGTAGATGTAGAAGTAGAGTTACATGTATAGGTAGATATAGAAGTAGAGTTACATGTATAGGTAGATGTAGAAGTAGAGTTACATGTATAGGTAGATGTAGAAGTAGAGTTACATGTATAGGTAGATGTAGAAGTAGAGTTACATGTATAGGTAGATGTAGAAGTAGAGTTACATGTATAGGTAGATGTAGAAGTAGAGTTACATGTATAGGTAGATGTAGATATGTTAGACTAACATTGTTTGTCATTCATATGTTCTATTATATTATATATGTAGGATATATAAACATAACTTATATATATAGAAGACTACTATTAGAAGTACATATATGTAATTCTTTTACTTTCAAAGTTATGTGACACTATATATATATATATATACTTAAAAGTGATGTAATAATCAGTCAAGTATTACACTATAGTAGTAGATTATATACATGTAGGTATATAGGTGTGACTTAGGTTATTTTAAAAGATAACTGTGATTATGTGTGTCTGCAGGAAAACATAATCACAAAACTGGAAGTGGGCATGGATGGGAGGATAAAGATAAGGACTTCTAAAGATAATTACTTATCAAAATAAATAATTATAAAAATAAATAATTATAAATATAATAATTTGCTCCTGTTGAAGATCTTATGGATATATATATATAGTATAATTAATTATATTTATATATTACTCTAGTAATATATACATATGGATAGCTATACCGGGTACCTCCCCGGTTATACCAAATATGTGTCTAATGAATGTGTTTCGCTAAATATGTGGTTATACTATACACGTGTACAGTATTACTGTAAATGTTACATAATATAGACAATTATCTAAGCACCAACACTAAATACCACACTGACCTATATATATATATATATATATATATATATATATATATAGTATGGTAATAATGATATCAAACCCTCTTAACTTCTCTAGTGGACACTGTCCTCTAATACAGTCCGGTAAGGTATGTTGAAAAATAAAATAGGATATGTAGGGAGATAAAGAGAGAAAGATGGAGAGACTGTGAGACATTGGGTAGATATGGTTTAAGTAGATAGTACCTGAGTTGAAGGTCGTTGAAGGACAATAAACTGGAGTTGTCGATCCTCGTAGAGATGAGCGTCGAAACTAGTCGACCATTCCGGATAGATAGTTTTCTTGCGTTGAGTGTAGATTTTGCCCCCTGGTAACATAAGTTATCATTAACATATATTTATCATAGTATTACTCTCTAGTTATTCATATATAAACATAATATATATATATAATATATATATATATATATATATATATATATATTTGAGTATATATAGATATAATTTAAGAATACATAGTATACACACTGGGAAAACTATCGGTAATTAATAACGAGTATAAAAGTAAAGAGAATAATCATTAACATGATCATCATCAACGTGAGATTGATTAAGAATGATTACATATTGTAATTACGCTAATTACAAACTATACATCCATATACTAATCTGATAAATAATAGCTATAATTTATAAGTACACTATATACCCATATAAATACTGTGTATATTCTAGGGTTGTATTATTAATTTACATTATGATATCAGATTAATAGCAAAGATTTTTCGAAGCTTCGGAAAATCTTTGGTATTGTGATATCAGAGTATTGGCAAATATTTTGCAAAGCTTCGGAAAATCTTTGGTAATAGTAAGGTGCGATAATTTATGTTAATAAAATATAACTAAGTATATAAGTACCATAGTATATCATACTTATATTTATATATATATATATGTGATAATGATGATGATATAATGTTTATTAAACACTAAAATATACCACTTCTCTCTTGCGGGAAAAAATAATAATAAGAAGAAGAAACAATAATACGATAACAATTAGATAATAATACGTTGAAGATAAAACTAGACAGAAATAATGAATACAAAAAATATGTTGGATGATTTATGACTTATGGTAGAGAGAAAAGAAGAAGTAAGATTTATAAATATTATCTTATGATTTAATATAACAAATTGTATGAGGGCGGGAATTCCATAGAGTGGGACCAGAATTTTTAAAAGCTCTAGTATTTAGGGAAGTTTTACAAGAGTTCCGGGAGATAAGGACCATTTTTATAATGAAGATTGAGTATTATTGTACGTTTTTTAATTAGATCAGAGATATAACTAGAGGTGAAAAAATATATTGATTTATTGATTATAGAGAGCACACGTAATTTACTCCTAAGGGAGAAGGTTAGCCACATAAGATATAATTGATATGATGTTGTAGTAGAGTGATCCAGTCATGTTATACAGTAAGTGCTACGTATTGAGGAACGGATAATCTTATTTAGTGGGTAAGTAGATTTTGCAGGAAGTAGATTCTGTAGGGAAGAACAATAGTCAAGTCGGGAGAGTACAAGAGAATTTATTAGAGTTTTGGTAAGGTTTCTTGAAATTGAGGTCCGTATTTTTTTAATTATGAAGAAAGTTGGATGATTTCATAATGGATGATATGTGATTCTTAAATTGTAATTTGTCATCAAATACTAATCATAGGTTTTGGAAGAATGAGAGGGAGATATTATTATTATTGCTTAGAGTAAAGTTTGGAAAGGAATTACCAGAAATATAGATGTTAAGTACAGTAGTATTAGAGGCATTAATTAGTAATTTATTGGGGAGGAGCCATAGTCGTATGTAATTTGCACTCTAGATTAACTCAGAGTTAAGGTATTATGATAGTATGGTAGTGTATATTTATAAAGTTCTTAATTAGATCATTAATAGGGCGGATATCAATAGGAAAGAGATGTGGACTTAGAACGGATCTCAGGGGAATACCGTTATTAAGGATGTTACACTTGTTTTGAACATTTTTGAAAATTCAATGTAAAAAGATATGGATTTTTATATTTTTTTAATTATCAATACGTTTAAAAATTCTTAAGATATTACAATTCAGTAATGCCTATTGAAGTTGAAGATGACTGCTATGTATAGTTTGTTATAGCATAATAATAAAATATTATATATTTTTGGAAATACATATATAACTCATCTAATAATGGTAGTTTACTTTTTATTTTATTTTAAATTATATTTTATATATGATATAATAAAAAGAACTATATGATCATCTATTCAGTCAATAAACACATAACAAAATATTCTGAAAAAGTCATCAACATTTTAGAATTATTGACATAGTTATTGAATTTTTTAAGAATAAAATTATACTAAAATTATTTTATGTAAATCATGTTTGAAAATTACATATATTTTTTATTAAATATAGAGCTTATTTGAATAAAAATAGTATAGTATATGAGATTGTATTTTTATTATACTAATATTATATGTATATTTTGTATGTATATGTATATTGTACATATTTAAGATAATACTCCACAATATGATAAGTATATTATATATATATATATATATATATATATATATATATATATATATATTATAGTAATACAAAATTGATATATATATATATATTATAGTAATACACAATATGATATATTATATATCATATATATATATATATATAATTATGATAGTAATAGTAATCCAACATATTATATTAGATAACAAAAATAATAATTCTGTAAAATAACTTTATATAAACGTATTTTTGAAGTATTTTTAATGATTATTTCTTATCATTATTTATTCTAAAAAAATGGGTCGTGTTATAAATCTTTATTTTTATATTTGATTAATCATTTTGATCTCTAATATGTAAATTTAAGTATATTAACATCTCAAATAGTACATATTTCAAATAATTCAAACGATTTTTTTTACTGTTTTTATCAAAACGCTCATATCCCCTTAAGCGGAGACAGCGGAGATTACAATATTTCACTCATAATAGATATATTACTGTTTATCAGATATGAACCATTTTAATGTTAAGCTAGATATACCCATCATAGTATGACGCTAGATTAATATGTTATGTTCCAGGATGTCAAAAGCAGATGAGAGATCAAGTAGGATTAGCTGACAACACGTGTTGCAATTTAAGGTAGAATAATATTGTGTCAGTAATACGGAGGAGAGTTGTTTCAGTCGAATGGCCATTACGAAAAGTGCTTTGAAATGGGTCGAAAAGAGTATTTATATATATATATATGCGATAAGTTGTTTGGAAACAATTATTTCTAATATTTTACTTAATATGGGTAGGTGGGAGATCGGGCGATACTTGCAAATTAAGTTTGGGTTGAGGTTTTTTTTTTTTTTATAATAGTAGAGATTATGGCATCTTGAGGCAAGGTGAAACCTGGCCAGAGTTTCGTGAGTTCGAAATAATATCCAAAAAAATAGAAGAAAAAAAGGGTGAAAGTTTATGATATAATGATATAGGTATACTACTTATACCCCTATAGGTTATCAATGGGATATATATATATATATATATATATATGAATGAATAAATACTATTTATTTTACTTATATAATATAAATAAATAATTAATACACATGGAATATGTATACAATACAATATAGTTATATAATAAGTAAAAAAGGAATCCTTTAATAGCAATATGCTTTAGAGAATTGATTCCACACAAAAATATATAAGAATATATGTATATATATAGTTTAATAATACAATAATAGTAATAATACAATACTATTCTTATTATGTTAGTGTATTATAACAACTAATGTAATCACTATACATATGACTAGAGTATTTATATTACAACCACTACTACTATCAAAATACCACCAAAACCATGGTCGCATGCGAGGTACATCATGGTGCACCGTAATATATACCATAACCTAAATATAATGAAATTAATTATATATACATATAATTATATATATATAAGAATCGTGTATAATAGCGTAAAATTGGCATTTCGTAATACACGCGAAGTGGCGCATCAATAATATCACGTAATGAAGTAATGATTTAATTGTCACCGCGCGCATGATAATTATCGCGTCGATGTAACATTGTTGTATGCGAGCGAGAGAGAGAGAGAGAATATTGTGTGTTGGTCGCGCGTCATTATTACAAGGTCGATAGCTAGGATGAATCAATAGAGGTGGGTGTATGTATGCGTGTATGTGTATGTATGTGCATGTGCGTGTTCGATATCATGCATTACGTAACTTCAGCAGCGTGTACAAATGGCGCAATACCGCACTGTTGACATGCGCCGAACATACACGTGTATGCTACGTAACGTGTAGTATAACATATAGTGTATACGCGTAATACAATACACACACACACACTGACGCATGCATATTATTATTAGGATTATTAGGATTATTATCAGATGTAACTATTACAAATTATATATATATAATATAAAGTGAATTAAATATGATGAATTAATATAATTATAGAAATATATTATAATAACTTAATATGCGTTATTTATAAGTGAAAAACAATACGTATGTGTTTGATATATAGTATTAATTAATAACCACGTGACTAGTAATGTTCTATAATCAAATTAAACAATAATACCATTTTATGTTAACCGTAATAGTGTAATTTTTTCTTTTTATTATAATGAATGCATAATGTAAAAGTTATAATAAATATCATTATAGTTAATTGGAAAAATATTCGCTAACAATAGATTCTCCCAATCCTCCTGCTTTAAATATGTATTTTATTGAAATATTAATATTCGTTATAGTATATTTGATATATATATATATATATATATATATATATATATATATATATATATACATATATCATCATCGATGATAAAAAATCTATAATAATATAAATTTATAAATATAATTAATCAATATATAATAATAATATAATTAATATTTCCATGTACATCGACTATAATCGATCCCATTTAAGCTTCAATAATCGTGAACACTCGAGATATTTAAGTATTTCAGGTCCAAATGAATGGAAAAGCTCCCATTTGATCTAAGTATAAAAACTACTACTCTCTAAAAACTAAGCTAAAAACTTATTTATATGAGAGCGGCTTCGAAGGGACATTAGAGCCATATATGGTTATAAGTGAAAACTTCATCTAAGTTCCTGGATGGGATGAAAGGACTCCACCAAATAAAAATAACAACAATAACAATATATTCAATGAAGACTGAAATGTATTAATTGTCATAAATTATCTATATATAGAGTATACACTATTATTAATATATATTTAAACGGTGATTAAATAAAATAATAATAATAACACACATATAATCAATAAACCATGCACTATTCTTATTATTATATATTATGTTATATTATATTAAATAATTAGTATGTATATTTAACATTTATAAACAAATAAATTTAGTAAATATATTTAAAAATAGATATTTATAAAAAACACATGTATATTTACATATATATATATATATATATATATATACAAATGTATACGATTCCCTGCACTATGTCATTCGTGCGTGCGATAATGTTCACGTGGGCGTATTAGTAGGCGTATTCGTGCGTGCGTGTTAGGTTATCACCAGTTAAGAAATTCGAGATCATCATTACGTAATAGGTTAATCACGAATTAGTACGCGCGTTTGTAGATACCGCCTAGTATGCTATAAACACGAGCGCCCAAGTATATGCGTATGAAACACGCATGCGTAAGTATGGGGAGTTGTGCGCATGTCAGAGATGTGCATCTCTTACCTAACGATCACGAACACGCTGATCGGTATTTAATATATATTTAATACCCTTATATTATAATAACATCTACTAATTATTAATAATAACATCGATAGTATACATGAGTTGTGATAATTTCTTGTTGTATTTGATCTATAGTGAAATATATGTTGATCATAGTTATTTTATAGAATTTTATAGCATAGATATTTAATTAAATACATAAGTTAAATTAAATATGTCAAATATATTGGTGACAAACACAATAAATGTATTGTTATAACTTTGTTAGTAATTATTTATTTATTTTATTTATAGTAATAGTAATAGTAATAGTAATAGTAATAGTAATAGTAATAGTAATAGTAATAGTAATAGTAATAGTAATAGTAATAGTAATAGTAATAGTACTAGTACTAGTACTAGTACTAGTACTAGTACTAGTAATAGTAATAGTAATAGTAATAGTAATAGTAATAGTAATAGTAATAGTAATAGTAATAGTAATAGTAATAGTAATAGTAATAGTAATAGTAATAGTAATAGTAATAGTAATAGTAATAGTAATAGTAATAGTAATAGTAATAGTAATAGTAATAGTAATAGTAATAGTAATAGTAATAGTAATAGAAATAGTAATAGTAATAGTAATAGTAATAGTAATAGTAATAGTAATATTAATAGTAATAGTAATAGTAATATTAATAGTAATAGTAATAGTAATAGTAATAGTAATAGTAATAGTAATAGTAATAGTAATAGTAATAGTAATAGTAATAGTAATAGTAATAGTAATAGTAATAGTAATAGTAGTAGTAGTAGTAGTAGTAGTAGTAATAGTAGTAGTAGTAGTAGTAGTAGTAGTAGTAGTAGTAGTAGTAGTAGTAGTAGTAGTAGTAGTAGTAGTAGTAGTAGTAGTAGTAGTAGTAGTAGTAGTAGTAGTAGTAGTAGTAGTAGTAGTAGTAGTAGTAGTAGTAGTAGTAGTAGTAGTAGTAGTAGTAGTAGTAGTAGTAGTAGTAGTAGTAGTAGTAGTAGTAGTAGTAGTAGTAGTAGTGGTAGTGGTAGTGGTAGTGGTAGTGGTAGTGGTAGTGGTAGTGGTAGTGGTAGTGGTAGTGGTAGTGGTAGTGGTAGTGGTAGTGGTAGTGGTAGTGGTAGTGGTAGTGGTAGTGGTAGTGGTAGTGGTAGTGGTAGTGGTAGTGGTAGTGGTAGTGGTAGTGGTAGTGGTAGTGGTAGTGGTAGTGGTAGTGGTAGTGGTAGTGGTAGTGGTAGTGGTAGTGGTAGTGGTAGTGGTAGTGGTAGTGGTAGTGGTAGTGGTAGTGGTAGTGGTAGTGGTAGTGGTAGTGGTAGTGGTAGTGGTAGTGGTAGTGGTAGTGGTAGTGGTAGTGGTAGTGGTAGTGGTAGTGGTAGTGGTAGTGGTAGTGGTAGTGGTAGTGGTAGTGGTAGTGGTAGTGGTAGTGGTAGTGGTAGTGGTAGTGGTAGTGGTAGTGGTAGTGGTAGTGGTAGTGGTAGTGGTAGTGGTAGTGGTAGTGGTAGTGGTAGTGGTAGTGGTAGTGGTAGTGGTAGTGGTAGTGGTAGTGGTAGTGGTAGTGGTAGTGGTAGTGGTAGTGGTAGTGGTAGTGGTAGTGGTAGTGGTAGTGGTAGTGGTAGTGGTAGTGGTAGTGGTAGTGGTAGTGGTAGTGGTAGTGGTAGTGGTAGTGGTAGTGGTAGTGGTAGTGGTAGTGGTAGTGGTAGTGGTAGTGGTAGTGGTAGTGGTAGTGGTAGTGGTAGTGGTAGTAGTAGTAGTAGTAGTAGTAGTAGTAGTAGTAGTAGTAGTAGTAGTAGTAGTAGTAGTAGTAGTAGTAGTAGTAGTAGTAGTAGTAGTAGTAGTAGTAGTAGTAGTAGTAGTAGTAGTAGTAGTAGTAGTAGTAGTAGTAGTAGTAGTAGTAGTAGTAGTAGTAGTAGTAGTAGTAGTAGTAGTAGTAGTAGTAGTAGTAGTAGTAGTAGTAGTAGTAGTAGTAGTAGTAGTAGTAGTAGTAGTAGTAGTAGTAGTATTAGTAGTAGTAGTAGTATTAGTAGTAGTATTAGTAGGAGTAGTAGTAGTAGTAGTAGTAGTAGTAGTACTAGTAGTAGTAGTAGTAGTAGTAGTAGTAGTAGTAGTAGTAGTAGTAGTAGTAGTAGTAGTAGTAGTAGTAGTAGTAGTAGTAGTAGTAGTAGTAGTAGTAGTAGTAGTAGTAGTAGTAGTAGTAGTAGTAGTAGTAGTAGTAGTAGTAGTAGTAGTAGTAGTAGTAGTAGTAGTAGTAGTAGTAGTAGTAGTAGTAGTAGTAGTAGTAGTAGTAGTAGTAGTAGTAGTAGTAGTAGTAGTAGTAGTAGTAGTAGTAGTAGTAGTAGTAGTAGTAGTAGTAGTAGTAGTAGTAGTAGTAGTAGTAGTAGTAGTAGTAGTAGTAGTAGTAGTAGTAGTAGTAGTAGTAGTAGTAGTAGTAGTAGTAGTAGTAGTAGTAGTAGTAGTAGTAGTAGTAGTAGTAGTAGTAGTAGTAGTAGTAGTAGTAGTAGTAGTAGTAGTAGTAGTAGTAGTAGTAGTAGTAGTAGTGGTAGTAGTAGTAGTCGTAGTAGTAGTAGTAGTAGTAGTAGTAGTAGTAGTAGAGGTATCATTAATACATATTGATATAGTAGTGGCATCAGTCATGAGTCAGAGTCATGACTCAAGGTGGATTCCGTCTGCATTATAAATCACACACACACAATCATACACGCATACATGAACTATTGTTACAGTATGTAGGACACTTGTTCTATAAATAATAATAATCATCACCTCCGTCAGAAGTCGGCGTAATAAAAAGTAAGTAGTAAAGAGTATATTGCAGATATAAGTATGCATCACTTAATGTATCACATTAATTATATAGGTTATATAATAAATAGCATTGTAATGCGATGAATGCGCAACATTAACTCTATATAGTTATATTTACATTAGCTAGACAATACTATAGATAATTATCTATATTATAATATATAGTTATGCAGTTATCAGCAGGATTATCATAGTTATGAACTCGTCACGCGCTTCGGATAACGATAGCGAGGACATGCATGTCCATAGTAGTAGCTGCGGTATATTTTAATAATGGGACAATAGTGTCGCTTGAATGTAAACAATACGCTAGCGTACTGCAGTCACATCATCAGCATAACGTTAGCATTACGTAACACTATGCTAGTTTCGCAATGTATTGGTATTGTATAATACTATATGACGTCATTATTTTCATGCGCTATTTCAGCTCCCTACACATGTAATTTGAAGTTAACGAAATCCCTACACATGTAAAACATTTAACGTTTATCTCGTATATCAGAAATACGAAATAAAAGTAAACATTTAAGAAATGACTACAAATATACTTATTTCGGATGTCCAATAATTACCGATTACTACTATGCACATATGCACACATACCCTGTAGGATAGTGCCTATATGTATACAACAACGCAGCGTAAAGTAAACAGGTAAACATGTAAAGTATATGTGTGGACATAAATAGTGATGTGTTTTCTTGGACACGCTATTTAGTCAATACATATACGTCAATATATAGAGAAAGAGAGACATAGATATAAATAGATATATATATATATATATATATATATATATATATATATATATATATATATATATATATATATATATAGATATAGGGAGATATATAAAGATAGATAGATAGAGGTATATGGAAATATCGGTATATATATATGTAGAAAGCGGTATATAGATAGGTAAATAGATGTATAGAGAGAGGTATACCTTATAGGTACATATAGAGAGATAATATAGAAAAAGTAGAAAGAGAAGTATATAGAGAAGTAGAGTGAGAGAGGTATACCTATATACCTCTATAGAGGTATAGAAGACCATACTGCTATATATATATATATATATATATATATCAGTATAGAGTCTCTATAGAGAAGAGTAGAAAGACAAACAGGTCAGATACGAAGTATTAAACCAAATAACATTGGTACCCACGGTTTTCAACACTCCGTGAATGAATTTGAATCTCTCATAAACAAACATTCCCCGAACACATACATACATACACATACGCATACACATATACTAGAGTGTATACATGACGCGCGTGTGCTTCTAATTGGGTGGTCTCCCTCATTCCCTTCTGCATGCTTGCTATATCGATTGTTATGCTGACGAAATAGTGATTACCTAATACCAGTAGTGCGTCGTCGACCTATCAGACGTCGCCAGCCTAATTATTAAACTAGGTATTACGTAATATGGCGTTATGATCACGTACGATATTGTATACGTAATGAGCCTGTCGTATTCATGCGTGTGTGTGCAGTGTAGAAATGTGTACATAGTATATACTGTGAACACTGTACAGTGTACAGTGTACATTGTATACTATACTGTACACAATGTACACTGTACAGTGTACAGTGTACATTGTATACTATACTGTACACTATACATTATAGACATGTATACACATTATATACTGCATGGTTTAGCATTAAATGAATGCAATTAATGCATCAAATATATTGTTATATGTTTGTTATATGCCCCTCGTGAGTGCTCACACCTATACGCACATCACACACACACACACACGCATACCTATATACGCACCCATGCACCCGTGTACACCATTACAATAAACTAAACCTAAATATATTTTTTCCCGCGTATACGCGCTGCATTAAATTACTACTGCGCATGCCCGGTGCATAAAAACTAGGGGATGAATACCGCCTAGAAGCGCATAGCTAAAGGCGCGCTTACACACACACGCGTACACAGAGCGTGTCGAACGTTACAAAGTCGTAAGTAAGATTTATGTAAATACTACACACCTACTAGCATTACTGCTACTACTACTACAAGAAGTAAGATGCACTCGATTAGTGGGCGAGGTGGGCGTTACCTACACAACATCATCCTACTATACCGCCCACCCGATACACCACTACTAACACTCTTGCAAATGCTCGCATAGAAATCAACACACGAATAAAACTTTCACTAAGTATTATGTATCCATTATTTCTTTAACTGTACACATCCATACACACTGATACATATGCAGAAATATACACCCACCAATATATATATATATATATATATATATATATATATATATATATATAATTATAGATATGTATAGAATGTATAACTTATAACGATTTTTTTTACGTGCATATTTATATTAACTATATACATATTATCAAACAATTAATTACAGCTCTTACAATACGTGAATACATGTGTGTGATTACGTATATCAACTTAAGAGGTTATATAAGTGTGATACACACGAATACCCACACAATCGTACTATGAGTGGCACACACTTAATACCATCTATAAACACAATACCGCACAATGTACGGCGGCGCACATATCAACATAAATTAGTAGTAAGTAAATATAGGCTAACTATCACAAACTATACACATTCTATATACGCACTATGTAGTAAAAACACTAAGTATTGTATGTACACACTATATACACGATATGTATACACTATCGTGTATAAATATAGCATATATATATACCATAGCATATATGCTATGGTATACCCACTAATAAAGTTATTAACATACAAGTGTATAAACCTCATTTGTCATCAACAAACAATGTGTATATATATTATGCAATCTATTACGTAATATACAATATACTACACATGAAGTGCACGTAGTGCATTCACGCATGCAATTGTATACGTATGCACGCATACGCTTGTTCAAACACACATTCCTCATATATAGGTTCGTGCACCCATCTATCATCTATCTGACCTGGAGTTTGTTCTGCTTCTTTGACCTTGACAGCTACGTAAGGGTCGAATACCTCGGTGCTATCCTGGCGAGGGAACGCGGGGTTCACTGTCGTCGGGGAAACACCGTTGCCTCGTTCGCACTGCAACAATTTCACTCGAACGAAGCCTACCGCTTCCGTACCGCTGGCGGTTGTGCTTTTAGACATTCCCGTAATCTATTACTACCGATCAGTTACTAGTTATACGCCTAATACTACTAGTGGTTTTGGTGATGGTCCTAATGCCGTTGACCGCTGGTCAATCAGCGCAGGTTACGAATGTGTAGCTCACGTATCTAATCGAGCGCGATGTGATGTAATCGTGCGAATCACTGAGAGCCACTGAGCTCGAATCACGGAACCGCGACACGATCCATCTCGAGACACACGCAACGCCCGCCTCACTACGACACCTGCCGACAGTTCGTTACCTTTGCACCGAGCGCTGTCCAATAAGATGATTAAGCGGCAGTTACGGTGATGGCGGCGGCGATGGATCACGATAAGTTAGATCTCGAGTGATCTTGCATAAGAAGCACGAGAATCTCTTCCTACGATGTAAACAATGCGTTACATGTCGGTCTTCGAACATATATTATATAACAATAACGACTGCGACAGCAGAGTTACAATGGTTATATTCAGCCGAACGTAAACTATATAACCATATCGCCACAAGTATATAGCTATAATTATTACACGTCTATAAATAGAATAAGACGGTGACATTGTTTGTTTGTAAAGAAACTAGAGAAGTATCTACTCTATCTTACTTTATATATATATATATATATCTCAATCTTTCTCTATATTCATAATTCTCTCTCTAACTCTCAATCCTACAAAATCTTCACTTTCTATCTCTCTATACTATATATATTTCTGTTCATGTCTCAGTTTCTGTCTGAATAACCCACCATTTCTGATATTTATCTATTTAAGGGGATGTCCCAGTGTTCAAAATGATAAAAAAAAAGTATTTTGTACTTATTTTTTATTCCATAATATTAATAAATGTAGTGTTTTTTAGTATCTGTATAAATATCAGCTGCGAATTCAATCTAGAAATGCCATAAAATTGATTTCTAAATTGTTATATTATCAATAAATATGTATACTTTCAACTTTCAAATGCTATTTTCTCAGAATAATTATTTCGCGCTAGGTATGTGTGTATAAACTTAGGTATAACAAAAACTAGTATATGTATTCTACTAATTTGTATTGCATTATATAAATAACTTATATATGAATACTATTACAGGCGTAATTTTCTAAATTTATATATGAATAGTTGCAAAAAATAACAATTTCTATAGAAATTCCGTAAATTAAAAAATTAAAATGTGTGCATATATATATATGTTATATAATATATATTATAAAAATTACGTCCTGTAATAGTATGTGTATACATTTAATGAATAGAATATAACAACAATTAGCTCAATTCAATGAATAGAAATCTGCGCGTCTAGTTTTGCGTAGACCCATTATTTGCTATCTCTATACATAGAGAGGCGGGCGTCGTGTGCCATCCCCTTACGTATGTTATAACTTTCTGTATATTATTGAATTAATGTAAACAATAGTTTACACAATCGATATAGGGGTGATTTATGAAATATTTTTATAATTGACTTAGTTTCAATATACTCAGTTTTTGTGTACACGGTGTAATGTGTAATAATAGTTAATGTCATAGAATACATATATATCGGTATATGGCTATTATTTAGAGATAATATATTATATTTATTGTTTTTCCGTTATTTTTTTCTTGTTATTTTTTTCCGTTATTTTTATTCTTGTAATTTTTTTTCCGCTATTTTGTTCCCATTCTTTTTTTCTTCTTAATTTTTTCTTGTTTTTTTCCTGTTTTTTTTGTTCTTATATTTTTTTTCGATAATTTTTTCCCTGGTATTTTTTTCCGGCCACCATGATATTATGTATGCCATACAGTTTATACATTACAATATATTGTATACATATATATATATATATATATATATATATATATATATATATATATAATGTATACATGTTACTGTAACGTGAACAGTATACGACATACATTGTAAGATGTACGACGTCGTTTACTATATTTATATATGTATTATATATAATATCATTTCTATAAGATCGTTACGTATGCCTATATATCTATAGAAATACGATACATTGTACTTCAGAGCGCGCGTATGTGTTTGAGGTATCATAATGATATATGTCGTAGCCATGAGGGATGAAAACACTGAAGAAGCATGCTGCAGATAATAATATGCATATATAATACGTTATAATGTTGATCTAGTAGATTGAAATAGGAAATCAATAGATTATATAATGTTATTTTATTGAATGAAAATACAAACTAACTTTTCACCTAAATGTGCACCTATGTTTATTATATACATTATTAAATGCATTTAGCAACCTACAATTAACAAATCTATAAATAATTTTAAAAATGACGTCAATAAAATAATTTTAAACTTTTACTAATTTGTTATACTTTTTATACTCTACTATTATATTGTATATATTTTATATATGAATTTATATATTACTCACTTATTTTATATATTACAAATATTCTGTATAAATTTATTATACATTTTATAATTATTATCTTTTATTGCAGTTTTTTTATTAACATTTTCTGGATATTTATTTAAATTATATATGAATATTGAATAATTTGTATCATTTATATATATATATATATATATATATATATATATATATATATATTACCTTACCAAGTCGAGATTGCTCGGCATAGCATGACACGTTTTCTCCATTCATCTCTGTTTCCCATCACCATCTTCAGTTCATATATAGTGCATCCGCTGTCTTCTCTAAGTTGTGCAGTATATGTCTTATTCGGCCGTCCAGGTTTTCGTTGCCCATGTAAAGGTTCCCATATAAGCATTCGCTGATCATTTCTTCTCTGCTTCGCCAACAATCTCCTGAGAAACGCATCCTATGTTCTTTAATTGTAATCGTGATCTTTGGGATATTTCTATATAATTCATTATTAGACGTATGATCTTGCCATCTTTTACTTAAGGCAGCGCGTAGAATTCTTGTATATGCTCCATCAATCTTTTTCTCTAGAGAATATGTTAATGTCCATATAATGTAGCCATATACAAGGATCGATTCGACTGTGGCCCTAAAGAAATTTTTCTTCAGCTTTACAGAGAGATTAGATTTCCATATTGATGTCATATTGTTTAGTGCGGCCCAAGCCTGTCCAATCCTTACATTGACGTCATGATCAGTAGATGCGACATAGCTTCCAAGATAATTTAATTCATTTACTTGTTTGATGATCTTACCCTTTAGACTTTTTATACAACTATTATTTTTCTGGGTCAGAGAGATATATTCCGTTTTATCTGCATTTACACCTAATCCTATTTCGGCTGAGGCTTCTTCGATTTTATGTAGCATTATATTCGCATCTTCAACGTTATCTGATGTAATGGCTAAATCATCAGCATAATCAGTATCAGTTATGTATATTGCAGGATGTCGGCTACTCATTTGCTTTTTGTATGGTGAGACCGAGATGTTTATTATCATCTAGTGATTTTCTCAAGACATAGTCTAAACATATATAATACATTATAAAAAGGAAAGGTGCAAGCGTGTCTCCTTGTAATACCCCAGTAGTGATATCGAAGTATGGTGTATATCCATCTGGTGATCTAACCATTGATCTTGTTTCTCGATAGAGTATCATGATTGCTTCTACTGTTTATGTGGGTATTCCATACGCAGAGAGAATATTTTCATTTTACCGCGATGTATCGAATCAAATGCTTTGGCGATGTCTACAAACAATAGTGTGGCCGGTAGATTCTTTGATCTTACTCCTTCAATTATACGTCGGATTGTCAATATTTGTCCTGTAGTTGATCTATTCTGGCGAAAACCGTTCTGATTTTTCCGTAGGATAGGATCGATTTCCGGTCTTATGCGATTTAGGAGCATCAAATTATAAATTGTTGCTGCAATGGACGTTAGGGTTATACCTCTATAATTGTTGGCCTGAGAAATGTCTCCTTTCATCGGGAACGGTAAAAGACAGCCTTCAGAACATCTTTTTATTTGATTTTGAGAATATACGCTGTTACAGAAATTTAGCAAAATATTTTGAAATTCTGTCAGTTTCCAAACTTCAGCTGGAATTTCATCTAATCCGCAAGCTTTGCCATTATTTATGCTTTTAGTTGCATTGTTAAGTTCTTGTATAGTGAACAGACCTATTTTTATATTCAACTTATTATGAATTTGTAGTATCTATTCATCATCATCATCATAAGTTTTGATAAGCTGACTTCCGAGCAGTTCTTGGAAATGGTTATGCCATAGTTTTATTCTCTCTCCATTGCTAGATGATTTTAGTTTTACGCTGTTCGAGTTATTTCTACCACTAATTTCATTTACGGTTTTCCATGCAATAGAAGATTGTTTGTTTGCTGCCGCTATTTCGATATCTTTGATTTTTCTGTTAACATATTTACTCTGTTCTTCATCATATGCAGAAGTCAATTATTTTTTTGTTTTATTAAATTTTATCTGATTTTCAAAAGTGATTTGAGAATCTTTAAGTTTTGCTGCTATATGTAAATCCTTGCGCTTTTGACAGATTTCATGGTTTTCCCATGGGGTCCTTTTCTTCTGTTTTAACTTTAATGGTATATATTTAGCAGATGATTCTTTACAGGCAGTTTCAAAGTATGTGTATGCTGTGTTAGCTGATATTATTTCTTCATCATTTTGCAGAGCCTCGAAACGGTTTTTAACTTCGATTATGAACTTATTTCTTATATCGGCATTGTTTTTTAGGTTACTCCAGTCATACGGCTATATTCTACTAGATTTATTTTTATTAGCTCGTAGTGATAGTTGTATATTAGCTGTTACAATGCGGTGGTCCGATGCTACACTAATAAATGAATTATATGATCTACAGTTTTTTACACTGTTTTTCCACTTATTATTTATCAGTACATAATCAAGTTGAGCTAAAGTCTTGTTTGGTGCTTTATGTGTCCATAATTGTCCAACTTTTTTCTGGAAGTTTGTATTTAAACATATCAGGTTATTTTCATTTATGAAGTTGTGCAACATATTGCCATTTCTGTTAGCATTTGTATGATAGGAGAACTTAGAATTATTTAGTTTACCAAGTTGTGCATTGAAATCACCTCCTATTACTAGCATATTGTGTTTAGGTATCTGTCTTGTGAGGGATGCCAATTCCATATAGAATTGTTCAACTTCAAGTTATTCGCTTACATTTGTTGGACTATAGCATGATATTATAGTGGTGTTTGGAATAACATGGAAAGTGGCCACCATTATTCTTGGTGATATAGTTTCAATATTAGAGAGCGAACTGTATGCTCTTGAATTAACGAGTAGGCCAATTCCACCTATAGAAGCATTTATACTATTTTTCATGCTGAGCAGGTTAATAATTTCCAATTGCCATAGGGTTTTTCTTTTATGAGGATTTCATCATGTATGGCTCTATGTTCTTGAATATATATGATATCTTGACCTGTAGTTTCGGCAGAGGTTATTAGCTCTGGTATTTTTATAATTTTTTTGTAGAGTCTGTGTATTGAAGGTTGAGATCTTAATATATCTTTTTGCCTTCATCAGTCTATTTTGATTTTAGTTCTCAGTATCTAATTTTTCGATTACAAACTGAGAATTTGCAGGACGCGCTCCTTGTTTTGCCGCGTGACGAGCGATGCGGAATGAGAATGTATGTTTGTGTGTGTATCATGTTTTTGCTTTCAATAGCTGATGTAAAACGTGTGGTCGCTACTCCATACACGAGTAACAGTACTCTATACCAGAGTTAATATGCCTCACCGAAAACTTTTTAATCATAGATATTAAGGTATCCACTCACCATTTCTAATACCCTGCTCCCGATGTTTTCACGTTACCCTGGTCTGGGTGGCTGACAGGTACTATGCCTTGCCAAAGGGCATCCTGGATTTTGTCCGGAACTGCTTATTAGATATTCACAGTTAACCACTATATCTGATGGCCGTTCCCCTATCCGCAACCCGGGGATCCGGTGGATGGGAGTTTTCATCACCACACCACACATATATATATATATATATATATATATATATATATATATATATATATATATTGACGTGGATATAGAATGATGGCAATATATCCTCCCAATCATTTGTTTGTGTGATATAATATATTATCTTCCTTTAAAAAAATGTTGATTTTATAAGTATAATCAGCTATAGCTATACTATAATATAGGTTATATATAAGCTATACTATATATAGTATAGCTTATTAATAATTACGTGCACGAATAATATTAATTTTATAGTTTCAATACAATACTATAGAATTATCTGAATTATTATTAAGTATATTTTTTTATTTATTCATATAATTGAAAGTTAAATATCTACATTAAACTAATTTAAATATAAAGTAATGTAATTATAAAATGAATTATAGCATATATGCTACATATATATATGCTACAATGTATACATTTTATTTTATTTTTAAATAGTTATTTACTCAAAATAAATATAAAAATGTAATGATTATTACATTTACCAGTTCTATAATTCTAAAATTCACCGAGGAATATGTTAAATTTCTTCTTCGCGGTAAATTTTCTAAATAATTATCTTACATTATATAAAATGTAGATAACACAATTCTAGATTAATATATTCTTAATATAAATAAGTAATTTAATAAATGAAAAATTCCAATTAAATGTATATTATATTCAGATATTTAAAACTATAATATAAATATTTTACACATTTATTGAAAAATTATGATAAATATTACTGAATTATATTTAAATAGATATATTTAATTCAATGAATTATCAAAGTATACTGATTCAAATTGTGAAATAAATTACATTGCAGTTTATACAAATATCAGTTTACATAATTATAATATCACAGGGGCGGATACATGCATTTTTTAAAGGGGGCTAACATTCAATTAAAAGTGTATTTTTATAATAAGACACATTTACTATGATAATATTCAATTGAATAATGTAAAAAATTAAATAGAATAATATTTTATATTTTATTTTATAAAAACTATTAATACATTTATTAATCAATTGCATTCTTCTTGGGTTACGTAATGCAACTTTCGAAATAATATAATCACAATCGATATTCATGTCTTTATATGTATATATATATATATATATATATATATATATATATATATAATAAAGAAAGTTAATTTAGTAGATCTTCACTCATAGTTGAACGTAAATATGTATTTATTATTCTCGGCTAAATGAACGTTCACATTCACACGAGGTAACTATAGTTAACCTATAGGGTAGTAGCCATCAATAAAATCATTTTACAGATATTAGGAAAAAGATACCTATAATATATATAAATTATAAATTATATATTATTAATATATATATATATATATATTTATATAATTTAATGTAAATATATTTAATAATTTCAATTTACCTTGGCATGTTATTGATAGTACTTGTTATTGAGAGTACAATTTGGTATTTATTAAATGTATCTTTGGTAAATCATCTTTGACTAATTCATAAAACTTTAATATATTTTCTTTCCATGAATCCTTGTTTTCATTCATTTATTTTGGAATTAAGAATACTCCAAGAGATATATACAATATGTCTTTATTGAATCATTCTTTCATCTCCATTATCAAATGATCCAAGAATGGAATATAATTAATTTTTTAAAGTACTCTTCAGCTGGTGAAACAGGTGTATTTGCACGATGTAGCTGTCTTTTATTTAATCTTGGTAAACAAATTACTAGATTTTAATATGATAATAAATGTGATGCTTCTTCATTCCATTATAATTTTAGGTTCCTACTTCATCAATCTCTACAAACTTGTATCCCTTTAAGTACACTTTGGATATCTTGATTAGCCTTATATGCGTCTATTGACCTACTTTGGATAGAATTTATTAAATTTTATATGAAATTAAGTGAATTATTACATACAATTAATTACATACTAAAGTGTGTATTAATCATAGAATTGTAAAGACCGTTAGCTTTTGTTATACTTTCTGAATGCCATATTTTATCTTCATATATGTCTATCATTGTTTCAAGAATTTCTTGATACAGTTCCATGAATACCCTCAAAGCATCGTGTCTTGCAACCCATATCATTTTTCAAAGGTTAACTAATTTCTTTTTAGAAGATTCAACACACATTTGTGTAATATTTTCTTCTAATAAACCTTGCCTCTTAGCAGAATATTTAAAAAATACGCAATTCATTCTGTGTTGTTTTTTTAGGTGTATTTAGCATTTTTATTACACATTAATAAGTGTTCTTTTAATAATCATTTCCATAGTTTATACATACTTTTAGAAGTGAATTTCCTAGATCAGAATTTTTCTCTGTTGCATTCAATGTGCTTAGATATGGAATTATTGACTTGAATTATAGCTGATTGCTTCTTATTTTCACAATTTTATCTCAGCAATAAAAAGACAATTGTCTTCCAACAATTTATATTGGTAAATAGTAGATTCATGTTACCTTAAATCTTCAATCACATCTTTAAACTTATCAACTTTTAAACTTAATCATCGGCGAAGTGAAAAATTTTCAAAATTGATTGTAATTAATTTTAAATGAATAACACATGGTATACACAATCCGCCATTTAAAGATTCACTGTAGGATAACCAATAATATGTGTGTAACCACTTTATTTTAAATGTACGAATATTTTCATTTTCTTTATGTAGTTTCAAAACTTGATCTTTGATGGATTGTTGTGCGAGTGTTTTCTTTAGCAGAATATACCTTTCTTCATATGTTTTACTTGTTAATTAAAAATATTGTAATTTCTAATATAATATATCCCAATGGCCCATTGGGATCATCTATATAGTAGGTCACCTATAGATATAATTATCCATATCAAATGTTCGAGTTTAATAAATAATGTACATACATTTAACATAATCGTGAGGGGGGCTAGAGCCCCCCTAGTCCCCCTGTATCCGCTCCTGATGTATATGATATATATATATATATATTGTAAATATGGATCACAAAATAATTAATAAACCTATTAGGTATTAAACCAAACAAAACTTAATATGGTAGAGTTGTATATAATGGTTATTATAATAGTATTCTTATAAAGTTACTATAGTAATATAGACATACATGTGTATTACATTACATGTTTAACCTTATATGAATACAATCTACATCCATGAATATCTATAGACAAATGTATACCTTTGGATAGTTGGGGTATATTGTATCTACTATAGTATATATATATATATATATATATATAATATATATATATATATATATATATATTTATATACTATATAATATATACTGTAATACTCTACACAGCATCATAATATTATACGTTATCTATAAAAAACTACACGATAAAGTATGATAATTATAATATTAGTTTTAATATTAATATATTATATTATTATTACTATAATGACACATATGTTATTATAATAATATAGATAATAATATCTATTACGTATTATATATATATATATATATATATATATATATATAATATATACACATATTCTAAACAGGAATACTATTTATATAACTGATCATAATTCTATTGTACAATCATAACAACACTATATAAACAATAAAATAGATTTAAAATAGCTCATAATCTAATCTTATGGGAACCAAAGTTTGGCAGGAGAAATCGTGGAAGAAAAAAGTCGTATTACATAGACAATCTAAAGGAAGACACCGATCTAAAGGATATTTATGAGATCCGGAAAGTAATGATCGACAGTGGGAGATTGCAAGGCGAGGTCGAACGAAAACTCACCAAAAGTAAAAAAATAAGTAGGTTAGTAGTTATCTTTCAATATGCATCAATATATTCGATTTATTTAATAGGATAAATAGGTTCTAACTTAATATATAATTTATAATTATTCTACGTAATTCTATCAAATTATACGGCTAAATGATTATAATGTATGTCTGCATAAATATGTCCTCCTTATTAACATTTAAGGAGTAAGTAAACCAATAGATTTAATAAACAGAACATATATAGATATAGTCATCGAACATCGAACAATATATTTAATTTCATAATTTGAAGTTTTTAAATATAATATATTTGGGTTAATTCATATGCTATATGTTATTTATATGTTTATACCTATTTGTGTTGTAGGTCAATTTATTTAAAAAATATGCATTATAAATGTTATTTTGTAACATATTTTGTTATATACACTGAGGTATTTACAAATATTAATGATAATATTTATAAATTATGATATTTTTTGATTATTTATTATATATATTTTAATATAATTCCCACTAATTCATCACCAGGATTCAATAATCAACTCACCAATTGTGCTAATGACATTAAAGAATGGTTTCTTTTTAATAATATTCTCCATAATGCCTCCAAAATTCATCTTTTAATCTTTCTCATTATCCCACTTACTTCATTCTTTTTCTTATTAATAATATTGTAATATCTTTTTCTCGTACTGCATCCAACTTAGGTGTACTTTTTTAATCTACTATTTTCTTCATTCCTCATATTACTGCCATCACTAAATCTGCAAATTATCATCTTTTTAGTATTAGAAAAATACGAAAATCAATTACTTGTCCTCTAAGGATTTTCACACCTATAGATTACTGTTCCTCATTTCTCATCAATCTTCCATTATCCTCTATCTCATCCATAAATCGAGTTATTCGTTCATCAATTTGTACAACATATAACCTACATATTCGGGATTATAACTATACTTCCTCATATTTACACTTACATCCCTGGTTACCATTTAACAAACTCTTTTCATATCGCACAATATCTATTGTACATTCTTCAATATACTCTTCAAATTGTTACTCCTATATTTCTGCTTATCTAGTACAATTCCCTTCCATCTCTTATAAGAGATTTCTATAGAAACCATGCATCTCATCTTCTATATATACCTATTCTCCGTCACTCAAAAAATAATACTTGGACCACCATATATATATATATGGTATTATATATATAAATCAATACAAATAATAAAACACTGTTCATGAACATAATTTATCATCATATTGCAATCCATTACATTAAAGTAAATAATAAAATAAGTTAATAAAATAATTGTATAATATTTAAATATATTAAAATATATATTAGTAAAATATGTAACCTTATCAAATTGTAATATTGAGAAATTGTTAATAAAAATAGTAAATTATTATAAATATTTGTAAAATAAAAATATCTAAAAGTATGTTATAAAATTAAAACTACTAAACAAAAATTAATCGTATTTCAATAAGACGAGCAATGGCGCCACATTCCTGTCAAATTACAAATGAATAATAATACCAATAATAATTTAAAAAAATATTTAAAACAATAAACGAAACAAGATGAATAACAAATATAAATATTCAAAAAATAAATATTCAAAAATATAAAAATCTAATAATTACTTATAAATAAATATGTTAATGTTTTTTTTAGAATAAATACATTATTAATATTATTTTTTCGTAGAAGATTATTAAACATTAATTCATTATATAACTTTGGTCCTTTAAAAAATATTGTATTTTTTAATTTATTTGATTTCATAACATAATTAATTTTGTAATATTTGATTTCTAAGTATTTGACCATACTTCAATCCCATATGATAAATTAGATAAATAGAACGAATTATATAACACAATTACATTTTTTGTATCTAAAAGAAGATATTTTTTTATAGTATATATAATTTTTGAAAGTTTATTCGATTAATAAATATTTAATCATAATTGATGTGTTTTTTGTAGGTCATTTGTGAATCTAAGTAAATCCCAAGAAATTTATAATTATTAACTATATGAATTTTCATGTTATCTATTTTTATATCACTTAAGCAGAATTTATATATTGCAATATTTTTTTTCCGATATTTAGCTTAAAGCTTATTTATATCAAACCATTTTTTTAATTTATCATTGTAATATTGCAAATAATATGTTAATAATGTATCATTTTCAGCAAATATAGTTATAGATGTATCATCTACATATAAATTGATATTAATATTATTTACTTTTTTCATTATTAAAAATATTGGATATGTCATTTATAAAGATCATAAATAGTAGAGGTCCTAGAACAGATCCTTGTGGCACTCCATATCTTATAATCTTTCTAGATGATAGATTATTAACAATTTGTGTTATAATATTTCTATTTTCGAGATAACTTTTAATAAATAAATTTATATCACCTCTCAACCCTATACATTCTAATTTAGCAAGTAAAATATCATGATCAACTACATCAAATGCTTTCTTGAGATCTAAGAATATTGTAGCTACTTTTTTTTTGAGATAGTTTATGTAAAATGAAATGCTGAATATTTAATAATGCTATGGTTGTATTTGATCTGGGAACAAAACCATATTGATTTTTGTTAATAATATTATACCTAAATATATATTTTGATAATCTATTAAAAATAATTTTTTCAAAATATTAGATATTTGTGGTATTAATGAAATTGGCCTGTAATTGGGTATTTGTTGTTTATCGTTAGTTTTATATAAAGATTTAATAATTGCAATTTTCATATTGTCAGGAAATGTATATGTTTGGATACTTAAATTAAATATATTGTTAATGGTTCTAAAATATATTGAATAATATCTTTTATTAAGGTCATTTCATGCTTATTATATCTAATGATCTTATTGATTTAATATCCTTAGTCACTTTAATTATTTAATCATTGTCAATTGGTAACAAATAAAAACTATTAAAATTATTAGATACAAATTCTTTAAAATCATTTTATTTATATTATTAGTTGAATTATTTATTTTACTTCCAATGCTAGATAAATATTCATTAAATGCATTACATTGTTCGTACCTTTCATTCATTTAAATATTATTATTTATAAAAGTATTTGGATAATCCGAGTCTGCAGGTTTTATTAATTTATTTATGATTTTCCAATTTTCTTCTTGTGTATTTGAAGTAAAAAGATTTGTATAGTAATTATTTTTTTTTAATTTTAATATTTTTATTAATTTTATTTTTTAATTTTTTATATTTATTAAATAGACAATTACAATTGTTTATTTTGTATTTTGTGTATAATTTATTTTTTTTTTATTGCATTTTTTAATACATTATATCAATACATGTATTGTATAGTTTACAACAATTATGATTATTTAAAATGGTATTCCAATGTATTGTACCTAGTTCTAGTTTTAGATTATGTACATTTAATTAATTAATATTTCGTGAATATGTATATTTCTTTTAACAAATAGATTATAATTAAAAATACAAAATATTAATGAATTATCACTAATATCTGTATACATATATGTATTATAATACATATATGTATACAGATATTAGTGATAATTCATTAATATTTTGTATTTATATACCTCGTATTACAATAGAACAATTTATTAAAATATTGTCTAAACTTGATTGTGAATTTTGGATTATTCTTGTGGGCATATCAATTATATTGGATATACCTAATTAGATCAATATACAAGTTAGATAATACAGTATTATTTAATAAATTAATATTATAATCACCACAAATATACATTTCTCTATTTATATATTTATGAAATAAGTATGTATTTGAAATATGTATGTATACATATGCATGTATGTATGTATGTATATATGCATGTATGTATGTATGTATGTATGTATGTATGTATGTATGTATGTATGTATGTATGTATGTATGTATGTTGTTGTTGTTGTTGTTTAAGTATTTATTTTAATCACATCATTAATAATTATAATTCTATAATGTGTATCTAACAATATATATCACATATAGATAAAAATAGCGAATGTATACATTATATATATATATATAATATTATATATATATATATAATTCGCACGATAATATTATGAATAAACGAATATCAATGTTTGTCGATAAGAAATTTTTTTAATTTCTTTTTAAAGATATTAATTGATATATTTTGATTTCTAAGTTGCGGGGGTAGTTTATTCCATCTAATTGTTGATGAAGAGCTGAATTTTCTTCTTTCGTATTTGATGCAATGGGTAATAGGTTGGTGTAGTATAGTGGAATTGTTATTACGTAAAAGTCTAGTGTTTGGTTTATGTTTTATTTTGTTTCGTAAATTATAGGGTAAGTTATAAGTAATAGTCTTTTTAAGTATTGTAAGTATTCTGTAGTTGATAGAGTCTTCAGTGTTTAGCCAGTTAAGTTTTTTACGTAAGTCAGTAATGCTAGTTGTATAGTCAGTCTTCTGTAGTCGGTATATATTTCTAATTGAGCGGTTAATTATTTTGTCTAGTTTGTCTATTTTCAGTTTTTCAGTTCCTGTGAATAGTGAGTTGCAGTATTGTAGTCTTGAAAGTATGAGAGTCTGAGTCAGTAGTTTTGTAGTATTTCTATTTAAGTATGGTCGTATTTTTTTAATATTGAATAGCTGTGCAGTCGTAGATTGAGTAAGTAAGCTGTAATGTTTATCTAGATTAAGTTTATTATTGAAGTTGACGCCTAAGTATTTAACAGAATTGGTGGGAATGATTTTGTGTTGATTAATAATAATTTCAGGGAAGTAAGTATTTGGGTCATTAGTTATATTTAATAGTTCAGTTTTATTGTGGTTTAGTAGTAGGTTATTATTTGTTAGCCAGTTTTGTAGTTCATTTAAACAGTCTTGTAGTTGGGTAGAGTTTGTTATCGTTGCGTGTAGTTCTATGTCGTCTGCGTATAAGTTGTAAGTAATAGATGGATAACGTTTCATAATTGTTTGTAATGGAATAAGATATATAGAGAAGAGAATTGGGGAAAGTATTGAACTTTGAGGAATACCGTGATCGATGGTATATGATTTAGAGTAATTATTTCTTATTTTAATGGAATAATTTCTATCTTTAATAAAATTAGAAAACCATTCCATAGTTACATCTTGAATTCCTATGTTTCTAAGTCTTTCTAGCAGTATGTCATGTCTAAGGGTGTCGAATGCAGAGGATAAGTCAAGTAGTATTAGCTGTATTGGTTGTCCAGTGTCTAGTGAGTTATATAAGTCGTCAAAAAGAGAGAGTACGGTAGTTTCAGTACTATGTAGTTTACGGAATGCATTTTGTCGTATGTCCAGCAACATATTTTCAGTTAAGTAGTGTGAAAGTTGAGTATAAACAGTTTTTTCAAGAATTTTAGTTAGTAGAGGTAATTGAGATATAGGTCTGTAATTTGAGAATTCAGAAGAGTCAAGATTAGTTTTTTTTATTATTGGCGTAATTATTGCGTTTTTTAGTAAATTTGGAATAGTTCCTGTTAGAAGTGAGTCATCAATTATATTTTTGTAAGTCAAAGTCAGAGTTGATGCTAGTTTTTTTATTAAGTATAGAGGAATTGGGTCGTGTGGTGAAGAGCATCTAGCAGTGACAATATAATTGTAGATTGCAGTATTAGTAGGTACAGTAAAATGTGTTAGTGTCGAAGTGCATGGTAATATTTGGGGTGCATTATAAAGAGGGTCAAATGTACAAGAGAGTCTATTACAAATGGTGTTAATTTTGTCTTTAAAATATTCTGCAAATTTCTTACATAGTTGATCATCGGGAAAATGTGGGAGCGTAGAATTTTTATTATGTCCTAATAGGGTCTTAGTTATTGAGTAGAGTCGTTTATAGTCGTGTGAACAATCGTTAATTTTGTTAGTAAAGTAGTCTGTTTTTGTAGATTTCAGTTCGTTCCTGTATATATATCTATTTTTTCGTAGGTCAATTAGATTTGAGTGTGATGGTGATTTCGTAAAAAGTCTACATGATTTTCTAAATAAAACTTTTAAATTATTTAATTTGGAGTTAAACCATGGAGTTTCGTTATGTATAGTTAAGTAGTTTGTTTTCAGTGGTGCATGTTGATTTAATAGTTGTTTAAGTATAGTGTTTAAGTTGAGTACTGTAATTTGGGTTTTATTTATCATAGAGATAAAATCAGATGAAAATTCATCAATATTTATTTTCCTGATACACCTGTAAGTAAGTAGGGTCTGTCTAGGTGAGGAGTTCAGTATATTAAGTTGAGAGTTTATTGCGTAATGGTCAGTGAGTAATGTAGAGCGTGTTGGTTTATGTATTAGTATATTAGAATGGTTGTATGTAAGTATCAGGTCTAGTATATGTCCGTGGGTATGAGTTGCAAAATTAACGTGTTGAGTTAAATTCAGTTCGTTACAAAGTCGTTTAAAGTCTTGGTGGTGTAGTTTGTCAGAGTCATAGTGGAAGTTGAAATCTCCTAGAATGACCAGGTTGTCATAGTTATGTTCATGTATAAAGTTTGTAAATTCTAAAGCAAAAGTTGTATGGCAGTTATTTGGTGGTCTGTATACTAGTAGGATCGGAATTATATTATTTTTTATTTTCAGTTTAGTAAAAAGAAAGTCGCAGTTTGATGTACAAATCTCGGGCTGAGGAATAATTGTGATGTGATTTTTTACTAACAAAGCTATTCCTCCTACATTTCTACCATCTGATCTACACTTTTGTATAAACGAGTATCCAAGGCTTTTAAGACCAGCAGGAATGACGGTGTCTACATTTTTTAGCCAAGACTCTGTAATTGCTATAATCGAAAAGCGATATTCCATAATAAAGTTAGTAATAATATCAATGTTAGCAGTTAAAGATCTGGCATTTATTAAAGTAAGAGATAAGTAGTTTATGCTGTTGTTTAGTCATGTATGCTTATTCGTGGAAGTTAATTCATCCGTAGTGGAGGTTAGTTCATCCTTATTATTAATATAGTTTGTAAAAGAAGTTGTCCAATCAGTAAATAATTCATTTGGAACATTTAGTGGTTTTGTTTTCCAGTTAACCTTATTATTATCTATTTTTTGTCTGAGTTCGTATGTGTTTGTCTTTAAGTTCAATGAGCATTTATATCCCTTAATTAGATTAGCTTTTATAGCGTGAAAATATATATGTTTTCGTCGTATTATTTCGGGTGATAGATAGTTATGTAGGAAAAGTCGGTTATAGTCAGTAGTTTTCAGTAATGGGTTGAGTGAGATAAAAGAATCTTTAGCATAGAGAGTAGTAAATGATATAAAACAATAACTATTTTTAAATATAACTTTAGATATCGAAGAGGGGTTTATATTAAAATTAGAAATAAATTTCTTTATATAGTTTAGATTACGATTATCTTTAGCTATATTTTCAATAGTAGCAGTATAGTTGATATCAGTATCGGTAATTAATCTTATGTCGGTATTAGTATGGTTAGTAGTAGGTGTATTGGCAGCTTGTGCATATGAGGTAGTGAGTGTCTTATTCGTTAGTTTTGTTGGTGTTGTAGTATTCCGTTTTTTGATATTGTTAATCTGAGTAGTATGTATGTCTAGTATTTTCAGTATATCATTTAGTTTATTTTCAATGGTTATGTTATTAGACGCAGTAGATGTAGTCGTTATATTATGGTTAGTAGTAGGTATGAGTGTAGTATTATTAGTTGTCATGGGTGTAGTATTAGTAGTTGGTATGGGTGTAGTATTAATAGTTAGTGTGGGTATAGTATTAGTAGTTGGTATGGGTGTATTATTAGTAGTACGGCAGGTAGGGCATGTATATTTAAAGGCTATTGATTGCATAAATGCTATTAATAGTTTTGAAGGTGAGTTTTTATTACCCCATTGCATCGATATTTCTTTCGCCGGATAAAGACATCTATAGTGGATTGTAGCTGTACATCTGCATACGACGTGTCCCTCGGCATGTGATGCTTCAGCTGTAGTCGATGTGTTGCAGTGAATGCATTTTGAATCCATGTTCTTATCAGGTTACTCGTTTCTCAGGTCGTTATCGATGCTTTTATGATCTGTAGTAATATAGGCAAAACAGCAGACTATGTTACATAGTATGATACTATGTAAGTGATAAATGGTAGCTGACCTCAAATGAAGTTTGGCAGATCCAACTACCAAAAGTAAATTCCCACGGGAGATCCACGGGAGTATATCAAATTTAGATATTATGATAACAATAATTTATCAATTTGATACGAATAAATAATAGATCTAATTATAAATATACATAAACAGTATATGATATATATCTGAATTATATCAAATTAAAAAATATATAATTTTATGATCTTTGTAATTATTTTTTATTTTTTATTAAATTTTGTTTTGTTGTTAAAAATGAAAACAAATCCTAAATATAATTATATCTGAATAAGAAATGATTATAATTTAAAGACAACTATTATATATTTCAAACAAGTTGTATATTAATATGTAAATAATATTAATATAATAGATAATATAAAAAATAAATGAATACGTACTTATCTTTATAATAATAATACAATTAAAAGATATTTAAAAGCTAAGCTGTTAAAAACACGTCTATATATTGGTTGCTATGTAAACAAAGTGTATGTATGTATGTATGTATGTATGTATGTATGTAATTATGCATTTATGTATGTATGTATGTATGTATGTATATATGTGTGTATGTATTTATATTAAATATATGTATATATATATACTATATATACTATACATATATATATATAATTTACGATAATTTATATATCTGAAATAAAAGGAATATCTGAGACAAAAATGTATATTATTGATCAATATGTACACTATATACACACATCAATGACTGTATTCAAATCAATCATATATTATGAGTATTCCCTTTATCCCTATTACATTTCTAGCATGTCTATGGATGTATCATATATTATTTTTTTTATTTTTTATTTTAAAATATTTTATTGACTACAAAATCACGTGGTGGTTATGGGCGTCATGAGAAGGAAACAAAAATAAAATAAATAAAGTACAATAAAAATAAAGGAAAAGGGAGGGTAGGTTACAATGTTAATAGGTGCGTGGAGAGTTTACATTTAAATAGTGACAAGGATTTCAAACACCTAATGTCATATGGTAGAGAATTCCAGTATTTTGGAGCTACCACAGAGAAAGCAGATTCAGAGTGAGCAGAGATAGTCGAGCGTTGCACAATTTTCATCGTGTGACATTTCCTGCTATCTCGACTAAGGGTATGCATACTGATCAAGTCAGCTAGGTACTCGGGAGATCTAAGATGTATCACCTTATGGGTGATGCATAGTAGTCTGTACCTGCAGAGATATCTAAACTTAAGCCAGCCGAGTGATCGCATTAGAGTCGATATTGATACTATTGAAGAGAAATTCAGTTTATATAGGGTGCGTATAGCACGTCGTTGTATCTTCTCAAGTTTAAGCATAAGCTTTAGGGGTAGATTGCATAGAAGTGAGCAGCAGTATATGAGTCTACTGAAGACTAGCGAGTGTATTAGACTTTTAGTCATTGAAAAAGTCAATTTATTACGTGATTTTCTAATATTGTAAAGAAAATAGTTAAATAGAAAATTATATAATATATAAAAATTAATTTCAATGTATTCATTATAAAATCTTACATATTTATATAAAAACAAAAAAACGATTAATAAAGCTATAATTTACTTAAAGTAAATTTTATTTTAAAAATACTACATCCTAACATTTATAATTATAAATGTTAGGATGTAGTATTTTTAAAATAAAATTCGATCGTTATTGATTTATTTTATTTATATATATATATATTATTCTACAATTCATTGGTTAAAACTATACATATTATATTTATTTAATATAACATAAATCGATAATTAAATAAATCAATTGATTCTTCATCACCGCAGTAATAGTTTAAATAATTATAAATGTTAACATTAAATTTAAAATGAATTGATAATAAAAAATAATTTATAAATAATATTGTCAAATAAATTATTGTTATGCCATACATATATGTATACTATACTATAGTATATATTGAATACTAAATACATAATATGTAAATGACAGCATAAATATAATTTATTTATTATATATATATATTTAAATATATTAAACAAATAACAAATATGTTTAAATACATTATATTAATTATAAGCATATTAATTATAATCATATTAATACTATCATATACATAATATATATATATATATATATGAACATACCAGATTTGGTTGACATTTCTTGCATAATATTAATCATTTGGTAGACATGATTATTTGGAGGACAATTTCGTGTCCACCAAATAGTTTAGGGCAATAATGTATCACTTTTGGTATAAATTTGACTTATAATAAAATTATATAATTAATATATAGGAAATAAAGTTGTATATTATTTATTAATAATTTAAAAATCAATAGAATGGGTAAGTTTAAATAATGATTGAATTTTCACTCTATATATATTGGATCCATAAAAATAACTGTTTAGTAGACACACCATTTTCAATGAAATACGTAGTATTGTTGGATATATGTCTATAGGGAATTGATGGATTTAGACTTTATATTACATATGGATCATATATATAAAATAAAAAAATAAAATATTATATTAATAAAAAATATACATTTTAATTAATTTATTATTTATTTTTATTATATTTTGAAATAATAAATGGAATGATTCATAAATACTAAGGTAATACAAGTATTTTTATTAATTTAAAATTTAATATTTAAAATTTAATAATCTTAAAATATATATTAAGATTATTATTAAATATATACTTAACATTTAAATAGAATAATGTTTAATTGTGTATTCAATATATAATTATATATATCCATAATCATGTGTATTAAAATATAAATATTTATAAATACTAAGGTAATACAAGTATTTTTATCAATTTAATATTTAAAATTTAATAATTTTAAAATATATATTAAGATTGTTAAATATATACTTACTATTTAAATATATAGAATAATTTGTAATTGTGAATTAAATATATAATTATATACATTCATAATCATGTGTATTAAGTAATTTATTAAGTAATTTATCGTGTAAGAAAAAAAATGTAAGATTTTAAATTTTACCAGGTAACATTTTTAAATATTCTATTAATAATTAATTTAATTGAATTGGGTTTTACCAATAGTAGTTTCTAATAGTACACATACTATTAGTTGTTATTGTAAACTTTATATGGATAGTTATATTCAATATACTAATTAAATATAACATTGCATAATAGGATTATTATAATTATTATTATAATCATTATTATATTATAATGATTATAGTCAAAATATAGTTTAAAAATAATCAACACACTAAAAGCCCACATACTTCATTATACGAATTAGTAATTACATAAATATATAGTATTCATGTCATTATATAATATTATAAGAATACTCGTGTAATTTAAATAATTCGAATAAACATGTTACGGACATAGACTCTATCAGTGATATAGTCTATCATATAGTCTGATACGTTAATATCAAAGAAGGCCGCCGATTATTATTATTATATTGTTAGAGTTCAATTTTTATTTTGGGGTTGTTTAATTTATTTGGTTTTGTTTTATTTTTCTGTATTTTTTAGCTGCATTATAATGAACTCTGACATTATTATAATAACAATCGGCGGCCTGCTTTAAGATAATTCCTATAATAGACTATATCATAGAGTATTAAAAAAATCACGATATTTAACCTAGTACCAGGTATATTATATAATATATATTATATTATAAATTATAATTTATAATATATAATAACTTATTAAATAAGATATACAAAATTGTCATACTTTTTTTTAATTTGTATACAACCTTATATTTATTTACATTTTTAATATAATTACTACTATATACTTCAACTATATATATATTATATACATGGGAATACGGACGTTAGGCAAACATTAAATAACTATAAATATCAAATGTCACAAATGTGGCCAAGGTGTATGTCAATCTAATTCATTATACGCTCTAAGAGCGTATAATGTACCACTAAAACTGAAAATAAAATCTTTATGAGAAACATGTATATATGGAATAATTCCTTGTGAAAAATATATTTATAAACCATTCGTATTAATATATATATATATGATATTTACACATACGAGTAACATCCTATTTGCGTATTGATATTTGTGGGTTGTTTGATTTATTTTGTTTAGTTTTATTCTTCCGTTTTTTTAACAAGCACGCCTTGTGCTGTTATAATATATAATATAAATAATAGCGCCACGTAATGTTGCCATTTAATTTTTACCTACCATCCGTATCATCCTATATATATATTAACCTTTATATGTAATAACATATATATTAACAACATTTTTAGATTATTATATTATTGAATGTATTAAATATTAACAGGTAATGCCTTGTACTTATTGTTATATATTGTATTTATTTATATGCGACGATATTGTACATCTACGTGATATCAGCGAATATATGCATAGTGCCTGGTATCATAATGCACGTACATTCCTACCATCTCGCATGACCCCCCCCCCCCACGCGCAGACGGCTGTGTATATATAGCGGACCGCCGCTATGTATAATCACTTGAAGAATAAGTATAACCAATAAACGTACATAAGCCTTGACGTAACATCAATAAGCGTCCAACCTCACGTCCAATGAATATCATCCTGCCACGTCAACCAGTGAGAGCACGTTAGGAAACATCTACCCCCACGCCCAATGACTATAAACAATCATGAACCCTACACCAACTCCTTCCTTCGATTGGCACAATGAAGATCGGCTAGACGAGCTGAAAATGTTGTTTAACATTTTATTTACGTCCTCGCCATTGCCCACTACATCCGGTATGATATCCTGTACACCCTCGCCGTCACTCATGACCTCCGTGACGCCCCAGCCACTACCCACGACATCCGGTACGCTTTCGCCCTTGCCCACTATATCAGGTACATATTCGCTACGCCCCCGCTGTCACCCACGACATCTGTGACGCATCCGACATCACACATAATACCCGATATGTTCTCAACGTCACCCGTGACCCTCTCGATCTCACCCACAATATCCGTGACCCCCTCATCATCACCCCCACCATCCGTGATGCCATACAGCACCATACACAATGCATGTATTGCCATCCCCATGGCCACCTCCAACATGATATCCTTCTTCCATACGTGAGAAGAGGGAATGACCCCAACCCCTCTTCGATAACCAATAGGGAGAAGAGGGGATGTTATATATTTTATTTATATATATGCGTCGATATTGTACATCTACGTAATATCAGCGCATATACGCCTAGTGCCTGGTATCACGACGCACGTACAATGTACGTTTCTGCCGTCTCGCATTACTGCCCCACGCTCAGACATCTGCGGTGGTCCGCTATATATAATCTCTTGAAGAATAAGTCTAACCAATTAACGTAAATAAGCCTTGACATTTTACTCCCATATATACACACAACTTAACAGTGTAATATATTAGTATTACACAACTTAGACAGTGATTAATACATAACAACAATTTATATATATATATAATAATTTTATATAATATATTATATGTATACACAAATATCCATGCATATATATATATATATATATATATATATGACTAATGATCTCCTCTTCAACAATGATGGCATACATACCGACCCCAAGTGTGAGAAGTTAATTCAACAGATAACCTCACAAGATTCTCCGCAAGCCATTGATAATTATCATTATCATAATTATTACGCGATACCTATGAATTATAATTCATAGTTATCGTGAACTACATGTGGACCTTTAATAAAGACCTGTCACACCTTACGATACTTCTATGTTAACTTCTTAAAAAAGATGTCTAATACCTAATATATTCAATAACATGGAAGAATAAATATACTACTCTATCATATTATGCGACAAAGAAGAAGATAACAATTCAAGTAGACGCTTCATACAATTACTTTGACGCCATCCTCCTACATCCATCCAACAAGACGAAATCCCCATCACCTTCGCATCTAAGATATTCAGCCCCTCTGAGACTCGTTATGTATATATCGAAAAATAAATGTAAGCCGTAATATTCGGAATCGAATGGTTTCACATTATTAAGTCTGACCACAAGTGCAGATGATCACCAGGGTTGGGGTCAAATACACTTTATCAAATACAAATACAAATACAAATATTTATTACATTTTTATACAAATATATATCAAATACAAATACAAAATACAAATATGAACACATTAAATATTAAATCATTTGATTTAATCATATTTTAAATCATATGATTATATTTTATATAAAATAATAATCCTTATCCCTAGATTATATATATATATAGACATTGCATAGTTAGTGATTGATATGTATTGGATATATGATATTAATAGGTTAATTAAAGCAATGTAGATAGGTGGTATAATTTTTAAATATTAAGGAGAAGACGTAGAATTAGAGTAATGAATGGATAAATAATATATGAGTTCTAGAGAGAATCTAATATAAATATAAAATACAAATATTAAATCATAAAATAATAATTCCTATCTCTATACCAGATTGCATAATAATTAATTGAAATCTATTTTAATATATTTAATTCCTAAAGAAAATCAATAAAATAAAAAACTGTAAACAATAGACTGATTGCTTGGGATATTATAAGTTATAATTTATAACACATACATATTCTATATAGAATATTAATTTATTTATATAGTATTCATAAAATTATTGTTCTATTATATTATTTGTATTATTTAATAAATGTATTCTTTAATATAAATGGTAAATATTTTGTTAATTTTTTTACATTCATAAATTAATTGTTTAAATTCTACATTCTATTAAATTATTAAATTAAAATATTTTTAAAAGTGTATTTGAAACTATATTTGATCAAATACACGAAATACGACACTCAAATACAAATACATCACTGAATAATTATTCAAATCAAAATATAAATACGTATTTGACCCCATCCCTGATGATCACCCAGAAATATTTCTTCACAGCACCAACCCGAGTCCAAAAAATGCTACTACGAGTGCAGCAGTAAGATTTCACGCTAATATTTTTAAAGCCAGGAATAGAGCTACGGATAGATTTTCACCTACAGATGCCAGTGAACACATAGACCTTGATGTCCAGATAAGCCATTGACGTTTGGGACACAGAAGATAGAATATTTAAAATTAGAAACGGGAGACGAAACCCTTCAAGCCTTACTTTCTTCTGTATAAGTAACCTCTATTGCCATATGACACACTGACGCACTCATGGCAATACCTAAGTATACATTTTGTCCACTATAACAATATCACGTACCTCATTATATTTGATTTTTATACTCAATTCCCATTCATATACACTATGAGTGCACCAGCGCAACCATTGTAGATCATCTAAAACATGGTATCCTAGACCGGTTACTTAGCGACAACGGAGGACTATATTCGTCACAAGCGTTCCGAATATTTGCATCCGAATGGGGATTCAACCACAGGACAAGCAGGCATACCACTTCCTAAGTAACGGCCTAGCCGAGGAACCATGCAGAGCTTGAAGATCTCTGAGAACTTCCAGATGTCGAAACTTCTACTATGATCTAAACCAGTAATTATCGACACAAAGCCCCACCGAACTGCTCTACAGCCACAAGTTAGCAAACCCTTTACCTAGCACCTACCCCGTAGACTTGTCGAATGAGAATAAATTATCATCCAATATGTCAACCACACGACACTAGTAAAAAACAAGACTCATTGTACCTGTCCAACATAACACCCCTCACAAACATTCACCAGCGTGACCACATATCAAAGACATGGAAGCCAGCTATGAAACTTCGGAGTTACAACATCCGCAGTATGGATTGTTCTACCTTCGGGAGAAATCTATGAGATATCCGCCTTACTTCCCCGTCGACGCCCTGTCAGGAGGTAGTACCAACACACCGAGATGCATCAGATAATCACTCAAGACCTCTTGCCCTACCCTCTACTCCACCGATACTCGGTTCAGATGTAGTTATTCCTCTCCGTAGTGTGTCATTACATTCTCATCCCAGGGATATCGCACTCACAACTAGTCCGTTGACACCCGGTCCTGATCTAGATAATCAAACCTCGTCAACCGTAGCGCTGCGTTGATCTAACAATAATGTACGATCCCCACTTTTATTATTGACTTGTAGATATAAATGTATAAAGGGGGTGTTATATGCTTACATATATATATAACTACTTATTATTATAATCTATATATTTATATATATATATCCATGTGCCTTCTACACATATGTATTCCTACCAAAGATATATATATATATAATGTTAGCGCTCTAAATATAGATACCAAGCTATTATTTAATAGGAATTTATATTCGCCAAACTTATTATTGTAGCCTATAGACTGTGACACAGTCCGATACAGAATTATCTGTACATCTTATACACATCCCTAATTATTATATATATATATATAATGTCACATATTTCGACATGGCTATTGTTCACAATAAATCTCAGCATTATTATCCTCTCCTTCTTTCAAATATAATATTGTGTATAAACTAATGGATTTATTATACTTAATAATCAGGAGCCGGTTACTCTGGAAATAAAATATTTCCTATCACTATCCAGAGACAATCTCTGGATAATTCTCAGTAAATCGGGTTGTTCTGGACAAAAATACATATATTACAGCAAAAAAAATAGCCTAGGTTAGATAGAGGATGGGTTGTTCTGGGAATTTTTAGCTAATTTTATTCGCGTTGGACATTCGAGTAGCTCTCAAAATATATTTGTATAAAACTTGGACAATTTGATGGTACTTAGGATAACAAATAGGTGTCCTTATTAAATTTATAATACATAGGATCAAATATTAAAATATGAAATATGGGTCCTATATAATCCTATACTATATATATATATATTTATACATAATATAAAATATAATAATGAACACACTTAGTGTTTCTAAATAATTTCTAGTTAAATATATTTCATAATATATAATATTTTTAATAGATATGATAATAAAATATTAAATAATAATATTAATATTGAATGGAATTTTATTTGTTTTATGTTTTGTTTTATATATGATAAGTATGCTAATTATATAATGAATATGCTTTTTCTTGTAAAAGACTTTAAAATAATGTCTAGTAAATAGCCTAAATAGTGTAAATAGGGTAAATAGTAAATAGGTTAAATAGTATTATTATTTATATTAAAAAAATATATATTATAAAATAAAAAATATACCACCTGAGGGCATCGTAGCCAGACCTTCTGCATTGCATACAGCAATCTAACCACTATAGTGGTATATATACTACCTATCGGATTTTATTAATTATGTATAATTACTAATAGTAGTATTAGTTTTGGTTTAATTATAAATATAATTAGAATAGAATTATTTTGCATATAAAATTGTACTTATTTTGTTATCATATCATACAAATAGTATTTATTATATCTAGAAACTATATAGATATCCTGTATAATTGTAATATTATAATTAATAGTATGCAACTGAATAACATAAATTGTATTAATATTTACTTAAGTAATACTTATTATAATTATTATAATAATATAAACTTAGTTTAAAACTATTATAATTATATAAAATATTCAACAAATATTATTTCGATATTGAATTGATTATATAATTGTACTTATATCATAAACTATATGATAATATAATTAATTAACCCAGGAAACAATTATAGCCTCATAATAATTTAATTATGTGATAATTATTATCATAATAGCATATATATAATAGCCTCGAATGTTTACATTGTGTTGTAAATGTATATTTATTAAATAATATAATATTATATTATGCTGCTATTCATTTGTCATGCTATTATAATAATGATGGTGCTATTAAAATTCTATTATGCAATTATTATGCTGCTATTAATTGCATAATAGACTTATAAGAGCATGAAAAATTAATATAAGCATAATTATTATGCTGCTATTATGATAATTTGTCATGCTATTATAATAATTATGGTGCTATTAAAAGTCTATTATGCAATTATTATGCTGCTATTAATTGCTTAATTATTAAGTTAATAGACTTATAAGAGCATGACAAATTAATATAAGCATAATTATTATGCTGCTATTATGATAATAGACATTTAATTATCTATTGATTATACTTGAAATTAAATGGGCTTTCCGAAACTATATAGAATTCTTATGTACATCCTTTAATAATCGAATTATAATTAAGTAATATGTAACTTAGGTACATAATTATATTTTGAATATTTTTAAACATTCAAAAATGAAATAAGGATTAGGAATATAGAAATATTGCTGAGCTTGATCTCGGATAAGATATGTTTACAAAATCCCAGAGTAACCCAATAATATCTATAAATAAGGTTTGTCCTTGTTGGGATTGTCTCTGGCCAATCTCAGAGCAACCAGCCCCTGGACCAGTTAATATGTGCCAACTTTCAACATAGCTTATTTTGAAAAGCCTTTCAAAATATTTTTGTAGGGTTATTTTGAGCATTTAAAAAAATTCAAATAAGTTGTTATTATTCATCATAATTTTCGATTTATATTATATAATTAATAACTATCATATTATATACTTAGTATAATACTATATATATAATAATAATCATACTATTATTTTGTATTCTTAGAATAATTCTATAATTTATCAATACTTTATTAAATTTGTGAAATATAATTATATTCTAATTCTATTTATAATTAAATCAAATCTAATACTACTATAAGTAATTATATATAATTAATAAAACTGGTTTGGTAGTATAGTGGTTAGATTGTTGTATGCAACGCAGAAGGTCTGGTTACGATGCCCTCAGGAGGTATATTTTTTAATATAAATAATAATAATAATTTTACTATTTACTAGAAATTATTGTAAAGCATATTCATTATATACTTAGCATACATATCATATATATAAAACAAATAAAATTCTATTAACTATTAATATTTTATATATGTAGGTGCAGATGTACCATAATGGAAGCTATTCTATCAATTCTTTTAATTAATTATATTTCCATAAATCTTCACAATTCGTACTTATAAAGTGAATCTGATTTTCTTCAATTATAATTATTTATTAATTAATTAATATTATATATATCTTGTTTCGAAAACAACTGTGTTCTTACTTTATGTGTAATAAACTAATATAAAACCATTTTCATTTCAGGTTAACAATGTTTTGATGATCAATTAATTATTTATTTTGTATTAAATTCTCACTAAATCTGCATACAGATTCAATTTATTTTTTAATAATATTTCGTAATACTATACAAGACCATATTTTATACAATGCTACTTTTAAATATTTGTGGAATATACATATTTTTCTCATTTTCAACATGTATATATTTTATTTAAATTAATAAACTTATATATTTCAATAAGTAATACTATATAGAAAATGTTTATTGATATGTGTTTAAAGGTACTATTCATTAGTTACATGTAAAATAACATCTTTTCAAAATGTATCCACTTATAATATTAAAGTTTTTGTAATAATTATTTAACAATCTTATTATGAATATTTATTTTAAATAATGATTAACAAATAAAATAAAAATGTATGACTAATTTACTACATATATATAGAAATAATAATTTATACTGTTCATTTATTATTATTGTGAAATTTAAAGAAAAAATATTCAATATGTAGTTAATGAGATATACAAAATAATTATTCTGACTAAATCAAGTTTAAAGTTTTTTAAAAATTAATTTTTACACTATATATAGTTACTAATGTATATATTATATTTATAAATGATATTAAAAATATAATTATACATATACAATTTATTTTAATTATATGTTTGCACATCCTGCAGCATATGAATTGTCTTGATGTTTCATCTTCTTCTTCACCTTTGTAGCATCCAAGCATCGTAATCTGTCTTGTTGTACTGCATATTCTGCAACCGATTATAATGAATATCCTAGCAACCCATCAAATGCAGCTAAATAGGCCTGCATTCCAAAGTTAAATGTTCATACTGCCATTGTTACAGCAAATTGTTCTAGAATATTAAAATATAATTAATAAAATATAATACAAATTAATTCAACTTTTATACCTTTGAACATCGAGACTAAATCATATTATGAAAACTTTTCAACTTTTTTTACATATGGGGCTATATTTGCACTTATTCAATAAAAAAATCTTTATTTTAATCCTGTATAATTATTTTTATATATTATAAATTTATATACCCAGATTTAATATATATATATATATAATATATGAACCTTCATATTTTGCTTTCTTGTAAACACAATAATCTCCACATAATTTCAAAGTCAATAACGTAGCCGGTGTAGTCAATAACTGTAGCAAATAAATAAATTAAATTCAATTGAATTCATATAATATATTCACTAAAGTATTTGAGCAAAAGTTATTTAAAAAATAAATATAAAAAATAATCCATTGAATATGAAATTAATTATATTTATTATAATTTACTGATATTAAAAATAAAATACATGAAATTGGATTACGTAATAGAAATTGTAGACTTTAAATAGATATATAAAGTATGTAGTAGAAATTGTAAGTAAATAAAATAAAATATAGAGTATATACAAAAATTTTGCGAAGCAAAGATATAACACTCCCTATGCATGCAACGTAATTTAGTAATATCCCCTGCCGCTGCTAGCAGTAGTATCGAAATCACTGAAATAGATTTATGTTCGGCTCTATTTGCATACAACAATGTTTTCATTGTTCTATTAAATTACATGCAATATAAATTAGCTTTTACTTACTAAATATATACTTATAGAATTTAAAACATACATATCATATTTGTTTGTTATATGTTAGTAATGAACACTTAGTTTTCATCATATAAATATTAATTTAAAGCATATTATTTAACATTTTAAAATTGTATAAACAACACATAGTTCCTAAAAGTAACCCGCTATAAGTGGCACTGGGGTATTTTGTATACAAATTCGAATTACACGATTTCGCGTAAGTGTTATATCTTTCCTTTGGAAAATCTTTGGTATATATATAAAGATATTACATGGTTAGTGATTGATATATATTGAATATATCAGATTTATAGGTTAATTAAAGCAATGTAGATAGGTGGGTGTATACGGTAAGGGAAGATTATTTGTTTAAATAATTAAAATAATAGGTATATAAAATCCTGTAGGAGCAAGATTTATCATGGATAAAATTGAAGAAGTATAATGTAGATAGCGAGGAGTGGATTGGGAAAGCCGAAGAGTGAGTTAATTAAATTAATATATTATACACATTTTTCTTAAAGAATCAAATATAAATACAAATATTAACACATTAAATATTAAATCATAAAATAATAATCCCTATCTCTATACCAGATTGCATAATAATTAATTGAAATCTATTAATTAAAATTTATTTGATATCTAAAGAAAATCGATATGATAAAAAACTGTAAACAATATACTGGTTGCTTGGGATATAATAAGTTATAATTTATAACACTTATACATAAAATATAAATTAAATTCATATATATAGTTTTTATCAAATACGAAAATCAAATACAAATACATGCAATTACTGGAATGAAGGCTTATAGATTGTGAACGGAGATTAAGTGAGGTAGGTAATAGTTGGTGTAGAAATGAGATAGGATATCAACAATTAAATGTTACAGGTTACATGGAATATGTCATATGGCGATTTGAATATCATATGTATATAAATTTGAATTTTTTAATAGATATTAAATAAATTGAACAATTTTTAATCAAAGCAAAATTTTATAAATATTAATCATTAATTTGATATTTTGAAATCGATAATATATAAATGTTACAAACTTTATCATATAGTCGATTTCTAGAATAGAATCCTGATCATTACTTTTATATATCAAAATATATTATTTGATAAATCAAGCTTTAATAATAAATTTCCTAAATCAATTCTATAAAGATTATATATTATTATAATAAAAAATAATGAATATATATTAAATAAAATTAATAAAGAAATAATACAGAATAATAAATAGAATAATACATTTGATTAGATATATAATTGAATATGATATTTTAATAACAAATAATGAATATACATATATTTAAAACAAATATATAAATAAACTTTTATTTTATATAAATACTAATAATGAATTACTAACATGTTTAAATAAAGGATCTTTTTTAATAATGTCTTGACCATCATGGATTTTAGTTATAATATTATTGAATTCTGGATCTTCATGATCTTTAGTGATTTAACTGGCATAGCTTTAGAGTAATTTCTCTTTAATTTGATTATAAAAATTCTTAAAATAAATTTACAACATTCTGTATTAATTTAATTGATTAAATAGGTAATTTATATAATTTAAAATACAAACCATTGCATAAGTTTGCTATCCTACATGTTCAATTAGTATGCCTTGAATACCGGCAGCAATCAAATTTGTATTATATTCCAACATCACTTTTGTTTTGACTCCAAAAAGACTTTTCTTAAATGTAATTATTCATCACCTGCAATTAATTATATATTTTTATCTTATATATTATATTCCATATTATTAAACATATTTAATATTTGTATGTACATGTTTGTACATAAAAATATGTATTGGATACTACTGATTACAAAATAAATAAAGTAATATTAAATTATTGAAAATAAATTAATAAATTTATAATAATACAAAAATACACCAATACCAATAAAATAAATACCATGTAAATAATTATTAATTAAAATATTATTATTTTCAATTACAAAATGTTAATAAATAAATATTATTGACATGTCTAAAATATAATATAATTTAAAAGATATTAACAAAGATTTGGCGAATCAAAGATATAACACTCGCTACCTACGCAACATGATTAGTATTCATACATCCCGCTTCTAGCAGCAGTATCGAAATCGATTTAGATTTGCCGCAATTTGCATACTACAATGTTTTCATTACTCTTATTAAATGACTTGCAATATAAATTAGCTTTTACTTGCCACATAGATATTTATAGGATTTAAAACCAACATATCCTAGTTCTATATATTAGCAATAAACACTTAATAAAATAATAATTAAAAGCATATTATTTTTCATTTTAAAAGTGCATAGTTTGATACAAATTTATATTATAAACAACACATAGTTCCAAAAAATGACCTATATATGTGGTGATGTTGGTTTTTGTATACAAAATTTAATTACACGATTGAGTGTTCTATCTTTCATTAGAAAAATCTTTGATATTAATATGAAAAATTTTATTATCTAAAATTTGAATATTGGATGTTAAATAATTATATACAATTAGTTTATTAATTATATATTATTATTTGGTAACCAGTGTTCTCGTGCGAAGTGATTTCATGGGGAATGATATTATACGGATTGGTGATTTCGTGTGTAGTTTAAATTCTACTATTTATAAATAATTATTTATATATATTATCATTTCACACGAGATCATTCGCCACAAAATTACTTAACACGATATTATTGGTATTCTATTATTTAACTAATTATTTTTTATTATATTACACATATCATTGATTATATAATTAAATAAAAACCATTCGATAACTCCTGTTCTGTTTTGCACTTGATTCTAAAAGATTATTATCATAAAGTTAATTATATATGATATTATAGATTAAATATATATATTACGATATTTATAAGTTTTAATTTTAGTGTTATACTACTCTAAACAGTGAAATTAACAGATATAATTAAGAAGAAATTTACAAATGATAAAGAATACATATGTAATTGTAAATGTGGAATTATAAACTACTAAATACCAATACAGTATTAATATAAACTGCGAGATAATAATACCAAAGATTTTGCGAAGCAAAGATAAAATACTCCCTATGCATGCAACGTAATTTAGTAATATCCCCAACCGCTGCTAGCAGTAGTATCGAAATCACTGAAATAGATTTAGGTTCGGCTCTGTTTGCATACAACAATGTTTTCATTGCTCTATTAAATTACATGCAATATAAATTAGCTTTTACTCACTAAATATATACTTATAGTATTTAAAACATACATATCATATTTGTTTGTTATATATTAGTAATGAACACTTAGTTTTCATCATATAAATATTAATTTAAAGCATATTATTTAACATTTTAAAAGTGTATAGTTAAATACGAATTTACATTATAAACAACACATAGTTCCTAGGTGGCACTGGGGTATTTTGTATACAAATTCGAATTACACGATTTCGCGTAAGTGTTATATCTTTCCTTCGGAAAATCTTTGATAATACCGTACAAATGTAAAATAATTATACAATATGCATTATCAGTGAATTATTATTTAAATATTACATATATATGTATTATATAATAGTGTTTAACATCATATATATTATGTAGTGATGTAAACAATTTGAATATTTAGATTAGAATATTAAAAAAGTATTCATGGGATTAAAGTAGTAGTATTAATATTTTTGTGTACGGTATTAGTATAGCAGTTATTTCATAATTGGAATTTTCAGTTTTCTATAAGCAATAAATATAGTATATTAAGTAATTATAGTATTATTTAATACTTTAAAATATTAATAATTTATTACTATAATATTAATAAATATATGAATTATAATATCATATTATAAATATACATAAGTATGTTAAAATGGTTTTCGCCGAAGATTACAAATAAACTACCCTGTTTGGTTAGAACGGACAAACGGCAATTTTATTTAAAACTATATTTATTAAATTACTTTTATTTCTATATTAACTAATGCTGATTGTATATTTTTCATAATGTATAACTATTATATTGTTAACAATATTTAATATGATATGGTATTATAATAATCATATAATATATATGGATACAGGAGAAGCAGACCACCGATATATTTAAGAGCCGCCCATCGATGTAAATATATGTTACGCTTTCACACGCTAAAATATTCCATATGAGTAACATACATACGTTGTTTATGTGTATTATCATATTAACACAAATATATATTATAATTATATACATATATATTATACATGTATAATAATATTAATAGTAACTGTACGGATTATGGTCAAAAGCTTCGCGATTGATGAGCAATTTGAATGCCCGCAAAATTGTTTATGTGAATTAGTGAATTTACAATAGCTTATGATTGGCCATTATAATTAGCGTATGTCTATTTATAGACTATCATACATGCAACGGCTTATCATTAACATGTGTGTGTGTTTTATAGGCTCACTCGGGATGTAATGCAGCTAAAAAAACCTAGCAATATTAAAAATAAACCCAACAAAACCAAACCAAACAAGTGAAAATAACTAAAACTAAAAATATTAATGTTTGTACAAACAATCATACGGCGTATGATTCATACGCTATTGTAAATTCACTAATTCGAATAAACAATTTTGCGGGCATTCAAATTGCGCATCAATCGCGAAGCTTTTGACCAGGTACCAACTGTACAATTAAATATTTTATTTTTTATTAAATTTCAATTTGTACTATTAGAAATTATAAGGTACTATAATGGATAACATATTGATGGATTATATTATACATATATAATATATTGGTTCTACTTGAAATTAAACAGACATTCTAAAACTATATCGATCTCATGTGTACGTAACATATTCGAATAATAATCGAATGATTTCTAATAGTTAAATAAATTAAAATATAATAAAAAATCAAATTTATTAACAAATATTTAATTGTACAATTACTATAACGGATAACTATAGATATATATATATATGGATTATATTATTATACATATAATTATAAGATATATTTGTGGATTTGTTTAATATGATATAATACACAAAAGCAGTTTATGTATGTTACTCGTATGGAATATTTTAGCGTGTGAAATCAAGCGTAACATATTTACTTTAGTGACATATATTTATTAATTGGGCGGCTCTTATATATTAGTAAGACCGCCCAAATTGAACTCTTAATTATATCGGCGGCCTGAATATATATATATATATATATATATATTCGGTACCTGGTCAAAAGCTTCGCGATTGATGCGCGATTTGAACGCCCGCAAAATTGTTTATTCGAATTACTGAATTTACAATAGCGTATGATTGTTTGTTGAAACATTAATATTTATAGTTTTAGTTATTTTCACTTGTTTGGTTTGATTTTGTTGGGTTAATTTTAATATTGTTTAGGTTTTTTTAGCTGCATTACTGTAAATGATTACATCCCGAGTGAGCTTATAAAACACACATATATAAATATATGGTAATTATAAGCCGTTGCATGTATGATAGTCTATAAATAAACATACGCTAATTATAATGACCAATCATAAGCTATAGTAGAACCACTAATTCGAATAAACAAGTTTGCGGGCGTTTAATACGCGAAGCTTTTGACCATAATCCATATATTCAATTAATAATATTGATCAATAATTATACTTATTTCAATAGTTTCATTTTAATATAAAATGCATGTTAAAATGTATATTTTAATAAATAAACACAAGAATATAATAATCTATTGATACTTGATAATTAAAGTTAACTTATGCTATCATAATACCAACTATATGATACATTTTCATAATTAAAATTTCATATTTTTATTTTGAAATAAAATTTACATTAGTTCGTATAGATTCTATAATATAGCCCGTTTTTATATCTAAGTAATTTATCTAATATATATTATAATTATGCTTACATATTATTTAATAATAATTTATTATGATATAATAATTATAATATAATTATTAAAATGTGACATGTGCTTTTTAAATTATCCGAAAAATTCTTATATAAACATAATATAAAAATAAAATATATATTTATTTTATATAATGAAGATATTATATGATATAAATAATATATAGTTATTTTTAAATATAACTAACCATATATAATATGTTCGTGATTGATAAAAAAGGTAAAATAGTTTAAATTATCCAATATTATATTGAATATACGAATTTAATTTAATATGTATAAATATAAAAAGGTCATGACATTTGTCATTAATTATAGAACATATATATCAGAAAATAATAAAGTTGGAGCGAAACCTTTAAAATTCAGATTGTCCACAAAATAATTATTTTATGCATACCTTAATATTGTCAACAAAAGAGTTAGCTTATACATAATTTTTATTTGGTAGACAATATTTTTATATATATTTTATTATTCATTATTTTGAAAAAATAATTAGATATATTCAAAGAGTATATCATAATTAATTAGTATGTACATTTTCACCTTCATGGCTATCTTATAAAAAATGGTTACCAAATGATTATATTTTGCATTGTCCGCCAACTGGTTATATTACGACTATATATATATATATATATTTCATACATTTATTAAATTCTTTTGTCCTCATAAAATCAATATTTATATATATATATAATTATCGTGTATATATAATTATAATAAATATTTACATTTTGTTAATTACATGTTTTATTATTTTTAATTATCTACAAATTTGTACTTTCATATTATAATGAAACATACATACATATATGTATATGGATATGGATATATGTATACATATATGTTTCAACAATTTAAATATTTATTATATATAATATATAATATATTATAATATATAAATATGTATATTTATATTTAAATTGATAATTATAATCCCATAAAGTAATATTTACTATAACTCTATAGATTATATATATATAGATTTATAAATTTATATATATAGTTTATTTTAATTTTAGTTTAATATATACTCCTATTATTATACTATAATTAAAATAAACTATAGTTTATTTTAATATATTTACTATATATAGTTGATAGAATTATGCTATAGCTGCAAATTGCAGCTTGCAATAGCATTATTATTATAATTCGAATGATTATAATAATTATATTCTATAACAATATCGCATACATATATATATATATATATATATATATATATATATACAAATAGAGGCTTCGTGATGTTATATAGTATAATAATAAACACATACAAGTAAAATACGCATATATTATATAGCAATTTAAATTTAAAATTAATATAGTAAATTAAATTTTAAATTTATATATGTAGTAATTATTTTATGGTTTAATTTTCACATTTAATTTTTCAAATATATATATACATATATTATATACCCATATTTTGGAATATATGAGCCTTATTTTTAATTCAGCATATATTCAATATGTGCTACAATATGATAGTTTATGATATTTATATAATTATTTAAATAGTATTAGATTAATTAGGTATAATTGAATATAAATTAAAGTTGTAATATTATATGTACTAACATCAATAATGTTACAGGGTTACAGTATTCGTAGTATTGCATTTATTTATAGTAGTAATTTATAATATATCTTTATTATAATCTTTAAATAGTAATAATTCAATAGTTAGTAATTATTTATCGTCTGTTAATAAATATATCCAGAATAAAACCAAAAAGTACGATATCATTCAACTGACATGTGGGCGTTTAATTTATTGGTAAAAAGGGGAAATATAATTATAGGATAACTACTATAATTTGTATGAAATCCAATTAATGATGATTTAAAAATGGTTAAATTGGATTTGATATCTAATTAATTGTTGAAAACAATTTGTAATTGGAATATGCAAATATAAAGTATTAATTGTATTAAAATGTAATTTTCATCATTTATCTACTATTAATTAATTTATTAATTGGATTATTTTTACAGTGTACAATGTACTTTTAATCCTGATTTAGTAAATGTAATGTTGTATTTAATATGTTGTATTTAATTAATTATATTTTTATTTTTATCGAGTTTATATACATCAATAGGTCATATTATTTATATATATATATAAATAAGCTTATATCAAGTTATTTTTATAATTTTATAAAAAAATATATATTCTAATTTTAAATTCAAATATCATATAATTATAAAATATCTACCAATGATGTATGTTATAGTATGCCTACTATATATATATAAATTATATATATATATATATATATATCTAGAAATATGTCTAGAAATATGTCTAGTATATTTTGGGGGAAAAATGTCAGCGTTGTTCCAAAATCGCAGTAACTATAGTTACTATAGTTACTACTACACATATTCTACTATATTCTATTTTCTACATGTAATATGTATCGATGATGATATACCATAAACTATATATATATATATATATATATATATATATATATATATAATATGTGTTTATCAAGAACTTAATAAACGATAAATCAAAAACACAAGAAAAAAAATGTTATTATTTTTATTGTATTGTCCGGGCCCCTCACAGTTATGTATAAATATATGACTTCATGATGGGTCCATTTTTATCCGCTATTTGTATTGTATTCAATATATATATTTGTTATTTCAATAAATAAATATTATTATTATTATTATACGTCCGACGGACGACGTCCGTTAAGGGCGATCATAGAAAATTGAAAATTAACAGATTAACATTGGACTATTTTTTTCTTAATAAATATATACTTAAAATGAAGCACACAATTATTTTTTAATTTTTATTAATCTAAGGTCACACGACAGCCTCGTGAAGTTTAACATGTTAGATACATATATTGCTATATAAAAAATAAATTATAAAAAATAAGTATTTGAAACCTTTGTAATGAATAATTTGTTATCAAATTTTAACACACTATTTATTTTATAATAATGGAATAGAAAATATAAAAAATAGAATTAAAAAAAAAAAATCCTGGAAATTTCTTGGAATTGATAAAATCGTGATAAAATCGTAAAAAATGACTAAAAAAAAGATTGACAGTATGTCGTGTCGTAAAAAATGACTCAATAAAAATTGAAGTATACATATATTCTTAGAATTTCAATAGCTATAAGATGCGATGTGTCCAAAAAAAAAAAAATTTCTATTATCACCATTAACGTCCGTATACGCCAATAGGAATTACAAACTTATAGATTACCAAAATTACAAACTCATTATATAGAATTACATCAACAATTAAATAAGTATTCATTATTTCGTTTAAATACTTTATAAAGTAAATATATTTAATAATGATTACATTAAAAATTGTAATGCATTTGAAGATAATATCTATTATATAAATATAGTTAACACTAATTTGATAAAATTGCATATTTCATATATTTATATATATATATATATATATATATATATATATATATATATATATACGATACAATAAATATTCAAGTAAATTTATACAATTAATCAAATTAATATAAATAATTTAATGTTAATATTATATTATTACAACATTTTCCAATTATTAAGGTGTATTATGTGTATTATGTGTAATATAATACACATATTAAGCATTATAATTATATAAAATAGGTCATATGTATATAATTATATAATAATCGTATAAAATAATAAAACATAATTTCTATATATCTATAGATTTAAATCATTAAAAATGTAATAATTATTAAATAAATCAACCAATATTACACTCTAAACATACATAAACATCCACCATTATATGTATCATATATGTCGCATGACGTATACGTCATATATGACGTATATATACCATTAAAATGAGTTATCATAAATATTTATATTAGGCTTTTTTTCATGAGATAATATTTCATAAAATATACATTTAATATTATATATATATATATATATATATATATACATTTTTATTATAATACATTATATAATATAATGATATTTAGATTATATATAATGTGTTGTATACAATTATGTATATATATATATATATATATATATATATATATATATATATATATATATATATATATATATATATATATATATATATATGTGTGTGTGTGTGTGATATGTATATATTCGTGAAGTGATAATCGTATATGTGTATACACATACGTATATATGCTCTATAGAGCATGCGGTATACCTTATACGGTTTGTATACAGATATATTGTGTATACATCATATATGATTTAGAATTATGGCTATTTCATACGACCACTTTGCCAATAAAAGCAATGAATATCAATATTTGGGAGTGTTAATATTAAATATCATAATACAAAAATATGGGATAAAAGACGACAATTGTGACCTTAAAATATTGATTAGTAACACTAAAATGGGTATAGGGGTAATACTACTAAAATAAAATAATAATAGAATAACATAGTAATATAATAATATGATAATATATATGTACGATCTTCATAATAATACCTATACATTTATCCAGTGAATTAGACTAGTAATATATTATTATACATATTTATAGTGTCCTAATATTGATAATTATAATTCAAGTTATTACAGATATCAAAATAGCTGTATTAAATTAAAGCATTGATTAACATTTAAATGATAATTTATATAGTTTAACATAACATATATGTTATAACAGAAGAAAGTATTATATATCATATGTATGTTATTGGAAACTACTGTAAACTACTTTAACAATTGTATTTTAAAATATATATTTTCCAATAGTAGGTTTCCTATATGTATATTATTTAAAAATATATATTTAATATATACTATAGTATAGTATATAAATTATAAACTATATATAGTTACATATTGACATTTATTTATAATCATTTATAAATTAAAAGTATTCCCAGAACATGATGCAATCTTATTAATATTCCATAGAAGGAATATCCTGTATATTATAATGTTATTTATAGTATTCATAAATAATATAAGTTATAAACATATAATATATAAGATAAAAATAATTAAATATTTACTATAAATATATTTTAAAATAGTTGCGAATTTAATCAAATATATTTTATTAAATAACAATAAATCAGATACATTTATATATTATACTACAAATTTATATATATATATATATATATAGACATAATTATCTAAAGTTAAAAATAATTTATTTTATAAAACAAAAAATCTAAAATCTAATAATATGATCTATTAAAATACTTATATTATCTATGATATCCTCATAGATATATGCACATATGCACAGACTAGAAGTCGTAGATTTATATTTAAATAAATATAATGATAAAAACTAACTATAATACATATTTACATAATATGTATAACATACATCAATTATATAAATAGAATTTATATGTAATCTACTTTTATTTTAATATTATTTTAATATAAATATATGTATCATTGAAATATATACATTTCTATATGTGATATGTATTGTGATAGTATTCTTAACTATAGTTAATCATATATGATATAATTATTTTATACGAAATACAAATGTTTCCATATGTGCATATTCATGGATCCAACAGTTCTCTTCGTAATCATTTTATAGATTATTAAATATATGTATAATTAGTAATTATTAATTATTAATTACCTCGAAAATAATACATAATTTATAAATTGAATTAATTATTAATATTCTATTATTATATTATATTACAGTATACTATAATAATATACTAATAGCATATATAGATATATATATATATATATATATATATATCATATAATCTATAGCATATAATATAGTATATGCTATTAAATTAGTAATATATGTAAATTAATAATTAAGAATATAATACTGATACTAATCTTCAAATAACCAATAAATATCATTATTATTGGATAGTCACCTGACTAAGAATACAACGATAAAAGATGTCACCCATAGTAAAAAATCATGATTATAATCCATATACGGCTATACGGCCGATTACATAATCCGATTATGTAAATTACGTATGATTATGTATACATATATATATATATATATATATTTATATATATATATATTATATATATATACATATGTGCATCGATTTTAACAAATTCCCCGAAATCACTAGTGCGTAACTTCATTATATTTCTATTGTATTATACGATTCGTATATATATAATACATCAGCAATGAAGATCCATCGCACCGTTACTACAGTGTTTCACTGAAGTGTAATTAAGTGTAATTAATTTTACTTTACAGTTATACGCATGCCGTTACAATTAATTTCATTAAATATTTACTTCATATATCGAGATAATGCAAGAGATCTCACATAATTCCTTATATTTCTTATATAACAATACGTGCACATAATACTACCATCTGACCGTAATAGGATTAATCTATAATATGTAGGGGACACTATCCGAACTTATGAGTTGTTGTAAGGGGTGAAATACGTCAAATAAATAAGAACATATTGAATATTTTTTATATATATAATATTTTTATAAATGTTATTCATTTTTCATAAAATTTACATTTAAAGCTATCTATGTTTATAAATAAAATCTAATTTTTTAATAGAATATTTTATTTTATTATAAAAATATTTAATAAGGATATTTATTTTTGAATTTCATATTTCATTATTTTTTCCTGATGGTCCGATATGTGGTGATACCGTATATATTTTAACTATCATTCTAAAATACAATATCTAATTAAATAATATATAACTACGTTATTCAATATTAAGATATAATAAATATAATTTAATTATTTTTAATCAGGTTCTTCATAGGAGATAAAACGTAATAAATTCGACCATCCCCATACATCAATCAATAATGCATAGTATGCATGCATACATTATTTATTATTGATTTATTAAATATATCTTATTTTTTTTATTTCTCTATATTTCTCTATATTACATGTAACTTTTCTGGAGGATAAATATATATTAAGATATAATATTTATACAACCAAATAAGTTTTGATATCCCACACTCTTTGGATAATTTCCCCTACTATATTATTACATATATAATACTTATGGTAAGACTATATATATATATATAATGCACATACCATATATGGTATGACTATATAACACTATACATTCCTATATGTTCATAACCTACATTATTATATAGTAATATTATATAATAGATGTAATGATCTTTATTCGAGTAATATCGATCTGTATATAACATTATAAACATACCTTGCATATCAGTGCGCAAAATCGAATACCAGCCTCCTTATCCTAACGTAATGCTACCCCGTCTTCTACTCTATAGAATACTGTATATATTATACGTATCTTATACGTCTACAAATAATATACCACTACATCTATAGATGTACATCTATATACTACGTAGTATATATATTGCAAGTTAACTCGATCATACTTCGTCAACAATATTTTCTATCAGCCGACCATCAGCCGACCACCAGCGAATATAGCCATCACTAGACTATCACCGATGTTTCATATTGAGTTATACGATACGTCACACCTTAAATTGCACTCTTCTATCTTAAGTAAACAAGCACACGTTATTACATAGAAGAATATATTCCATAGTAGGAATACTCTTTTCTCTTTTTACATTAAATAATTTCTTTAAATAATTACATAATTTCATTAATATATTTGATGCTATTATTAACTATTAAACGAGGTGTAGGCTCAAAAATTAAAACTAGTGTATAATCCCAAATGGATGATAAATACCATTCTAGATATCAATAAAAACACTTTCATTTAACAACATTAATACAAAGATCGTCCGAAGGAAAGATGTCTCACTTTGATCAAATTTATGAAATTAATGAACAATTGCTCCACCTATAGTACGGAATGGATTTTTAAATTCTATTTATAGTTTATATTTGTTTACATGTTAATTTGAAAAATATATGACTTTTATAAATGAAAAATTACGTACATTTGTGAATACAATAAATATTTAATTCATAGTGTTTGTTTTAAGAGTATAACATTATTTTATAATTAGAACTAGTTTTCTTAAAATATACATCCATATTCGTGAAATAATATAAATCACTAGGTCCATTTTCAATGTAAAATTACACATATTTTGTAACATGCAATTATTTGAAATTTGAAAATATTAATATTAAATTTAATTTATAATAATATTATATTTAACACGGATCTAAATGCGTAAATGAAAGGTAAATATTTTATAAATATTACATATTCATTATACTAATATATATATTATTTTAAGTTATGTACATACTTTATAATGCTATTATAACAGTAAATCATTTAATAATTTATTAAATAAATGTTTTAATAAATTTTATTTGTAAATAAATATTATATTATTATACTTAATTATTAAATAATGATCATAATAGTTAATAAATATAATGTTTAAGGTATTTACTAATTATATTATAATATTTATTATATATATATTAAATATCTGTATGCTACACTGTATCAATTGATACACTGTATCATACAGTGTATCGAATATGGCCCCGTTTGTTTTGATCACGAATTATGAGATCAAATTTAAAATACTCGTTTTGGCAGTTTATATACTAGTAATACTAGTCTAGTTTAATACTAGTATTATACTAAGTATACATTATAAACTAATATAATAAAATAAAGTATATATTATAATTAGTATAATGATATATATATATATATATATATATATAAAGTAGTCTTTATTTTTATTATTAATTAAATAGAATACATGTAAATGATGTAAAATATATTAAATTTGAACTAGATATTCTACATATTACATTAAAAATAGTAAAATTTTGTTTAAATAGTACGAATTGTATTGATGTGTGGTTGGTTTCGTGCCCAAATCAATAAATTATATAAATCTCACTACTAATTAGCGATTGCCAGCTATATGGACAAATATATCTTTGCTATTTTTTTTATACATATTATATAATAGAGTTAATTATATTTTATTGATACATGAGATCCAATAGGAATTGTGTACATATTATATATATATATATATATATCATATTCATATAATATATATTATACATATATTAAAATATATAGTGAATCTATGCAAAAAATGCTCATGGTGTAGATGGATTATATCGAAGTTGGATACCGAGTTAATTTTGGTTTCTCCTTGGTGTTAAAACTAGATTTAGTATCTCTATATCATTTAATATATGATATATGTGATACGTATACATCTTATTTTAAATGACTAAATATTCAAATTTAATAAATATAAATATCGTATATGAATAAACCAGTGTTCCATAGGTTATTACCGCCTATGGTAATAACCGGTAATAACCTGTCCGGTAAAAACAGGTTTTTACCATGGTAAAAACCTAGTGTTGTCTATATAATTAAATATAATATTATCTATATTATATTACACCTACTATTGTCTATATAATTTACAATTATATATTATTTATAGATTTTATATGTAATAGATAATATACAATTATAAAGTTAAACAATACTATATTAAAATCAATATTATAAGATTTTTTATATTTAAAAAAAAAAACCTTTATTAATTTTGACTCTATATAAAGAATAATTTTTTTTAATAAATAATAATATATTGAAATAAATTAGTAAATAAGTCAATATATATATATATATATAAAATATTGAATATAATAATATATTTATTTTTGTATTAGTAAAAGGTAAAGTAAAAAGGTAAAGGTAAACCAATTCATACCAAATAAAGCGACCGATTTTTCACCGATATGCGCAGTAACGAAATCATTGAGAAATCGTTAAATATTTAGAGATATCTCCAAATGATGAATAGTGATATTGTCACGATATCGGTGATATATTGGTGATATATGGGTAGGGGTGTCGCACAGAGAGAGAAAATCGGTACGATATCGGTGAAAAATCTGCCGACTTTTTCGGTGTGACATGGGCTTAATATTGTTAAAAAAAATATATATATTAAACAATAGAACTAATAATATTTTCATTGAGAAATTATTTGAATATATTATATGATTTTATGCCATGATATTTAATTAAATATATCTATAGATATTGTTAATTATATATATATATCCAATTACATCAAATTGTTAATTTTACAATATAATGGTGAAATCCAGTTGGATTTAAAAAAATAAATGTACTATAACTGGCATAATTAAAGCAGAGTGATAAAATGCTATGACAAATTTTGGAATAAAGTTGCTAGATTAATTAGCCATAACATTTATATATAAATGAATCAATATTACTTTAAATTTCAATATACATTTTTTTTAAAGGTATTATATTTTATGAGTACTAGGTTTTTACCGGTAATTACCAGTTTTTACCATAGGTTAACATGGTAGAGATAGGTTTTTACCGGTTATTACCGGTTTTGCCTGGTAAAAACAGGTTTTTACCAAAAATAATGGAACCCTGGAATAAACGGAATAAATTCATTTATATATTTTTATATTTACATATTGGAATATTTAATATTTAAATACAAGATTTCTATATTTAATTATTGTTATATACTGTTATATACTATATACTATAATTACTATATATGTATATTATGTATATATTAATATCATTGGCTATATAATGAACGGCGTGCGATACATGTGCACCTAGTACCTGCAATACGCTCACACATTCCTGTATAGCCATCTCACATGACCGTCCCGTGTGTAGATAAATAGCTATATAAATATAATAGCCCATCGCCATATGTACTTACTGTAGTCTAATACATAATGTAATAAATCCAGTACTCTCCTTCCAACAACTTAATATAGTAACATTTGTGAGATCAATGGGGTAACCCCTGCAATCGTAGATAACTTGTTAGTGACGTTCAGGTAACTCAAATAATAGCTCTCTAAGAATCTCTTTATTTATCGTTACAACTCGGCCACTACACATGATAACCACAGATGCCTGACTGACGTAGTGCCTGATATACCTCATACCACACGTGCACGATGTAATGAGAACCCGAAAGTCGTTAAGCTAACGAGTGACGGTCAGAAGAATAACAAAAATCTGGCAGCAGGGGAATCTTTGGCTCACCCTGTATCCTACTGGTGTACACACCCACAGAGCATGCCCACTACTCGAACAAGCCCCTCGACTATCACATGACCTTATCATATCAACTCGTTGCTACTATCCCAGTAATTACTAACAGTAAAGCTATCGATCCTCTACAAAGAAACTATCCAGCCGTTCACAGTGTAATATTGGTTTCGATACACCGGATTCCGACACATAATCTATCATATACTCCCTATAAGAAAGTGGGTATAATATTGAGTTATCCTCCCACGTTTCTCCACACAGGAGAAAGGGTATTAAAGCCACGCCCAAATTTAATACGACAATTAACTCGGCAGCCTACTTCGATATGCCCGGTTTAGATTATATATTATCAGTGATAATTGATCACTATTATATTTAATATATAATAATTATATAAACTATAGAATATATATATATATAAAATATATTACTAATATTATAATAAATATAAATTAATACTATACTTTTTATGTTAGCCAAAGAACGGAATACGAAAAAGAGGGAGAAAACTCAAAAAATTTATAGACATCTTAAATAACTGCAACTGTGAAGAAAAAGACGAATTACGAACACTGATGACAAACCGAGAAGGATGGAAATAATTGCAAGATCTGGTCAAGTGAGTATGTAATAGTATACTAAATATATATTAATCTAAATTATATGTAGACTGCAGCCAACTAAAATCAATACTTCTTATAGTTCTATAGAGAGGGCTAGTTGATATCAAATTATTATAGTACTAATACCTAATCGTCAATTGATTATACGTATATATAAACTCATTCATTACACATCATAAACACGAAAGTGTTATGCATGATACTATATATATACCGATATTATTTCATATATTATTAATTTGTTAGTCATATATTATATGTATAAAGAATCAAATATTTATCTGATTATATTATTTGTGTTAAGGGGATTTTATTTATAGAAAAGAAATTCAGTTTAATTCTTTTATTTCAATTAATAATAATAATAATAATAATAATAATAATAATAATAGTAATTCTTGAATTATTGGGAAAAGGCATACATCCAGTGGACACAAATAATTAATTCGTGAAGGTGTTCCTAAAATAAGAAGTCTTTTACTGAAATAGATCAGTAATATGTATATTTCAAACTAAATAATGTATTCACATACATATATTTTAAAATAATAAAATAACAGATATAATTATTATTAAATTATGTGTACTTTACATTTATAAAATGATATTATTCTGCTAAATACTTCTGTATAGTTTAGAATATCTGAAATCAGCTCCTTCCTCACAAGAAAAGCCACTGTTGATTATCTCATCAGTAAGAAATTGACCAGAGTTTTTCTATCTTGTTTCTGCTAAACCAATGATGTCTCATTTATAGCGATTTAGCTCCACCGCTAAGTGTGTGTACGTTCCATGTACCTATGGTAGTGATACTTGTTGGCAGTTTAATTCTCTTCTTTGTTGCCTTCTTTGATACCACTATTATTGTTGTTGTCGTTACTGTTGTTGGTGTTGATGTTATTGGTGTTGATGTTATCTTTGTCAATATTGTATTTAATCCGGTATATGATTTAATATACATCCTGGAAAACATTGATGGTATGCGTGTTCATTGTTAATCCGGGCCTCGATAGATCCGGTATTGTGGAATTGATATTGTGATTTATGTGTTCCTTCTTTCCGGCTTGAGTATGTGTGGCAGCCCTATCTACTCTCCAAACTTTACGTAGCATTCGCTATGCTATAGATTGTAGATCATCTATATGCTGCACACTTGAACATTGAGATAATATGATATCCATCCGCTATTAACAGTTGGTTAGCTAGTAACTCCTCCGCTACAGATACAGTGCAGGTATCCCCGTCAATTGTCTTAGCCCACTTACTGAAGTGGTTACCAGGGAGTGGCACGAGGAGCCGACAATGACAGTTGAAAGAGAGAAGTGTGCTAAACTATCTAACCCTTCTTGATTAGAGAAGACAGTAGTTAGATAGCTAATGTATGCCCAATCCTCCCTCCCCAACCCCCCATATATATATATATATATATATTTATTATATATATATATACATATTTATTTATAAATCAGTTAATAAATTATAATATTATAAGTTAACATGTAATGATAATTATATATGAACAAATAATAATACTAATAATAATAATAATAATAATACTGATAATAATGTTATGGAAGCAAAATAATGATATATGAAAAAGAGGGAGACAACACACAACATTAATAGATATCTTAAAGAACTGCGACTGTGATTGTGAAGACGAATTATGAACACCGATGATGGACAGATAAGGATGGAATGTAATTGCAAGAGCTGGTCGAGTGAGAAATCGACTAAAGTAAGTAATAACTTATATTAAATATGAGTTAATTTTAACATTTTACGATTTCTCCCATTAATATTTGATGTCACCAACTCACATTCTTTTTTTAATAAAAAATGTAATCTTATATTAACAAAAAGAATTTATACTCTTTGCAATATATTACAGTGATTTCCAAAGAAATAATACCCTGTATTTTGTATAATAAAATTAAGAATTTGAGTTCTTACTTTACCAGTATATATAAATTTAGAAATGCATTTACGGAAATTTGTTTCCATAAATCGTATGGCATCTGTCAATTCTGGGGTTGGTTGGGTTAATCCACCTATACAAATAATTTATTACATTATACATTAATATTTAGAATAATATATACCAACACTTTGCCTCAGAATAATTTTTGTATGCAATTAATGAGCCTTCCACATTATTTATATTTGGGATATATATAGCTGGCATACAATCTTTACAAATATAATTACATATAGATAATTTCTTTGAAATATACCCTGCTATATATTCCAATATGTTTATTTCAGTATTTGTAAAGTATATGGTGTTTACATCGATAGCATAGATAATGCCTATTAAAATAGTTACATTAATATTATATTTATTAAATATATATTTATTAACAATACATACTTTTATTAGTTTGAATATTTATTATTCTAGATCTGGCCTCCATTTGGGAAGAGGCAATATTTTCGAGACTCAATAAAAATACTTCTGTATCCTCTTCACAGTTTGAGTTTATGGTCGATGATAATATAGCATCAACCATTACCTGGGAATTAATATAATTCATTATTATAGTAATTTAATAATTCATTATTAAAATGCAAAAAAATATATTCGTTATTTAAATATTAAAAATTGACCTGTCGTAGTGCCTGCCTAAATTGCATTGCATTTGGATTATCTCACTGACAACCTTTTGATCTTATTTGAGAAAAAAGATTCTCAATGCAATCTTGATTTAACCTATTTTATTATTTTATTTTATATATATATATATTTAAATAGATTAAATTTGGTATAAATTATATTTATTATAACCTTCTCGTGTGCAAATATTCTACATCATAATTATGTGAGATATCTTCCCATAATAGTATAACTCCTTTGATTGTTGTCGACCATCCATTTAAAGAGGGTAACGATTTATTTGCCAAAGGCTTCACACCTTTTAACCATTCTAAAGATTTCTTTAGAAATGGAATAACCTCTGATCTAAATACACAATAATAAACAATAATAATATAATTCATAATTTAATAATTTCTAACCGTTTACTAATAGCATATTCCTTCGGGCGAGTACTTGTATTCGAACAGCTATTTAGGGCATTGAACATCTGGTCAAATTGTTCAATACATTTGCAGTTACAATGGCTTCAGCATTTATCAATTTATGGGTGGCCATAAATGATAGCGCTGCCGCAACTGAATGACTTAAAACCTATTTTATATTAAATTATAATTTTATAAAAATCTATATTAGTATATGATGAAATAATACCTGGGCGGCTAACTTAACATTCATGTTTGTGAAAATTGGCAAATTTACATGTTTAGATGTTAATTTAGGTGCTAATTTTATTGGGCTTTTCTGATCGGCTTCATATAAATTAACTATATGTTTCCATAGTACTGCAACTCCATTAAGAGAAAAGCCTCATGAAAAGTAAAGTATTATAAATGTAAAGTTAATATAAATAAAATTTATATATACCTGTTTTTTTTAAATTATTTCGAATATTTTTTAGGAGATGAGGTGGGTCATATAACACATAAATATTTTCTCCATTATGAGAAAAGAATGGATTAGAATTAGTACAACCGAGAGATGTTATGGCAGACCTATTATTTGTTCCCTGATCACATATGATAACTTTAGGAATCAGTCCAATCTATAAATAATATAATTAAATATTTATTTTTATTTATATGATTTATCTTACATTTTTAACTTCCGTTATACATTCCAATATCAGATTTTTCAGCCTACACGAAGAAACTGTCCCACTGCTAAGAAAATAACCAATTGGCTGTTTCCATCTCATACCAGATATACCTTTAACCATGAATACAATAGCATGGTTGGCAATGTATTCATTTCTACCTATGATAATTATATAATATATATTGTTATCATTATTTTCTATAATTCAATAATATAATAATTAATTAAACGAATACCTTGACTTCCTAAATCTTGAAATCCTTCAACGTTATCTACTTCTTTATTATATATAATGGCTTCTTTAATTTACATATCGTCAAAAATTATAGCACACAATTTATCACGGGGTATTTTTGATATAATTTTTAACTATTATATTCTAGAATATGTAATTAATTAAATGATTTAAAATATAAAGACATATTATAAATATATATATATACCTTTAATGCATTTAATATATGTGATGAGAAGCCCGGATATATAACGATATTGTTCATGCTTCGGTGTAATGTTGATGATGATGGTAGCTTGAATAACTTAATAAATAATGTAATTATTATAATTAAATCTATAACTACAAGTAATATTATTAAATTACTAAATATAATAAATATTCTTGTAATAACCTTCTGCAACATCCTGTATGTTTTCGGACTTGAGTGATAAAGTGATAGCGCAAGATCTTTATCCTTTACTGACCATCTGCATATATGTGATATATGTGATATATATAAATAAATTTAATCTATACATTTTAAAATTATTACTATTATTAATATATAGTTAAATATTTGTGTTATTATTATTTTAGTAACCTTGTTCCTTTTCCTTTAGAATGAACTCTTATTTGGGTTTTTATAAAGGTAAATAATCTTGTTGATACATAATTTGGTAATATTTCCAAAATATGCTTTAATTCTTCTTTTGGGGATTTTTTTTTATATAATTTTTTTTTCAGTCTAGAATATTTTACCCTGAGCCTTCTTATTGTAACTTCTAATAAATAATTAAATATTATATTAATTAAAATTAATAAGTAATATACATATATAAAGCAGATATTTAAAGAATGATAACATTATTTAAAATAGCAAAATTGTATATAATTAATATCGAGCTTAATTATTGCTTTCATTCTTTATAAATTATACAAATTATTAATAAATAAACATAATCAAGCATATATTAATAGTAATAATAATTATGTGTAACATTATTGATTATTAAATCAGGTATACTCCTCGATTTGACTGATATATATACACAAGTCGCGATGTCGTTTGCTAATAGAAATTGCTCTACAGAACTATTAATTGTTAGTAAATATTACAAAATTAACATAAGCAAACTTATATAATATAACATGTTAGTAATAGTATAGTATGTTAGTAATTAGTATAAACTATATAATAAATTTAAATAAAGTCTGTGTAACATAAATTATAATATTATTAACTTTATTAATTCCAAATATAGTATACCCCCAGAATTGGTGAAAACCGCAATATTTCAAAGACATCCTTGTGAATGCGGCAATGGAGAAATCATATTTATGTGAACATGAATAGTCGTTATATATTATAATAAATAATAAATTTATAAAAAAATCATATGAAATAATAAAAAAAATGTAACATCGTCCAATATATTTCATTGAGCGAATAACCGTATTTCTTTAATTTTACGTTAGTCTCATTATTAATTTCACATTCTATATTCAGATTAGATGATGGTAATAAATTAGTATCGATACATTGATTGTTATTTGACTCAACCGGTTTATTATATCTTATTATAATTTTACGTTCCTGATATAATTATAAATATTAATATATCATTATATTACAATTTAAAAATAATATTTTTAAACCTTAGGTAATTTCCTATGAGAAAATATTGTGGGAATAGAACATTTCATTAAGTTCCCAACTCTAGTCTTAGCATTCATAAATTGGGAATTCTCAATGTGCTCTCCACATAAACTTTTAAGAATTATACTAATTAAATTATATAAAAAAACAATAGATTACTTACCGATATCCATTATGAAGTTTCTCCAATGACATAGTTTTGCTCACCATTACTTGTTTAATTAAGTCGTCTCTACTAGTTTTTATTAACCATTTGTGAGCCCTTCAATAATTTAAATATTATAAAATATATTAATATTGGTGCGTGATATTTTAATTTGATAATAAATCATGATATTTAAATAATAATTACCTTTCTTTCTGTTTAGGGAACCTATAGAATGCTAGTGAAGGATTAGATCCTTGGTTTTTTAGACAACCTACCTCAGCGCAATATATTCCACGTGGTTTATTCATTTCTGATATTAATTATATATAAATGTTATTAATGAATAATTTTAAATTTATACAATGTTATATTATTATATTTATAACATCACATTTAGTACAATTATATAACAAGATTTTATAGTACATTTCACTTCTAAAACTACCATTTCATTATATATAATAAATTTTGTTTTATCAAATCTATACATATATTATTCAATTAATATAATATATAAAGTAATACAAATTATTATTAGAGCAAGTATAATTATTAATGATAATTATAGTATATATTTAATTATATTATAATAATTATTTTTAAATTAAATATATAAATTAGTAATAAGTCGCGTGTCTAAAAATATTGCGGTGGGCATTATATTTCTCAGTAAATTATTCCCCGAATAGTGAATTCGTGTTTTATATATATATACATATTATAATACAGTATGGTTATATATTAATATAATTATAAACGCATTGTTTACTTGAACTATAGGTTAGAAACGTAACATGTTGGGAGCAATGTCACTAGTCAATTTATATTATAAATATGGTATTAAGGTAAATTTACTTTATAAATTACTTTAAACTAAGTAACTTACTAAGTTAGTAAGTTTAAAACTTAATTATAAATTATTTAATTTATAGTATAAATATTTAATTAAATAACACTATTATATATATGTATATATAATTAACCTTATGTAAAATGAAATGTATATGTTACATATACTATATTTATGTTTATAAATATATTAGTTAAATAATTAGAATTGTAATTAAATTACATTACTTTAAATTTAAAATTTATTTAAAAATAAATATACATAAAATTACTTATAAAGTAGTAAATTTACGATAATATAAATGTACATAAAAGTACTTATAAAGTAGTATATTTTAATATAAATATGTAATTAAAGTACACTATAATATATTATATAATTAACCTTATTTAAAATAAAATATATATATATTTTAAAATAATATATTATAAATATTTTTAAATTATAATCCTGAATATATTATTACAAATATGCAAAGATATTAAACCACGACAAGTAGTGCCATCTACATTATGGAAGTACCGAAATTTAAATTTATTTCACGCAAATAGATACAAGTGGCATATCTTTACTTTGTAGTATCTTTGATTAATATATGAAGACATGCGCGTAGGTATGAAATCTATAAGAGGTAGTTTGTATAAATTCTAGACATCGTTTGCTCATGGATATATATATATATATATATATATATATATATATATATATATATATATATATATATATAATACAACTATATATATATATATATATATATATATATATATATATATTATATATATAGTTGTATTTCATTGTCTGTAAGTGATATTTAACATTATTCTATATTATTTAGATTCAAAGGCAGTTAATCGTTTCTTAGATTATTCGAGAGTAGTCCGTGTATCGCATCAGTACAAAAGAGTGGATAGAATTAAGGAATTATCGAGATTAAATTTAATTTAAATACTTATTTCTCTGTTTCTACAGATACTTTCTAAACTTATCATTATGGATCTGGCTGTAGAAATTATTATTGCTATTTCATCTTATCATTCTTATTTTATGTCCGTTAGTATAACACCGAGATATTTAAATAATTTGTCTTATTCTAGTTTTTTACATACATGTTTATTGTAATATTATTACTATTAACTTTTTTCGGATCAGGTTCATTGACCAAAATATCACTATTTTCAGGATTTATTTCCACTCCATTTTTAGATGAGCTTTTATCTATTGAGTCAGTGAGTTTCTTTAATTCATTAGAAGAACCTGCAATGTGATCTATATTATCAGCAAAACGTAGATTGCTATTTCGTCTACCTCTAATATATATAGTGGAGTCATTATCTGTTAGTGTATATTGCAATATATTCTCTAAAAAGATGTTAAATAATATAGGAGATAACTAGCAACCTTGACGAATACCGTACTGTGGTTGATAATGGATATCAGATTTGATTATTGACACTACCGAACTCCTATATATTAATATATTTATGTTTATATTATTATAATAATATATTTATAATATATTAAAATAGATAATGAGATGAGAACAAATTAAGAAGTAGATAAAGAAAAAAAGATAAATAATCAATAATATTATTTATAATGAAAGAAAATTAAAAGTAAATAAATAAAAGTAAAAATTAAAGTAGAAGAATATAATGGGAAATTGAAATGAGTAAATTATTATATATATATTAAAATAGGAAAAAAAAGATACAAAGCTTTAACCTGTGAATGACAAAATTAAAAAGATGAGGATCCTCATTTCGAAATGAGTTTATATTAGAGAACTCAAATCAGAGAAGATATGAAGAAATAAGATACAAAATTGAGAATAAATTCAATGAAATAAAAACTATATGATAATATGTTACTAAGAGAATTCTCCTCTTAAGAGGAAAATAAAATAAAAATATAAGAATTAAAAAAATTATCAATAATGAAATCATAAAAGAAACCACATTGTACAAAAGATATGTATTAATGTATTTAATGATAATAAAGTAATGAGTGAATAAATGAATATTAAAGTTATAGAATTTAAAATGAAGTAAAATAAATAATTTTTAATATAATCTTCATTAATATTTATATTTTTTTGTTTCTCATTATCATCGATTACTAATTTCAGTGTCGATTTTATCTTTTCATAATAATATTTATTTTTCAATTCAAATGACTTCAAGTTTTTTTAAAAGACAATTTTGTTTAGGATTTTTACTCTTCTATTCTAGTATTTTCATAAATTATTTAATCTCATTATTTTTTAAAACTTTTCTTTTTCAATTTGTACTTCAACTCATTTTTTTTTATTAATTTCTAATTTTTCAATCTCATTTCACCATCTCTGGTCTTCATTTTATTATCTTTTTTCTTTTAATTTGATATACTGGAATACTAATTAATAAGCTTATTAAATGTATCATTTCATCTCCCTTTTCTTTCCGTCTTTTTTAAAATATCTACTCATATCGAGGTTACTTCTCTCTTTATATTATTTCATTTTATTTCTCATCTTTTCATCTAAATTTGATTTGTCCTCTTACATTTTATAATTAAATCTATAGATATTATTTGATGAGTGATAGTTAATATTTTCTGCGTTCTTTATCATATTAATAATGCATTTAATTTTAATTTCTATCTATATCTAGATTCTTATATTTTTCAATAATATGTCATCCTTTAATTTTTGTTATCAAATCAATTTTTAATTTTTTATCTTTATTTATAATTTCAATATTTTTTTTTTATTATCGATTCCTTATCTTTTTCAGTTTTATAATAAAATCTAATTTTATTAAAATATCTATCTACTTTTAAGCATTATTTATTCAAGTTTCTCTTTATTTCAATATCTCTAATATTTCTTTCTTTATTACATTTTATTTCTTATTCAATCATCTCTATTCGATTTTTCCATTTCTAATCGTATTCTATATTTTATATTTGATAATATATTACTTTAGACATAATTTCTTATATTTTATCTAATATTATTATATCCCTTTCCATTAGGGGAAAGTCTCCGATTACCGACCCCTAAATGATTATTTGTAATAATTTATTCAATATTAAATATATTTATTTGGAATTTTATAAGTAGGGTAATATTATGGAAATGAATAATGTGGCTATTTTAAATTTTTGATATAATTATATTTACAAGAATAAACAGAAGGGTCGGTAATCGGATAGGTATACACCTACATGTGCCTAATACCGAATCCCTTCTCCTATTACCGACCCCATAAAATAATCGTTGTATAAATAATTGTAGTATTATAATATCGAATAAAAATAGTAGATATACATAAATGTAATTAATTATAACATGCACACAATTTATTTATTATTGAATTTATGTTTTAATAGTAATATTAAATTTAAATTTAATCTTTATAAAGTTTTACTATATATAGTAATTACATTAAAATAGTGTATATTAATATTTAATATTTATTTATTAATCAGTATGTATATAATCAACTGGAATCGTGAATCCTAAACGATATATTTAAAGTAAAATACGGATCTATTTTTATTGGATATTATAAATCACATGGGGTCGGTATTATGGTAATTTAAGTGGTCAATAATAGGACAATATTATGGGTTGCTATAATTAAGATATATTGGTTAACAGTTATTCAAATTAAATTATTTGTATAATTGTTATAAACATTGTATTGATCTACAATAATATGTCCAGTATTAAGTTTTTTTTTAATTAATAAAGTATTTACAATGATTAAAAAAAAGTTATTATTCAAATATTTAAAAAGTAAAAACAGAATATTACATTTGATCAAATAGCAATTATGGGATTGAGTATATTTTTAAATATAATACTTATTTATATTTACCATTAAATTACTAACAGTTCATGTATATATTATTTGTTGATATATCTTATAATTACTGAGATACGAAAGTGGGTCGGTATTAGGAGGGGTCAGTAATCGGAGACTTTCCCCTATATTTCTCAATTATCTATATTTATACTTACTTCTTTCTCGTACATAATTTGTATTTCTTAATATTTTAATTTATTTCTTTGTCTTTTAATACAATATCTTCGTCTATTCTATATATTTATTCTTCAATTCTTATCATTATTAACTCATCATTTTTATATTTTTCCTATTATATTTTATATCTCATTTCGTCATCAATTTTAATTTTTACTCTTATTAATTTTACAAAAATTATTTATTTTACTTCATTTTAAATTCTATAATGAGTAGATATTTTAAAAAAGACGGAAAGAAAAGGGAGATGAAATGATACATTTAATAAGCTTATTAATTAGTATTCCAGTATATCAAATTAAAAGAAAAAAGATAATAAAATGAAGACCAGAGATGGTGAAATGAGATTGAAAAATTAGAAATTAATAAAAAAAAATGAGTTGAAGTACAAATTGAAAAAGAAAAGTTTTAAAAAATAATGAGATTAAATAATTTATGAAAATACTAGAATAGAAGAGTAAAAATCCTAAACAAAATTGTCTTTTAAAAAAACTTGAAGTCATTTGAATTGAAAAATAAATATTATTATGAAAAGATAAAATCGACACTGAAATTAGTAATCGATGATAATGAGAAACAAAAAAATATAAATATTAATGAAGATTATATTTAAATAGAGAGAGAAAAAAACGATAAGGAAATGTGAACTATATTAAAAAATAAAAAGAAGAAAGGGTCGAAGAAATATATTAAAATAGAAAAAAAATACTGCAAAATTAAAATAAAATTTCAAAAATTAAGAACTAAAGAAACTAATTAAATTGGAAAAAAATTGCAAATAATTATATACAATTTTTTAAATAAAATAGTGATTTCTATATAGAAAAGTAAGGATAATTAAAGGATAGATAAATGAACATAGGGGAAAGATGGGTAATGTGGCCACTTTTAGATAATGTTGTATAACTTTATAAATATAATATCTAATATGATAATTTGTTCAATATAGATACATCTTATGCTAAGCAAGAGGACTGCCGATTCAGTTTTTCATTTTAGCATATCTAATTTAAATGATTAAGGTGGCCACATTACCCTCTATGGAGGGTAAGGTTTCCACCTAATGCGGGTAATGTGGCCACCTGAAAATGTGGAATTAATCCACCAGATGGCGATACTTTATATCAAGTTTAGACCAATTATATCACATCAAGTAAAATTTACAAAACACACGCAATTGTAATAAATTAATGCTTTTTATTTTAACTTTATAAATTACTATATTCATTAATAGGCTATATCCTAGTATACCATTAAACTTAATTATTATGTTATTATTATGGAAAAAGTAATTTCAGCAGTAAATGACTGTATGTCATAACAATATGGCGATATAATACCTAGATAAAATAGTAATTTATAAAGATAACTAATTTATATTATCTTATTTCTATATATATATAGACCATTTGTATATATATATATATATAATATATATATATATATAATATATATATATATATAATATATATACCAAAGATTTTCCAAAAGAAAGATATTGCACTTGTGTATATTTGTGTAACCTAATAATTCGATATAGCCATCTAGCGGTATTAGTCAGATAATAATAATTTTCTATATGTATAGTAATTTCTTAATTTCTTAATTAAAATATCACATGTTATAATATTTCATATACTATTTCGCCATCTAGTGTTAATGGTCAGATTCATTTTAAATTTACATTTTTAAAGGTACTATAGTACCTTCTCTATAGAGATAGATAGGGAGTGCAATATCTTTACTTTGGAAAATCTTTGTATATACCATAATATATAGAACTATTTATATATATATATATATATATATATATATATATATATATATATAATTTTATACATATATTAAATATATTACGCCAACATATATTAAAATCATATCATATCAACAGTAAGTAACATTAATACAAATTATTTTTATAATTACATATTATGAGGTAAAAAAAAGTGAAATGTAATATACAAATAAGCCAATAAACAAGTATAAATGAAATATATAAAGCACAATTAAATTAAATACATAAAATAAAATTAAGTTTATTAAATTCTTTAGATAATCGATATCGAAAGTAAAATGTATTATATAATGTATTAACATGAAATTTATTTATTTATTTTTAAATCTAGTTTAATATATCTCATGATAAATATATTAGTATACTATACATATATATATATACAAATACAAATAAAACTGTATGTATAAATAAGTTTATACTCATATGTCGTATACATATATATATATATATATATATATATATATATATATATATATATATATATATATATATATATATATATATATATATATATATATATATATATATAGGTTGTCATATCATAATTGTTATTCATTACCTATGTATTTATATTTAAACATATTTTGTAATACGTGTAAAGTATTATGGTATTGAAAGGTGTATATATATATACTATAGTATAGTATTAAGTATATATAATATAATACACACATATATATATATATATATATATATATATATATATATATATGTATTATATTATATATAATTAATACTATACTATATACTTATTACTTTACACGTACTACAATTACTTTACTCACTACTACAACTATATATATATATATATATATATATATATATATATATATATATATATATATAAAGTACTGGAATAATCTTCCAAGTTCATTAACATGTCTAATTTAAAATTATTTTCGAAACATTTCAAAAAAATATACATTTAATTTTAATTTTATATTTATTTTATATTTTATTTTAATATTTTAATGTTTTTTTATTATGTCCATATATATATTGTTTGTGTCAATTTATGTGTTTATACCTATATATTTTTGTATCTTTTACATGAATAATGATAAATAACTAACGATATTAATTTTTAAATATAACCTTAAATATATAAAACGTTGACTACCTTACTATATTACTTGTATATATATTTATATCTATTTTATTTTTAATTTATTTTTATGGTTATCTTTTATGTAAATTTTATTAAATGATGATTTAGAATTTGAGGAGTTTTTTATATTATTATTGTAGTTCTTTAATATTTTTATTTAATAATTACCACTTTTTTGATATTTTAATAATATATTGACTTGTTTTATATGTATATGAACAGTTTTTGGTGGAAAGCAAATTCCTACAATAATAAAATACAATAATACTATTTTATCAAAGTTAAGTCTTGGGAATACCTATTCAAGTATTGAATTATAAAAGTTGAATTTTGCCAGTATATACGAAAATATAAATTGTATTGTTAAACTTGTTTATATAGAATTTTTAACCGACATTTTCAAAAATATATTTCAAAAATCTTGATTTTGATTTTTTTTATTTTGATTCATATTATATATAATTTATTACACTCGTTTATTGCTTTTATTTATTTAAATTTTTCTCCTCATTATCTTAATGGGTGAAAAACTTGACAAGACATGCTTTTTCATTCACCCAGGCTTTATGCAAAATCTGATGTTATTATATATTTCTTTATAATGATGTTAATAGAAGATTAAATATAATAAATTAAATTTAAAAGTTTATACCACGATTATAATATGTATGGAAATATATGTGTATGGTTAGGATATAGTAGATGTTGATTCTATCAACGTTTTCATATAATGACGCACGCAATTTTATAAAAATATAAAAATATTTATTTCTGATCATATGATTGGCTTAAATCATATGGCTGATCATATGATTGGCTTACATCATAGTGAAGTGGCCACATTACCCTCTAAAAGGTGACCAACTTACCCATTTCGAGTTATCACGCTATTTACACTATATAGGGGAAAGTCCCCGATTACCGACCCCTAAATGATTATTTGTAATAACTTATTCAATATTAAATATATTTAATTGAAATTTTGTAATTAGGGTAATATTATGGCAATGAATAAAGTGACTATTTTAAATTTTTGATATAATTATATTTACAAGAATAAACAGGGGGGTCGGTAATCGGATACATGTGCCTAATACCGACCCCCTTCCCCTATTACCGACCCCCTAAAATAATCGTAGTATAAATAATTGTATTATTATAATATCCAATAAAAAGAGTAGATATACATAACTATAATTAATTATAACATGACGTAATTTATTTTTTATTGAATTTATGTTTTAATAGTAATATTAAATTTAAATTTAAACTTTATAGTAATTATATTAAAATATTGTATATTATTATTTAATATTTATTTATTAATCAGTATGTATATAATCAACTGGAATTATGAATCCTAAATCTATATCAATGATACATAAATAACTTACGACATATTTTAAAGTAAAATACGAATCTATTTTGATTGGATATTATAAATCACATGGTGTCGGTATTAGGGTAATTTATGGGGTCGGTAATAGGAAAATAATATTGGTTGCTATAATTAAGATATTTTGGTTAATAGTTATTCAAATTCAATTATTTTTATAATAGTTATAAACATTTTATTGTTCTACAATATTATGTACAAAATCAAGTTTTCTTTTAATTAATAAAGTATTTACAATGATTTAAAAAAAGTTATTATTCAAATATTAAAAAAAATAAAACAGAATATTACATTTTATCAAATAACAATTGTAGGATTAAATATTTTTTAAAACAAAATACGTTTTCATATTTATCATTAAATTACTAACAGTTCATGTATATATTATTTTTTGATATCTCTTATAGTTACTGAGATACGAGAGGGGGTCGGTATTAGGAGGGGGTCGGTAATCGGGGACTTTCCCCTAATAATGAATATTACTTACTAAAATAAATTTTCTTACACACTTTGTTAAAATTAAATATTTCTTTAACACCCAACATTAATTTTCAATTTATATTATATATTAGTGATTTAATACATGTTTTACTAAACTTTTATTTCAATTTTTTTAAAAGTAAATCGATTTTTTTGTATTTTTTACATCATTTTTTTTATTAATAGATATACAAATTATTTTTACTTATTTGAACAATTCTTACCAATGCGCATATTTCATGTATATATATATTTTGATTGGACTTATAGTTTATGAGATACGCCAAGTGGCCACATTACCGGCATGGCCACATTACCCATCTTTCCCCTAACATTCTATGACGAGAAAATTAAAAGGGCATTATAATTGTAACAAAATTTAAATTAAGAAAAGATAATTTTATAAGAAATAAATTCAAGTTTCTATAAATAAATTTAATATATATTATATAAATGACAATTCTTTATAGAGAAATGAAATTAATAATATTACATGTGGAACTCAAATTAAATTAGAAAATTAAATAAAGAATAGAAATGATGTATTAAAAAAAATTGGATTTTGAAAAAGTAGTTCAAAAAATGCAGAAATTTATTTAAAATGAAAAAACCCAAAAAGAAAGGTGTAATAGAAATGTTTACTCAATTATATATGGAAAAAGTTAAATATGATGAATAAATTTAAATAATAAAAGGCCATGATAAAAAAAATATGAATTAATGATAACCAAACTGAAATATGATAGAAAGGAAGGAGATAATTAATATATATGAATAATGTACTTAATTAATTACAACATAACAATAAATATATAATTTACAATAAAAAAAAACTCAAAGGGAAGATGAAGATGAAATGAAGATAACATAAAAATAAAAATGGAAGAAATACAAAGAAAGAATACGGAAATAAAATAGATATGGATTTGAAAAAAATATATAAAATAAAATTCGTATAGAAATTGAAGAAGCATAAATAGCCTGTGAAGATGATTTGAGAAAAATTATTGAAAATAATAAAGTAAAATACATATAGATATTAAAAAGAACATAGGGACACCTACACGAAGAGAAAATATTAAGGGATGATAAAAATAGAATAATATAATAAAAAGTCGAAAAGCAAAAAGAAAAAGAATATATAATTGAAACAGAAGTTAATACAAAATAAATATTGATATTCTTAAGAAAATAAAATTAGATAAAGTTAAGATATGAAGATATGATGCTTAAAATTAGAAAATAATGTAATGATGGATGAAGTATTAAAATAAGTTGATTTCGAAATAAATAATGAAGACAATTATATTGCATTAATATTTGATCAAGAACAAATGAATTATAAAAATTAACTCAAATTAGATAAAGAACAAAATTAGAAGTGATAAAATGAAGCAACAAATATTTTATTCAAAAAAATATTGTGAGCAAAATAAACTAGATTAATTTAAAGAATATAAATGAAAAAGGGATAATGAAATTAAATAGGTATTCATTTTAGAAAATAAAATAACAAGATCTTGAAATTAAAAAAAGATTTATAGAAGAAATAAACTTGAATAATTCTCTAATGATTTAGGAATTAGAATGAGATCAAATTGAAAGTTATATGGAGTAATAGAATATTTAAATTGAATAGATAAAAATTAATAAATAAATTAGAGAAAGTAGATAGATAAGTAATTTCAAAAGAGGAGAAGAATTAAAAATGGTATTCACAAAAAAAATCAACTTAAATACTTTTCAAGAATATAAAAATGTATCGATATAAAATATAATACTATATTATTAAAAAATAAAGCATTCTAAAAATTATATATTTAATTTTTATATTTGTTATCAAATATTCATTAAGTTATAATCATATATCTAGAGGTCATATAAGTCCCTAATACGGACACTCTAGATGTCTTAATACGGACATCCTATAACCAACCAGCGCCCAGCGTATGAACTATTCTGATTTTCATAAAAATCGCGTGCGTTTTAATATTAATACCATCAATAAAGTTAAATCTAAAAATTATATTATTTAGATACTTAAATAATATTATTAATTAAAAAAATAAAAAAAATAAATAAATTATTAACTAATTAAATTAGAATAAATTGTTCATAAAATTAATTATAAATAATGTAATTACAATTAATTGTAAGTTATATGATTGATTCATCAATAATATATAGTTTATCTAATGGTATATAAGGTATCCGTATTATAACACAGGGTGTCCGTATTCGAACACGGGTACCTAATACGGACACCCCTGTTATATATGGAATTAAAAGATTAAATAAAATTTTAAAATCACAATAATATCTATAATCATAAAATATTAATATACTGTAATTTTTGAATACAAATATCGAGTCATAACATTTTAAGACCATTTATTGTTCAAGTATCCGTATTAGATTACTTTCCCCTAGTATAAATGAGTTAATTAATAAGTATTAGAATGTTAAAGAAAAATAAATAAACATAGTTGTAATAAACCTACATGTATAAACTAATTAAAAATGAAAACATAAAACAAGAAAATGAAATAAAAAATAATGTTAAATGAAGATACATATCTTAAAGAATATTAATTAATAAGGGAAATGGAATAGGATAAATTAATATACAAAATAGGTTAAAAAGTCAATCGGAATATGAGTGTAAGAAACTATTAAAAAAAGATAATATGAAAAAGATAAACAAATAAATAAACTAAATTCAGATTACTGAATACATAGGGGAGAGTGGGGTTGTATGAACAGGTGTCTTGCATGAGCCACTGGAGATAACAATTATTTGCTACAGCAGAAATTTGATTTAACTGAACTAGTATCGCCATATATAATTAATACAGTTGCGGAAGTATCATTAATAAAAAAATAAAAATAGTAACATTTTAATCACATTTTTAACTAAAGTACGCTCAAAAGTAAAAATTCCAGACAAGGTAATATATGTTATAACTTCTATAATAATTATTTGATTAATTTCATATTATATATATGATTTTAATATATAATTAACTTAATATTAATATAAAAATATATTTAAAATTTTAAATAAAATATTTAAATGTTATCAATTAATAATAAAATGTGATATGGGGTTGAATGAACCACTAAAAATGGGGTTATATGAACATTGTTCAATCAACCCCATATCATATGTTAATATTTATAATATAATATTATAATATTATAATATTAATATTATTATAATATTATAATATATATTCAATGATCCGAATATAAATAAGTAATGATTAAATAGAAATAATATAATTAATTATATATCAATATAATTAATTAATTTAATTTTAATGATGGTCAATTACTAATTTCATAATAATTATTTTAATATTATTTCTAGGAATCAAAAATGAGAAACTATACTCAACAAACTGATAGAATACGTGATAAAACTCTCATGACAAGAGCAATTAAGAAGTAAAACAGGGTATGTTCATTCAACCCCAAAGGCGGGGTTGAATGAACTTTTTTATTTTTTTTTATTAATTGTAATTATGAAATCTTATAAGTATTCCTTATATCTAAAATTGATATATTAGTTAACTAATATCATATATTATGCAATACAATTTAAATAATTAAGAAAAATGTATTATTACCACAATGATAGCACTTTATACAAAAACATGGTCATACAACCCCACCCTCCCTTACCTTTAAAAAATAATGAAATATAGAAATATAATATATGCAAATTTGATCGAGGAAAATATTTGAATGAAAAAGAATTTAAGTCAAAAATAGATGATTAAGAAAAAACAATGGATAATCTTGATAAAGAAAATATGATTACAAAAATCAAAAAAAAACTAAAAGATAATCTTAAAAAAGTGATACAGTCGTTAAATTACATATAGGTTATAACATAAAGAACGAGGCCATACAAAGAAGATGCAACAAGAAAGTGAGATGAAAATAATAATTGAAATAATTAAAAAAACGATGGAGGAACGTGATAGGTGATAGGAAATAGAAAGTGCTCACCATCAGGTAATACTAATAAATACTAATAAATAAGCTAACAAAATTTAAAAAGTGTAAATGAAATGAAAAAAACTCCATTTATCAGACGATCAATCTAAAGTTTCAGATTATGTGAAATAAATTCATCTATACTGATTTTTTAATTGATATATAGTTATAAAAATAGTTTTTTCCAATATTTAAAAATAAAAATTCTTAATATTATATAATTTAAATATATAGTCAATACTATATCATTAAATTTTACTAGTGTGATAACACTATTTAAGAATTTTAATATATCATAAAATCACCATTAGTATACTCTATTATATATGACTATTTAAATGATAAATCTGATAGAGAACAAGCTTATAATAAATTGTTGTATTCATTGGAGCTGATATAAGTAAACTTATACCTTCAGTGGATGGTGATAATTTTTTTAATTATTTGAAGGATACTAAAGTTTTTTATAAAATAAATTACTTAAAATGATAAAAATAAAGCATTGATTGATATGAATCAAAAAATTCTAGAGATATAAATAGTATTGACATTAATATAACCAACATTGTTTTTAATCTAAATTTGTAATCAAATAATACATACATATAATATTCCTGAACAAATTAAATTTGAAATTATAAATCTAGTATATAAAAATGGAAAACTTTTACAATTTTACATAAAAACAAAAATAATTATCGTCCAATTCCATTTGTTTACCAATTTTCTAAAATATTTAAAACAGTGTTAGTAAAAGAATATTACGAGACCAATTATATTTAAAATTCAAAATGGTTTTATTTTAAAATATCGTACAATACATATATGATATATATATATATATATATATATATATATATATATATATATATATATATATATATTAACATAATATAACTTATTTACATCGAAATTCTAAATAAATAATAAAATGGCATCTATTATTATAGATGTATTTTTTAGATCATTCCTCCCTATAGGGTTTGTATACAAATATTATAAACGTATTATATAATAATTATTCATACCCTATGTATTGTACTGTTTGGACTTTTGGGGAATATATATACATTATACTTTAGTAATGTATATGAAATAGAATTAATACAAAAAAAATCAATTAGAATTATTAATAAAGTTGTATTTAAAACCAGATATGGAACTGTTATGGTATCTAGTACAAAGTCTCTATTTATTAATTGTAATATTTTAAAGTTACGAGACCATGGTATATGACCATATGCATATATCTATAATAATATAATTATTATACATACATATTATTAGATAATTATCAGCATATAAGAATAACTCGGAGAATAACATTTGTCTGATGTGAGATAACAATTATATGAATACAACTTTATAGTGTAGGAATAACTAAGAATAGTAGATCAATTAATACAAGAATCATAAACATACAGCATGTTGAAGTTTGATCCAATAAATATCAGTTAATCAATTTTGTGAAATATATGTATGATATTTTAAATTTAAATAGAATTAGTATACATAGAAGAAGTAATAAATACAATCATGTATTAATAACAATGAATACTGATGTTAAATGTGTAAGCAATCTCCAATATAATTAATTTATTATTATATATATATATATATATATATATATTATTTAAAACAATATATATATACTTTCTTAAATACGTTCTTTTAAATAAATGTTTATGAATAATGGAACATTCATTTTTAATTACAATAGATTTAAATGAGACTATAATATATATATTGAATACTTTATTTTTAATATAAAATATTATTAACATCATAAAATAATAATTTTATAATATTATAATATGTATGTATATATATTTATTATTATAATTATAGATATCCAAAATATATATAATTATAATATGCATCAAATATATACATATGTATATGTATATATTATACACATATATTTATATATACTTGTATAGTTATGACATATATCCAATAAAGTAATATAACTTTAAATACACCATATTCGTTGTCAAATATTTACATTGAATGATTAACAAATAATTATAAAACAAAAGATGTTTGATCCTTAGTAAAAGTATTCACAATTCTAATAATGATTATGATGTATAGGACATAATTTAGGACATACAATAACGCCAGTTACGTGTGTCGAGACTTTTGTTTTAGATTCATCGGATTGAGACGTATTCGTTTTAGATTCGTACGCCGTCTGCTAGGCCTAAACTAACCCGCATGCGCTAAGAACTTGTGAGCGATATTACATAACGGATGAACAATATAATACGAGTCTTTGATTGTGATTTTGTGGCGGGGTGTTGACATTATAATTCTATTGTAGCGTGGTATGCTACAATCGTTGTGTATCAGCGTAACGTTTCAGCATAAATACTTCTTATCTCTGAATTCAAGCCATGTATCGTAATTTATTACCTGTAGTATGGTAAATATATATATAGTATATACTATCACTATACTATTCTATATATATAGGGGAAAGTAACCGAATACGGACATTGCCCGAATACGGATAGTCTCGGTATCTCAGAAACCATAAATCCTACAACAAAATGTTAATGAATACAAATATTCATAATTATATAAATAGTCTAAATAAGTATTTTATATTTTTTAATTATTCAAAATAATGCTGATATATCTAATAAACTTATTTTTGTTATTGCGTTTTTAAATTTATGAAAAAAAAGTCAACTTAAAAAACTTAAAACCTTCTCAAGAATATAAAAATGTATCGATATATAAACATATATTTTTTTAAACTAAAGCATTATAAAAATTATATATATAATTGCTGTATTTGTTATCAAATATTAATTAAGTTATAAGCATAGATATATATATATATATATATATATATATATATATATATATATATATATATATATAAATATCATATACATTCCTAATACGGACACTATATAGAGACAAATTAACATATATGTTTATTAATACGGACACCCTATAAACAACCAGCGCACAGCGTATGAAATATTCTTATTTTCATAAAAATCGCTATAATATTAATACCATAGTAAATTAATTGATGTACCAATGAAACTAAATCTAAAAATGTTATTATTTAGATATTTAACATATTTTAATTAATGAAATAATAAAAATTAATACAAAATTACTAATTAAATTATATTAAGTTATTCATAAAATTAATTATAGATAATGTAATTGTAATTTATCTGATTGATTCATCTATAATATATAGTTTATCTAGTGGTATATAGGGTGTCCGACGGACAGTGTCCGTATTATAACACATGTGCACCTTGCACCCCAACATGATCGTATTCAGACATGGGTACCGAATACGTACACCCCGTTATCTTTTGGATAAAAAGATTAAATACTATTAAAAATCACAATAATATCTATAATCATATTATTTTAATAATAATTTATGTTAAAAATGCATCGATTTTATAAAAAAATTATTAATTTTTTTATTTTATGAACATAATAATTATTATTATGTGCACTATTATTATTATTATTAATGTATATATTCGATATTATTATTATTGTATCAAATCCTTATTATTATTATTATTATTATATTTTCTTATTTTATAATTATTATATTATCATTATGTTATATTGCTGTTATAGGGATATTCTTAATATAAGCTGCTCTATCTAACTATACTTATAGATTGTGAATATCCTTCTGTCTATAATATTCAAAATCTGGGGAAAAATAAATATTCAATAAATTAATATATCGAATATATAATATATAATATTAAAATAACTTTATAAAGTTATTTATAAAGTTATTTAGTGTATATAATAGGTTGATACACTATAGTGTATCAACCTATTTTTCTGTGAAATAAATTACCTTATATTTAAGAAAAATTAAGTATACTTGGATATTTTTAAAACATCAAAACATAGTAATATACGGATATCTCGATATATGGAACTATTCATTTGAATACATTGAATTTAGGTATTTAATATAATATAATATATATATATATATATATTATTATTATTATTATTATTATTATTATTATAATATATATATATATATATATATATATATATATATATATATATATATATATATATATATATATATATATATATATGTTATGATTATGTTCCTATCTCTCATATAAATAGACGTGTTTTGATAAATCCAATTATATTGTTTTACAATCGGCAATTCGTTAAATATCTAGCGTGTATATATCTACTTCGATCAATTACATCGTATACTTTTCTAGGCCACTGTCCAGGAGGAATATCCCGTGCCTGGCTTGCTCTGGTTGTCGGTTACCCATCCCCTAAACCTTGGTGGCATAAAGTTTTGTAATATCTTATACTTGATTATACATATTGCATTATCATCAATACTACATAATTACAATTATAAATCAACTCAGTAAATAAATAATACAATATAATTTATAATATACATTTATTGTATATATATATATATATAAATATAGATTCTATCCATATCATTTGTATCATAAATCTATATTTAGTACAGCTTAGTATTATTAATTTTGTTAGATTACTGCAATCGCTGGACCGTATCGTTGTCAACACAATCGTCCACTGAATTGAAAACATCGATTTAAATTAAATGTAATGTTATCGGCGAATGAATAATCAATTCACTGATCACCGTCCTATTGTCTGCATTACTACATTGTAATACACCACGCTAGATTAAATATCATACGTCAATTGATTTAATAACAATCCTTTAGTAGTTAGTAACTACTAGTTACTATGGATTGTATTAAATGCCCTATCACATTATCTATTGATGATTCGATGCAATGCATCTTATGTTATAATTATATCCAATTAAAATGTTTATTTAATATGGTATCGACTGAGAATATGGGAAACAGGAATATGGCCTTCCTGCTGGACAAAATCTTTGATAATAAGTCTGCATAAGAAAGGAAGTTTCCAGAAATGCGAAAACTATAGAACAATTAGTCTTATTTCACACTCAAGTAAAATTATGTTGAAAATAATCCTACGCAGACTACAGCACTTCACAGAAGAATTTTTATCAGAAGAGCAGGCTGGTTTTCGCAAAGGAAGAAGCACAAGTGAACAGATTTTTAATCTCAGAGTAATTTCAGAGAAGTACTCGCAACATAATAAGCCACTGTACCACGTTTTTATCGACTTTAAAAAAGCTTTCGATCGTGTTTGGCATAGTGCATTATGGTCTACAATGAAAAGATTCAATATCAACTTAAAATTAATTGAAACTATAGAAAACCTATATAGTAAGGCAGAAAGTGCTGTATATATTGATGGAAAAGTTGGAGAATGGTTCCGGACAACAACAGGAGTGAGACAAGGATGTTTACTTTCGCCGACGCTATTCAATATAATGCTTGAACAAATTATGAATGACGCTCTAGATAAACATGATGGAACAGTAAATATTGGTGGAAAGATTATAACTAACCTAAGATTCGCGGATGATATTGATGCCTTAGCCGGATCGGAAAAAGAATTACATAATTTGATAACATTAATCGATAATACTTCACGTTCTTATGGTATGGAAATAAATGGTACAAAAACGCAATTAATGACGAATTCTGAAGGTAGATTTACATCTAATATTAGTATAAATAACACACCATTAAAAGTAGTTGATTCATTTAAATATCTAGGAGCGATTATTGATGACAAAGGTTCTAAAGCTGAAATTCTATCTAGAATTGGTCAAACAATCGCAGCCTTATCAAATTTAAATGTAATATGGTATGACACTTCGCTACATCTTAAAGCCAAAATTCAATTAATGCAATCTCTTGTGAATTCAATATTCTTATATGCATGCGAAACTTGGACACTAAGTAAAGATCTGCAAAAACGAATACGTGCTCTAGAGATGAGATGCCTTCGGAGATTACTAAATATTAACTATAAAGATAGAGTCACGAACGTGGAAGTTAGAAGACGGGTAACATGTCAAATCGGCCCACACTCAGAACTATTAGCAAAGGTTATTGAAAAGAAACTCAAATGGTTCGGTCACGTTATTAGGTCTGACACAATATCAAAAACAATTCTGCAAGGAACTGTTGACGGTATAAGAAGAAGAGGACGACCGAAGTTACAATGGCAAGACAATGTTGTCGAATGGACTGGCATGGATATTGTAAAAGCAATGAGAGCGACGATGAGTAGAGAAGGATGGAGAAAAGTTATATGGAATTCAACGGCGCCCCTACGGCATCCAAATGCTATGGGATAGGTTAAAGGTTAAAGGTTAAAATCGACTGAGTGCAGAGCACAAAATGACTATTTTAAATCTAGTTTCTCACTCCCGAACATATCGTTCACATGTGATAATTGTATTATTACTAATCCCACTATAGTGTACTATAGTATCGAATCTAAGTCAATTGAGAATATATACTCATTAAATTATAATTGCATATACATATACATACCGTATGAACAGTCACGTTAATTCAATAACTCATTTGTATGTAACTATAGGTATATTGTATGTACCTAAATTATAATGTAATATAATGTGTACGTATATGTGTGTGTATAGTATAAACTGTATTATTGTATTACATATAAACCTCGTCGTAGCTGGGCATCACGTCAACGTACAGGAAAAACTCGTCCACTAATTCTGGAGGTTCTACTTCGAAGAATCTAGAATGTTTAGCCATCTCCTATATCATCATTATTATCATTATTATATTATATATATATAATAGAGATAAATGTAATTCACTTATCCAATATGATTGTATACCATATATATATATATATATATATATATATATATATATATATATTAAATAATATGAAAGATGCAATAATTAAACCAATATATAAAAATAATAATATCCAATTAATAACTAATTATAGACCTATTTCTTTATTACCACAAATAAGTAAAATATTCGAAAAAATCATATATAATAGACTATCAAATTTTATACATAAAAATAATATAATTAATAATAATCAATATGGCTTCATACCAAACTCCAATACAACTTTATCATTAATAAATATACAACATTTTATTTTAAAAAATACTAATAATAATAAAAAAGTAGCAACAATATTTTTAGATCTTAAAAAAGCTTTTGATGTCGTAGATCATAATATATTAATTGATAAATTAGAATCGTATGGATTCAGAGGTAAAATGAAAACATTTTTAAAAAGTTATTTATATAAAAGATACATTGTTACAAGAATAAATGATTCATTATCATCGAAGGATTGTATAGAATATGGAGTACCCCAAGGATCAGTTCTTGGGCCTCTTTTTTTATATTATTTATTAATGATATGCCAACTATTTTGAAAGATGCAGTCAATATTAATCTAAACTTATATGCAGATGATATACCACTTACAATATATGCAGACAACAATGAATTATTAACTAAATACCTACAATTGTATATCGATAAATTAGTATATTGGTTCAATATCAATAAACTAAAACTGAATATTGAAAAAACAAAAATTTTACCTTTTATGAATACTAGAATATTAAAAGATATATATATTGGAAATTCTAAAATTGAAATTGTAGGTAGCTACAAATTTCTAGGATTAATTTTAGATCAACATTTAACTTTTAAAAAACATATAGAATATCTAGCTAATAAATTATCATCAATAATATATTTTATGAAAAAAGTTTCGTTTTTAAGTACTGAAAATATGATTTTATTATATAACTCTTTTTTTTTATCTAATATTTCTTATGGCATAGAAATATGGGGAAATACCTATAAATCAAATATAAATATTATTATTTTATTGCAAAAAAAAATTATCAGAATTATTAACAAAAAAATCTTAAATTTAAATCTATTACCTTTAATCAGATTATCAAATACATCTGAATTATTTATTAGTAATAATATTCTGAAATTAAATGATCTGGTGATGTTTAGAAATATTATATTAATTTATAAATTGCTAAATAAAAATTACAAAATTGATTTTAATGAATATTTTACATTAAATAAACGTAATGATAGATTCATTTTACCATTAATGAAAACTACAAAATACCAAAATACAATATTCTTCAAAGATATTAAGTATTATAATGATATAATATTTGGTAATATTCTTAAAAAAAATAAAATAACAAATATAAATAAATTAAAAAAAGTTATGAAATTGTTTTTCGTTAACCAATATAAAATATAACACTTATGTGTGATGTTTAATAATATTAAAAATATATCATTTCTTCTAATATTATATTGTAAATTAAACAAATATTTTATATTATAAAACTTTATTAAAAAATCAGTATTAAATAGGTATTTCTCCATATAAATTTTACATTTTTACATATTTTACATTTTTATATATTTTACATCATATAACTAAACACAACAAATAAAAAAAAACAGTATTACAAATTAGAAGTATTAAAAACATAAAAAAAAACAGTATTAAATGTTTAAAAAATTTTAAAATTACTATTTATCAAAACTATTTTATATTTATTTTTCAAATTTTACGTTTTATATATTTAAATTTACATAACTAATAAAAAAAAAATAAAACTAAACAGTATTAAAAATTAAAAGTATTAAAATAATAAAAAACAGTATTAGAATTAAAACAATTATAAACAGTATTAATAACCTATAGTAACCTACAAATATATATATATCAATATTATTAAAATTGACATAAAATATGTGATACAAATATTTAGATTCTTTATAAATATTATATTACAATTATGAAAAATGTATTAATTATATTATACTTTGTTTTGGATGCTAACATGGGAATCAAATATTTGTTTTAGTTTTGTTTTATTCTTTCTTTTATATTTTGTTTTAGTTTTGTTTTATTGTTTATTTTAATATCTATTTTTATGTAATTTATTGTATTTTATCCGAATGAAGATGATGAAATATGACATTACACTACTGTTAGGAGATATTGAACTAAAAAAGCTCATCGCTTTCACTGATTCTCCTTAGACATTGTCTTTAAACTGAATTCATTCATTCATTCATATATTATATTTTATAGATTATTTATTATTTAATATATTATTTATATTATTTTTTATATAATATACAAAATGTTATATATATATATATATATATATATATATATATATATATATTATAGTTAATATATTATTCTATATTATATATTTTATTTTTATGATAAATAATATTACTCTCATTATATAATAGTATTTGTATTTTATATATATATATATATATATATATATATATATATATATATATATCTAGTTACATTAAATATATTATTATTATTGATGCTTTAATGCAGAATGCTTACCAGCATGCCGATTGCTCTATATGCTGAGTGTAAACAAACCCTAACGATCTGTATATTATCAATCAAGCACTCGTATTCGTTCAGCTCCAGTACTAGCCACTCTTCGCACGGATCTAAGAAGTGCTTTCTTTTGTGAGCGTCTAATAATAGTTCGGGCGTGCACGGATATTCCAAACTTCCGGTGGATCCGATGGAACCGGAAGTGGAGATATCGGACAGAGATCGCGTGAACGTACTCCTTCGCAGTCGAGACGCTCTCGAAGAGTTACTTTGTCTTCTGGATTCCCCTCGTCGGGTTCTCAGCCTCTCTTCTATAGAGGTACACGAACCAACGACACTAGTAGTAGGCGAACTGGTCATGTGACACGCCGAAGGTGTTAGTGTCGCGGGTGCGGTCTGTTCGTCACCCTTTTTAGACGTATCTTCGATCTGGCTGGTTATTTCCGCCGAAGTAGAACACGATTGTTTAGGTGGTTCGTTGTGTATTTTTTCTGAAACGTGTACTCTCGATACGGTAGAAGCTCGGATGAGTAAAGGTTCACGCGGAGATGAATTAGTTGACCCGGTTTGAGATCCGATCGATGTTGATTGGCTGAAAGTCTGGGATCCGGTTGAACTTTGGCAATTAACTGATGAAGGTGAATTCACTGATGAGTGACGTTCATTTTTGATAATAAATTCTCCTTTTATCTAATATAATATTATGGTATTTATATTATATATATATATATATATATATATATTATATGTTATTATATATATATATTTATTCATTATATTTAATATATGTTATATTTGAAATCAGTGATTATCAATAAATATAAATCATTCAGAGTAGTAATAGTATTTAAATTGTATTATAAAATTAAATAATAATTATAATAAAAAGGATAAATAATAATTACATAATACAATAATTTAATATAATAATGGATATATATATATATATATATATATATATATATAAATTCATATTAATTAACAATATTTTAATTTATTAAATTAATTAATTCATTCATAATAATTAATTTAATTTATTTTTGAATCTATATATTCAATTATTCAAATAATTCAAATTATACAAATATTCAATTACAATTGAATATATATTAGTAGGTAATATAAATTAATAACTATTTATAATTTGAATGCTAACATAATTATACATAATATAAGTATTAATATTGTTATATAATTCGTACATATCAAATAATCAATAATCAATAATCTATAATATATTCATACTTTAATAGCATCCGTAGTTTTACTTCTAAGGAATACTTTCTGGGTTCTTGGATTTGTGGTTTCGGATATAGTTAGATCATTAATGTCGAATTTACTGCAAGAAGAATAATTAATATTATCACGTGATCAATATATTAAAATATTGTTCTAGTAATATATGTATAATATATCATCAAATTGTAGTTATTTTAATTGTTATATATATATATATATAATTAAACTATTACACAATATAATATCATATTAGGTGATATTGTACAATATACAATAATATACAATTTTAATTTTACTATAAGTAATTCATACGTATACGTACCATCGATATAAAGAAAGTTTATTATAGCTTTCTTTATATCGATGATACGTACACTGTACAGCATACTCTCGGTAACATGATATGTTTCTCACATAATAAACGACATTACTAGTGATAATACTAATATGTTTAGTTTATAATGCTATCTGTCCCATGTTAACAACACTCTGATAGGTCGTAACTAGAAACACAAATAAGTCGATATAAATATATTTCGGCCCATTTCTATAAGCAATTATCAATTTATATATTATATCGAATTAATTATAATTATTTATCGATAAATGACCCGATAAATATAAAAGCGTTTCCTAAATCTCTATAGATAAAACACACATGTATTAGATATTGTATGTATACATATATGCTATACATACATTGTATAGCCTAAAATATAGTCGCCATATTATTTCATAGATATAATATCAAAAATACATTTGCTATTTAATACATTAGTTACATAATTATATATATATATATATATATATATTATAATGATAACATATAATGCATATGACTCAAATATATTGCCTATATTATAAATGCAACTTTATATCTATGCAATATACATTTGACGTGTACACGACTGGTGTACAGTGTTTTAGTTTATTTCAATAATATTTGCATTTAAGATATGGCATTACTACGGTTACACAATTCAGTATTATATATATATATACTTACTTAAAGTTATACAAAGTATATAAAATGCTATCCGTATGTGGAAAACAGAAAATATGTTGAAACAGAATATAATATTGGCATTTCCCACAATATCGGGGTGGATTAATAATTTAAAAACAATAAATATATCAAGCATTGATGATATTTTTCACACACACAATTAAAAAAGCAATCATACAAATTATGTTAATAAGAATTCTAATTAGAACCTGTTATATAATATGTTAGATATAATAATATGTTGCAAAATAAACAATATATATACTTCATTATTTTTGTATAATATTGTGATACTCAATATAGATTACTCGACCTATAGGTATATATATGGTATATATGGTATATATATATATATATATATATATATATGTGCTGTCCCTTTTAATCTAGAGAAACGAAAAGTTTACCTTATCTAAAGTATATAAATACATAATCATAATTATATTATGTAATGATACGATACCTGAAAAATCTCTTTAGCATTCCTGGTTTCGCTCTCTTCTTTTCAACAACCTGCAGATTTATTATTACAGAGTGAAACATCCTTTCATTAAATACAGATAGTTATCTTATTGTTCTATTTTCTCTATTGTTCTATTGCCGTTGACAGCGTATCAATACTGTACGGGTGGTCTTCTATATATAACTAATTTATAGTATACTTATAGTGTAGTTATAGTATTATTAATATATATATATATATATATATATATATATATATATATAATATAGAAGATATATCTTGTTAGTATCTTGACTTTATCTTACGGATGCCACATTCGGACTAAATCTATTATTACTCGTATTATTATTGCTGTCCGTTAATGCAACGCAAGTTATATATTAATACGAGTGTTTTATTATTACGAGGCTAGAACCAACAGAAGCTATACATGTATGGCACTACAGTACCCTGCATACAGTGGGCGATATTGCACCGCGTAACACGTGCCGCGGTGTTCGCCAGATAATAATAGCTTTGTTTACTATGCTGTAGTGCGATGATACTCGCGAGTATTAAGCAGTATTGTTCCGACTGCACGATATTTATATCTTGTAAACATTTATTGAACATTTATGTTTGGTTTGAATTAATTCTATTTTCTACGTTAATATGATATATATATATATATATCATATTATTGTTAAATATGTATTATTGTTGTTATTATAATTATGTTCGTGTATATTAAATATTAGTATACTAAAACATACATAGAGGATAACTAAATATAATAGCATATATACCTATAAATACAAATACTGGGAAAGTTATTATAATTTATAAAATAAAAAACTTATTTAATATATCTAACTCACAACTATTATTTTTAATTAATACGAGAAAATATGTACAATTATAAATTATAAATTAAATTAACGAATTATAATTTTGTGTGCAGTATATATTGCATTACTACACAATTATTGTTTTTAATATTAATAATATATATGGGGCCGTCAGACGATTTTATTTATGAGGGGAATATAATATATAAAAGTTTACATTTCCGCTAACTAATTTTAAGTAATTTAATATATGTATACATACAAAGAAAATATAATAGTATACCGTATAACATATACTCACTATTTATATTTAAAAATAACGATATAGTAAACATTTAACAATAATGTCTTTGATTTAAACCTCTATGTTAAAATAGAGTAAGCAATATCATACGCATACTCAAATACATATATATATATATATATATATATATATATAATGATTAAATATGTAATTCAATAAAATATATATAGCATTATACAAGTTTAATTCATATAGAGTAATATCTTTTGATAATTATATTATATATTAATTATATAATATGTATATATATATATATATTAATATTATTAAATTATTTCTTATTTATATAGAATTTATTTCTAATTAATTAATAATAATAATAATAATAACAATATAATGAAATAATAAGGTAAACCTAACAAAATGACGGCCTACAACATAATTTACTAATTTCAATGTAATATAATAAAATGAATATATGTATATATATACAAATATACCTACATTTTGTGGAGAAGATGGAGGAGTGCGTGTTATTGTAGAAGTAGCCATGTTGGAAGTTACCACCGATAATAGAGGTTTCCTTTCTCTGACAATACTTGTGCACGGTGTTTCACTATGTCTGCTGTAAGGTGTATTCTATTATTGTATCAAAGAGAGTAGAAATGCGTGATACTATCTGTGTGTATATATATATTATATATATATATAAATAATTATATTTACTTTCTTTTGATATATGTGATACTTGATATATCAAATCGTAATCATATAAAGAGAAAATTAACATAGAATATGTAGAATACTGTTCTAATATATAGTTTACATAATATATGTTTTATTTATATAACTTATAATATATGTAGGAATTGATACAATATATATATATGATAGTATATATATATATATATATATATATATATATATATATATATATATATATATATATATATATCTATTTATAATATATATATATATATATATATATATATATATATATATATATCTATTTATAATGTAAATACTATGTAATATAGACACATATGTTATATATTAACGTATTAATAATGTATATTAATTAGTATTAATATTAATTATTTAAAAATTCTATATTAAAATAATGTTTTTTTAAACTAATATGTGTAACCCATTAAATATTTTAAAATATATAACTCATCATTATACATATATATGGGGATGGGGAGACTCCCTCTCATAACTTTAAATATATGTAGGTATATGTTTAAGTATACTTAGGGACGAAATTTATTTTATTCCCTTGGTATATTGATAAATAATAATAAATATTCTGTATTATAATATAAAGTATAGGTATAATGTAATATAATATAAATATATATATATATATATACATATTTAAAAATAAATTATTTGTAAATAGTTATAGACAGTTATAAGTGTTAAATATGTTACTATAGCTAGTGACGCCGACTAAGGAGGATGGGATTGTTATTGATTGGGGTCGTTAATGTATACAATGTATACTAAATATATTTAGTCCCACTAATGTATATATATATATATATATATATAACTATAATTCAATATTTATGTATACATCAATTGTTATACATTAACAACGTATACGTTAATTTAATTTCGTGTTTAAATCTTGCTATGGTATGCTGGTAATCTATTGACAGTTAGATATCAATCTATAATATATAAGTAGTATTTATTTATTTGTTGAAATATATTAAAAAGTAATCTATTTATGTTGAATTTTAATAATGTAATATATTTGCACTTTAATATTTGATTTGATCTATTATAAATATATAATAGTAGGTTATGTTATATTATTGTTATCATCCCTGAGTAAATGATAAGAGATAATAAACAAAATATATAGTTGACAAAATAATGAACTTTTAATAATTTGATCATATACTTTAATACTAATATATATATATATATATATATATATATATATATATATATATATATATATATATATATATATATATATATATATATATATATATATATATATATATATATATATATATATATGTTATAAAGTGAAGTCAGCAGATATATCGATTAATGTAATATACATTTATGTCGAATTGAATTTAATTCAATTCGGTCATTACGTAATATCGATATATCTGCATGCTTATAAGCTTATAAACTTATAAACTTATAAGTTTTGTTAGGCTTCACGCTCGGTGATTGCATAGCTATGTGTAGATTTCTATTTTGTAATTTATTTTTTATTATTTGTATAAATTGTTATTCGTTTTATATTTTATATTTGTTATTGTTTGTCTATTTCGTATAGTAATGTTCCTATAAAAGGAACGCCACTCAGTGAGATTGATACATGTTTGGTTCTGCGTCTATCCGGGTTGGTACATATTGTCATTTTCGTCATTATTATTATTATATTATTATTATTATTTGTATTTATGTTGTTATACAGGTCTTTCCTCTAATAAAGTATACCTACGAACTTCACTTTGTTACACACATATATATATATATATATATATATATATATATATATATATATATATCTGCAATACATAATTATACGTATCGCAAATATATAAATATGTACAGAAATGTTAATGATATAGTAATCTTTACTGGGGTTTAGTTTATTTAACATGGAAATTAATATTTAAATTTTTGAAAATCCATTTGGAAATCAATTGAAATTGTTCTGAAACTATTTTCACAATAAAATGTATCACAAATTGAAAAAGACAATAGAAAATTTAAAATATTTGAATTTCAAATAGGCATAGAATTATAATTCTAAAGAATTATGTAGCATTACAATGTATACATTGTAGTAATGATATATCATTACTATAGACTAAAGTAATAAAGTAATGAATATAATAATTCCATTTAAAAAATCATATTTTACAATGTGCATTCAACAATAACATAATTGTTAAAGTAATATTTACAACTATACAAAATATTAGTGTTATATGTGATGAGATTCAAGAATTCTACAGTAATGAAAAATGATAAATGTTTTGGAAATAATATAGATTCTATATCCATGTCCCTATAGATATATATATATATAAATAAAACAATAAAATGAATATTACATAAATATATAAATGACCCTATAGTAATATCATATGATATATATTAGTAATATATATTACTAATATGTTCAATATATTGATATATAGATTATATAATAATATATATTATATATATGTATAAAATGATAATAAAATATCTTATAAAACATAAGAAGAAAACGAAATGAAAAAAAGTAAAGTAATTCAACAACAAAAAACATTCCGGTGATGGTGGGCAGTTCTGGTGATGGTAATGCAGGCGACAGCATAGAAAAGATAATTATCTTCATCTGAAGCCTTTTAGAGGAAACAATAATATAATGAATTTAATAATTCACATGATATATATATATATACAACTTTCTTCTAATAAATATTATTATTATTATTATTATTTATAAGATAAAATAAAATTAATAAAATTAGATAATATTAAAATTTCAATAAAAATGTACTTAGTAATATAAATGTACCTTTATCAAAACTACTCCAACCATACAACAGTATATAATGGTTTGCAAGAAATAATATACAAAGGTTATATTTTAAATATAGTATAAAGTTATAAGGCTATTATAATGCCTTATAAGGTTATCGTACTATAATATCATTAATTCTTAGTTAATATAGGTACATAGTTATAAGTAATGGTGACAATGGTGTTTATACTATTATTGGAAAATGTTATAATAATGAACGAGGTTTATCTATATTTATACCATATTATTCAATAGCATATAATATGTGTTATAACCTATTGTATTGTATAACTTATAACCTATAAGTTATATAATACAATGCACACGGTATTAATAATGTAACATAATGTAACTGTTATTACCAATATAAAAACAATGAGTCTAAATATATTTCAGCTAATTAAGTAATCTATATGATATTATAATTAATGTAAACTAAATATTCAAAATTACATAAATATGAATGTTAAACATTGATTTTCATAATATTTAAGTGAATTGACATGCGAGCAAAGTGTTATCATTTTGATATTAAAATAAGTATTAGTTTTTACATTTACTTATTTTTAACTAATTAAATATATTAGATATATGTATTATATAGGTATTATATATTCCTATTACATTAGTGTATACGTTTAGATTATATTTATTTTGTAATATTTTAATATATATAGGAGTTTTTTGGGTTTCCCTCAAGAGTTCGTTTCATTATTTTTCAATAAATATATTTTATTTTTTAATATTAAAATATAAATTATTATCTTTAAAATGACATATTATATACGACATATTATAATATGTCATTCAAGAGTAAATATAAGAGCACTATAAACATACGCACGTATAAAATATATTACACATTAGTATGTAATATTTATTACACACAACGTAGGATAACTTTAGAAACTTCCTATATCTCGGAATATTGTTTACACAATGTACGATGTTTGGAAGTTTCCACTGTTTGAACGCGTCTATTTATGTAGAGTATTTCATTTAACATTTAAATTTAAACAAAGTTATTTAGTTATGTACTTTAATTGATTTAAATTCAAAATATATTAAATAAATTTAATATATTTCATATGTCATTTTAAAAATATTTAATTATTAAAAAAATATATACATCTTAAATGATCAATATAGGTGATGTATACTAATACTCCGGAATGAAACTTTTTAATATTCCTATAGTAATATATCTATATATAGTATATGTATATAAATATATATATATATATATATATATATATATATATATATATATATATGTATATATATATATATATATATATATATATATATACATTATTTCGATTATCCGTATCGAGGGGTAACTCCGATCCTTTGTTTTCCGAGCTATTGTTGTTTATATATACATATAAATAATACGAGAAAGTCTACTGTGTACTATAGTACATATTGGTTACCAGGCATCTCCTAGGCTTACCGTGCAAGCATACCGCATGCGAGAGCGTGTGTAAGTATGCTCGGTCGCTCTATAGATGTACGATGACTCACTACAGAGACTGGTTATCTATCCTCTTCCTCCTGCTCATAGCGGAGAGAGGGGGAGAGACTCAAGTGCTTTAGATATTATAGTTTTGATATTAAGCTCACCTACCTAGCGTATATAATATTCACTTACATATTGGAATGTATATAACATGAACTGTATATTTTTTATTATATATATATACATATATCAATATATAACTTGATATATAGGTAGAAAATTGATATAATTTAAAATTAATAATATTATTTATAATACTACATATATATATATATATATGTATCTTTACTTGTAATGTATGGGTATTTTATTATATATATATATATTAAATATTTATTATATATATATAAATAGCATGATATTATTTGATATTATAAGAAATAAATATACTGACCTTTATAATATATAGACATGATAGTGATTATATGATGTATACATAATAGTATTTATTGATCTATAATATAATTATAATATTATGAAATATTTACTAATAAATTCATTAATCAAGATTAAAATATGATCATGAAATGTTGTGTATATAGCTATATATGTGTATACACTATATATAAGAGTTTACATTAAAATTATATAAGTTTATTGAAAACGTTATATATGTTGCAAGTTATAATCTCGAATGACTATGAGTCAGTAAAATCACGATAAACTTGTGATGATATATAATATGAATAATATATTATTACATATATATATATATATATATATATATATATATATAATATGTAATGTATGCTATATCATACATCATATATGATTAAAATAGCAAGTTCAACGACATTGTATCTGACTTATTGTATTAGTCATTCAGATATTTAAATATTATATATATATATATATATATAAATTTGGTATCATTTTCTGATAATTATATTAATTGTATATTAATTTATTTATTGCTATATATATCATTAATTAAATTAAATAACAAAATATGTATAATCAATAATTAAGTATACTTATAATATACATTATAATGTAGATATATTACGCGTGAATTGTATAGATATATTTACATTGCTTATATTCCAATATAAAAATGTAGGGGAAAGTCCCCGATTACCGACCCCTAAATGATTATTTGTAATAACGTATTCAATATTAAATATATTTATTTGAAATTTTGTAAATAGAGTAATATTATGGTAATGAATAATGTGGCTATTTTAAATTTTTGATATAATTATATTTACAAGAATAAACAGGGGGGTCGGTAATCGGATACCTGTTCCTAATACCGACCCCCTTCCCCTATTACCGACCCCATAAAATAATCGTGGTATACATACTTTTAGTATTATAATATCCAATCAACATAGTAGATATTAATAAATATAATTAATTATAACATGCAAGCAATTATTTTGTATTGAATTTATGTTTTAATAGTAATATTAAATTTAAATTTAAACTTTATAGTAATTATATTAAAAGAGTATATATTATTATTTAATATTTAGTTATTAATCAGTATGTATATAATATAATGGAATCATGAATCCTTAATCTATAGCAATGATAAACAAACAACTTATGACATATTTTAAAGTAAAATACTGATCTATTTTGATTGGATATTATAAATCACATGGGGGGTCGGTATTAGGGTAATTTAGGGGGTAGGTATTAGGAAAATCATATAGGTTGCTATAATTAAGATATATTGGTTAATAGTTATTCAAATTAAATTATTTTTATATTAGTTATAAACATTTTATTGATCTACAATATTATGTGCAGTATTAAGTTTTCTTTTAATTAATAAAGTATTTACAATGATTTAAAAAAAGTTATTATTCAAATATTTAAAAAGTAAAAACAGAATATTACATTTTATCAAATAACAATTGTAGGATTGAATATTTGTTAAAACAAAATACGTATTCATATGTATCATTAAATTACTACCAGTTCGTGTATATATTATATTTTGATATCTCTTATAGTTACTGAGATACGAGAGGGGGTCGGTATTAAGAGGGGGTCGGTAATCGGGGACTTTCCCCTACATTGTGTTGAATATATAAACCTATAAACTCTACTAATATGTTATTGTATGCAGTATATTGGTCAGTAGTATATAATTATTCACGTTAGATAAATGTATATGAGTTTATTAAAATAATTAAGATAATTTGTTAAGTATTAATTGTAATGTATATAAATATTATTATTTGTATGTATATAATGTTTATAAATATATATATAATATACACTATAGTGTAGGCGATTTGTACCGGTAATAATAGTTAATAACCATTATGTTATATATATGAAATATATTGTAGATGTATAAATATATTGTTTAGTATTAATACTTTATAGTATACAGTATACTGTAGGTACATAGTATATATATACCTATAGGTACATAATGTAGGATATATATGTATGGTACTATATAAAAATTACAATATAAATAGAGTTAATATATGCATATAGGAGAGTGATCTAATATCGACATGCACGTAATATCGACACACTAGAGATCTCCTAAAATATAATTCCAATCAAAATATAATTAATGTATGACATTTTAATCAATATAATTCTAATTCATCTAAGTATAATGTTGTTTGTTAATATTTATAGTTTTTTAATTATAAACAAAAAACTGATTTTTTCGTTACAACTCAAACAACTAAATGTATGACATTTTTTAAGTACAGTATCGATTATCAATCATTTAAAAATGTAGGTATATTCAATATTTAAAATAAATCTTACAGATATAATTATATTGTACAATGTACCGAAAATATGTTGTATTTTTCATAATTTGTAACAAAGTTATAAACTTGTACCTAAGAAACATATATTTTCTTACATTTTCACCCTAATTTAATATAATAAAGACACCTCTTTTATCTGAGAGTTAAACAAACTAAATTAAATTTTTAAATATCTATTATATGTATATACCTGCTTAATACTTATAAATGAAATTTGAAAAATTGTAATTTAGAAATAATAAGGTTTTGGTGATTTATTGTTAGGGTGTCGGTATTCGAGTATTTATGTATCCGTATTCGGTATTCGAGTATCCCCTATTTATGTATGTGTATAAATATACATATATATATATATATATATATATAAGTATATAGTATTATATATATATAAGTAGATATACTATATATAGTCTTATATATAATAATATTCAAGAGGTATCAGATTAAATTAAGAATAATTATAAATCTAAGGTTAAATTATGTTATTACAATTGAAATTAATATTACGTAATATAAGATAGTTAATATGCGAGAATATGCGTAATTATACTAATAATGATATATATATATATATATATATATATTATTAATAATATTATATATAATATACATTACGTAATACGTATTACGTAATGATATACGCACGTAAGGTGTACGACGCAACTAGTGGTATTACCGTTTGAAGTCTGCCATGTTCGTGATATACGGCTACAGTGAAGGGCTGTATACAACTAACGTACGTATGTGTGTGTGGGTGTGTGTGCGCGCGTATCTCACCCCTCTGGCTAGCCTACAGTACTACTACGACTACTACGACTACAGCTACAGCTAATGTTATACTATCGCGCATTAATACGTTATCTTCAGGCGTGTAGCCACGAGTGTACGAGATGCTATGGCCACGAGTGTACGAGATGCTATGGCCACGAGTGTACGAGATGCTATGGTCTATGTATAAACAAGATATCAGCTTCCGTATCGCTGTTTCTCAGCGGCGTTTGGCCGAAGGAGAATACACGATGGACCTATGGGTCAAGCTATTGCACGTATTAGTCATATCGTTAATGGTTATAACCAGTATATATATTACACACACGTATATATATATATATATATAATATATCACCTTCATATGGTGATATCGAATATTTATACACGTAAACCATATACATTTATATAAATAGTAATTAATAAATAATGATATATACCTATAACTTTTTGTTAAAAATTTGTAATCGCTTGAATCTATTCAATTTATTTTATTATATACGTATGTTAATAAATAATAAAATTAATAATAATTATTATTATTATTATTATTATTATTATTATAATGATAATACTAATGAGGATGGTGATGGTAATGGTTATGGTAATGGTGATAATTATGAGAATAATTATGGTGATGATTAGGATGAAAAACTAGAAGATTATTTTAGGATATTTACAATATATATATATACAGACAAAGCTCGATAACTCAACATTTACGGGACGGAGTTTTCATATTGAGTTAGCGAGTATGTTGAGTTATCGGATGTATAAATTAATGACTTAATTAATGTTTTGTTCACATAAATGCATTCAAAATAGTACTCGTATGATAATATAATAATTGTAATTGTATTTTTACGTTTATATATTTATATCCATATATTATTAAATAAAACCATGTTGAATAATGTATGTTGAATTATATTTGTTAGGCAATGTAGTTTTATTACATGTAAAAGATACGAATCCAACAACATGTTTGTGATATTTTGATTTTTCATAAATGTTGAGTTATCGGATGTATATTTACATGTAATGTATAGGCTATGATTATAAAAACGATGTTGAGTTATATGTATGTTGAGTTATACTTGTTGAGTAATAGGGTTTTTGTTAACATGTAAGAGATACGAATCCAACCAAATATTTTTTGGGTGTTGAGTTATCGGCAATGTTGAGTTATCGGCATGTTGAGTTACCGAGCTTCTACTGTATATATATATATATATGAAACAATTAAAATCTTAAATGTATACATTAGTTGTATACATAGTTGTATACATAGTTGTATACATAGTTATAACTATATTTAAATTTTGTATACAATATATGTAATATCGGCTTATCTATTGATGAATCCATAGAAATATAGGCAACAATATCGATAAGAAATATAAATTATAATCTTATAACGGTATACCGAAATATCGATATATGTTATCATTATATATAATGGTAATAGATATAATAAAATGTATCTATATATCGACCTTCATCATAAACCCTATAGGGTCTGAACCCTATTTCAGGAACTAGTCCTCTCCAGATTTTAATATGTATGCGCCATGTACCTTAATAATACAAAAATTATAAATAATCGATTAAATATTATCATAAGAAACATTTTTATGGAAAAGCTAGTGACCAGAGTAATATATAAAAGTTCTCTGAGCAGTTATTTCTCGTCGTATTTAATTTAATTAAAATGGTTAAATCTATGTAAAGTATATCATAATATATGGATAGATGATATATATATATATATATATATATATATATTTACTTGTGTTAATCCTTTATAACTTAAATTCCTTATTGGATAATAAATAGTAATGTACAACGTTATACACTATATATATGTAAATATGGGTAATACGGCTTGTAATACGGACCACTAATATATATCTGCAACTATTATTCAAATAAAAATGTACTTTAAAACTTTATTTAATATCATATTTATATTAATAATACTTTTATTTTAATAGTTTCATATATAATTCTAATATATCTATATATAGATAATATCTATTAGATATATCATTATATCAAAAATGTATTGTCAAAAAAAATGTTTATTTAACAATACAATTTAATTCACTAAAATATACAAAACATATTCATAATTAATTATTAAAACTTATATTTTAATATTATTAATTTCCTTAGATCCTGCATATTATACTATATAAAGACATATATATATATATATATATATATATATATATACATATATATATATATATATTATTTCTAATGGTCGCCATCAATATACAGGCACGCATTATAATATATAGTTTAGTGAACGGTTATATATATATATATATATATATATCAGATATATCATATATGTATTATTCAAAATACTATTGCCTAATATTAGCCTATTCTATATATATATATATATATATATATATATATATATATATATATATATATTCTAAGCATAGACTATAAAGAAGGTATACCTATGACTATAGTCAATAAAAAAACACCTTACTTATATAATATATTGATACTTCGAAACCCCAATAAAACTGAAATATTCAGAATTCCTCTTAAAAATCCCTATTATATATAGATATATCTACAAACTATATGTTACTTAGCTTTATCTGTATCTAAGCCTATAGGCTAATGGATATATTATGAAATTCACGTAATTGTACACAATAAGTACGCATCCTAATCCTAATATATATTCAAACATATGTGTTATTATATATACTATAGTATATTTTAATATATTTAAAAATGTTATTATATTCAATATAGTAATTTTATTTATATATTTCTTTTATATTATATTATGACAATTAATCTTATGTACTTACTTATTCTATAGCTCTATTTTAAATTAAGGATTTATGTTAAAAAAATAAATAATCATCATCATCATTATAATATATATATATATATAAAATATAGTTAACTAATCAATACATATTTAATAAGTATACATTAAAGGCTTAATATATATATATATATATATATATATATATATATATAAATTACTCTTTACAATAGTGTACTACATACTAAATACATAATGTTATAGAAGTATGACAGATATTAATTTACTTATTTTTTAGATATTTTAGAAAATATATAAAGTAAATAGTAAGATTATTTATATAAATTACGATTCTGCCATAAATTATATGTATTTTTTAGCAATGTAACAATATCATGAAGTAATACATATACTTTATCGAACAAAATAGTATATATCGGTGAATAATAAATTCTATTAGTAGAACTATATGGTAAGGCCTATAGGCATACAAGTATACTATATGTAAGGTGTTTGAACATTACCGGCGTTTGTATTTGTGTATATTATGGTATGGGTATCTATCATCTTTGATAAATGGGTACGTCTATTTGTGGGACGAAATCACCTCAGAACATGTGTTCTCTACTCGACGCACTATGCGTGTGTAGTATGGGTGATATGTTTGTTTACTAGTTATAACGTATCGCTAGGTAGCGAGCTAGGTGGCCCGCTACCCTATCGCTTATCTACCCTATCTTCCCTATCATATAACGATGATTACTTATTGATGGTAAATGATCGATGTTTATAAGTGTATACACAGAATGTACTCCACTTACACGGTTACACTAATGTATTAGTGTAACGTGACCGGCGCAGTTTGTTATTGTATACATAACAACAACAACAGCACAGAACGGCACTAATAATACTAATATTGCGAGTGTGGTAAGGTCGTGTCCTCTATGTAACTTTTAGAGAAGAGCTAACTAGCTCGCGTTGATGACAATTAGCATATGTTTCTCGTCGAGTATTGCTCATCGTTCTATAGAACAATCTATCATAATAGATTTCCATATGGGTATATATAAATATATATATATATATATATATATAATACTAAATGTTGGCACTCGACATACTTATGCTAATAATAATCTGTCAATTACTCACGGATAACTAAGCACGGTAACGTATGTTATTATTAAGCTATTTTTACTCGTGCGAAAATGATGGAAACCATATAACCGAGAGCGTTTTATCGCCTAAATCTCTGCATGCTATAGCGGCCGCTATCCGAACTAAACTAGAGCAACGACTACACCGGAAACGGTAGCGTTACCTCGTAATGGTTACCCATAAAGCATCACGCCGTAATACCTCATTAAATATCGCTACTAATAATAAATAAACCAAACTATAATAAATATTTACCGTATTCTGGGTTCAAATTTGCTCAAAATATCTAATTATATTTAATATTTTCGGTAAACTTACTAACTAATATATTTAAATTACAATACTATTTATGTATAATTAAGTTTCAAACTAAATATTCATATTTATAGATTTAAATGTATTTTACATTTGTTTATTAACTTCTCCATTATTTCATGCTTTACAACATGAAATAATAAATTTGATGTATTTATTTATATCTAAATATATTTATAAATAGTTATATATGATATATATATATATATATATATATATATATATATATATATATATTATATCTATATAATACTTGTTTTTAAATTAGTTGACGTTTCAGTCACTATTCTTATATGTATTTATTTTGTGAATCATCCAAATTTTGTGAAGTTTCGCCCCATATATTTGAATTGCTACACTGTTACCACCGTTTCTCCGTTCATAATGATATACAATTAATTTGCTGGTGATAACATAACATTAGTGTTTTTCTATATTACTCCTATACTGTATGCTGCTAAGTATCAGAATAGTCGATGCGTGTATTACAGATAATATAAATAAATAAAATTTAATAATATAGAATTTAATCTTGAAATTGTTAATTGTTTAAAAATAAACTCCAGACTACCAATAGTTTTGTAACGTATGGTATAATAACATCAGTATTAAATGAAGTATATATACCTCACACTTTTTTTTGTATTTAGATGTATTATCGAATACTAATAAGTAGTATTTTAATAATCTATAATCATCAATTTAAAAAGGTGAGTTATAAAATTTAAATAATTATCAAACCTATTTCAATAATATGTTTATGAGTATAATAATGTCTATGGTATTAACATATATTATTTCTGCATACTTAATTATTATTTAAAATCCAATAAATTATAAGAAATAATTTATATAGTTTTTTTTATAAGTGGTAGATCAACATATTTACAACATTTTAAAATGTTTTATAATTAAATTAATATTACAAATTCGTCGATATATATATATATATAATATATATTATATATATTTCCTCTTAAAATCATTTGATGTTATTTATCATAAACACGTATTATATATACTAAAATAATACACGTGTATACATTAAAATGTACATTAAAACAATGTATTATAAAGTATAATATTTTTATAGTTTTGTATCTAATTACATGTTTTCAACATTAATGTTTAAACAGTCCTAATGCAAGTGTGTTACATATGGGTATATTGAATTATCTCCAATTATATATGTTTAATATATTAATTATCTTGAATAATATATTTATATAATATTTTCTAAAATTAATTCATAATTAAAATATGCAGTTATGACTCTATAGAGTTTTCCTATATGAAAAGTTACTCCATCTAAATGTTCATAAATTATATTAAAATTGAAACTTTACTTTTTATCCTTTCTACGGCTTAAGTTTTTGTGTATCAAGTTGTAGTGGGATACCCCCTTTAAAATTACTATATGTCCGGCAAGTTTGCGGAAAGTAAGTGGTATCCTACTACAATTGTAGATAACTTTCTAAAAAATCACTTTCTAGCAAATATTTCCGGATATTATTTCCGGAAATACTGGTAGTGGGATACCCCCTTTATATATATTAATTCTCTACAATTATTCGGTATTCAATACAATTATTCTGTATAATACACTAATCAATATATCAGATATATATAAATGTATATACAAATTAAATATATTATCAATCACTATAGAAATTAATTATACAAAAATAATTTAATTTATATTGATTTTGAGGGTGTCTTTTTAGTCAAACACTACAGTGGTGCAGTCGACACACTCCGATAGATAGATAGATATATCAAAAGTTTATTGAATTACTGGTTATATATATAAAGAAAGTTATAATTTTTATATAAACATATAATTATATAAAATATATAAACAGAATATATATATGTGATAACAGTTAGACAACACGACACGATTCAAAAAAACAAGAAATAAACGGAGAAGTAAAATAAAAATAAAACATTGTATTATACGAGCCGTTGAAGCAATATATAGTATCCGACAGTGCAAGTTATCAAATAGGAGAGGTAACAAAACCGAAGGTCTCGGGATGGCAAGGCCCATATGGGATGGATCAATTCCCAAGGGTGGATGATTCCCTAGTAAGTAATTTGGTTGACGTCTCCTGGCGTTAAGCTACCGTAAACTGCTGACAGCAAGCATAATATCAGATACTATATATTGGTACAATTAATACGGAATAACAATAACATTATTGATACATTTGGTGTGAATTAATTTTTCACGGAAAAGGTTTTACAAGATGTAATTGTAAAAGGTAACGCGTTCCAGGAAGAGCAAACTCTATTTCCAAAATAATTCAGATGGGCGTTTGTTCTACACTTCTTCACTTTTCACTTGTATTCAATAGGAAGGAAGGAAGAACCTACATTTAAAATCTAGACACTAATGGTACCACAGCTGGTACCACTATGTATTCGAACCACATTACTAGTGATAGTGGTGTTTCGAGACCGACAATAGTGGTGTTTCGTGTTATTCGTTAGTTTTTCACGCATAATAAGCTGCGGCCATGAACTGAATCATACTGTATGATTCATATATATACGTCGCAATCATGGCGGTAATGTTATTTTTAGGTATGCGCGCATTAAGGTGGAGTGAAATATATGTTTTTTCGAAAATTTATATTGACTGGTCTGCAACCTATAGCTTATTGAATGATAAACATTTTGGTGTAGGTTTTATAATTTATGGTATACTAGAACCTAGTACGATTTTTATACCATAATATACTATATTATACACTATAAAACGCTATATCGAAAATATTTACGCTAACAAATGAGTTAAAAATTACTAATAATGTCTGGATATGCGTAAAAAATTAAAATCACATAAAATATATATTTCCACATAAGATAGCATTTTTTTTTTTTAAATATGTAAAAAAAAAATTCTAGGCACATTTATATAATTGGACATATTTCATAATATTAAATCGTTATTTTGTTAAATAAGTTAAGTTTTTGTGGTATATCAATAAATATATCATATATATATTATATATATAGTAACATTATATATATATATGACTATATAAAATAGTAAATAATTAATAATTAAGTCGTTTTATTAATATAAAGTATTTATAATTAATTAAATTATTATTTATAAATATTATTCCTAGATTTACTAGGAAAAATAGAAATATTATTTTATTAATTTTTTTTTTGTTAAATACTGCTATAGTCATGATTATTAACCATATACTTCACTTTCATTACATTTGAATAATGTATACGTTCAAAAAAAATCGATTGAATTTGATTCCTATGTCCTCAATGTTAAAACATGCTATCTACCCCATGTTAAACTTCTAGGTGATATCGTAATACCTTGCCAGTATCAGTTTTAAACAAAACTTCGGATTTATACTTATTAATACTTCCTCTTATTAACCGTAACCAGTCAATATCAATTTTCGAAAAAACATATATTTCACTCCACCTTAGCGCGCATTTATTTATAAATTATTATACCGCAATTGCTAGTTAAAACAGATAAATTAGTTTATTGGTTGTACATGCAGTGAATACTCGTGTATCTACTTTACAACTATTAACCGTGTCGGCTAATAGTGTCAGCACCACTAGTGTCTGCACAACTATAGTTGCAGACACTATAATGTATGCATTTCTAGGGTCGGCACCACTAGTGGGTGCACAACTATAGTTGCAGACACTATAATGTATGCATTTCTAGGGTCGGCACCACTAGTGGGTGCACAACTATAGTTGCAGACACTATAATGTATGCATTTCTAGGGTCGGCACCACTAGTGGGTGCACAACTATAGTTGCAGACACTATAATGTATGCATTTCTAGGGTCAGCACCACTAGTGGGTGCACAACTATAGTTGCAGACACTATAATGTATGCATTTCTAGGGTCGGCACCACTAGTGTCTGCACAACTATAGTTGCAGACACTATAATGTATGCATTTCTAGTGTCAGCACAACTAGTGTCTGCACAACTATAGTTGCAGACACTATAATGTATGCATTTCTAGGGTCTGCACCACTAGTGGGTGCACAACTATAGTTGCAGACACTATAATGTATGCATTTCTAGGGTCTGCACCACTAGTGTCTGCACAACTATAGTTGCAGACACTATAATGTATGCATTTCTAGTGTCAGCACCACTAGTGTCTGCACAACTATAGTTGCAGACACTATAATGTATGCATTTCTAGGGTCTGCACCACTAGTGTCTGCACAACTATAGATGCAGACACTATAATGTATGCATTTCTAGGGTCAGCACCACTAGTGGGTGCACAATTATAGTTGCAGACACTATAATGTATGCATTTCTAGGGTCTGCACCACTAGTGGGTGCACAACTATAGTTGCAGACACTATAATGTATGCATTTCTAGGGTCTGCACAACTATAGTTGCAGACACTATAATATATGCATTTCTAGGGTCGGCACCACTAGTGGGTGCACAACTATAGTTGCAGACACTATAATGTATGCATTTCTAGGGTCTGCACCACTAGTGGGTGCACAACTATAGTTGCAGACACTATAATGTATGCATTTCTAGTGTCAGCACCACTAGTGGGTGCACAACTATAGTTGCAGACACTATAATGTATGCATTTCTAGGGTCTGCACCACTAGTGTCTGCACAACTATAGTTGCAGACACTATAATGTATGCATTTCTAGGGTCTGCACCACTAGTGGGTGCACAACTATAGTTGCAGACACTATAATGTATGCATTTCTAGGGTCGGCACCACTAGTGGGTGCACAACTATAGTTGCAGACACTATAATGTATGCATTTCTAGTGTCAGCACCACTAGTGTCTGCACAACTAGTGGGTGCACAACTATAGTTGCAGACACTATAATGTATGCATTTCTAGGGTCGGCACCACTAGTGGGTGCACAACTATAGTTGCAGACACTATAATGTATGCATTTCTAGGGTCTGCACCACTAGTGTCTGCACAACTATAGTTGCAGACACTATAATGTATGCATTTCTAGGGTCGGCACCACTAGTGTCTGCACAACTATAGTTGCAGACACTATAATGTATGCATTTCTAGGGTCGGCACCACTAGTGGGTGCACAACTATAGTTGCAGACACTATAATGTATGCATTTCTAGGGTCTGCACAACTAGTGTCTGCACAACTATAGTTGCAGACACTATAATGTATGCATTTCTAGGGTCTGCACCACTAGTGGGTGCACAACTATAGTTGCAGACACTATAATGTATGCATTTCTAGGGTCTGCACCACTATAGTTGCAGACACTATAATGTATGCATTTCTAGTGTCAGCACAACTAGTGTCTGCACAACTATAGTTGCAGACACTATAATGTATGCATTTCTAGGGTCTGCACCACTAGTGGGTGCACAACTATAGTTGCAGACACTATAATGTATGCATTTCTAGTGTCAGCACCACTAGTGGGTGCACAACTATAGTTGCAGACACTATAATGTATGCATTTCTAGGGTCTGCACCACTAGTGTCTGCACAACTATAGTTGCAGACACTATAATGTATGCATTTCTAGGGTCTGCACCACTAGTGGGTGCACAACTATAGTTGCAGACACTATAATGTATGCATTTCTAGGGTCGGCACCACTAGTGGGTGCACAACTATAGTTGCAGACACTATAATGTATGCATTTCTAGTGTCAGCACCACTAGTGTCTGCACAACTAGTGGGTGCACAACTATAGTTGCAGACACTATAATGTATGCATTTCTAGTGTCAGCACCACTAGTGTCTGCACAACTATAGTTGCAGACACTATAATGTATGCATTTCTAGGGTCTGCACCACTAGTGTCTGCACAACTATAGTTGCAGACACTATAATATATGCATTTCTAGGGTCAGCACCACTAGTGGGTGCACAACTATAGTTGCAGACACTATAATATATGCATTTCTAGGGTCAGCACCACTAGTGGGTGCACAACTATAGTTGCAGACACTATAATGTATGCATTTCTAGGGTCTGCACAACTAGTGTCTGCACAACTATAGTTGCAGACACTATAATGTATGCATTTCTAGGGTCGGCACCACTAGTGGGTGCACAACTATAGTTGCAGACACTATAATGTATGCATTTCTAGGGTCAGCACCACTAGTGTCTGCACAACTAGTGGGTGCACAACTATAGTTGCAGACACTATAATGTATGCATTTCTAGGGTCTGCACCACTAGTGTCTGCACAACTATAGTTGCAGACACTATAATGTATGCATTTCTAGGGTCGGCACCACTAGTGGGTGCACAACTATAGTTGCAGACACTATAATGTATGCATTTCTAGGGTCAGCACAACTAGTGTCTGCACAACTATAGTTGCAGACACTATAATGTATGCATTTCTAGGGTCAGCACAACTAGTGGGTGCACAACTATAGTTGCAGACACTATAATGTATGCATTTATAGGGTCGGCACCACTAGTGTCTGCTATATATATAATTATATATATTAAATTAAATATATATATATATATTAAATATATTATATATAATATATATTACTATAAACTTATATATATATATATATATATACAGTCAACTCTCGGTAAGTCGGACTACGGATAAGTCGGATTTATCGATAAGTCGGACACATTTAGTTGGTTTGGTTGGATTTGTATCTAGTTCCATGTTAAATTAATCGGATAAGTCGGATAAGTTGGATTGGATAAGTCGGACTTTCCTATAAGTGGGACACATATTATTGTAATTTTTATGATTTTATACTGGATAAGTCAGACTTTTTATAAATTGTCAGAAATGTTTACTTTAAATAATGAATATTATAATTTTAGTAAGCAATATTATTGAATACAACATTTTATGTTGTTGATTATAGCATAATTCCACGTTTCGGTAACCATTTAACTCGCGCTGCGCATTTCATGTCTTATTTGCATAATATTCTGAATCTCGGATAAGTCGGACATCTAGCTAAGTCGGACACTTTTCCCGGTCCCTTGCGAGTCCGACTTATCGAGAGTTGACTGTATATATATATCCATTTTATTAATTTATTAATTATTTTATTGATATAATTTTATAATTTATATCTTTTTTACGAGTTATTTTATTATGTATTTTAATCAATGTTATTTACAAAAAATTGGAAATGTTGACTCAGTTTAATATTAGTTGAATATAAAATCAATCAATAATGTATTATGTAAATGTAATGTAAATGTATTATAATTACTTATTTTAATAATATAATATTTAATAAAGTATATTTGATATATTAATTTATATAATTAATAATATTTGTATATATGATTATAGTTATATATATATATGTACATATTTATGTTAGTATTTATTTTATATATTGTTGATGTATGTGCACACTTCATCCACAATATGGATGAAGTATGATGTAATATAAATAACCAAATATATTCATATATAATAATTATTTTGTTATAATATATATATATATATATATATATATATATATATATATATATATATATATATATATATATATATATATATATATATATTCTAACAACATTATTATAAATAGAATATATTATAAATAGTATTATCATTATTATTATTATTATTATTATTAATAATAATATGTAACTGTTGTATGATAATATATATATATATATATATATATATATATATATATATATATATATATATATATATATATATATATATATATATATATATATACAGTTATCGATTCCTCTACTAACCAGGCGTGGTCTTCATTTGCAAATGAGATATTCTCTAAACGGTATCCATCATATGATGCACTAATACATTGATCATAATTACCTGTCAATCAAATAATCACCCTAGCGGGACAGCCACGGTTTATCTATGGACGGTTGCATAACGATTTATCTTTCAATTAATCAGCGTCCGTTATGTTACGCCGTGATCGCCATCACCTCGTATTACGTAACGGGGTTCGATAATCAACGAGAAACCGAGAGAAAACAGCTGACCTTTGACCTAATTAAGTATATCCGCCTCCTCCTCCTCCGCCAATTAGCGTTGATGATTATACGGATAGATGAGGACCCCGGTCGTAGTGGTGAATTCCGTAGCTGACGTTGAAGGTGTGAGAAACGTGACTACTCGTGTGGGCTGCGGCTATACAACGAACAATAGACCGTGTGTTATATTTTATGTAACACTACAGTGGGGAGTTTAGAGCCAATGCACATCGTAGCGCTATAGTGCTCTCTGTGCTATGTTATAGCTAGCGCCGGTAACCCATTAATATTTCTAGATAGTGTCAGAGAAAGTACATTATTAGCATATTTACGATGCACTACTGCTACAGTTATATACATATGTATATATATATATATATATATATATATATATATATATATATATGTATGTATGTATGTATGTGAGTGTGTGTGTGTGTTTATAATTGTTCATTGCATATAGATTTCAATATTCATATTAAATATTCACCTACCATATATATGAGTTATATATATATATATATATATATATATATATATATATATATATATATATATATAGTTACCATATATGAAGCATATATGTATATATATATATATATATATATAATAATTATATGTGAATATGTTATAATCATATTAAATATTGTATATATGAGTAATTAATATAATATCTTATATAAGGGGTATGTAGATTTTTCCTATAGGACACCTTCTATATATCACTTCTATAGAAGTGATATATCATTCGCTCCTAATCAATATATTATAATTCTCCTCCTTATTTGACTTCCCTACTAACACTAAGACGCCCACTATAGTGTTATAACTATAACTACCCACTATAGTTATAACTTCCTTACGCTCAATTGCCGAAATTTCCTTAATTTGACCTCATGTCTCATACATGAAATACCATAAACGCGCCTTCAGTTCTATTCTTCCATCCTTATGAAACTCCCTCCTTGTCTCTATTATATAAATCCATTCACGAATGTCCTTTATTACACACCTAAAAACTTACATATCATCAATGTAATATATTCACTTATTTTAATCTTACAACATTACTATTTTTATAAATTATATTATTTCATCGTTTTGTTTATTTATTTATTAATTAATTTAATTATTTATCTATTTATTGTTCTTATTCTATATTGTTATAGGCATGCATATACGATGAATATATATATATATATATATATATATATATATATATATACGATGCATGCAGTGCATTTACTAGGGGTAGTCATACCTATGATAAGTACTAATAAACATTATTATCATCATCATCATAGATTGCAAAATATGTTTAAATATAACTTCAAATTAGAATTATGTTTATAGACAGTTATATTATATATAATATCTATAGATAGGTACCTATATAATAATATGGAAATCTAATAAGTATTATTTAAATATAAACCTAAACTATAGTGTATACATGTAAACTAACATACACTGTAAAACATTAGGGTACAAGAGTAGTAAAAATTAGGGTGTAAACCATGTATGTATAGCCGTACCCTAATTAGGGTCCATCATGCTATAAATGAATACTTGTACCCTAAAAAGATTGATGTGTACCCTAGAAAATTTAAGTCTTCTGTACCCTAAATGTACCCTAATTTATTAACGATGTTGTACCCTAAATTATTATTGATGTCGTACCCTAATTTATTAACTATGCTGTACCCTACATTATTATTGATGCCGTACCCTAATTTATTATTGATGCCGTACCCTAATTTATTAACAATGTTGTACCCTAAATTATTATTGATGCAGTACCCTAATGTATTATTGATGCCGTACCCAAAATTATTATTGATGCCGTACCCTAATTTATTATTGATGCCGTACCCTAAATTATTATTGATGCCGTACCCTAATTTATTAACGATGTTGTACCCTAAATTATTATTGATGCCGTACCCTAATTTATTATTGATGCTGTACCCTAAATTATTATTGATGCCGTACCCTAAATTATAATAGTCTAGAATGATAACAAACACATCATGGAAAGACAAGATTACCAACATACAAAGTACATGGAATGCCAAAGATCAATTGGGTAATTAAACAAAGAAAATTGCAACTAGCAGGACACTGCATAAGGTACACAACTTAATTTTATGGAAGACAAAGAACGGCATGCCATACAACATACGAAACAGGGAGACAACCCACAACATCTATATACATCATAAAGAAACACTTGGTCTGTTAAGAAGACAAATTATAAACACTAATGACGGACCGAGAAAAATGGAAAATAATAACATGATATGGTCGCGTGAGAACTCTGTAATTAGGTATTAATAAATAAATAATTAATCTTAAATTATATTTATTGTAGAAATCATTTCCCCCAGGTCCTCCACATTCGTCTTTTCAGATACCTATAGAACAACAATAATTAATAAATATTGAAGTGAATGTGTATTATACAATAACTAAAAATGAAACTGTCTATATTAACATCATCAAGTTACTTTGTCCTCCTATTGACCCTTTGTTGCATTTCCTTTAGCACGTCTCCTCATCTAGGACTTGGTAGGATTTTAAATGTTCTTTGCATATAGCTGATGGAAATATAATAATAATTAATAAATATTTAATTGAAGTTTTATTTATACTTTTTTTTTTTTTTAATGTCTATTAGTAATAAATATATAGATATTGTGTAGGGATAGGTCAGGATGGTATTTGTAAATGATACGTCTTTTTTAATGTTTGGAAAAGTTATTTCATGTTTTAATGATGTTAGAATATTGCTTTATAGTTTATGAGTATATATTGTATATATAATAATTGTAATATATATATATATTTATATATATATATATATGCATCCATATAAAAACTATATTTAATACATATCTAATTAAAATTTCTTTGACAAATTAAAGTATGTTCTCATAGGAACAACCTTTTTTTACAAAATATAATACTAATCACTGTGAAATATATATATATATATATATATATATATATATATTATATTGAATGTTATATCAACTATTAATGACCAATAGTGTTTATTGTTAACTCATGTTTTATATAAACAGGTCAACCATAATAATTATTATATTTGTAATATTAATTTATATAAGAAATATACATTAAATAATAATATCAATTATATAAAAACTCACCATTGTTGCATATTCCTCCTCAGATTGCAGTGAGTTATCTATATCTAGTAAATACCCAGTTGACGCAACTGCAACAGACACTAGATATAATAACCTCGAATGTATTATTATTTACCTTGTTCTGAGAATATATTAAATATAAATTAAATGATATACATATTATATTATTATATATATATTAAATAATTCAAACACATTATTTTTCCTGTTGAATTATTCTCTTTTATATAATTATTGTAACTAGTTATTAAAAATAAATTTACATAGGATACTCAAATTTTAATTATTCATTATATATATATATATATATATATATATATATATATATATATATATATATATATATATATATATATATATATATATATATATATATATATAGTATACTAGAGTATATAATAATAGTATAAATATGTATCTTATAAGATCTTATATTATATATAAGAAACTTTATACAGTTAATATCATATATGATAATACTATATAAAGTATAGAATTGTAATTAGAAAAATCCACTATATTATATTAATTACTGCAGTTATATATATAATAGAGTATATTATACTTTTGAATTAGCATACGAAAAATCATAAAATAACTATAATATTAAATCTATAGTTATTAAGTAATTATTAAGTAACCTTATCTTTATTTTCATTGTAAATTAATTTTTCAATAATTCACAAACTTCCATCATAAAATATAAGATTCCCGCATCTATTTTAGGACATATTATATTATATATTTAATTATACATTTTATAATCTATATTTGATAAGGATAGAATGATATTGATAATATTTGTACAACAGTTAACATTATTTATATATATATATATATATATATATATATATATATATCTATTATTAATATTATTTAAATTTAATTACATTGTGAGCTAAAAATAAAATAAATAATTGACCATTTATGGATATATAGTATAGTATACTACTATATATAGTATAGTATAATACTATCCATGGACTAATAACATATAATTGCATATTTATTTTATATAGATATTTAACTAATGTTATTAATTATATAACTAAATTACCTGTTTGATTAGTTTGCCTAGTAGCACTACCTAGTAGCCTACATCAATATATTCGTTTATATATTTGTGTATATACGTTATATGCGTTATCATCCCCATCAATTCACTATTCCTCTCCGGCAGTTTTTATAATATTTTAAATGAAATTTGAAATTCTGCAAATAATTCATCAGTTTCCTGCATATTAATATATAGCATATAGTTATCATGATTTATAATATATATATATATATATATATATATATATATATATATATATATATATATATATATATATATATATATATATATGTGTGTAATAAAGTGAATGTTCTAATACAGTTTATTAATCAAAGTAAATACCTGTTGAACATAATAATAATATAACATAATAATAATTATAATAATAAGAATAATAGTACCTACCCGATGAGATGCAGACCGAAGAATGAAGCAATCTCACCGAGTGGAATTTATTCTATAGAAAAATTACGAAATATACTTTACAGACGATAAAAATATAAAATATCAGAAAAATAAACATTTATATGGTTATGTAATTAACACAGAGCGAGACACCGAAATATAGTTTAAAGTTTTTATGTAGATATATCGATTTCTGTTACGTAATGCTAAATGCATTTAAATGTATATTACATTAATCGATATATCTACAACTTTGACTTTATAACATATATATATAATTATATAATTATATTCTAACAATTTAATTATATATTTTGTAAATAATATATAAATATATTATAAAATTATATATTATATACATTTTATATTATTATATATATATATGATATAATTTGTATATATATATATATATATATATATATATATATATATATATATATAATATAAGTATAAATACCTTATGTATATTGTACTGTGTTAAAAAATAGATGCTTATCATGTTGAGTGTAGATGGACATAGAATATGTTAATAAATACAATGGAATTATGTATATATATATATATATATATATACTCGAATAATTATAAGTATTTGTATATAAAATATAAGAAATATGTATATGTATACATATTTCCCCATGGGGAATCTATATAGTTTCTCAAAACTAGTTTAATTGCAATTAGAAGCAATAAATGCTATGTCTATAATAATATAATACAACAATAAGTAGACTGTTATATTAAGGATATTATGAAGGATACTATTATGAAATATATTTCTTATACATTTTATTTTCAATCAAATATAAACTTAATTTTAAAATGTTATGGTATAACTTATTTTATTTCCATATTGTATACCATATAATTCATAAAGTTATACCATTATATTTAATAGCTAATGGTATAAATACAGATTACGAATGTTATACCATATAATTCGTAATCTTATACCATTTAAATTAAGCTATAAGGTATAACTAAAAAAACAAATGTTATACTATACAATTTGTGATCTTATACCATTTCAATTAAACTATATGGTATAACTAAAAAAATCAAATGGTATACCATATAATATGTGATTTTATACCATTTAACGTAATTGTATGGTATACCTCGTATTTCCATATGTTATACCATATCATTCATAATGTTATACCCTTATTTGTAACAGTGTATAGGGTATCAACTATAGTTGAGACTTATAACCACCACCCCGCGCGTTTATTATATTATGGTACATTTGAGTAATGTTATATTTTTGAACATGGTGTACCCTAACAAATAGATATTATGTACCCTAAAAATGTATAGTGCTGTACCCTAACGATTTTGTATATATTGTACCCTAATTAGGCTACATCACTATCATTTTTCATTTTTTGATACAGTGTACCCTAATTAATAGCATTGATGTACCATAAATAAACGTTGCATCGTACCCTAATGCATTTGTTAATGGTGTACTCTAATTAGGGTACATCACTCATAATATTCGATTTTGCGATTACCGTACCCTATAAAAATGAGTTGTTGTACCCTAATTGTTTACAGTGTACACATATTACTATAGATTTGTTTACAAATGCTCATGAATACTTGAATTATAAATGTATATTAATATAAGTATAGTATATAGTTACATTGTATATATATATATATATATATAAATATTTACATTTATATTAAAAATCAATTTTATAAGCATTAATTTAAAATAAATTAAAAATATCGGTATTTCTTAACAGGGATTCGAACTAAGACATGTATTATATTATATTGATATAACGATCGTTAGGTAATATCCATGTCAGCTATCGAAAGTATTTGTATGTGATTGTGTGTATGTATGTATGTATTTGTGAATAAAATTGAATATATTCATACTGTATACATTATTGGTTTGGTAATGAATAATTGGTCACCCTATACTAGAGAGCAATGCTATAGCAATGGTATACCTTACAATAGTTTTTAAATTGAAAAATGAAAATAGGCATGACGTATACGTATATATATACATATAAAATATATTATTTCAAAAATTGTCGAATTGAAATAGTTTCATTATACGTAGGTTTAAGTAGTTTCATTATACCTATAAACATATATATATATATATATATATATATATATATATAAACACTTTTGTTCTTAAATATTCATCGCCTTATAAGGTATACTTTAAGGTATATATACCTCAAAATTCCTCGATCACAATATCAACCAATAGTTCCCATCCTCATACTCGTAGTTCCAATAAAATCTTCGTGAACTTGTTATAAAGTTATCAATGTATGTATGACATAGACATAAAATATACATAATATAAATTTATTATTTTCTAGCATGGAAAAAATGTCTACATAGTGTTGTACAATTAGTAGAATTATGTGCGCTAAACCACAAAGTGCCGATGTGGAAAGAATTATATCTGCAAATAATTGTCTTAAGTATGAATATAGAAATACAATGAAAATATAAACTGAGAATAATCAATTATATATTCATTATAATATTCCGGATCTTGAAAATTGGAATCCAAGACCTGCAGTATACCTATAGGTAGTACCTACTAGGTACCTATTAGCTTGGTTAGTTATTCAATTAAAAAGTCATTAATAATATTTTAGCCATCATTCAATGAAATTTCAGATTAACCTAAAGTGTTTAGGATAAATAAATGAAATAATAGACAACATGATAGAGAGCATGGTAAAACATAAGGTTATTTCAAGGGAATTTGTTCTGGTCCAGGAAAACATAAATATGAAGAAGAAAATGAAATTCCTTTTAAAACAATAAGATTATAAATATAGCACAATAAATAATAAATATAAACGCTTCATCTTTAAAATATATTTTGTAGTCATACGTTTTTGTTGTAATTATCAGTATTTCAGCCTACATTCATCCTATATTAATATATCTACCTATGCATTGTAATAATTATACAAAACTATAAAATATCAATTGATAAATAATTATATATTTATGTGCAGTCAATATTATTCCTTAATGAGAAGCATATAAACGTGATTATTTAATGTCAATAATTATTTTACATTAATGTTACTAGAAATAATAAATTATTAAATATTATATTTATTTGTAATTATATATATAAAGTAAATAGGTTATAAATAAAAGTAATACGGTTAGTATTATAGAGGAGTTTGTTGGTAATCGTCGGATTTACTTAACAAATCGATTAATAAATCTAATTTATGTTCCACTCTATTTAAAATGGACTCTAGTATCTGAGAATGTTCGGTTATCACGTCTAGTTTTGTAATCAGTGTCGTTATATCCGCACCGTTATCGTCATTACTTCCCAGTATCGTCGACATCTCATTTCCGGGTTCAACTATGCTATCCAATGAGCATTCGCCGTGTTGTGTTCGTCTTCTCTTTGAAGGTAGGACATGCATTGTTTGGTCATCGGTAGAGGTAGATGCAAAGCTTGTATCCACAGCTGGTACAGGTGTACAGGAACTTTGTGTATTCGTAGTATCATCATCTTCAGTGTTATCTATATATAACATAAATGTACATAGGTTACATAAAAGTATACACAATACACCTATACACCATAATACACCTATACATAAAAGTAAATAATATATATATATATATATATATATATTATAATAATAAATTTATTTAATTGCAATTAATTTAATTATTTATTTAATTTATTTAATAACACATATAATAATATCGGATACACATTATATATATATATATATATATATATATATATATATATATATTATTTGTATATTATTAATGTTACCTGTTACAGCTAGATTTGGTGGATGACTCAATCCTAGAAATGAATGTATTTCGTTGTAGTAGACGCAGGCTGGGGCATTAACATCAGAAATGTTGTTACCACTCTCTTTTAAATAATCGTTAAGCTGAAATAATAATAATGCATTATCTATATGTACTGTTAGAATTATTAATTATATCTAAAATAACATAATATTGATATTATTAGTGAGAATAATTTCTACATTATTCCTGAAATAGATCAAATAAGATAATATTGTGTGAATAATAAAATGACATGTATGAAATCATGATTCTACATATATTTATATATATATAATATTATAATATACAAATAATATTATATAATATATTAAAATTCATTCAATAATTTCTAGAATTTACGTAATTTTTTTTTTTAAATTAAACTTTAAAAAAAAACTACCTAAAAATAATTTTTAATTTATATTTAATACATTAATATATTACGATATAATTAAAATAGAGTATATATTATATATATATATATATATATATATATATATATATATATATATATATATATATATATATATATATATGTATATATAATTAAATTAATATATACATCAATATATTCAAGATACTATATTGATGTATATATTAATTTAATTATATATACATATATATATGTATATATATATATATATATATATATATATATATATATATATATATATATATATATATACATATATATATGTATATATAATTAAATTAATATATACATCAATATATTCAAGATACTCATAAATGATTCATTAATGTTATCAATATAGGTGATATATAAGATACATTAAATTTAAATTGATAATTACTAATAATATTAGGAGCTTCTATAATAATAATTACATTTTTTAATATTTATATATAAATGTATATATACAGTTCCTAAATGGTATATCGGTCAGGTTTTTTTAGAGATATTTGGATTATTTGGTTTTATTTTAATTTGTGAGGTTTCATTGAGGTTTTTTGTGTTTTTTGGGTTGTTCATTTATTCGATAACAAATATAAAAATATTAATTCTTAATAAGTATAATTTGTTATTATAATTATGTATATATATATATATATATAATATTATTTGTATTAATAAGAATTCTTATTAAATTATAATGTCATCTTCTAATAGAAATCTTTAAGGGGATGGCACACGACGCCCGCCTCTCTATGTATATAGATAGCAAATAATGGGTCTACGCAAAACTAGGCGCGCAGATTTCTATTCATTGAATTGAGCTAATTTTTGTTATATTCTATTCATTAAATGTATACACATACTATTACAGGACGTAATTTTTATAATATATATTATATAACATATATATATATATGCACACATTTTATTTTTTTAATTTACGGAATTTCTATAGAAATTGTTATTTTTTGCAACTATACATATACAAATTTAGAAAATTACGCCTGTAATAGTATTCATATATATGTTATTTATATAATGCAATAAAAATTAGTAGAATACATATACTAGTTTTTGTTATACCTAAGTTTATACACACATACCTAGCGCGAAATAATTATTCTGAGAAAACAGCATTTGAAAGTTGAAAGTATACACATCTATTGATTTATTGATCTATAACAATTTAGAAATCAATTTTATGGCATTTCTAGATTGAATTCGCAGCTGATATTTATACAGATACTAAAACACACTACATTTATTAATATTATGGAATACAAAATAAATACAAAATAATTTTTTTTTTATCATTTTGAACACTGGGACATCCCCTTAAATCAGAATAAAAGTATCTGAATATCGCACATTATATTATTAATAATTAAATATTTGGTTTATTAAACGTATAATTTAAATTATTTAATGTATAATTTATTAATATATATTAACATATATATGTTATCGAAAAAACTCAAAATCTATAAAAAAAACCCCAAGATATATCAAACGGTTTTAACTAGTGATGTAAATGATGCTGAGCTTTTGATGCCGAGCCGAGACTTTCATTTTCGGGAAAAACTGAGCCCATGCCGATCCAATACTTTAGTCAAACGAGCCGAGACTCTAGTCAAATAATCCAGAGACGAGATGAGACTCTTACAAAACATAATCGAGCCGAAATTATGCTTTTTTGAAGTTACACTTTAAACATAATTTGTATATATTTATCCATATTTTTATTAATGTTTCCTATTTCATGTTACATAATATTAATTATATGTATCGATATGTGGCTATTTTGTTTATAATATACTAATATATTCATATAGTATACGAATATTTTATAAATTACAAAAATAATCGTAGTTATATAATTTAGATATATTAATATGTTTACATAAAAATAAAGATTTATAAAAAACATTAAATTTCTTTATATAAATATGTTATTATTTTTTAATTAGATTTCATATATGTCATAATTTTAATATTTAATAGCCTATGTCTAATAGGTATGATAATATCTTAATTATTTTATATTTTAATTCAATTGTAATCCCCATTTATATTATCTTATTATTGTAACTAAAATTATTTTGATAACTAAATATTATTATTTATTTTAGTTTATACACGTTTTAAATGATAATTAATAAAAGTTTTGTTTATAATAACAAGGTAATATGAGATAAAAAATAAAATGTTAATATATGCTCGTGATATATTAAATAATAAAAATTCTTTATAAATCATAGGTAATTATAAATAAATGAGTTTTTAATAATGTCTTTAATAACATGGTCTTAAATCAATATCGAGCTTGTTCCACTCGATAGGTGCCTATACTAAATTATCAATTAACACTCAGATATTTTTTTCCTTATCTGATAGTTTGTATTGTTATGCCTATATTATGTATTGTAATGAAATTATTTTCGTTTGATATACAAAACAATGCTTCTGGTAACTGACACTGAAACTATATTGAGCTTATGAAAACTGAGACTAGCACTTAAATGATGCCTTTAATAAGAATGAGTTAATAGCAATGCATTTTATAGAGACTGCATGATTCTTTAGGTAAACTATTCTGAGACTTAAACATTTCTATTGTTATTTACATTTAGACTGCATTGATGCTTTGGGTAACCGAGAATGATACTGCATCGATGCTTTAGATTTGAGCATCATTTACATCCCTGGTTTAAACCCAAACACACAATTATAAAACCTAATGTCGGTAACCACTGGGTGTACTTTACTATGATGTAATTATGGTGTATATGTATATGTTAATATTCATATTAGTGTAATGTTAGAATAGACGATTCATGTAAAATTAAATTGTCAATTTCTATAGAAATTTAAATATAAAATCAATTCATGAATGTAAAATGTATTGAATAATAAATTGAATTGTATAAATAATTTTAATTTTATGCTCTTTATATATTAGCCTATAGGCTACTTTTAGGCTATAACATTTGTAATAGTATTTATAAAATGGTAGGTGTATATAATAACCTACATATATAACAAATCGATGAACTATAGTTATATATATATATATATATATCATAATATATGTATGTATATTGATGGCGTTCAGTATAAATCACACATTAGAATATATATATATATATATATATTCAATACTAATAATTTTACGATACGTCATATATGTCTATATATTGTATAATATGCAGGATAATAAAGGAAATAAATAATATTAAAATATAAGTTGAAAATATTAACTTTAATAATTAATTATGAATATGTTTTGTATTTGTAAAATATACATATTGTATATATTTGTGCATTAAATTGTATTGTTAAACAAACATTTTAATTTGTAAATTATTTTTTGATAAAATGATCTATTTTAGAATAATATATGAAATTATTAAAATCAAATTAATATTAATATAAATGTGGTGTTAAATAAATCTTTAAGGTACATTTTTATTTGAATAATAGTTGCAGAAATATATTAGTGTCCCGTATTACAAGCCGGTCCGTATTACCCATATTTACATCTATATAGTGTACAACGTTGTGCATTAATATTCATTATCCAATAAGGAATCCAAGTTATAAATGATTAACACTAGTAAATAGAGGACAATACTGATTACAGATATATAAACTTGGTTATAATAATAGCCAATAAGATTATATAACACTGGTAAAGATGTATATATACTATATATACTATATGTACTATAGTACATATCTATATTGTATACAATATATAAAAGTAACTGTTATATTCATGTATAAGCACTATATAACAACAATACAAATTATTGTATGTATTTTATTATATCAATATATATATATATATATATATATATATATATAAATAATATAAATATATATTTATAACATATTTCTAAGGAAATGTCCTTAATAATTAAAATTATATTCAAAACATCAGATTTTCATTACATTCCCAAAATAAAAAAACCTTCCTTAAGTACACGATATATTTTATAGTTACTTAGTTTACTCATCAATCTCATGAGAAAGTTGAATTATTTACATATTAATTAATATGTAAATAATTCAACTTTCTCATGAGATTGATGAGTAAACTAAATAACTATAAAATATATCGTGTACAAAAAAACTATGTTTTTATTATTTTAATTAAAATATTGATTTTTATCGAATTAATAATGCAATTGAACAATTGTTCATAAATTGTCTTTATAAAATGTTAATATTTCAAAAACTCGTTAATATTACTATAATTTTTTTAATTATTTATAAAAAGTAGGAATACCTATAAAATATTCAATTAATCTGAAAATTATATTAAAATATCTAAAATATTTTATAATATTATAAAATTTAAATATAGAAAAAAATATACAAAATCTAAAATAAATTAACTTTGAACTAATAAATGTATTATATATTTGATGAATATATCAAAAATAGTTAATATATCTTAATATACCTTATGTAGAAATTAAAAAATATAGTAATATATATTTATATTCATTTGATCACTTCGATCAAATACAAATAAGTATAATGGTATCCAACAATATGATTGGGGTGGACTAGTCCGTTATTTAGCTAAAGAACGGTCAAGAAACACGAACAAAAATGTATTATTTATTTGAAAAATAGATTAGATACTTTACAGAATGATATAGATCAACACGTGACCACATCGAACTCCATATATCGTCAAAACATTTAGAGAATTTACACGGTCAAAAGATGTTAGATAGGGGAATTATGTCTAATACGGGCCAGTGTGTAATACGGGCCACTGCGATATCTCAGTAACTATTGTTCAAATCAAAAAAAAATATATACAAGATTTATTCAGTATCACATTTCTATTAATAAGGGGTATTTTTTATTTTAATATGTGCATTCATAATTCTAATATTGATCATTATATCAAAAAAATAGTTTACAAATGAAAATTTACTAAATAATAATTTATTTATCAATAATTGTCGTTGATAAATCTACTATTAATTAAATATTTCAAAGCACCATTGGAAATTTTAATTAAATACGAAGAATATAAATGTATAGATTTTACTTTATATTCAATATTAAGTGTGTGAGGGGTTTTTTAACAGGTGTTTCAAATGTTTGCAATACGGGCCACCTAATTGTTAGTAATACGGGCCACATGACCAATGAAAATGCTTGATTCTATGTCACTATTTTACAATATAATATCACTGAAATAAAATTATTATAAGTGCGTGCGACATCGTGCGTATATTCATACCATCGATATAAAGTTTCTTTATATCGAATATTCATATATGCGTTTATTGATAGATCGAACTATTATGATAGTGGTTATAATGAATGTGTACATTATTATCATAGAAATTACAATTAGGTGATTCTAATATATATTATTATTACACTGTATATATGCGTGTTCACGTATACTTATATGTATGTTATATATATATACATACATATATACACTGTATTGGCATGAATGCGTATACGCATATATGCGTATATATGAGTATATATATACTCATATACGAATATCCATATGTATTGATATATAAAGGCATATTATATGTTTAAATATATATGCATTTATAATATTGTACATATATTTTAATATATGAGGGGGAATATGTGTAATCGTATATGTACGATTATATTATATATATAACCAAATATATATACTCATATATACAAATATATATACTCAATATATAAAATATACATACTCATATATATATATATATATATATATATATATAACTTTTGTAAATGTGATATTATTTATAATTATATAAGTGTATCAATTTTAATATTAAATAAAAAATCATAATTGGTATCTATAGATATCTATAATTATCTATTATAATCGATAATAAATATTATATTGAAATATAATTGATATAATATAATATGTATATATAATGATATAATAAAATATAATAGTCATATAATAAGTAATATAATAAGTATTAAAGGATAATGTAAAATTTAATATACAGTATACTGTATTATATATAATTAATATTATCTAAAATTAGTGAGATCGGAAATTATTGTTAGCTCATCGAGAGCTCATCCTATATATCTAGCGAGGCAGCAATTATATTTATGTGCATTGTTTGTTTATAATATAATTGTGAAATAAAGTCGTATACGTAGATCTATAGATGTTACAATGTGTTTAATTTAAAGTAATTATAATATGAATTACTGATTTATTAATGTGTGTATTAATAATATATAATGTATACGATGTAATTATTATACAATGTAATTATTTCTATGGTATTAATATTATAAACCATATGTTTGCTAAATAGTTTATGTATACAATTATATGTTTATGATTATATGATATTATTTATAATACATAATTTATAATAATTATATATATATTTGTCAATAAATAATGAATGTTATCTCATTCCTAATTTCCATTCATTATTATATGGTTTTATATCATATTATTCTAAATATATATATTTACCTATAGGTTGTATATATTTTCACCGTTGCATTAATTTCCTAAGTCATTTGATAGAAAATAATTATAAAATGTAACATAGTCTCAAGAAACACATGCGTATGAATGTTTACATTATTCTGCATAGTATACCTCATATAGAACAATTAAAGTTACGCTCTATCGATATTCTATAGAATTTATTTAATGAATTTTATTGTTAACTTTTTTCATTGTTATTTCTATTTTATTTATTTCATCTAACTTGATGTAGTTATATTATAATATTTATATATTGCTCAATTTTGTAACAACATTTTTGTTTATTCATATAAATTATTCTTATATTTATTTATCGACATTTTCACTTAATATTTATTTTATATTGTATACAACATTTTCAAATGTATTCAGTGAATAATATTCACTAATACAAAACATATATAATTAATTATTAAATTTAGTTTATATTTGTAGTTTATATTTTTTAATTATATTTTAATATTGTTAAATTATCTATATCCTGCATACTGTACAATATATATAGACATATATAATGCATCGTAATATTATTAATGTATAGATATTATATTATATATATATATATATATATATATATATATATATATTATGTGTGCCTATAGGCGTTATAACGCAGTTCGATATACATGAACCATAGATTTATAGTTTACATGTAAACTATAAATCTATGACAGGCACACATTATAACATATAGTTCAGTGAAAAGTTTTATTTTATATTTACAATTCTAAATACTATTCTATTAATCAATAATACAATTAAAATTCGCCATACAATTCAACATATTATTATGCAATACATTTTGATTCATTTGATTTCTATAGAAATCGATATTTTTTTATAAATATATTTTACATGTTTCGTATATTTTAACATTACATTGATATTCATATTAATATATTTATTATAAATATAACTTTATTAATGAAACATGTCTACACCTAATACCATCTAGGAACGCTAAACAGTTCCTAGATGGTATTAGGTGTAGAAGTAAAATTATTATATATAATCACTTATCTATTAATTAGTATACCCTCACAATATATTGATAATAATAAATATTAGTAATCGATAATAAGATCATTTAATAATTATATTTCCGTATTCAATATATAACAAATATATTAATTATCATATTTTGTGTTCAAAAAATGAATTTAAATTAAAATAAATTAATGACACACATTAATTATAATAAATACAATACAATAAATATAATTCATTTTAAGATTTGCAGTTACATGTATATATTTTAGGTTTAGATCAAATAATTTTTTTAAATATTAACCTAATACTATTTAAATATATCACCCTCGTATTTTAAATATATAAACTACAAATAATATACATTCAATTATACTAATACTACTACTACTACTACTACTACTACTACTACTACTACTACTACTACTACTACTACTATAGTAGTATACTACTACTACTACTACTACTACTACTACTACTACTACTATAGTAGTATACTACTACTACTACTACTACTACTACTACTACTACTACTACTACCAATTATTAAAATTAAATTATGTAATCTATTATTTATTTTATTCCTATATATATATATAGAAATAATGTAGAAAGTATCTACTAGATACGTAGGTTACATTAATAGGTTGCCGTAGTTCACTATGGTGTAAATTAGTTTAAATCACTGAAATAAATTGAAGTATGCGTGATAAGTATTCTTATAGCGTGAAAATTGTATCCTCAATATAACAATTCATTTGATTGGTTGAAAAATGATAACTACTTTCGCCATCTATTGGATGTTTTACCCGGCCCGTATTAAAACCACCTGGCCCGTATTACAAACATTGTTTGCAATACGGGCCGGGCACATTTTCGACGATACATAACATTTTTACAAAAATTGAAATTGTAATGTTATTGACGTTTATAATATCTAAATCGTGATAAAATTTCATTAATCTGTAATCATAAATAAAAAAGTTATTCGATAACATAAAAAGTGGCCCGTATTAGACATAATTCCCCTAACAATTATGGAAATATTTCTATGTGCAGACAAATAACTGAACATAAAGAGAGCCCTTTCACGTTATATGAATGTCAACACAGCATCACAAATATAAATAATGGAAACGCATGTGGTCTTGATGAGATTCCAGCAGAAGTTTGGAAGATCATTGACTTACATTATACGTATTTGATTATCATCGTTTTTCGTTTCCGTGCAGTGGTTCCTATTAGAGTAAATCGTTTATAAATTCCTGTTTACTTCGCCAATAATGTCCTGATGTATGATGTATGCATACTATGAATGTATATTATACCAGTTGTTATAAGGTAGGTCGTACTATGAATGTCGTACATTATATATATATATATATATATATATATATATATATATATATATATATATATATATACATATATACATATGACAATGTATGTCGTACATTATACGTCGAATATATCACAACCGGAAGACAATAATATATGTACTTCCGATGAACTAAAACAGCAATGACCTATAGAGTCAACTAGAGAAAAAGCATCAGGGATCTGATAAGGTAATGTAAAGTATTTGATGTATATGAAATAAATATTAATTATAATTTAACATTAAAAACATTTGTTTCCTAATAATTTTAAATATGTAATATGTACGTAAATTATTGATATATTCAATTTTATTATAAAACCAATATTTGTAATTTAATTATTTATTAATATTTTTTTAGATTTTATTTTTTTAAATAAAATGTCATAAATATATAAATGTAATATTACTTTCGTGTGGGCCTGGATAATAAATAAATTGATAATATACAATTATGAATTATTGTTATATAATAATGTAATATATTATAATATATATTTTTATAATAATTATATAATATAATGATCATATAAATAATTAATATACTATATATTTACCTATTACTAACTATTATAATATATTATAATTATATATAATTATATAACTATATATAGCCCTAGGATATATAGTTCTTTAAAACTTCTCGCGTAAATTCATATCTTAATTATCTTTATATGATAACCATATTATATAATTATAATAATATTTATAAATATAGTTACTATAGTATAATATATATGTATATATATATATATATATATTTAAAATAATATATATATATAATAAATGTATATAGGTATAATAAGATATATAATAAGAACATGATACCTGATATGACAATAATATCACGACAACATTTGTGAATGTGAATGTATTAATATATATAATATTATAATATTATCATAATGTTTTATGATATTATTACTAAAGGGGTGCTCAAGTATTATTGAAACATTTATTTATAAATATATAGTTAAATAGCAGTATATTGTATTAATACAATTGTATTGTAGGTATACCTACAATTAATATAAATATGTAGGTCCTACATACATAGTATACTATGTAATATAGTTATATTAATTGCTGATAAATAATTAGGTATATTGTGTAACTTGCCTCGATATAACAAGCCTTCTCGTAAAGAATTTTCTTTTCAATTTTATAATGCGATATATTTAAATTAAATTTATCATTAAATATCTTACATATATGTTGATATATTTCTTCATTATCAATAGTACTACCATTATATTTCATAACATTCACCCCCCATAAGGAAATTAAAAATTTCGATTGTTTAATGTTAAACTTAAATAATTTATTAGCGATTATCATACTTAGGTTTGATTATATATTTATTATGATAATTTAGGTATGTAAATATTGACAACGGATATCGTATGATTATTATAATCCGATTATTATAATAATATATATCTTAGCTTATGATTATTGTAAAATAATTGGAGTATTTATTTAAAACGATTTGAAAACATAAGCCATGTGTTGAGTTATGTAAACTCTAATCTATTGTAATAAACTCGACTCATGTAGGGATAGGTAACTCTATGAATGGGCGAAGCATTAAATATTGTATTAAGTATGTATATTGGATTGTATTACTGTCCATTAAATAGGACATGTGGTGTATTTTATATTTATATGTAATATATGTTATATATATATTTTATTTTATTGCTTTGCATGGTCATTTTACTGAGAATTAATTAATGATACACACTTTATAGGAAAGTTTCGATTTATTAACAAAACCTATATACCTAAACCTTCATCATCATTATCATATCCTATACTTTATTGTGATTTACAATTTGTAAACAAATATTTGTTAACTGAATATTAGTATATACATAAATTATTAATGTATTACATGTATGGGAAAGTAACCTAATATGGACAGTGCCTGAATACGGACACTCTCGGTATCTCAGAAACCATAAATCCTACAAAAAAAATGAGTAATGAATAAAATATTCATAATTACATAAATAGTCTAAAAACGTATTTTTTTTTTAATTATTCAAAATATTGCTGATATATTCAATAAACTGATTTTTGTATTACGTTTTTATATTTATGAACAAATATTTTAACTTAAACCTTCTCAAGAATATACAAATGTATCGATATAAAATATAATATTATATTATTATAAAATAAACTATTCTAAAATTATATATATATAATTTCTATATTTATTATCAAATATTCATTAAGTTATAAGCATATATCTAGAGGTCATATAAGTCCCTAATACGGACACTCTATAGAGTGTCCGACGACACTGTCCGTGGGTGACTTAATACGGACACCCTATAACCAATCAGCGCACATCGTATGACATATTCTAATTTTCATAAAAATCGCGTACGTTATAATATTAATACCACCAATAAAGCTAGATCTAAAATTATTATTATTAATATACTTAAATAGTATTATTAATTAAAAAAATAATAAAAATAAATATATTATTAACTAATTAAATTAGAATAACTTGTTCATAAAATTAATTATAAATAATGTAATTGTAATTTGTCTGATTGATTAATCAATAAAATATAGTTTATATAGTGATATATGGGTGTCCGACGGACACTGTCCGTATTATAACATAGGGTGTCCGTATTCGGACACGGGTACCGAATATGGACACCCCTGTTATCTATGGAATTAAAAGATTAAATACAATTTTAAAATCACAATAATATCTATAATCATATAATATTAATATATTATAATTTTTGAATAAAAATAATGATTCATCAAATGTTAATACCATTTATTGTTTAAGTGTCCGTATTAGGTTACTTTCCCCTATATATATACACGTACACGTGTACCTATAGGTACTATATATAGGGTCTTCGGGTTTATGACTGTGTGATTTAATATATATTAGATAATAACGGGAAAAACAATCACCCGAGAAATATAAGGGTCATGTATACAGCTATAGCTGTATATGTACTCTATAGTGTATGTGTGTGCATGTGTGTATATATATATATATATATATATATATATATATATATATATAATTATATATTAATAATTATATATTAGATGGATTAATATACTTACTATTACAACAGTTAGTTGTTAATAGCTATTATATTTATATATGAATTTAATTCTGTTTCTAATTAGATTCTGAATTCTGAAGTTAATTCACAGTTAACTGTCATGATTTATTACATTCATTCAACAGTTATACATTTACATTACAATTTTATATTACTTTATATTTTATATATATTAAATTTTCAGAACATCAGGTATTTATAAAATATATATTTGTAATTTAAATTTCTTTTATATATAGGATATACTTGAAGGTATATACATGAAGGTACACCTCATTTGTTATCATCAATGACTTGTTTCAATGTACATTTATTTTGTATTGATATTACATTAAAATGTTATTCTCTTCTTCATAGAATTCTGATAGTTGTATCATTATATTATTTTATTAGGTAAATAATGTATGTTTAATATTTTAATTAGTTGATTAATATAGTGTATATAATACTATATATATATATATATATATATATATATATATATATATATATATATATATATATACAGTATAATATACTATATATACACTTATGTATGTGGCATGAAAGTATAGTTTTTGTATAGTTTTATATATAAATATATAATATGCCTTTATTAAACAAGAATGATTCATCATTAAATAATAGGTATCCTACTAAGTATATTTATATTTAAATGTATGTAATAGAGTTTTAAAGATAAAGAATATATTTAATGAAAACATAAGAATAATACAATCTGACAATAGAATTTTTTTTTTAAATAAAATATAATCATGAATAATCAGAATGAAATTATAAAATCATTGATTCCTTATATTAATTATTTAAATAAGTATACTTATATGCATATATGCTATTAAACTTCACAAAAACAGTATTGGTAAAAATCAATATTAACAGATAAATTATAGAATAATCATTATCTAAATCAACTATATCAATATATAAAAATATTGACTAAAATGTTTGCTATTCTATAGAATATATAGTAATATATATTCTATATATATATAGAATATTGATGAATCTAAAGAAATAAATGTATCTTGAAGAAAGAACTTTGATAGTAAACATATTGATAATCTCCTAAAACAGATTAATACTAGAGATATTAATATTTGTAAACTAAATCATGTTAGAAAAGGAAATCTTAACAAATATAAATATAGTAAATCTAAAGATTGTAATAGATTATTATACTGTAATTTAATAATTATCAATATCCTATTGACTATGTAAAATTAATTAACATTTAATTAATGCCATTGCCCCTCTACAATATGTGTTTTTCTAGGTGCCTGGCTAGTGATATATCTTTGAGTAGCAACATTTTTAATATAATTGATATATGAATTATATAGACATTCATTTTAAGGTGATAAGCTTGTTTTGAAAAATTTTGAAAATTCAATGTACAAAGATAGGGATTTTTTATTTAATGTCAATAAGTTTCAAAATTATTAAGATATTTCAATTCTGTAAAATGCATATTGAAGGGAGGACTGCTCTTTATAGTTTCATATAGCATTATATGAAAATATTATGTTTTTTCGGAAATACAACTCATCTAATAATGATAACACTTTTTGTACTTGTTGTTTTTTTTAAATTATTTTTTATATATGTTATAATGAAAATAAGTGTATGATTCAGTCAATAATCACATAATAACTGATATATTCTGCAAATGTCATCAATATTTGAGCATTATTTACATAGTTATTGAATTTTTAGGAATAAAATTATGCTAAAATAATTATTCTGAGTTAATCAAGTATTATTACTTATTATTTAAGTATTATTACAATATAGTGCTTATTTGAATAAAACAAATGATTTATAAATCTTACTTCTTTTTTTCTCTCTACCCATAATCATTAAATCCCTTAAATCCCTTAAATCCCATTCGATTAAATCATCCAACTTATTATTTTTGTCTGTGTTATATTCAATGTATATCATTATTAAATTGTTATTGTATTATTATTATCTTATTATTATATAACACTCCACTATATCAATGTAGTCTGTAGTATATAACACTATACCATATCAATGCAGAATGTAGTATATACTAGTCCTATATATTATTGTTGTCCGTGGTATATTCAATGTATATTATTATTAAATTAGTATCGTATTACTATTATTTTATTATTATTTTCTTCCCGCACGAGCGAAGGGGTCTACATGACCCTATTGTAGTGCAAATAAACCTAATATGAAATAATTATATCTGCAAATAATTTGCTTAAGTCTTTCTTCTAAGTACATAAAAATAGAATGAAAATAGAAACTGAGAATAATCAATTATTTATTCATTATAAAATGCCTGATCTTGACAATTGGAATCCAAATCCTGCGGTATTAGCTTGGTTAGTTATTCAACAACTTTTAAATTAACAAATTTTTACTTATTTAATTTTAACTTTATTACCCATAATCAAGCTAAGTCCAATATGTATTACCATTTACTTCCACTAAACCACTTCTACCCCCGATTATGACTGACTCCATCCACACTGACTTCACATGCTCCTCATGTAACACTATACCCACGTCACTCACGGAATGTGAAAATTGTCGTAAGTGGATTTGCCAATCATGTTCCAAACTCCCCAAAACTACCCTTAACAAAATGACTGCCCTCCAAAAATCTGGTTTCTACTGGTTTTGCACCAACTGTAAGACCGTCCCAACGTAAGATAATCTCCAATAGCTCCTCCCAAACGTCTCCCATGTATAACAATCATTCCCCTGCACCTGCACCCCACCTATCTCCACAACCCACCTTTTCTTCATCTTCACCGCTCACCCCACCACCCAACCCTTCTTCCCAAACTATATCAGAGTCCATACCCCAGTCACCCCCAACTCATCCACTGTTCCTACCATCCTTACTATCCCCACTCGCCTATCCCCTGTTACCACTAAACGATTACAATCCATCACTTCCATAGATAAACCCCCCTCGTTTAATAACCTTCACCGCTCATGCATACCTCCCCTACTCCCCCCCCCCAAATCTGATAAAATTGCATGGAAAAGAATTAATAACCCCCCCAACACTCCACTTATTAACTTTATTGTCGGTAAATTACAAACTATCTCCCACACAATCATTGGAGCCAATGAAACAGGTAACGATACAGCCTACCTGAAAAAGCTTTTTCCTCCATCAATATCCACTCCCAACCACATATATACTCTCACCGTATCCCACACTCACCTAACTCCTCCTCCAACCTACCAAAACCCCTATCCATCACCTATCTTGATCATCATTCAAAAAACACTGTTATCCGCCCTCTCCACCTCCTAAAAAACTCTCCCTTTCAAGTCAGGTTCTGTGAACCCCTCAACAATTCCCAACTTATTGCTCGTAAAGTCTGCATATCCACCATCAATCATCTGAACTCATCACACCCCATCCCCAACTTCAATTACGTGGTCCGTAGCACCAACAATTTTCACATCGCCTTAATTTCCTGTGTCCCACCCGATATCGTGATATCTTAAACCCCCCTACTAATACCTCTCCCCTTATTTCACCCTCACCCAACACACCCCTCTCACTTCATTCACTTCCCTTCACTCATAATATCCCCCTTCCCCTCCCCACAATTAACCACCCTCATCCCCACCTTATTTCCCTCAATGCTGCTCTTATCAACGCACGGCGTCGCACGCTCTCTTCGCAACAAAATTCCTTCTGTAATTTCCCTCATGACCGACCATGACCTCGACATCCTCTTCATTACTGAAACCTGGCTATCTACTCTGGATTCATCTCACATTACTGCTCTTAACACTCCCCCCTACTGCTTCATTCACAACCCTCGCGACTCTCCCCATCCCGGTGGCGGCACCGGAATACTTTACAAATATTCTCTAACTATCTCTAATATGTCCTATCATTCGTTCTCCCACTCTGAAACCCTTAGCTGCGCCATCAGCTTACCCTTCTCCCGGACCTTCAACACTACCCTTTTCTACCGTCATCCCTCTCTCTCCATCGACCCATTCCTAGATGAATTCCGCCTCTTCCTACACACAATATCCCCTAACACCATTATATTAGGTGATTTCAACTTCCCTAACCCACACTCGATCCGGTCCCTCAACAATCTACTTACCTCTTTCAACCTTATCCAACACGTCACCTCCCCCACCCATGTCCAAGGCAATATCCTTGACCTCATAATCTCCCCCAAACCTAACAAAATCATCACCAACCTTACTATCGGACCACCCTTCTCCGACCACTTCATAATACTCCTCAACCTTAGCCACACCAAACCAACTCGACCCCTAACCACCAGAACCTCACGAAAAAAACATAACCTCCCCATTCCTGATTGTATTGCTGATCTCTCCTCCCTACCTACTACTACGTACGCTGAACTTCATCAATCCCTTTCAACTACCCTTGACAAATATGCCCCTCTCGTCACTAGAACCACCATCACTCGTCCTGACACCTCCTGGTACACCATCCTCATCCTTACTAAAACAAAAGCGCATTCTGCGCACAGCTGAAAAATATTACCTAAAACATCCTTCCCCTATTTCACTTACTTCCTACAACAACCTGAAAAACATCTACCGTAAAGCAATCACTACCGCCAAAGCCACTCACATAACCCTAAAATTCCACAAACTTTCCAATGATAGTAAATCCATACACCGACTCTCTGCCCAACGACTTGGTCGCTCACTCAAAGCTCCTCTCCCCACTACCACCCCCTAACAATTACCACTCCTCTTTGACAAATATTTCAACGACAAACTTTCCACCATCCTTTCCACCCTTCCCACCCCTGTCATTCCCACCACTCCCATCACCTTTACCTTCTCCCTTGAAAAATTTGAATCTCCCCCACTTGATAAAATCATCTCCCTTCTCAAATCGACATCCTCAACCTCATCCCTTGACCCTCTTCCCCTCCAAATACTAAAACAGATAACTAACATTGTTGCAACTCCCCTTCATAAAATCATTTGCGGTTCACTTTCTTCCGGCTCCCCTGAGTCCCTCCCTATTTAAAAAAAAGCAGTCATCACCCCTATCCTTAAAAAGCCCCACCTTGATTATCTTTCCCCACTAACTACCGACCCATCTCTAACCACGCAATCCACTCTAAGATCCTTGAACGTGTTATCTCCTCCCAACTTATTACATACTTTACAACCAATAAAATCCCCAACATCTTCCAAAGCGCCTACCTCCCCCACAAATCTACTGAATCCGCCCTAACCCTCATTTCCTCCGACCTACTCTCTGGCCTTAACAACAACCGTGGCACCATACTCGTCCTTCTCGACATGTCCTCCGCTTTCGACACCCTTGACCACAATTTCCTAATACACGGACTCTCATCCTGTATAAAGTCCATACACCACTGGCTTACCTCCAACTCTCTAAAACTTAAACCCACTAAAACGGAAGCTATTTTTCTTCACTTACCCCTACTCTCCTCCACTCTCCCTGAACCACCCCCATATCACGCGACAACACCTCACTCCCCTACTCTCAGCACGTCCGAAACCTTGGCTTCCATCTTGATTCCACCCTTTCCCTTGACTCCCATCTTATACATATGCACAAATCCATCCACTACCACCTACAGTGTAGGTCCTACACTGCCTCCGCTTAATCCGACGCTCGATTCCCCTCCCCATAGCTATTACCATTGCCTCCTCCTACATCATTCCCCTATTCGACTATTGCAACTCCCTACTCTTTAACCTCCCTGAATATAAACTCATCAAACTACAACGAATCCAAAACGCTGTAGTTCACTGCGTCCACTTACTTCCCGTCGTTCTTCTGACTCCATTACACCTCTCCTAAAACAACTACACTGGCTGCCAGTCCCCTACCGCATATAGTACAAACTTTCCCTGACCATCCATAAAGCTATTCACCACAACTCCCCTGACTACCTTGCCTCCCTCCTACATCTACACACACCCATCACTCCACTCCAGACCCGTTCCTCCAACAATTTTATCCTTACCACTCCACATCTACACAAACTCCACTCTTCCAATATACGATCATTTGCCCTCTCTGCCCCACACCACTGGAACTCCATGCCCAATCACCTACGAACAAACACATCAACTCCCTCCTTTAAACGGCACCTTAAGGCTTATTATTTCTCCCTTGCCTTCCCTCCCACTCAATAATTCCCGCCCACGGACGGCCGATTGCTCACGCACTGATGCAGTACATAAACTAAAAAAAGTAAGTAAAAGTAAGTTATTTAATTAAAAAGTCATTAATAATATTTTAGCCATAATTTAATGAAATTTCAGATTAACCTAAAATGTGTATGATAAATAAATTAAATCATAGTAAAAACGATAGAGAGAATGTAAAACACAAGAGTATTTCAATGGAAATTATTCTGGTACAGGAAAATATAAAGGAGAAGAAGAAAATGAAATTCCTTTTAAAACAATTAAATTCTAAATATAGCATAATAAATAATAAACATAAACACTTCATCTTTAAAATATATTTTGTAAACTACAAATTGTAGTCATACGTTTTTGCTGTAATTATCAGTATTTCAGCTTACATGCATTTATATTACCTACCTATGCATTTATAATAACTATACATATAACTATTAAAACTATACAATATTAATTGATAATTAATTATTAATAATTATTTATTTATGTGCAGTCAATATTATTCCTTAATGAGACCCTGAATTAAAGTATATAACTTAGAGAGCACATTTGTATTGTAATCCTTTAATCCCAATTTTATTTTTATTTTGTATTTTAATTTAAATTTATAATATGCGATATATATTAGCTTCGCAAATTAGTTCGATAAATAGATTCTATTATCGTTGTTTGTTTATAAACATTATATTCTTTAATGAAGGTATTGAAGAATATTTAAATAACTTCATTGAGGTGTTTTAATTTGAATTAAATCAGGTATATTATTGACAAATTAATATTAAATATATAAAGTATTTAATATATGTTTATTAGAAAATAATATGTATTTAAACTATATATTTAATGTGTATAATTAAAGTTATAATAAATAATTTGAAGATAGCATTTTAATAATATTGTTGATCTAGTATCGTTAATTCTATAATTAGTTTATATGATATAAACTAATTATAAACTTTATATCATATTCATGTATTAAATATACGCTATTATATAATTAAATAAAATTGTTTTAATTGAATAATAATATATTATAAATTAATGTTTAAAAATTATAATTTATTATAAATTATAAATTTAATAATTTTTTATAATCTTTATGATTATTATAATTATGATAATTATGGAGAATATCGAATATATAAATATTTATTTATTTTTAAACTAAAATGTGTATAAGTATGTTATTAAAATAAATATTTATAAATTCTTATATTGAAAGATGTTTTTATTTATTATTTATGGCTACATAATGACTCATTATGATGAGTACATTATTATAATGATGTTACTTAAATCCCTATCGGACTTAAATATTACTATTATAGTAACTATAATCATTATAATAATGATTATAGTAATGACTATTTATAATTATTATCATAATAATTATGTATTATAATAATACAGTGTCACAATGAGTGTTACAAAACTCAGTGAGTATATATTATATTAAAATTTAAATATATTAAATCATAAATTTTATATAAACATATTTTGTCATTCCTTGTAAATTGTAAATTACAAGTTGTAATATTAAATTCAAATATGTACTCTTAGTCTTAAGAGTCTTAGAAAATTATGGTAATCATACAATCATTAGAACAATGATCAAATAATTAAAATTAAACATAATGTCACTCTGGGGATGCCTAATTCGCTATTCCATTTAAATGGTATTTTATATTGGATTTAATAATAGTTACCCTGGACGAAATCAGCAGCATGACAGACGTTTCATATAAAAATATCAGACAAATTTATTATACGAAACGTCTTTTATACGAAACATCTGGAATTCTTATACGAAATGTCTGATATTTGTATACGAAACGTCTGGCATTCTATCAGCACATTGAAAATTAAAAATGTATACCATATAAGACATTAAATAATATATATTCACATAATTATGATAATATGCTTATTATAATTATAGCTGGATATATTTATTGGTAGATTGTTATTATGAAGATCGTACTCACATAGTAAGGTATTATATTTTATAAGGTCATTGAATTTTAATATTTTATTTGTTGAAATAGATTATCAATATGTTCTCAAAAATTGTTAGTTTTATATATAATTTGTGTTTGTTTTAGTCGTATATAATGATATGATATATTATATTATGATATATATATATATATATATATATATATATATATATATATAAATTAATGATATGATATATTATATTATGATATATATAAATTAATGATACAATAACTTTATGTAGAAATGGTTTGGACAGAGCATAAATCTCCAGATGGGCGGTTTTATTTCTTCAACGCCGCAACAAAAGTGTCTTCATGGGAAAGACCCCAGGAACTTCAGGTTTCCATGTTATATACAGAGTACCTTTATTATTAATGTTATAATATATTATATTGTATGTACAATTTTAGAAACAAATCCTTTAATTATTACTAAAGTATAATCTATTAATATATCTATTGACAGTTTATATTTTTAACAACTATATCTATATATCTTCGTACTTATTTAACATTGGTGTCTATAATTTTAAATATATAAATATTTGTTATATTTAAATATTTATTATAATATGTAATGATATTAATCGTGAAATAAACAGCTATGTTTGTTAGTTCGCTTGATGGCTTATAGTATTCAATGAAGAACTCTTCAATAATACTCGCATTCCTTATAAAGGCGTCTATTCAACACTTTTGGAAAGAACATAAATCTGACCAGGGTAAAATCTACTTTCACAACTCGATGACAAAAGAATCACGATGGACACGACCTGCAGAAATGGGGCCGGAAGGTTCTAATTGAATATTAATTAGCTTAATTATACTAACTGTTATGTTCACTAATTGTAGGCGTACCTTCAGAAAAATCTCCTCCGACAATCAAGTTAGTGTTATTTTAAATTCATATATAAGTATTGTGAATTCTACTTATTGTATATAATGCGATTATACTATAATCTATTTGATTTTTAATGAATTTTACAATCGTAATATTGATTTATTGTACATAACGTAGCATCTGTGTATCATCTGTATATAGTGTATCATTTAATTTTTATCTCTAAAGAATATTCTATGCAATTGTTTTTAATTTAATAATATGCATATGTATTATGTATAACAAATGTACACAATTTATTTTCATATTAAATCAACTTTAATATACATGTAGTTGTAACGATGTTCTATCAGAATTATATACACTATCTCAGACACAATATTCAAATTAATTGTAATAACTCACATGTGAATAGTAAACGATATAGTATTATATGTAGTAAACATATTGAAAAATGAATATATACTTATGTATTAGTATGTATTACATACATATATTTATGTCAAATTAATTGATTTTTCTTTTATACGTAATAATATTGCTAAGTATTATGAACTGACCTAATATTATTCTCCCCCTAGACGTCCTTCCTTGCATTATTCCTTAACTCTGTGTGTATGTTTACCTCGTACAGTAGGTCTAGCACGAATGCAGAGGAGCCTGCTGCCGATACAGCTATAGATAAGGCTATGGCTGCCACGCTAGCCAGTATAGAACTTCCGGATGGTTCCGGAGTCATAGAGTTAGTACGCATGCACCTAGCTCGTAGTGGTCATGTAGTGAACGACAGCATCCTTGTTCATTAGTGATAACTATGAACCCATCATTATTATAGTATAATATATATAAACATTATAATTCATTACAATTATTTTATATTTTATTGAATCATCATTTTGATATTTAAGAGGGGAGACCCTCGTTCATCTAAAAAATGCTATTTATCTAAAATATTATTCATATTTTAAATCGCACCCATTACCTCCATAACTCAGCTGTATCTATATACTACTATGTTTTATTTGAGAGATGATATGGTTAATTACACAATATTTGCGTATACTCTCAATCCCAAATGCATGTTATATTCTCATGTTTTCGTAATCTCTAGACAACATAAATTAATGCTTAGTTTTGATTCTGAATACAATATGTATTTAGTTGACTTGTTATATTATATAAGCTGTATAGCTTATTATTTCATTTATATTTTATTTTATCATTTATAGATAATAATAATTATTGATTTTATTTTTTATTAATTTACTGGTAATAACAAAATATTTGATATTTTATTATACTAATATGTTTTTTATTATAGTACATATATATCGTTATTATAAAGTATATTTAAAATAGTTATTGAATAAATTTGGTTAGTATTCTATTATAATATGTCCTATATAGTCTATGTTAAATGTAAGTCGTATTGATAATTGAATATTTAACCAATTTAATGTATTTATAGAATTAAATAAGCCATTTTCTAATAAAATTTAGAGTGATTTGAAAAAAAAACTGATCTTTTAAAGCGGATTGAATATATATAGGTACCTATATAGATACCTATAGTTTCACATCCGGTCTCAAGCCATTACTAACAAATATACATGTGTACACATTTATATAAACAAATACATTTTCACTTTTATATGCACACTGTCATAAACCACACTCATATACACACAAACACACACACACAAATATATATATATATATATATATATATATATATACACCTACACATGTACACAAATACAATCAATGAAACTACCACCACCACTATCACCACCACAACTAATACTACTACCACCACTACTACCACCACCACTACTAATACTACTACCACCACCACCACTAATACTACTACCACCACCAATACTACTATCACCATCACTACTACCACCATCACTACCACCACCACTAATACTACCATCACCACTACTACTACCACCACTACTAACATTACCATTATCACCACTACAACCAACACCACCAATGTCACAGTCTAAGCGATGATGACGATGATGATGATGAACCCAAGCAATACGTGTACTCCACTAAGAAAGATGCTGTCGAGGGCTTCAAGGAGATGCTCAGGGAGAGGGTAAGTCAATAATCATGTTTGTTTCATATATTATTATCTATAAATATAAATATAAACATATATATTATATATTACATCGTGATCTAAAACCAGCAAAAATATCATGCTTCGAAACAACTGAAACATCTGACACATTCTAAATTGTCACTTCGAAAAACATCAACAAATATGTTTCGTAACATATTTAAGCCAATTATTCAAACTAAATATAGTTTTAAAGAAAATAAAGATAATAATAAAAATATTTTTATTTAGGGTTATTTTTATTAAAGTTTGTCTACATTATGTGGTAGCAATTTGTTGCACCGAGGAATGATATTCTGCGACTCATCCGACAACATTCTCGTACTTGATTGGCAAATTTGTTTATCATATTAGATTTTCATACTTGATTGCAAACTAGATTTTCATACTCGATACGATTTTCAAAATTGATTGTAAAATTAGATATTATAATATCGTCCATTACATTTTAATCTAAAATATTTTAGTTCAAAAGTAATTTTACTCACAATGTATAATACAGGAATATTCTACTACTAAAATTAATATTTTTTTTATAATAATAAGATATTTTTAATTAAAATATTATAATATCGTCCATCAAATTTAGTTTTAAAAAATATTAGTTCAACAGTGATTTTTATAGACATTTAACTAATATATTATTATTAACGAAATTGCATTGCTTAGTATATATACACAAATAAGCTCTAATAAAAATTAACAAAAAAAATAATTTATATTATATATTTAATATATATAAATCTTTTAATTATTGTAAAAAAAGATTTGATAAATTATATTATAAATTACATCATATAATTATTATTATTTATTATATTCACCTTTGATATATTAATTTTATATGTATTATTTGTTAAAATATATACAATTATTCTAGTGTGGTAATTCGGTTAATTTACAGTTTCATATATAAATATGATTTATCTATAATATTATGTTAATTTTGGATTAAATAATATAATACACAATTACATTTTATTTATAAATTATATGATTAGTGATTGTTGCATTATAGACTACGTATAAACTAATGTATGACATATCACACACATGTATAGGGAGTAACGGGCTATTCTTCATGGGAAAATGCATTGAAGATGATTGTGAATGATCCGCGCTACAATACCTTGAGGCACATGAATGAGAGGAAACAGGCATTCCATTCCTATAAGATCGTGAAATCTAAAGAAGAAAAGGTTTTTTAGGATACATATCCCTGGTGACTAGTGCTGTAAAATTTAAAATCATCGATCAAATATCAAATACATACATTTTTGGTTTGGTTCTTAATATGTTGGTTATTTTATAATATTTGAGGATATCAAATACATTTATTATGATTTCGGATAGATTCGGTTTTTTAAATTAATTATCGTTTCTTCAATATTAAATTGTTTTGTAAATATATATTCATATTTTGGTTCCATAGATTTATAGTTTATAAAACTAAAATACAAATCTATGAGCAATACCAATCTAGGTCAATTTGAATCAATTATAATTAAATATCTATTTATAATAATATTTGCTAATTCAATAGCCAATAGGAACACAGTATTTATAAACTGACTACTATTTTAATTTAAAAAGTTATAATTGTTGAATAAATAAGTATTAATAATTTATTAATAATAATGTAATTTACATGATATTTATGATTAAAGTAGTACATTAAATTATAAATATACCATGTACAGAATTTTATAATTAGATGTACATTATAATAAATATTTAACATAATTATATCTATTATTATAATATAATATGTATTCAATATTAAATATTATAATAATTATATTATATTATATAAGTATAATATTTAATTATTTAATCAATCGGGAATCATCGAGATAGTGCTGTAAATAACGAAAGTGAAGATTCTAAATAGATTACTAAATTTGATAAATTAGAAATATATATTCTATAAATTTGTGTTTTATTTATTATCATTATTATAATAATGATTATACGTTAAAGAAACTTTATAATAAAGTGTATTCTTTATTATTTAAAATAAGTTAAACATGATAATTATGTTGAAAATTCTATATAAATATATATTTTTACATAATAATTATTAACATAACAAATATTTACATAATTTCACGATCGATTTAGCACTTTCGCACCACTTTGTGCACCACTTTCGTTATTCGCGATTCTATTTTTAAATATCTGCAGCTATAACCCTGATAACTCATTATTATAATGACTATAGTGAAACGTTAGTAACACATATAATCAAATAAATTGTTCCAAATGATGTTGTAATGTTAGGGGAAAGATGGGTAATAGTGGGTAGTTGTAACACATCATATATATATCATAAAATACAAGTCAAATTATATTATTTATATACAAAAGTATGAGTATTCATAAGATTCATTGAAATAAGTATAGGTTATTAGTAATAACTTATTACCATTATTTTTAATTAACAAATTAAATCAATTAATCAATATTCTTAAATAATTATAAAATAATAGTTTATATAAAAATAGAAAATTTAATTTTGATCCTATAAGATGAATTTAATGATTGCATGAAAATATAATTAATATATTTATGATTAATGTTAATATCTCTACGATTAATTATATCTTCCCGTGAATCAGAGTTATAGCCGTTGATATTTAAAAATAGAATCACGTAATCAATTAAATTTTGTATATATTTATGTTTTCATAAATTTTATTCTTTACATATAATATAATATTAGAAATATATATTCGAAAAATTTGTGTTTTATATTTATTTCAAAATACTTTGTTCATTACTATTTAAAAATATTAAACATGATAAATATGTTACAAATTCTATATAAATATATATATATATAAATTTATACTGTCAGTTTAAGGGGGTGTTTTTAAATTCGCGGCACTTAAAATTAAAATGTATAAAGATAATCTCAAATGCGTTGTTCATAATGCATATTTTACAATCAATGCAATGTATTCATTTGATATAAATTCATTAATTATAATTATATATGTAGCTAGTTGACATCATATTACATAATAGATCATAGATAACACTACTTTTAACAGTATTTAAAAATACTGACATAGATATATACTTTTAAAATATGAGAATTTTACTAGTATTTACACCATTTTTTCTAAAAAAATTATTTTTTTAACAAATAAGTCATTTAATAAACTATCAAATTATATCATTTATAGATCTTTATCTATTTATAAATCTTATATGCTCTAAAAGTTTTAGAGGATATATAATATATATTAAATAATACTTTTCTCAAATAAAAGAAAAAATAATTAAATATTTTGTCAACAATTTTCAAGTTTGAATCCTCTTAAGTATAATAATTATGAACATATGAAATATATGTATACATAATTAAGCAAATAAATAAAATAAATGTTGGTAATAGTGACAGCTGGTTAATAGTCGGGTAATAGTGACTGGTATGTGAGTTCTGATTGGTTGTACAATTGTAATGTTTAAGTCGTGTGCTTCATTATTTAAAGGACTATATAGAATTATCATTTACGTAGGTTTATATATGTGTATACATGCAAAGTTAATTCATTGAATATCATAAAATTGTGTATAATCTATGTATAGTACTTTAACTTTCATTATTTAGAGTACTAACTCCAAGATTCCCGATTATAATGATTATGTAATATAAGTATTATAATTTTAATAATTAAATATTATTATTAAATATAATATGTAATATTATATTAAATAATGATAAATAACTGATATCTTTATGTTAAACATGGATTCTATTTAGTATATTTACAACAACAAAATAACATGCTTTATAAATTATTTATATATAATTCAACATACTAACTTTATCATCAAAATCATTTGATATATCCTTTATTATTAAAAATTATAAATTTAGTATAGTTATTATAAACTATGTTATATCTGATCCTATAGGATAATATATTGGATATTTGTAATCTTAATTATAAAATATTGTTTTAAATAAATATTTATTTGATCCAAAACACGAAAATATATTTACAACAAATTAATATTGGAGAATCGATAACTAATTTTAACAACTGAACCGAAATTTCTAAAAAAATGATTTGATATCTTAGTAGTAGTAGCAGTAGTAGTAGTAGGTAACATTTGATATACATTATGATCTAAATACAGTACATGATAAAGTATGATTTGAAGGTTTCGAGACCAAGATTTGAAAGTTTAGAAATCAGTCAACTATTTGTAATTAAACAGAACTACTGGTGACTAGCATCTAATCGTAATGATTTATTCTAATACTATTATTATTTATTACAAATAGTAATTATCTCGTAAATAATTCTACAATAATCAATTAATTAAAAAATTTCTAATAATTAAATATGAGATTCGAATACAGAATTTTCCATTGAACTAATACTGTCTATTATTGCTGCTTATCTTATTGTCACGTATCATCATTAACCAGGAAGAGCAGCGTATGAAAATCAAGCAAGCAAAGGAAGATCTAGAGAACTTCATTATCACCACCAATAAACTAACTTCGAATGTGAGATACAGGTCAGAGATCTTCACTAACATGCATGTGTAAAACACCATTCTCTCTTTTCATTTGGTGTTTCTTATCAAATTATTGATTCATGTCATTTTATGTGCATTTAATGCTCAGTAAACTATATATCTATCTACTAACATCGTTTCATTGGTCTAACTACGTAATCACATCGACCAATAGGAAAGCCGATGCCCTGCTCATCAACGATCCGATATGGAAAGCCGTGAACGACAGGGACAGACGTGATATCTTCGAAGACGCTATTAAACAGCTCGCCAAGAAAGAGAAGGTTTGTCATCACACATTCATTGCATTAGAATAGTTTAAACTTAAGCTACACTAAAGATTTAACGGGAATATTATAATGTTGGAGTGGTACCTATCTTTTCCCCAAAGATATTCTCAGTAATGTTTGGTGTGGCTTCATTTTTTCTCATTCTTATATTTTTTACACATAGCAATGGAAGAATAGCTCATCCTAAGTGATGCAAGTATATTAAAATAGGCGCTCTTAAATTTATGTTTTATTTATTTATGGTAATATGTCTATTATACGCAATATATATATATATATCTCTATCATACTATATTGTATCATTTATGTTCCATTATGTATAGTAGTTCTTTTCATCAGTTATACAAATGTTATGATTCTTATACATAAAAAAATAACTAATTAATATATATATATATATATAATTTTAACTTTTATCAATAAACTAATTATTGCATGTTAATATAGTTAGTACAAGTGGTATACACATAATAATGCCATCATCATCGCCGCTACATTATATAATCATCATCGCTATAATAGGAAGATGCTGCTGAACTGAGGAGACGCAATACACGAGTATTTATAGAAGTCATGGAAACAATGCCCGACCTCAACTACAAGACCACCTGGTCAGAAGCCCAACAGATGCTCTTGGAACATGACCTGTTCATCGAGGATTCCAACCTTCAAAGTTAATCAATAATAGTATATTATATAACTGTTAAAGTAGCGAAAAGATTCAATTTATAACCATGTGTTTAGCGAAAATATTAAATTAATAATGGACTTATTTTACAAATTTATTTAATTATTTGATTTGATTAAATCTACCATTCATCAGACGAACATTATAATAACTTCATTTATTTGTAATATTAATGCTAGAGAAACATACCAGAATCAGAATTATGAATATATATTTATAAGTAAATATGATAATACATAATAACGTAATATTAATGTTGATTAACTATAATCAAGATAATATAACTGAATATATTTCTATATATTATTATGCTGTGTTGTTATTTAGTTAGTATGAATAGAATAATTGTATAATTGGTGAAAATTATTAATTTTTATAATTCATATATAATTATTAGATAGTAATATATATGATGCAATAATTACGATGATATTCATCATTGTAATGATGTCACCTAGATATGGATAAAGAAGATGCAATCGTCTGCTTCCAGGAACACGTCGAGATGCTAGAAGTACAGAATGATGACGAGAAGGAAAACGAGAGGAAGATGTCAAGGAGGAAACATCGTAAGAATAGGGAGAGTTTCTGTGTTTGTATACTTTATCATATTGCTTAGATATAATTTCTACATGTTTGAATATTCTCTAATGAAAAATCAAGCGATCATTCGATAGATAGATAGTAATATCAACTATATATTCTGAAAGTTTAACAAATATATGCAATAGAAATTTAAATAAACAACAAACTTTCGTTTTATAATTTAAAAAAACTAGTTTTATAAATTTTATATTTTAAAATTTTAAAATGTATTTAATTTTCTTTAAAATGATGCATACTACATCCTATAAAAGTAACTATAGTGCCTCATATATGCATTATAAACATAAGTACGTCAACAAATTGGTTACTTATTTAAATAATGTCAATAATTGTATTAAGTTAATGCATCCTGAAAGTGTAGTATATCTAGAGTTACCTATAGCTATAGAGCTGGGAGTCCACTCCTGAGTCCTTTAGCATTTATTTGTATATATACATTTTTGTATACAAATTATGTTACTTTTTAATATATATATTTTAATTGTTATTATTTAACATGTTATAAAATTATTATTTCATTCCATGTATGTAATAAATAATATATCTAATAAACAGTAGTATTAGTGATAATATTCTTATTATATTAAGTTATTAGTTATTAGTTATTATATTAGTTATTTATTTAATGAAAAAATGCAAGTACAAAATTTGTAGATATAATATTTATTATCTTATATGAGTATACAATATAATATTTTCGCTAGAATTGTATCTAGATAATTAAAAAAATGAGTAATTTATTACACAATTACTAGAGATATCATATTAAGATATTGTTATATGATGGTAATATGAAGAAAGTGAGTATATACTGGATTTTACTAATACAAATATTTTTTAATTAAAAAATATACATACTTCTGTGATATTATGTAATATATTTGTATCTATAGAATGTATACATATATTTTAATTATCTAATTTATTATTAGAAATATTATATATATACTCAGAAAATGTTATTTAAATGGGTTCAAAATAGATGAGTTTAAAAAGTGAAAAAATTAAATAATAATATTAAGTACATTTTGTTCACGATCTGATGTTTTAATATTCAAATTTATTAGACTTATATTTACTTTTAAATAACATGTTATATATCGTAATATAAATAATAAACTAATTTTGATATTTTAAATAAAACTGAAATAAAAAAAAATAAAAAATAAAATGTCACCACCCATTTAAGAAGAGCACCATTCGTTTTATAAATAGACATGGTAACTAATGTGGTCTAATCTCTCTCACCATGCAGGTTCTATTAGATGAACTACACGAGCAAGGTAAGCTGGACTCTATGTCTCACTGGATGGACCTGTTCAAGATCATCAGTGCCGACTCACGCTTCGATCAGATCCTCTTCCAGGCGGGCTCCACTCCTCTAGACCTCTTCAAGTTCTACGTCGAGGATCTCAAGGGAAGATTCCATGACGAGAAACGCATCATCAAGGATATACTGAAGGTACGCTAATACATACAGAAATGTTCTCCATCATTCAGCAATGTCATGTAATATACCTATTGCAATGTTACATAATATACTCTCATTTACCTATTATATTATTTAGTGATATTATGTAATATACTAATGAGCAATGTTATGTAATATACTATTATCAAGGACAGGACGTTTGCTACATCATATTTTTGAAACTTTTATTTTAATCTTCAATGATTTCATCATATTGATCCATTAGCATATATTTGAATTTGATATATAAATAATTACAAAATCACTTTTAAATTAATGATTTAAATATGCATTATATTATATAGATTGTCAACGTAAATATTATAGAAAAACATCCTTCAATTCATACCAAGTTTATAAATTAATTTAAATTAAAATAAATCTATTTCGGAGTAACAATGTTATCATTGCAGAGATAGTGAGCAGATATCCTTTCCTTACTAAAAATGTACCTATTATATTATTATAATGAATTTTTCAATTATCATATTATAATTAATTTTAAAAATTGTGATTCTATTTTTAAATACTAGTAATATATCTCTGTAATTATATACATTTATAAAATATTTTATTTAACTATTTTAATTAAGAATTAATATACCAATTAGAATATTCTATAGTATTATGAATGGGTTTTTTTTTTACTAAACTAATTATGAATATATAAATTCATATTATTTCTTAGTTTTATTATCTTAATATTATAAACATCACTTTAAAATTAATTATAATTGTATAAAGTCTTACCACCTAATATATTATATTAAGAATAAACTATTGCGTTATGGGTATACTCACTATTAACATACAGATTACTGCAATATATCTACAATACAATAATACATTCCAGGATAGACAATTAATAGTGACGATAAAAACATCATTTCAAACATTTACGAAATGGCTGAAAGATGATGAAAGATTCATTGCACTCGATATAGGAAACGTAAAACTCACATTCAATACTGTTAGTTCTCCAAGCTGTAATACATGTGAATGTTGCAATATATCGATATATTATAGTAACAATATATATATATATTAATTTAAATTAATAAAAAGTACATTTTAAATATTGAATATTAAATAAATTTTACATATATTTATGAATATCATAAATAAATAAATTATTATATTGTAATTTGTTAAAGAAACCTAAAACATTTAAATATAAATAATTAAATTAAAAATTGTAGAATAAATATAATATTGTTAATCTTTTAAAAAATTAAATATGTACAATAATAATTTTATTCATTTATATTATATTTCATTAGAGTATATTGTAAACATATTTAAAAAATATAATGTAATTATATTTTATTATATAATCATGCTGAATATAAATGATTTTGTATATATTTAATACTATGTGGTAGTTTTATAATAAACAATAATTTCTAATCAACAATAGTTATATGATAAAGCTGAATCTAAGGAAAATGAAATTATCAAAGAGGAGGCAAGAAAGGTTTATATGTGTAACATTATATTACACATCTGCATGACTATATACTACCTATGTATTATGATGTAATTATTGTACGTGTCCCATTCAGCAAAGGAAACTTGACACAGCATTCAAGGTCATGCTGAAAGATTCTGCGATTGAAATCAAAGAAACCGATACTTGGAATGATGTTAGTCTTATGTAGTATGCAATAATATCTAGTATATACATGTATCTTATTACAGTTATTATTTATTATGATTCTATCATATGTATTTTATCATTTACATAAGTATTTTTTTGTAGTTTTTAGGATATTTTTAATCCATAGAATACTATTAAATATCCTTTATATTCATAAACAATTGATCATAATAGGGTGTTCACATCAATTCCGTTTTAAAAACTGTACGTGTAACTGCAACTTCAAATGATTCATTCACAGCAAATTTGAAGTAACAGATTTTTAAGTGTTCACATCAATTATGTGTTTTTTAGTTTGTCGTAAGGGTAGACATATATCGCCACCTATATTTAAATATGTACAAATAAAATCAATTGTAACAAATCTAATTGTGGGATATAGCTAAATTCAATGTATAAATAGTAGTATTATATATTTCTTTAAATACACAAATACATAAATACTACATACATTATATTTATTAATTTAATATTTTTAACTAATATAACAAATACTATATTATTATATAATACATAAATCCTTATAATTATATCTAAACTTATGAAATATATATAATTTAAATAAATATTTAATAAATTATTGAAATATATATTATATATTACTATTGTATAGTTGATATATATTATTAAAATATATATATAGTTGTATACCATCTTATATAACCTTTTTATAATATATATATATATATATATATATATATATATATATATTTAATAAATAGTTATTCGATAAGTTATATGTAATAATAAACATTTGTTAATATACTTTATATATATATCAATATATATATATGTATATATATATATATATATATATATATATATATATATATTTAATAAATAGTTATTCGATAAGTTATATGTAATAATAAACATTTGTTAATATACTTTATATATATATCAATTGGAATCAAGTGGAATTCTAGCTGTTCTCTCTAATTCTGTGTGTTCATTCTAGCTGTTCTCTCTAATTCTGTGTGTTGTTACGTACAGAAAATAGGATTAATCCTATTTCAGAAAACGTGTAGTTCAACTTCAAATAAATAGGAATGTGACTCATAACTTCAAATTTGCCGTGAATGAATCATTTGAAGTTGCAGTTACGTACGTTTTTTAAAACGGAATTGATGTGAACACCCTATAAGATATATTTCAATATTAACATTATCCTAAAACTGCCTTCACACCAAAAAAAAGTAGCCATATTATCTAGGAGATAGTTGTCCAAAATATTAGAAAATATGACTAAAAGCATTCTTGCAGATATTTTGGCGATACAATATCTGCCATATAATCAATTGAAAATAATCCAGCTACTTTTTTATATACAGCTTTACAATTATTAAAATGATCATATAATATTATATTGATCTAAAACAATACATTTTTAATTAAAAAAAGTAAAATTGATATATAATTTTATTTTTATCTACAATATTCTAATACAAAATATATTGTTATATAATAAATTAGTGACAATTATTAATATATTAATATCACTACAAATAATTGTAATATATATATATAATATATATAATTTATAAATATTTAGAATTGCTATAATATTATTTTATTTTATTTACAAATATTGATATATAATTTATATATCAAATCAATTACTTTTGTATATAAAATATCTTAATTATAAAATATATTAACTATTTAAATAATGATACATTATTATAGATTTTTAAATATTATTTTTTTAATAATATTATAAATAGATTATATTATATTATGAATTTTATATAGATTTTGATTTTTTTTAGCATTGGTAATATGAAAAATAAAATTATTTAGCTAGATATATCTCAAAAAAACAAGTAAACCAATTAGTTTTTTGATCTAATACATCAAAAAACTGAACAACCTACTAAATAACTAAACCAGATAGTGATAGTAGCGTATGTACACACTAGATAAGGAGTCGCTACGTTGACTCATCTGCCTTCAACGCCATCCTTCCGGAAGCTTCCAGAGAACACCTGTTCAGCGAATACAAAACCGCAGTAGCCGAAACCTGCCAACACACCTGTCACACCAGTAGCAAGAAGAAGAAGAAATCCAAACGCAGGAGCATAACGGTACGTGAATTATCAATAATATTTAATTTTAATTTTCTGAGATTATTTTAACTTACAAATCATTTATATTTATGTAATAATTTAATAGTACTGATTACTTGTCATTTCTATATAAAAATATATACCAGGGTTCCATTATTTTTGGCAAAAACGTCCAACAAATATCTTTGCCATGTTAATTTACGGTAAAAACTGGCAATACCCTAGTACTCATAAAATATAATACCTTTAAAAAAATGTTGTATTGAAATTAAAAGTAATATTGATTTATAATAATTGTTATGGTTAATTAATCTAGAAGCTTTAATTGAAAATTTGATAAAACATTTTTGGCTCTCTTATTTAATTATGCCATTTATAGTAAATTTATTTAAAAAAATCCATACTGGATTTTGAAGTCTGCCAACCTTATTCATATTGTAAAATTAACAAGTTTATATAATGTAATCAATTTCATAAATGAAATAAAATCATACTGTGCTATATATTCATACAATTACACAATGAAAATATTACTATTTAAAAAAAATTATATATTTTAACTATATTTAATTTCATATATAAAAATAAATTTTCTATTCAATATTTTATATTTATATATATATATCTATATAATTAACAATATCTAGTTAAATATTATAGTATAAAATCAAATAATGAACACATTCAAATAATTTCTCAATGAAAATATTATTAGTTCTATTGTTTAAAATATATATTTTTTTTAACAATATTATATTTTACTAATATAAAAATAAATATATTATTCTATTCAATATTATTTATATATATTATGACTTATTTACTCATTTATTTAATTAAATTTCAATATCATATTATTTATTAAAAAATATTTTATATTTACATAAATCAAAATTAATAAAGGTTGTTTCTAAAAAAATATAAAAACTTATAATTATGATTTTAATGTAGTATTATTTAACTATAATTGTATATATATCTATTGCAAATAATATTTATAAATAATATATAATTGTAAATTATATAGACATTATTAGGTTTAATTATATAGACAACAATAGGTTTTTATCATTGCAAAAACCTGTTTTTATTGGATAGTTAATACTGGTTATTACAATAGGAGGTAAAAACCTATGGAACGCTTATATATATATATATTATAAGTATATTGCCAAATTTATATAATGTAGAGTATTGGTGATTTATATAGTATAGACTCATTTCGTATATTATTATATACGCTTATTTAATTTGTATTTATTTATAGCCCGATTCCGACTATTCTGACTACGTAAAGACAAAACGAAGGTCGAATTCCTATTCCTCGGATTCCGGTTAGTAATATAGCATATTGCGTGCGCGCTATGCCATTGTTCCTTTATTCATTGTTTACCCTTTGTAGAATATGAACGGTCAAAGAAACACAAGAAATCGAAAAAGAAGAAGTCTAAGAAATCTGTGAGTTAATGATATATAGTTGTAAATAAAACTTAGATGTATGTGGTCCACCCGTGCACGCCTATTTATCATCATTAACTAACGATAGCTCGTCGTTTATGAATAAGAAAGTGTATAGCTACAACTTTAGTAGTGTATACATCATTACACAATCTCAGGATATTTATCTCAAGTTGTTTTCAATATGAAATAATAATTGTATCATATTAACATTATATTCCATTCATCAAAATCACTGTTAATTAAAAACTAGAAGAATAAATATAGTTTTCATATCGTATTATATACTTCAGTGATTTTATATTTCATATATTAAAATATATCTATTTTGTATGTTAATAATTATTCTGTATTATTTTATATTTTTTTTATAATAATTAAAACAAAATTAATTTCTTAACCTAATTATTTTAAATATATATATATATATACAGTAAAACCTCTCTATAAGAAACTATTTTTTTACATTACTTTTTTTCTTATAGAGAGGTTTTCTTATAAAGAGGTTTTTACTTTTCCAATGATTTTAAGAATTCATTTAGGACCTATAATTGAAAATGCACTATATATAGTGCATAGGGTTATATATAACCTATATGTTATATATATATATAGTATATTTATTTATTTTTATTTATTTAGTATTAATCAAAAGAATAGTTTAGAAATATGATTTATTTTAACATTTATTAATTAATTTTAATAAATCTATGGATATACAATAACACTTATTAATTATTTTTAATTCATTTCTAGCCATTTATATAATATAAAATATTTGTAAGAAAAAAAGATCTTATATAATAATTAATTTCTATAATTGTTATCAATATACAATACTTCTATTTATATATATAATTATTTTTTATATTTTTTATACAATAAGTTTCTTATAAAGAGGTTTTTCTTATATTTTTCTTATAAAGAGGTTTTTTAATGTGGAAGAGGTTGAATTCCAACCAAATGTGTGAAAAATGTTCTTATAAAGAGGTTTTTCTTATAAAGAGGTTTCTTATAGAGAGGTTTTACTGTATATATATATATATATATATATATATATATATATATATATATATATATATATATATATATATATATAATACATGTATTTATAGAAGTATCATTGTAAATTAATTAATTAATGTAAGTTTATTTTTTTTTCATATATTGAATTATTTCATAAAATATATTATTACAAGATAACATTTGAATGAAAATATAGTTAAATCTTACTAATTTTCTATAATATTTATTTATATTTTAAATTATGTAATATTAACATTATTTATAATACTCAAAAAAACTCATATTATAATGAAATAATAATAATTAATATTCTATTATAATTTAGATTTAAAATATTATTAATATATTTAATAATCTGTAAAATCAATTGATTTAATTTGAAAAAATAAAATCAGTATAACCACGTTCACACCAAAAAATACATCCCGATATCAGCTCAATTTTTATAGCTAATTAAATTTATAAATATATATGTATCTTTTATATAGGCCAGTGAGATATTCCTTATAATTTCAATGATATACTAAAATATAAATACAATAATTATATATTTACTACTATTATGATTAGCGACTATACATTATCAAAGATTTTCCGAAGGAAATATGGTTCACTCGACCGATTTATTGAAATAAAAACGACACTAGCGCAAATGCGACGGGTGAAAGAACTAAAATCTATTTTTGGATTCGTTTACATGTAAATTTGAAAAATAATACCCTAATATAATCTTTAATTAAGATATGTATATAAATTTGATATATATCGAAAAGTAAGTGTTCCGCAAAAATATTATTTGGAGATATCAAAAGTGAATTCATAACAATTGTAACGAATTTATATAGGTCAAGAGTAGATCGATTCAGTCATTTACATGTACACTTTCAATGCCATGCAAATGTCATAATTTTAAAATATATTTTTTTAAATATAACTTAAAATAATACGTGTATCTAGTGGTTGATAAAATAATTATATTAAAATAATTACATAGCTTAGATAGGGAGTGAACCATCTTTGCTTCGCAAAATCTTTGAAATTATATATATATATATTCTTATAGGGATAAACTAATATATAAAAGTTATTTTCAGAGATTCCTTGTGCATACTACATAATCATATATTAGATTAGTATGGAGATAGATCTAGTCATGGCAATCACTTTAATTATAACAATGGCCTAGCTAATCAATAATAGAATTGTAAAAGTTGACTTTAAACATATTGCAAAGTTGTATTGCCTCGCAAAACTGCATATTATATATTTATATATATATTGATTCTATGATCATGGTTTAATATAGGTTAAATTAAACAATGTCATGTTATATTGGAAACAATTGTATAATATTGGTCTGTATTTATTGCCTGATATCGGCCTATGATTACAGTTGTGTATACAGAAACTGCCAAATTTTGATGTTTCACAATATATGCCTATACAAATCAGGGTGGATTTTTGGAGTGAACGTAGCTTAAGTAAATAAAAACTAGAAACCTCATTTCATAGGTATTATGTATCTATATATATATTATATAAAACTTTATATTTTATTAATTAAATAAATATTTTAAAATTAATCATGAAATGAAATAATTTCATATTAATACAGAATTTTTTTCGATATACTAGTATAGAACATTATGTAGTAATATATGGAGTGAAATTAATGTTGTCATAATTTGTAATATATTTATTCAAATATTACAGTATATTAATTATATTATTCACCCGTTATAGTGTTATGAAGTATATATAACATGTATAATATTTGTTATCTTATAGCTAATGAATTATTATTAATTGTTGGATTATTATTATTTGTTGAATTTTTTATATCATAGTTGGTAATGTTATAATATTGTATTTAATGCATACCATTAGATTTAACAACTAAGAATTGTAGGGAAAATAAATTCTGATTTTAAATAAAATAAATCATTTATTATTTTCCAATGTATTATGTTTAAATTTCATATTTTAATTTAATGTAATTATCGTATAATTATTTATAAAAGAGATGAATATTTCTTTATTATTAAATGAAATTATATATTTAAAATGAAGATTTTTATATAATTGTTAATATATAAAAATTAAATATTTAGTAAAATAAAATAAATTATTTTAATTTTGTACTTGAATTTCATCTATTTCCATTTACCATATTGATTATAATTTTTAATTTATTTATTAATTATATGAAGTTTTTTATATTTAATATTACGTATATATTTATATAAATATAAATGTTTATATCTGATTTATGCAAGGATATCATTTATATATATATTATTTTACATCTCTTAAGAGGTAATTTTATAATAAATTCTTTGTGATAACTGTGTCATTGTTTTCATCAAATTCTAGTATGTGTATTATAGATATAAGGAATTTTGTTATAAATGAAATATAAAATAAATAAAAATCCGAGCATGATTTTAAAATTAAATAAAGTAAACTTATAATGTATTAACCATGATAGGGAAATCAATCAGCCAGTGAAATCAGTGAAAATGAATTGGAAAGGAGAAGAAATGAACTCCTTCAACAATTAGCTGGTCATTGACCATTGTCTATAAGCTTTTGACTTACAGTCATTATATAATAAAACAGATTTTATTTTATCATCTCTTTTATAATATCAATAAATATCATTCTCTATCTGTATATATTCATTATTAAATAATACTTATACATATATAGATAATACTTTATTTAAAATATAAACACATAATCTATGTAAACATATTTTACTTATAAAATATGGATATAATTATATACTATTTTTTAAATAATGTAATATATGTAAATGTTTTATATGAATTTTGTTAAACTAATCAAGTTGTAATGTATAGATTTTCAATTATTTGAGTAATAATCGTAGATAATGCATATTATTGAAAATTCGTCATATGATTCTAATATTATTCAAATGTTCACAATTCTTAATTACCATACCCATTATTGTATAAACAAACAATTACATAACACACAGGAATATTCTGTTGCATTTAAATATAGATTATCATATTTGTATTTAGTATTCCTATATTTTTTTTTGTAAATAAATAGTGTAATTTAGTTTAATGCATTGTATTCAGCCATAGGTATTTTTATAGTTTAGATGTGTTTAATATCCACTTTTTTTGTACAAATCTATTTATATATATAATAATAACATTGCAATATAAATAAATTATTCCATATATATAGGGGACAGGAGCATGATCCACCTGAAACACTGCACTTTTAGCAAAGCTTTGTCTAAGAAAGATATAATATTTACGCTAAATCATGATTTTGTACTCGAAACATGAATAGCACCATTAGGTTGATATTTCAGACAATTGTATTGTTTATAATATTAATTTGTGTCGGACTTCAGTTTTTAAATGTAAAAATATAGTTTTCAATTATTAATTGATGAAAATAAGTGTTCATTACTAATATATAACTACGATATAGGATAGTTTAGTTTTAAATGCTATATTGTGTGTAATTTAATGGAATAATGAACAAATTGTGTCTATACTACAGCTAGAAGTGAGTTAATATTAATTATATTGCGTGTATATCTTTTCGTGTTATCTTTGCTTAATAACTAAACTTAATACTATAGTAAAATTACATTGTAAATATTCATTAATTTGTATTTAAATGAGTGAAGAACACAGCTAGTTATAATATTTTTATTAAATGTATAATGTAAATAAATTGTAGTTAATAGTAATATGTATAATATATATTAATGATTAATACATGATTGTATTACTAATATAACAATAGGTCATCTATAGTAAACATGAATTAAAACAGGAAAGTATAAAATTTAGATTTTAATCTCATTACTAGTTTTCCTGAATAATTTTGCCAACTTTTTCAACACTTTTTTAAAACTCCTTAAATAAAATGTTCTCATATTTCTTTTTCGAGTATTATTCTTATTTTTACCATTATTATTCGGTTTGACAATTCCAACTTCGCCTGCGCTGGTCGTGGTGGTTTCATATTCCCGTTCATTGCTGTACAATTTCTTTTCATTTTCGAAACGTTCGATATCTCGTTGAGCTCTTTCGTACGACAAATCATCCCGTTCCGTGTATACTCCGAGGCTACGTTTCAAGTCTATGCTCTGCATCAGTTGTTGCATTACTTGTATCAGTACATTAATCTGAGTTAGTGGGGGTACACCAGATGGTCGTTGTATCGTCCCTGCATCGCTCACTCCAGTGAATGTCGCGATGACCACAGTGCAGAATATCAATAGGTTCGCCATGTTTTACCTACAACAATGTATTATAATTTAAATATTAGATATATATATATATATATATAAAATTATAATATATGCTAATATAAATATTTAGTAGCAAAAAGAATAGTAAAACAAATAGGCCTATATACAGGTTTATACCAAGACCTCTTATAACCTCTAAGTTCATGGTATATAGGAGGTCTTCTTATACTTATATATTTTATTGACATCATTTAAATCTTGTTTTACATATTACAATTAATAAGTTGACCATTACAGGCTATATAAGTGAACTATACATACATTACATAGGTATGCATGTATACAATATATAACATAATGTTTTAGTTGTTTATATAGGATATTACAATAATATTAAATATATATATATATATATATATGAGTGATAAAACTATGGTTTTTATGAATAGGTTTGTATTTAATTTTAAATATTAAACTAGAAGAAACTATCTTATTGCAAAATGGCAGTTATCTCTAATATATTTATGTAAATATGCTATATAACTGATTATACAGGCTGATTATTTTACTAGGATGTAGTACGAAAATATATTACAATATATATCTAATATATTATAGTTTATAGATATTTAAAAAGTTAACAACCATTGTTTTATAATGTGTAGTTTATAAATCATAAAAGTTTGGTATATTAACTAAAATGGTCATTTTTATTTAATCTAATATTTATAAATAATTTATTATACAAAAAATATAGGATATATAACCTAATATATTTATTTTTTAAATATTATATTTAATAAGACGAAATCATAATAATTATCAATCTATTTATGTATGTATCTATATATAATCAATTTATTAGAGGTAATAGGGGAAAGTAAAATACAGAAACTTTAACAATATTAACATTTATCAAAATTTTATTACTCAATATTTGTATTATCAAAAATTATATTATTGGGATTTAAAAATTGTATTTAATCTTTTTATACATTATATAACGTGGGTTTCCATGTTCAAATACTGACACCCTTTGTTATACGGATATGCCTACACTATATACTACTAGAATATACAAAGGACATGTCCTTGAATATACTATATATTATTGATGAACCATTCCGATAAATTATATTACTTATAATTAATTTTATAAATAATTTAATATAATTTAATTAGTAATTCATTTATTAATTATAATTACAAGCAAAGTATCTAAATAATAAGCATGACAGTATTAATAAATTGATGGTTGGTTATATTATTTATTATATTATAACGTCTCAGCTAACAGTAATATTACTAATATTGCTATATAGTAGCATAATATACTTTTAATGGCAACATAATATTAGCATAATAGCATTACAAATTATAATAGCAGCATAATATACCTTTAATGGCAACATAATATCAGCATAATAACATTACAAATTATAATAGCAGCATAGGAGATAGAATTTTAATGGCAGCATAATAGCATTGCAAATTAATAGTAGTATAATATATTTGTAATTTCAACATAATAGCATTACAAATTAATAGCATCATAGATTTCTAATAGCACAATGTAAACATATGATGCTATTGTTTATGCTATTATGAGGCTATTAGATGTTAGCTGGGGTATGCGATTTTTATAAAAATGTATACATTTATAAGAGTTCACACGCTGTGCGCTGCTTGTTTATAGGGTGTATGTATTAGGGATTTGTATTATCTCTAGATATAGGCTAGATATTGCCCTGTGCTTATTACTTTACTTAATATTTGATACACAATAGAGAAATTAAGCAAATAGGGGAAAGTCCCCGATTACCGACCCCCTCTCGTATCTCAGTAACTATAAGAGATATCAAAAAATTATATATACACTAACTGTTAGTAATTTAATGATAAATATGAATACGTATTTTATTTAAAAAAATATTTAATCCTAAAATTGTTATTTGATAAAATGTAATATTCTGTTTTTACTTTTTAAATATTTGAATAATAACTTTTTTTAAATCATTGTAAATACTTTATTATTTAAAAGAAAACTTAATACTGCGCATAATATTGTAGATAAATACAATTGTTATAACTATTATAAAAATAATTTAATTTAAATAACTATTAACCAATATATCTTAATTATAGCAACCCATATTATTTTCCTATTACCGACCCCCTAAATTACCCTAATACCGACCCCATGTAATTTATAATATCCAATCAAAATAGATCCGTAGTTTACTTTAAAATATGTCGTAAGTTGTTTGTGTATCATCGATATAGCTTTAGGATTAATGATTCCAGTTGATTATATACATACTGATTAATAAATAAATATTAAATAATAATATACACTATTTTAATATAATTACTATCAAGTTTAAATTAAAATTTAATATTACTATTAAAACATAAATTCAATACAAAATAAATTTCGTGAATGTTATAATTAATTATATTTATGTATATCTACTATTTTTATTGGATATTATAATACTACACTTATTTATATCACGATTATTTTAGGGGGTCGGTAATAGGAGAAAGGGGTCGGTATTATGTACATGTATCCGATTACCGACCCCCCTGTTTATTCTTGTAAATATAATTATATCAAAAATTTAAAATAGCCACTTTATTCATTGCCATAATATTACCCTAATTACAAAATTTCAATTAAATATATTTAATATTGAATAAGTTATTACAAATAATCATTTAGGGGTCGGTAATCGGGGACTTTCCCCTATGTGTTTAGAATGATTTAGTTATTAATAATATATTGTTATATTTTACATTAATACATTTGTATGTTTGTGATATAGCCTATATCATATAGGTCATATGCTTGATATTGCCTATTTTATATGCTTGAGAAGGTTTTGATTTGACTTTTTTTCATAAATTTAAAAACGTAATAAAAAATTAGTTTACTGGATAGGTATATCTATATAGGGTACCTATATATATATCAGAAATATTTTAAATAATAAAAAAATAAAAAATACTTTTTTAAACTATTTATATAATTATGAATATTTTATTCATTAAACATTTTTTTGTAGGATTTATGTTTTCTGAGATACCGAGTGTCCCATTCGGTTACTTTCCCCTACATTTCTAACATTTTTATAAAATTTTAATTTAATTATAAGCATATATCTAGAGGTCATATAAATCCTTTAATAAGGAACTATTTATGCATTAATATCATAGAGATATAGAAAGTTTCTCTATAGCTCTATATTCTATCATATGCATATCATGGACACTATAACCAATCAGTATACTATACTATACCTATAGGTCAACCTACGCAGCGTAAGAACTATTACAATTTTCATAAAAATCCGTGTGTTATAATTACCTAATAGTTATTACCTATCATAAATAAAGCTAGATCTAATAATTATATATATATATATATATATATATATATATATATATATTAAGTATTTGTATCAACATTATAAATTAATAATATAATACAATATGTATAGGTACCTAAATTAAAATTGATGGCTTATATTAAAATAATAATTATTATAATAAATATATTACAATTTTATTAATCGATATATTAAATAATTATTACATTAAAATATTAACAATTGTTAATTCATTTATTAATAATAAAATATAAATAATTCGTATATATATATAGTATATATAGTGTATACCTTTTCTATAGCTATAGAGTTATATATATACGCCTATAGTAATGCGCAGTACGCATTGCCTACCCTATATATATATATAGGAGTCGCCCCTAGATGTCTATGTATACTAAAGTATATAACTGCGCATTACTATAGGCGTATATATACCCTATAGGGTATATATAGGGTATATATATACCCTATATATATACCTTATATATACATGTATTAATAAGGGGTCCGACTGACACTGTCCGTATTCGTATTCATATAGGATGTTTGTATTTGAGAATGGGTCCCGAATACGGACACGCGTTATCTATTGATCAATTCGAATACCTAGATTAGATACAATGTTATATAATAATATGATATACAAATATCGTAATTGTACGTAATCGTAACCTACTTATCCTATATGATAATTTCTCCTATAGATGGAAATTAGAAGATTTTTATAATCAATATATTTACCTATAGGTAATACCTAAATGAATGTAAATTAGTATACACCCAAATATTTTACAAAGCAGCCCTAGAAAAATCGTTTATATACCTATATATATAAGTAGGTTATATATATATATTTATATATATAATAATAATATAATTGATTGAATATAGAAAATAAATATTCAAAATGACATAAAACAGGAGACAAAACTAAAATAAATAAATATATTAACAATATTAATTTATATGCCATAGTTTAGACCGTATACGATATATATATATATATATATATATATATATATATATATATCGTATACGTAAATCTATATATGTAAATATACCTATTATATTAATAATTATATATAGGTATATCTAACGAATTATATATTATATGTATATATATATATATATATATATATATATATATATATATATATATATATATATAGTATACTACTATTACTATAGTAACTATATTTAATTATTAGTAACCTTTAATATAATAATATATACAAATATTTGTATTACTTATTATAATAAATAAAAGTTAAATTTACAAATATTAATAATATATTTTAAATGATTGGTTGCTACGAAACAAAATATTTATAATAATGCTAATAATCGAATTGTATTTATTTAAATAACACTAATAATAGATTTTTAATAATAATATAATATATAGGTAATATCCGGGGAATATAGGGGTAATATAACCTATCATAGTTATATCTTGTAGATCTATATATAGATATATAGATATCTATAGATATAACCTATAATAATATAATATAACCTACCTATTTATATAACATTAAAATAAATACGTGCCCGCTGTATTTTAAGATATAAGTATACTCGTTAATAGTTTACTAACCTATAAGTTACTGTTAAGTTAACAGTGTTAACCTAGGTTTAGTTATAGGATATCGGCCAAAATACCCGCATCGCATATGGTATTGTTATGTTATATTTATTCAATTATTAATTAATATTTTAATTGATTTTTTTCATTTTTTTACTGGTATACAAATATACATAGGTAACCTTGTAACCAATTTGTTTAGACACTGCGATCAACATAAGTAATGAGTTTTCGGCGGTGTATCGTAGGGGAATTATGTCTAATACGGGCCACTTTTTATGGTATCAAATAACTTTTTTATTTATGATTATAAATTAATGAAATTTTATCACGATTTAGATATTATAAACGACAATAACATTACAATTTCAATTTTTGTAAAAATGTTATTTATCGTCGAAAATGTGCCCGGCCCGTATTGCAAACAATGTTTGTAATACGGGCCAGGTGGTTTTAATACGGGCCGGGTGAAACATCCAATAGATGGCGAAAGTAGTTATCATTTTTCAACCAATAAAATGAAATGTTATATTGATGATACCATTTTCACGCTATAAGAATACTTATCACGCATACTTCAATTTATTTCAGTGATTTAAACTAATTTACACCATAGTGAACTACGGCAACCTACTAATGTAACCTACGTATCTAGTAGATAATATCTACTTTATTTCTATATATATAGGAATAAAATAAATAATAGATTACATAATTTGATTTAAATAAGTGGTAGTAGTAGTAGTAGTAGTAGTAGTAGTAGTAGTAGTAGTAGTAGTAGTAGTAGTAGTAGTAGTAGTAGTAGTAGTAGTAGTAGTAGTAGTAGTAGTAGTAGTAGTAGTAGTAGTAGTAGTAGTAGTAGTAGTAGTAGTAGTAGTAGTAGTAGTAGTAGTAGTAGTAGTAGTAGTAGTAGTAGTAGTAGTAGTAGTAGTAGTAGTAGTAGTAGTAGTAGTAGTAGTAGTAGTAGTAGTAGTAGTAGTAGTAGTAGTAGTAGTAGTAGTAGTAGTAGTAGTAGTAGTAGTAGTAGTAGTAGTAGTAGTAGTAGTAGTAGTAGTAGTAGTAGTAGTAGTAGTAGTAGTAGTAGTAGTAGTAGTAGTAGTAGTAGTAGTAGTAGTAGTAGTAGTAGTAGTAGTAGTAGTAGTAGTAGTAGTAGTAGTAGTAGTAGTAGTAGTAGTAGTAGTAGTAGTAGTAGTAGTAGTAGTAGTAGTAGTAGTAGTAGTAGTAGTAGTAGTAGTAGTAGTAGTAGTAGTAGTAGTAGTAGTAGTAGTAGTAGTAGTAGTAGTAGTAGTAGTAGTAGTAGTAGTAGTAGTAGTAGTAGTAGTAGTAGTAGTAGTAGTAGTAGTAGTAGTAGTAGTAGTAGTAGTAGTAGTAGTAGTAGTAGTAGTAGTAGTAGTAGTAGTAGTAGTAGTAGTAGTAGTAGTAGTAGTAGTAGTAGTAGTAGTAGTAGTAGTAGTAGTAGTAGTAGTAGTAGTAGTAGTAGTAGTAGTAGTAGTAGTAGTAGTAGTAGTAGTAGTAGTAGTAGTAGTAGTAGTAGTAGTAGTAGTAGTAGTAGTAGTAGTAGAGTAGTAGTAGAGTAGTAGTAGAGTAGTAGTAGAGTAGTAGTAGAGTAGTAGTAGAGTAGTAGTAGAGTAGTAGTAGAGTAGTAGTAGAGTAGTAGTAGTAGTAGTAGTAGTAGTAGTAGTAGTAGTAGTAGTAGTAGTATTAGTAGTAGTAGTAGTAGTAGTAGTAGTAGTAGTAGTAGTAGTAGTAGTAGTAGTAGTAGTAGTAGTAGTAGTAGTAGTAGTAGTAGTAGTAGTAGTAGTAGTAGTAGTAGTAGTAGTAGTAGTAGTAGTAGTAGTAGTAGTAGTAGTAGTAGTAGTAGTAGTAGTAGTAGTAGTAGTAGTAGTAGTAGTAGTAGTAGTAGTAGTAGTAGTAGTAGTAGTAGTAGTAGTAGTAGTAGTAGTAGTAGTAGTAGTAGTAGTAGTAGTAGTTGTAGTAGTAGTAGTAGTAGTAGTAGTAGTAGTAGTAGTAGTAGTAGTAGTAGTAGTAGTAGTAGTAGTAGTAGTAGTAGTAGTAGTAGTAGTAGTAGTAGTAGTAGTAGTAGTAGTAGTAGTAGTAGTAGTAGTAGTAGTAGTAGTAGTTGTAGTAGTAGTAGTAGTAGTAGTAGTAGTAGTAATATTAGTAGTAGTAATTAACAAAATATGATAATTAATATAATTATTAAATGATATCATTATCGATTACTAATATTGATTATTATCAATATACTATAATGGAATACTTAATAGACATGTGATTACATATATAATGTATCTACACCTACGATGGTATTACAGTGTATAAGTATAGGGTGAACATGTTACATTAATACAATTATATTTATAATAAATAAATTAATATGCATATCAATGTAATGTTAAAATATAAGATACATGTAAAATATATTTATAACACAAATATCGATTTCTATATAAATAAAACTGTAAAATCTAATGAATCAAAAAGTATTGCATAATAAGATATTGAATTGTATGGCGAATTTTAATTGTATTTTTGATTTAATTTATTTTTAATTGTATCCTTTAGAATAGTAAATATAAAATAAAACTATTCATTGAACTATGTGTTATAATGTGTGTCTGAATATTTAACGGCGTTGGGTATAAATTAGAATATATAATAATATATAAATTAATAATTTACGATGAATTATTTATGTCTATATATTTTGTATAGTATGCAGGATCTAGAGAAATTAACAATATTAAAATATAATTTAAAAATATAAACTTTAATAATTAATTATATATATGTGTTGTATTATTGAATAGATTTGAAAAATGTTGTATACAATATAAAATAAATATTAAGTGAAAATGTCGATAAATAAATATAACAATGATTTATATGAATAAACAAACATTTTGTTAACAAAATGTGCAATATATAAATATTATAATGTAGATACATTAAGTTAGATATAATAAATAAAATAGAAATAACAATGAAGTTAACAGTAAAAGTTAATAAAAAGTTAACAATAAAATGCATTAAATAAATTCTATAGAATATCGATAGAGCGTAACTTTAATTGTTCTATATGACGTATACTATGCTGAATAATGTAAACATTCATACGCATGTGTTTCTAGATACTGTTACATTTGATAATTATTTTCTATCAACTGACTTAGGAAATTAATGCAACAGTGAAAATATACACAACCTATATGTAGAATAATATTATATAAAATCATATAATAATGAATGGAAATTAGGAATGAGATAACATTCATTATTTATTGACAAATATGTATATAATTATTATAAATTATGTATTATAAATAATATCATATAATCATAAGCATATAATTGTATACATAAACTATTTACTAATCATATGGTTTATAATATTAATACCATAGAAATAATAATATATTTTATACATTATATAACCTATCTATTATTAGTAAACACATTAATAAGTCGAATTACTGATCAGAAATTCATATTATAATTACTTCAAATGAAATACATTGTAACATCTATGGATTTACATATACGACTTTCTTTCATAATTATATTATTATAAATAAACAATGCACATAAATATAATTACTGCCTCGCTAGATATATATTAGATGCCATCTCGATGAGCTAACAATAGTTTCCGATCTCACTAATTTTAGATAATATTTATTCCATTATATTAACATTTACATTATGCTTTAATGCATATTATATCAATTATATTTCAATATAATATTTATTATCGATTATAGTCGATAATTATAGATATCTATAGATACCAATTATGATTTTATTATTTAATATTAAAATTGATACACTGATATAATTACAAATAATATCACATTTGCTAAAGTTATATATATATATATATTATTATTATTATTATTATTATTTATTTGAGTCAGACATAAACAGTCCATAGATAAACAAAACAAAAAAAAATTAAATACAACTATACAACACATATCTATATATATAAGTATATAATTACAAATAATATATAGTTAAAAAAACAATGATGTACACCATGTTTTAAATATTGACGACGGGCGAGAAACATTATATAAATATATCATTTTAATAATAGAATTGTCAGATAATTTAACACGATTATATAGTGAGTAATACGACTTACGTAATTTTATAATAATATTATCGACATTATCATATAGGTACATTTCGGATGCACTGCATCTAGGTTTATAGCCAAGGGATATGCGATAAGCATTATTATATGCTACTTGAATTTTTTTAAAGTAAGCATTATCTGTATCCCATAGACTACAAAGATACATATTAGAGCAGAATGTTTTAAAAAGCAATATACATACATATTTCGAGCAGTTTCTAAATCTATTAGATAGAGAATAGCTAGTTGTGTAAAGACGTTTAATATTACAGTTTATATCCATCTCATCAGATAAATTATCAGAAATCCAGTGTCCAAGATACTTATAAGCTTTTACTACTCTCAAGCATGTATTTCCAATACGTAGCTTAATTGGATTATGATGAGATTTGTTATAATAAATTGGTAGGATAACAGATTTTTCAATATTATATGTTATTTTATTACTATTTGCAAACTTCTGACAACAATCAATCAACAGCTGCAAACCAGATAGCGAGGGTGAGAATAAGGTTGTGTCATCCGCATAACACAAATTATTTATTATATTTCCATTAATACAATACCCAGTTTTAATAGAGTTCAGATTACCTATCATTGGATCAGTATAAATATTATATAGTAAAGGTGATAATATCCCACCTTGACGCACTCCATTAGCAACACTAAACGAATCAGAATTATAGCTTCCCCATTTAATATATATACGCTGATTTCGATACCAATAATTTAGAAAATTAATTAAGTATATAGGAACATTTTTATTCCTTAATCTTTCGAATAGTATATTGTGACTTATATTATCAAATGCTTTGGATGCATCTAAAAATGCAACAAACATATTTGTGTTGTTATTTTTATAATCATTGATCAACTGTTTTAGGGAAAAGACACACATTTCCGTGCCAAGCTTTGCTTTAAAACCAAATTGATTATCATGAGTAGATAATAGTTTATATATTCTATTGTAAATTACTTTCTCAATTATCTTACAAATTACATTAGAGATACATATGGGCCTATAATTCGCTGAATCAGTAGTTCTTTTGTTTTTATTTTTAATAATGGGTAAAATATATGATTCAATTAACTTACTCGGGAAATAAGAATTTAGAAGCATGTTATTGATTAGTAATACTAGTGTATCTATAATAGTATTATCTGCATAATTAATGTGTTCAACTGATAATCCATCAGGACCCACATTTTTACCTTTTTTAATAGTCTTAATAATAGATGATATTTCATTTCTATCTGTATAAACTATTTCATTAATATCCACTATTTGGTAGGGGTAATGACCATCTTTGCATCTATTGAAAATGCAACTATAATGATTGAACCAGAATTTTACAATATCAGATAAGCCATGTACATTATCAATATTATTTTGTATTGATAAGTTTTTTTTTAATTTACTAGATACAATTTTCCAAAATGAATTACGATCATTTATTAATTTGAATGCAACATCATTCGCTTTTATTCGGCTATAATAAGCTTTACTTGTGCGTAACTCATATTTGAACTTTCTCCTCGACATAACCATGTTATCATAAACTATACCATAACGGGGATTATTTACTGATCTCCATATTAAATAATGTGATCTAGCAATCGAATGATACTTTTTTACGTCACTAGTCCATTCTGACCGAAGATTTTTGAAATTAGTTTTAAGTTTAATATGTAATACATCAGATTCACTTAAAAGTATACTTAATAGTGTATTGTATACTGATTCTGAAAAATTAACATTATTATTACTATTAATTGAAGTAATTAATCTATTGAGTCTAAATTTTGTATTCTGTTTGTATAATAATATTTGCTTTTTATTTAGATTATTCCATTTTATTCTCTTATTCACTTTAGAGTCATTTGAAACTACTAAATGTGTATTATCTTGTCTTACAGTTATTAATAACGGATGATGATCCGAGAGTATAAAAGAATAATCAATAGTAATGTCAATTAAAGAAATATGCATATCATTTGTTGAGATAACATGGTCTAGCCAAGAAAAAGAATTCCAAGCAGAGCTTACGCAGGTATAACTATTAGGCTCAAGAAGCAAACTATCAGATATAATCAAATTTTTTTCATCACAGTACTTTATTAAATTATTACTATATAAAGATTTTAAATTCAAAATATTAGAATTTAAATCACCAATTATACAATAATTGCTAGTATTAAGACAATCACAATATAAAAAAAGTTGTATCAATTGAGTATTAAATTTATCTACATTATTAGGACATTCATAAGGCATATAAACATTAATTATATAGAAATTAAACATTTTAATACAAATTAGCCAATCATAATCTGATTTTATAATTGAGACATATCTATCAATATTCTTATTCCACATAAACCCAACCCCACCAAACGGTCTACCTATTCTCAATTGAGAGTTGTCAAAAGCTGCATTACCATAACCACAAAACATATCACTTATAGTATTGAACAATAGGCATTCTTCAGTAGAAAGCCAATGTTCTTGGAAACAAAATAAATCTACATTATTATAAAAATCTAATATTTCATCTATTTTATTTTTTATGCCATTACAATTTAAAGACATTAACTTAAGCTTATTATTTAGATTCATTGATTTAATGTAGATGCAGATGCATTACTTGCATATGAACTATTATTAGTAGCATTATTATTATTTCTAATAAAAAATCTCTTTATAATAATTCCTTTTGGCCATCTATTACCATCATAAGCATCTTGGACACTATCAATCATCAAACTCACCTTAAAAGATGATACAAATTTTTGTCTAGTATTAATATTTTCCACCTGACAATCATTATCGGAAATTTTAAATTCATTACATATATAAGTTTTTAAAACATCTGTTGTTACATCAATATTAATACGCGATAAGAATAAATGACAACGCCTACCAGGAGTTTTTCCTAATGCTTCAGACGACCCCTTCCCGACGTAGATATCTTGCTTTTTTCGTGTAGTACTCAGTGAAGATCGATCCTTATCTTTCTTTGGTTTCTTAGGATTTACCAGTCTAAATCCATCATCAGAAGTCTTAGAATTTACGATTGATGCATAGGTCAAGTTCTTATTCAGATCATTATTCACAGTAGGATTGACTTGTTTATCTGAGGATATATTATCAGATGTATTATCCAATAAATTATTAATCTGTACGTGATTTACTGAAGATTTATCGAGCAGTGGTGCAATTGATTCATTAATTAGGTTAATATTATTTCGCAACATAATTATAGCTGAATGTATTGCAGCCATATTTGTATTCTGATCACCAATTGGCGGTAATCTCCTAATATCAGATGCAACAAATAATGGTATGGATGGAGAATTGAACTCATCAATCAGATCAAGGATAGCTACGAGATCTTTAGAGATCTTTTCAGCTAGGTTCGGCGCTTTATATTTTATATATATATATATATATATATATATATATATATATATATATATATATTAATATGAGTATGTATCTATGAGTATAAATATGTGGTTATATATAATACAATCGTACATAACGAGTACACTTATTCCCTCTCATATATTCAAATATATGTACAATATTATAAATGCATATATATTTAAACATATAATATGCCTTTATATATCAATACATATTGATATTCGTATATGAGTATATATATACTCATATATACGCATATATGCGTATACGCATTCATGCCAATACAGTGTATATATGTATGTATATATATATATATAACATACATATAAGTATACGTGAACACGCATATATACAGTGTAATAATAATATATATTAGAATCACCTAATTGTAATTTCTATGATAATAATGTACACATTCATTATAACCACTATCATAATAGTTCGATCTATCAATAAACGCATATATGAATATTCGATATAAAGAAACTTTATATCGATGGTATGAATTTACGCACGATGTCGCACGCACTTATAATAATTTTATTTCAGTGATATTATATTGTAAAATAGTGACATAGAATCAAGCATTTTCATTGGTCATGTGGCCCGTATTACTAACATTAGGTGGCCCGTATTGCAAACATTTGATACACTTGTTAAATAACCCCCCACGCACTTAATATTATATATAAAGTAGAATGTATACATTTATATTCTTCGTATTTAATTAATCTTTCCAATCGTGCTTTGAATTATTTAATTAATGTTATATTTATTAACGAAAATGGTGGATAAATAAATAATTATTTAGTACATTTTCATTTGAAAACTATTTTTTGATATAATGATCAATATTAGAAATATAAATGCAAATATTAAAAAAAAAATACCCCTTATTAATAGAAATGTGATACTGAATAAATCTTGTATATATTTTTTTTTGATTTGAACAATAGTTACTGAGATATCGCAGTGGCCCGTATTACACACTGGCCCGTATTAGACATAATTCCCCCTATATTAATTATTATAAGCTATATTAAATAGATGTGTTTTCAATTTGACTTTAAAGGTGTGGTCAGAAACTATAGATCTAATTGAGTGAGGTAGGGAGTTCCATAGTTTAGGTGATATTATAGAAAAAGAAGATTCCTGTTTTTTATTTAGTGATAAAGTTATTGGTATATTTAGTTTGTATTTATGTATTGTTCGTTGTGGTCGGGATGACTTGTAGTTCGTAAGTAGTTCAGTAAGATAGTCAGGTTTATTATTATGGGTCATGGTGGGTCAGTAGGAGTAATTTGTATTGTATGCGGTAAGGGATGGGTAGCCAGTGAATGGATTTCATATAAGGTGTGATATTTTGTCTTGAGTATTTTTTTATCCTGAAAATGGTTCTGATGGCTCTATATTGTAATTTAGTGAGCATTTTGATAGTATGTGCTGGGAGTGAATTTAAAGTAGAGTTACAGTAGTCAAGTCGGGGCAGTATTAAGGAAGTAACTAGTAGTTTGGCAAGTTCAGTAGTTATATAAGGTCTAATAAGTCGGATCGTATGTAAGGTGTAATTAATGGACTTCGATATATTAGTTATATGTGGTAGATAAGACAGCTTTTGGTCAAGTGTGAGGCCGAGGTTTTTAGCTTGATTAGAGTATTCTATAATATGATTATTAATAATAATAGGTTGTATGGAATGATGTCCTGGGGATGTATTTATTAATAAAGCTTTTGTTTTAAGGCTATTCGATAGTAGGGAGTTATTTGAAAGCCATTTACTAATGTCATTAATACATTTATTTATAGTATTTATGTTATTGATTGGGTCAGGTAAATTACAGTATAGCTGTAAGTCATCCGCATATGAGTGAAAGTGTATATCGGGGTATTCGTCAAGTAAGTAAAGTAAAGGGGAAATATATATATTAAAGAGAATTGGACCTAAAACAGAACCTTGGGGTACACCATGAGTTGTGTGGCGGGGTTCTGTTATGGCGTTATCTATACATATAGAAAAGGATCTGTTAATTAGGTAGGATGTAAACCAACTAAGGACAGAATCTTTAATACCAATGTTCTCTAATCTTCGAATAAGAATATTATGGTCTAACGTATCGAAAGCCGACGACAAGTCAAGTAGAATCAGTATGGTGGGAGTATTTTTTGTAAATAGTAGTATATTGTTTAAAGTATGGAGTAGTGAAGTTTCAGTGCTCTTGTCCGTTGTATAAGCACTTTGTAATTTATGCAGTATGTTATTATTATTGATGTATGTTCTAAGTTGTTTAGCAATTATTCTTTCAATTGTCTTAGATATGAAAGAAAGGTTGGATATGGGACGATAATTAGAAAGAGTTGACCTATCAATGGATTGGTTTTTAGGGATGGGAATTACATGGGCATATTTCATGTGGGATGGGAAGATACCTGCAGTTAGTGAGCGATCGATAATTTTTTTGTAGAATGGAGAAAGAAGGGATGAAAGAGAATGTAATAAAAATAATGGAATTGGGTCTAGTTTACATGTAGATTTAACTGTTAATAAAAGATTATTGATATTGATAATGGTTGGTAATGAAAAAGTGGAAAATGAGTATATTGGGCTTGATATTTGTGGGATGCAGGGTCGAGGGAGAGTATCTATAATTTATGATGTTTTTATGTAAAAGTAAGAGTCAAAGTTAGTCGCATTAGTTAAAGGGGAGTTATCAGGCAGTATTCGTTTTGTCAGTTTTCCTAGTAGTGTTGACGATATTCTAAATAATTTCTTAGTATCTTTTCCAGCTGATTTAATTTGATCTATGTAATATTTATTTTTAGCAGTTTTTATTAATTTTCTATAATTAGAAAGTGAATGTTTAAAAATATTTAAATCATTTTCGCTTTTGGATTTTCGCCAATTCCTTTCTTTAATTCTAAGTGAGCGTTTTGCTGTGTGTAACGAATTATTGAACGATAACGTATTATGTCGAGCTGTATAAGTTTTAGTGATAATAGGGGCATGTTTATCTAGGACAATACTAAGGTTACTATCAAAGCTGTCTATATGAGATGAATCTGTTATATTGTTGTACAAAGTGTTGAAGTCATTTATAAAATTAGCAATATTTATATTATCTAATTTTCTGTAGTGAACTTTCTTGGATGGTCTGATTGGTTTAGGGATATGTAGGGAGTAGCTAACAAGGTGGTGGTCAGTGATTAAACTATGAACATTAGTATTAGAAATTATATTCGAAGATGTGTTTGATATAATTAGGTCTAATATGTTTCCAGATGAATGTGTGGAAGACTTGACATGTTGTAAGAAATTATGACAATTTATGATATTAATAAATTTATTTGAATTATGTTAGTTTGGTAAAATTGGTATATTGAAATCACCAAGTAGTATACTTTTGGTGGAGATCATAGACAATAGGTTGTCAATTTCATCGATGAAGTAAGGAATTGAATTATTAGGAGGTTTATAAATTGTTATAATTGTAAGTGGTTGTGATTTATGAGGGTGAAAGGTACATGAGAAGGCTTCTGAATTATCAAGTGATAGGTCACTTGACTGTATTAGTTTCAAGGCATTTGAATATAGCACACCGACACCGCCACCATAGTGTGGGCCGGGGCGTGGTAGGTGAATAAAGTTAGTAGTTGGGGTATTAAGGGATGCAATTCTGGGTAGATCCTTGATAGAAAGCCAAGTTTCTGTTATACATAAAATATCTATCTTAGTATCATGAAATATATTAAAAATAATATCTACTTTATTTCTAATGGAACAAGCGTTAAGTGTTGCTACATTTAGTAATGGAGAAGAAGATAAACGTTTAGTTGAGGGTAATAATGTTTGTGATGAAGATATATATGACGGTATATGTGATGAGGATAGTAGGTTTGATGGTGATAGTTGTGATTCACTAGATGTTATAGGTTGTGCAGAGAGAGGTAAAAGTGGAGATTGGTGATTGGTTTGAGATAATGGTGGAATAGGAGTGGTTGAATGTCATTATGAAGATTGATCTGATGACTGAGAATTATTGATTGATGAATTCAGTGAATTGGTATTTAATCTATATGCATTGTATGATGTAGACCATGTATTGTATGTGTCATTTGATATATAAATTGGGTTCTTATTCCAGTCTATCTTGGAGTTGGTCAAATGACGAAGTTCAAAGGAGTTAGTGTAGTCATTGAAGGTACATTTTACATTAGCTGGGGCTAGGTTAGATTTTGTATTTGGCTAGGTTAGGTATACTATCCTATATTTTAATTTAATGAAAAAAAAATTATAGAAAATATCATTAATTGCATTGTCATTTATCATTAGCTCTCTGCTATTTATTACAATAATATATATATATATATATATATATATATATATATATTATTGTTATTGCTTATTGCTTATTATTGTTATTGCTATAGCAGAAAATGAATTTTATACATAATCGATAATATTATTCAATATATTAAATTTGTATAACATATTTCTCAATTATATATATATATATATATATACACATAATATGTGTTGTCAAATTTTCTAAAAAGTAAGTCTCAGTATCGTATCAGTATCATTCAACAGCTGTATCAGTATCGTATCAGTATCATTCAACAGCTGTATCAGTATCGTATCAGTATCATTCGAAACTGTATCAGTATCGTATCAGTATCATTCGACAGCTGTATCAGTATCGTATCAGTATCATTCGATAGCTGTATCAGTATCGTATCGTATCAGTATCATTCGATAGCTGTATCAGTATCAGTATCATTTTACAGAAGTCTCAGTATTGTTTGACAGAAGTATCACTATCAGTATCGTTTGATAATTGTATCCGCATCGTTTGACAGCAGCATAAGTATCGTATAGTGATGTAAACTGGTTCGGGTCTTGGAGATATTTGTGAGTATCAAATAGTTGAAAAAAATATCAGGTTTTAATATCTATATTTTAAAATGATGCAATGTGGATTAAAAGTGTCGCGGATACATACAAAGGGGGGGAGTAGTTTGATTGACAGTGACTCCTTTTCACACAAAGGGACGCTAAGCTGAGTAATAGTGTCGCGGATACATACACAGAACCGCTATGTTGGTTGAAAATGGCGCGAATAAATATAATCCCAAAGGTAAACATTGGAATGTATTTTAAATATCCAATAATAAATTTCCGAAATAATACGAATCTAATATTTAAAGTCCGAAATAGTCCGAATCTAATATTTAAAGTCCGAAATAGTCCGAGTTAAATATTAAAGTTCGGTCCGAGTCCGGTCCGAGTCCGATATATCATAAATTATACTGTATCAGTCCGGTATCAATGACCTAAAGTCCGAAGTCCGGGTCCGAAGTCCGGGTCCGAATGACAACGCTAACACACATATATATATATATATATATACAGTGAAATCCGCTTACATCGACATGGTTGTGTAAGCTCCAAAAATGTCGATATAGGCGGATTATCGATATGAGCGATAGGGGCGTATCACTAATGATGTATAACGCATTAGTTTATTTATAATTAATTGTAGGTATATAATATCCTATGTAATAATATAATATATGCATATAATATAATAACAAAAAAGGTTTAATTACATGTTTATTAAATAATATTAATATTATTTAATAACTAATTATTTACACACCCATCGCAATTCAATCAAAGAATATATTAAAAAGTATTACTCTATAGAGTAGGTATATAATATATAATATAGTATACTATATAGTATATATTATACTTAACTATAAAGTATAGGTTATATTTAACCTATATAGTATACAGTATACTGATTAATACTATATAGGTTAAGTATAACCTATATATATATATATATATATATAGTCAGTGATGGGCAGGATCGCGATAATTGATCGGCGATCCTGGATCGGCTTATTTGATTCACGATCTTTATATTTATAAGAATATTTGTCTATTTTATTATTTATGTTTTTGATAGTTTTTGTTATATAGTTATATAGTTATATCTTTTTTTAATTATTGCATGTATGTATATATGCATACTATATTATACTATTAGTTTACATATTCGAAATACAATGATGTATAATAAATAATATGATGATATTTAGACATATTGTATAATAATGAATTACTTTATTAAATATAACATAGGATATAGAAAAAATAAAAAACTAATGGAAACTAATGACGTAACAATTCGTGATGCGACATGTTAGCAAGTTACGCCAATACATTTGATACTATTGATATTATAACCAAAATCTACTTTAAGAATTGTTAATTACAACTGAGCTCATATAGGCTATATCCTACCTGCATCTGTTGATGCAATGCACCACCGACTTGTACTCGATAAAGAGATTTGATCTATGCAATATATTTATATATCATATAATAGTTTATAGTATTACCGTACCATATAGTACTTTAATACAATATATTTAACTATATATAGTATTACTTATAATGGATAACATGATATTCAGATATAAATTGAATATAAATATATACCTACACAATGAGTCATAGGTGTTAGTACGTAAGAGTGACGCCAGTAATTAAGGGAACTATACATTACTGATACAATAATATATTACTACGGATTATATAGTTCATCGTTACTTTCCTACTTTTTACTTATGTTAATGTTTTGATATTTGTATATGATAAAAACTATGTATCAACAACTGAGTACAAACGTTGTATCTCTCGCGTACTTTAATATTATAAAACTATAATATTATAATTAATTGTAATTAACATAAATAGAATATAGTATTAATACTGATATAGGTCTACCTACAAGTAGTGTATAATATACAATATGCAATGTGTTTATATAATATGATATAATATATTATAGCATATTATATTATATATGATACATATTTGTATACAAATATAGGCCTATCTAAATATTGATAAATTACGTAAGATATTAAAGATAACATTATTTATAGATATACTGACGATATTGAGTAGTAGGGGAATAGCAATGAATATATGGGAATACTTTTCATACAAATTAAAATTTGTAAATAATTTGTTTTATAATCAAATTTGTCGATATAAGTGGATTCAATTCCAAATATTACCTTATAAATATGTCGATAATGCCGAATTATCGATATAAGTGGATTGTCGATGTACGCGGATTAATTTACATGTAAATAGGTGTAAAACATAAAACGACGTACATCGATAATTCGGCTACATCGACATTTCGAGATATTTTTGTTTGTTTTACACCTATTTACATGTAAATTAATCCGCGTACATCGACAATCCACGTACATTGTACGACGTACAATGTACGTGGCTGTCGAAGTAAGCGGCTTTCACTGTATATATATATATATATATATATATATATATATATATATATATATAGTATACAGTATACTATAGTATAGTATATATAACATAGAATATATATATATATATATATATATATATATATATATATATATAGTATGTAATACATACTATGTATACATAGTATAGTATACTATATAGGATACTATATGATACATATATCATTTAATTATGAAATTGCTTTTCCATATTAATAACATAAATAGTATGTGTAATTGTATACCATGCATAATGTCTAGTGATTTATACTATTAAAATAAAAAATCATTGATTTATCAACATTGCAGTTATTTTAGATTATGCTATCTATAGATATGATATTATTAACAACATCTTGATATAAATAATACCATATTGGATTAATGAATTCAATTATTCATATTATTATATATATTACTATTATTAAATATCTAATATAATATTACATTTGATTTAAATGATGACATTATATTTATTTTATTTTTATAGTCTAATACAATACAATATTATTATAATAATATAATACAATTTCTTAAACTATAATACAACTCGCTTATCTCCCTGGTATTATATAATTATATATATATATATATATATATATATATATATATATATATATATATATATATATATATATATATATATATATATATATATATAAATAATATAGCCATAAAACAATCAACTAATTTTAAATTCTTAGGCATTTTAATTGACGAAAATCGAAATTGGAAAATGCAAATAAATAATATTAAAAATAAACTTTACTATGGACTTAGTTTACTACATAGATATAAATATAAATTTAATATTAATACTTTAGTTATGCTATATTTTTCTTTTTTTCATAGTCATATTAATTATTGTTCTATTATATGGGGAAGTACTTACCATAGCAATATAAAATGTATTCAAATTTTACAAAATAAATGTATGAGAGCAATATATAAACTTGATAACAAAACCAATATTGATTACATTTTTTTAAGACATAACATTCTTAAATTTAAAGATATAATAAATATATCCATTTATAAATATATGTTTAGAATATATAACAATCATTATTTGCATAGTTCAATTTGTAAGTTATTTACCTATAATTGTTCTTTATATACTTTTAGGTTAAATAGAACATTCTTAATACCAAAAATAAGATTTGATCATGATACATTTAGTATTCGTTACAAAGGCGCATATTTATGGAATTCTTTAAATACAACCATGGTTGTGCACATCATCTTTGACTAATTTGAATACTTTTACAATACATATTAAAAACATGCTTTTAAATAGTTATATTTAATCACTTACACCTTATCTGTATTGTTTGTTATTTTATTTACATGATCATCTTTTCTTCTTTTTAGCTCTTTTAAATTGTTCGTATTGTACATATTTTTATCTCTAGCCTTTGGACTTTAGTTTTCTTTGATTTTTATAGTTTAACTTATTTATTATTTTAGTATCTTTTTACATTTTTTAATATTTTATTATATATTTTTATTATATTTTATTATTATTTTATTGTTATATACATGATGATTTCTTGGTATTGAGAGATATATTTAATTTTATTGTATTGCTTTTTTATGAGACAGAACACGAATGAACAATATAGAATTGTAAAATATTTATTTATATTTATTCATTTTGTATTAATTCTCTCATTACCAAGAACAGGTTGGTATCTCGATAAGTTCAATAGAACTTCTATACCATACCTGGGTTTTTGATCTCGGTCATCAACTGAATCTGATATTATTATTATTATATTATTATATATATATATATATATATCCTATAGGACATATAGGTCATATATAGTATACTATATAAATGTATATAAATGTATGCAAATATGTATGTTAATACCTAGGTTAATACACACAACACTATATATATTTAATTAATAATAGAAGTTAAGTATAGAATGTTTTAAAATAGCTAAAGCTAAATGTACCTTAATTTTGATAAAATCTTATGAACAAATCGTGAAAACGTTCGGTGTAGGCCTACATGCGGCTTAAAGCTAGATAAGTAACCTACTATTTTTAAAGTTCAATTTTTAAACTATAAATTTAAATATCATATATCATATATAGGACAGATAATAAAATCAATAATATAATAACAACATTTTAAATATAAATGAATATTTTAAATATGGATGAATAGGTGAATATATGAATAATGAAATAAATTATAAATTTATAATCTAAAGACAATCCTATAGGATATATCCATGATATTAATAAATATACGAAGTTTTAATAACTATTGTTATTAATATAAATAAATTATTAATATTTATCAATAACTTCACTCATAAACCTATATTATTATATTAACTGAAACATTGATTACTGATAAAGATTACCAACATAGGGGAAAGTACCCGAATACGGACACTCTCGGTATCTTAGAAACCATAAATCCTACAAAAAAATTGTTAATTAATAAAATATTCATAATTATATAAATAGTCTAAAAAAGTATTTTTTATTTTTTAATAATTCAAAATATTTCTGATAGGTATATATCCAAATATCCAATACACTGATTTTTGTATTACGTTTTTAAATTTATGAAAAAAAATCTCAACTTAAAACCTTCTCAAGAATATACAAATGTATCGATATAAAATATTATTATATAACATTATATTATTAAAAAATAAAGAAAATTAAAAAAAAACTAAATCTAAAAATGTTATTATTTAGATAATTAAATTGTATTATTAATTAAAAAATAATAAAATAAATAAATTATTAAGGCTAATTAAATTAGAATACATTATTCATAAAATTAATTATAAATAATGTAATTGTAATTTTTGCGATTTATTCATCAATACTATATAGTTTATCTAGTGGTATATAGGTGTCCTTATTATAACACAGGGTGTTCGTATTCGGACATGGGTACCGAATACGGACATCCCCGTTATCTATAGAATTAAAAGATTAAATAAAATTTTAAAATTACAATAATATCTCTTATCACCTAATATTAATATATTGTAATTTTTGAATACAAATAATGATTCATAAAATGTTAAGACCATTTATTGTTATAGTGTCCGTATTAGGTTACTTTCCCCTATATATTTCCCTAGTTATTATATTTTCATAAAAAATAGAATAAACCTATATTATTATATTAACTGAAACATTGATTACTGATAAAGATTACCAACATATTTCCCTAATTATAATATTTTCATAAAAAATAGAATATTATCCAATCAAAAGAAAGATGGAGGTGTACTTATATTAGTTAATACATGAATAGAATGTTGCATCATTAAATAATATTATTAATAAGCACTGTCATTTTGTTTAAAAAAATAATAAAATATAATCATAATAAATTCATGGCTCAATAATAAATTAAAAATGCAATACAAAAATAAATAAATTATATACAATATACACAATTTTCCTTGCCTATTTGGTAAATAAGCCTATAAAAAAGCTATATAATGAATTAATGTTTAATAATATTTTACGAAAAATAATATAAATAATGTATTTATTCTATAAAAAAACATTATTTTATTATATATTTATTTATAAGTAAATATTAGTTTTGTATATTTTGTAATATTTATATTTGTTTTTCATCTTGTTTCGTTTAGTTTTTCAAATTTTTTAAATTATTAGTCATTTGTAATTTGACAGGAATGTAGCCCCATTGCACGTATTATTGAAAGATGATTAAAATTTGTTAGTAGTTTTTATTTTATAACATACTTTTAGAAATTTATGTTTTATACATAATTATAATAATTTACTATTTTTATTAATAATTTCTCTATATACAATTTTATAAAGTTACATATTTTTACTAATATATATTTAATAGGATTTTAATATCATACAATTATTTTATTAACTTATGTTATTATTTACTTTAATGTAATGGATTGAAATATGGCAATAAATTATATATATTCATGTTTTATTATTGTTATATATATATATATATATATATATATATTATATATATATATATATATATATATAGTATTGGTATATATTATATACCTATATAATATATAGGTATATATCTATATCTACTATTTTATTGTTTCATTTACTATTTATATTACAACAAATACATGAATAATTATTAATACTTTACTACTATTTTAATCTGTACATGATCATATTGGAGGTATCGACCAAATAAAGCCTTTCACTGATCCTCCATAGATGTATGATATACATAGTATGTCGACAACATAATGTCGTATGCCTATAAACTGATTTAATGTATTCATATATATATATATATATGTGTATGTGTGGTATGGTGTGATTGTGTACACTATACACTGCAGTGTACAGTGTACACTAGGGGTGTTCACGGGTCGGTTTCGGGTTTTATGAAATATAATGATTTCGGGTTTTAAATCTGTTTTTCGGGTCGGTTTCAGAATTTTATTGAATATACTGAAACCGGTTCCGGGTTTTGAATAGATATCATATAATATACATCATATATGATATATAATTTATATTTAATATAATATTATCCCAATCCCTGTAACATCGTATCTCGCAATGAAAACACTTTATAAATTCACATTCGCCATTAATAACGTAAACAGATTGGATTATTTAATGAATATTTATTTATATTTATATACTTAGAATTTGTATAACTATAGCAAGGACAAGGTCCTTGACTATAGTTTATAACTAACGTATACGTCGATATACACCAGTTTTATTTAATAAATGTTAGAATATATCGTATAGTATATATACTATATACATATATAATATATAATTTATATCATCATCTTATATTGTATGTTGTTTATAATACGTAAATAATAAGTAAATCATTCATTAATAACTACAATTATTTTTAATTCAAATACAAATTAATTTAATATGTATTTTAATATGTAGCCTAATTATCATATACTATTCAAATGTGTGATAAATATGTAAAATATTATTATATATTAGTCTTTTACCCTTGACTCAGTTTAGGGTTCCAATTCCGGGTTCTAACAACATTTCCTATGTACATTGTAATATCTCACTGTACCAATCAACTAGGGGAATAAGTATTTAATTATTTCATATATATTAATAAATATACATTTTTGATTATAACTTTTGTTTTAATAAAAATTAACAAAAACTACAATATGAGTCTATTATAGAAAATTTTCTATTATACTAATACAAAATATTTTTTTTTTAAATGTTTAAAAATATTTCAAAAAAATGTTTCAAATATTTCAAAATTTTTTTTTAAATATTTAAAAAATATTAAAAAATATTTCAAAAAAAAATATAAAATATTTCAAATTATTTCCAAAAAATGTAAAAAAAATATTTCAAAAAAGCGTCTATGAAGATAATCTTCATCGACGTATAATACATAACAAAAAATCATTGTAATGGCAAAAAGTCAATTTTTCGAGTTTAATACAATATTTATTATAAACTTTCAACATCTCTAGAGTCGAGATAATGAATTGTAGGATTTGATTGTCTCGATATAATGAAAAATGGGCATATATGTATATGGGCATGTATATATATATATATTTATTATATTTTAGTTTCATTATTGGTTTCGAAACATTTTCGCCTGGTTTCATTATTGGTTTCGAAAAATCTGAATTAAAACATTTTTGGTATCGAAACAGTTGTCTCTGGTTTCGAAACATCACAATTGTGACCCGTGAACATCCCTAGTGTACAGTGATTATATTTTATTTTGTTTACTTATTTCCATTATTTACATAAATCCTATAAAATATATACAATTATATATTATATTATTAACAATGGTACACTATAAGCTGATAAGGTGTGCCCAACTTGAAATCAATAGGATATATATTAATTTACCTCAAAGTTATTTATCGATAACTTGTCAGAGTTAATATAAATAAATAAATAATTAGTTACATTAATAATAATAATTGTAAATAATAAACAGTTTAAATGTGATTATATAGTTGACAAATAATAACATATTAACATAATAATACCTATATGTATATACTGTTACAATTATAAATGTTGGAATATGAATATCAGCAGTCAATTTGTAGATGAATATAGTAGAAGTGAGATATTTACACATATACATGTTTGATGAATGAAACGAATTAAGATGCAGTTTAATATCATCAAAATAAATGGAATAACATATGTAAGTATGAAATTTATAATATTTAATAAGTGTAGATCAAATACAAAAAGTAAGGATGGGGTGAGGTAGCAACATATGTCTTAGTAGAATACCACAATACACATATAGGTTTAAGTAATCCCAGTAAACCAAAATTTGAAATTTGTTCGAAAATGTTTGTAATTTATTTACGAATAAGAACATTATTTTCAATAATCACAAATGTCTGTATTTTTTTTGAAAATAAAACAAAGTTTGCAAAATATTTGAAAATAATTTACAAATAAAACGTAAAGTTTGTAATTTTTTTGAAAATAAAATAGGGAGTTTGCAAATTCTATATTAATATAAATTAATCAATATATTAAATTGTTTAAGTTTTTTAAAATATCTACTTTCTATTATTTATGATTAACGAAATAAATATTAAATAGATAAAATGTTTCTATTTAAAATAAATTTTATTTATATTGATATACTTATTTTAATTTTAACATCATCATTAATGGTTATTCAATCAAAAATAATGGAGGATACGTTTGAAAATACCAATTAATAAACTACTGTTTATTCAGTTAAACCAATTTTTGATTCATTCAATGAAGTACAAAATATTTATTTTATTATTTATTCTAGTTATATATTCTCCATATAATATATTTTTGATGGGCAAATGTGTTGATTGTTGACTAAATATTTATTAAATTCTGAAAATTATGTGCTACGTTTGCAAATGATTTTCGAAAAATATACGTAAATAATTGAAATTTAATTTCAGTTTGCATAAAATGTTCAAATATTGAAAATTTTTTTCAATTTGGTTTACTGTGGTATATGATGATATTGGTGTATTTGCATAATAACATATCGTTTAATTAGATACATCATAAAACTAATTCCAGTAATACACATTTCAGAGAGTCGATAATAAATAATATTAATCAAAGCTACACAACTAGTGTAATTGGTTAAATATATTTATAATTTATTTAAAATATACTTATGTATAACATATATATTCTCAAAATGTTTCATCTTCTAATAAAATATTTCTATTAACATAATATAGTACATTTCTAAATAATCAATATGATGATTATATTATAATAACAAATAATATCTATTTTCTATACTTTAAAGCCTTGCATGGTTTTATTATATTAAATTATTGTCCAGTAGTATACTACTATAGGTACTACCTACATAGATAAATATTTGAAATTAACAATTAAAAAACTCTTCTAGAAATCTTGGTTAAGGTTAATTTAACCAAGTTTGGTTAAGGTAACATCATAATATAATGTAGGTATTTCCCATGTATCCACAATATATTATTTAGAATTTCTGCATAAATAACTCAATGACAAGAACATACCCGGAGTTGATATAGGCAGCGATGATGGACAGTAAACAGTAATTGTAGTTTTATTACTTCGTTCTAGTTCTTAACCGGAATAAGCGTATGCCGACATGTGCCATTACAACTAATAAATTGTAAAACTATGTTATAGTACTACAAATATTACTACTACAATTACATCTACTACTAATATAATACCATTACAAATATTATTAGTACTATAGTATATTAATAATATTATTTCTACAACTAGTAGGTGTAAGAAGTATTATTTATACTAGTATTAATACTACTACCATCTATTCTACTATACTTAATCCATGTATTTCTGATAACATTGTAACCCCTTACAATGAAACACCAGTCTTACATAAAACCCATATATCCTAATCATATGTAGAAATCTTAGTTTTTAAATATCTTCTTATATTCACGTATATATTATTTATATATCAAAATGTGTATGATAATATCAGATGAGTGCTAATTATTAACATATGCGGATCTTAGAGGATATTGAATCGATATCAAAGTAATAGAAATAAATGAAAATAAGTAAACATAGTGAGATTTCTTTACAAAAAGTACATAGAAGATTAGTTGGGCGTAGTGATGGTAAGTTACCATGGTAACGACTGGATTAAAACATGAAAGTAAGTTATACATAAATACAAACATTAGAAATTCTGCTATTGATGGTTATGAAATTGTGTTTATATTCTTGTTATATAAATAATTAATAGTATGATTCTTTAACATAGAATATCTAATATAAGGAATTATGTTAGCAATGAATAAACACAATTAATATATTATTATTTTATATAAGGTTGATTAAAATATGTATATATATATATATATATATATATATATATATATACATATCTATATATAAATGACTGTATAATATGAAAATATCATACTATAAAGACTATATCAATACATAATAATAATCACAAATATAACACATATTATATAATGTAAATAATATTAAAATATACATGCAATGAGTATATCTAGTAGGTACCTATATCGTATAAATAGGTATAGATCTGTATAAAAATATAAAATATCGATGCTAAATGCAAAATAATATATGGATGCTTATTTGTGTTAAGATGGTGTGCGGATATTGTTAGATTTAGTAGATCAAGGAACACTATAAGCAGTACCACTCCTTAAGATTCTTTAAGACTTGATTGCGGCATTGAGACTTATTTGGGCTATAGCTGTATTCGGGAGTGTTGCAATCCATATTTGTCTTGGTTCCTACTGGACTAGTTAGTTCAGTAGATGGTGTCGCTGGTGTATGAGTATTAGATGTAGGATCAAAAGTTGGTGCAGATTCCTGGGATAACAATTTGCCGGTTTCTTTCATTTCGCTAGTGATGTACTTAGATACTTCCATTATATCATTGACCTTAGACACCGTTAGAAGACGGCTCTCTGAAGTTGAAGCGATGTTCAATTCTGTATCTGCAGGCACCACTTCTACGGGCGAATATGAAGTATCTTTATTATTAACTGAATATCTATGTGTTCTCATATCTTTATCTGAACTTAAATCGGATTTTCTTATATCTACATCCTGTAACATTTCTATTTTCACATTTCTAAAGTCGACATCCTGTATAATTTTACTATTAAATGTATGGCGCAAGTCGAAATCGCCAGAAGGTTCTATATTCTGTCGCATGTCAATATCTCTAGAAGGTTCTATATTCTGTCGCATGTCAATATCTCTAGAACGTTCTATATTCTGGTGCATATCGATATCTCCATAAGGTTCTATATTCTGGCGCATGTCAATATCTCCAGAAGGTTCTATATTCTCGCGAAAATCAAAATCTCCATAATGTTCTATATTCTGGTGCATATCGATATCTCCAAAAGGTTCTATATTCTGTCGCATGTCAATATCTTTAGAAGGTTCTATATTCTGTCGCATGTAAATATCTTTAGAAGGTTTTATATTCTGTCGCATGTCAATATCTCTAGAATGTTCTATATTCTGGCGCATGTCAATATCTTCAGGATATTCTGATTTATTTCTTATATCTATGTCATGTAAAATGTCTGTAGATGTGTGTATATCAACTTCTTTGAAAGGGTCTATGCTTGTTCTTAAGTAAATATCCTGTATAATTCCAGTGTTAACTTTCTGGTGCATTTCAATACTTCTAGAAGGTATAATTTTCTTTCTCATATTTTCATCCTGTGAAATGACCTCACTTTTAAATTTACGCAAAACGTCTTTAAAAGGTTCTATATTTTTATTAAATTCAATATCCTTTATAATTCCAGTATTAACTTTCTGACGCATGTCAATATCTTTGTTAGGTCCTATATTATGATGCATTTCAACATATCTAGAAGATTCTATATTCTGACACATGTCACTATATTTAAAAGGTTCAAATCTGTTATTCACATCCCTGTCCAGTAAATATACTTCAGATGTTTCAGATGTTCTCAAGTCAATATCCTGTATAGATTCGGGTACGTATAGAGATTTAGTTATATCTTTTTGGTATATAGAATGAACTTCTTGAATAGGATGATCGTCGTCGTCAATGATAATAGGATTAGATTGAGAGTTAGCGAATTTAGGTAGATGTTTGATGTCCTCAAAAGCATGATTGGTATGTGCTTCAAACGGAATGATTGTCGACGATGTTGAAGATTTCATTACGGCTATGTCAATCTATGTTATTGCAAATATTTAGAATAAATGGTAATTTAAAAATGATAATATTCCATAAAATTATAAATTGCTTTATTTAAGTCTAATTCTTCAATAAAATATATTTTTAAATATTAATTGTAAAATAAAATAAATGAGTATTATAAATTTAAATATTGTTTAACCTCTGGCAATGGTGGTTCATTAGTAATTGACATATCAGGTTTCTCAACATATTTAGTTATGTTTCTTTTGTCTTTTATTATAACTCCCAATAATATATGAGGTCTATTCACTGGCAATCCTATTTCAATTATTTAGGTACATTATTTAACATTAGGAGAATAAATACATATTTTTAAAGAATTCTTAGCTTATAATAAATTATAAATATTTTAATTATGAATATATTTATATAGTAATACAGTAATATTCATGATATGTGACCTTTTTTATTGCAACATGTAAAATATAGGGAAAAAAAGATATTTTAAATAAAAGTGAAAACTTTTAATACTGATTATATATTCATTTTTTTTAATATTCGTAGATAATTCATAACAGTTACTGTATAAACATTTTAAATGTATACACATTATTCATACATATGTAGGCAAATACAAAAATAAATAAAATGATATACTTTTTCATACAAAAATGCAAATATTATTTATGAATATATTTGTAAAACATTGGAAAAGAATGATATTGATATTTTATAAATAGAATATTGTATATGTAAAATTATATAGCTTAATAAAATATATACATAATATAAATACGAATATTTAAAAATAATTTGATATTATTCGGTACAGTTAAAAATGGTCAACATAATGTTTATCTCCAATACTATTTCTTTTATATTTTTTATTATAATATATTTCGAACACGTTTTAAAATAATTCTGTCCATTTATTTATCATGTTAAAATGATTAAATAAATATGTGTAATATATTTCAACATTATAATTACAATGGAAATCATGACACTGATAATTTGTACACTTTTTTATACTGTGATATTAATATCCAATAATAACATTTCGGTATATATTCTTTTAAGTGATCACATGTCTATTAATAATTATCAATTGATAATATAATCAACTGATAATAAAGGATAATCAAACTAATTGAGTTTATTACCATTGGTAATAAATTAATTGGTAATTAGGTTTAAAAGACTCAAATCATACTGATTCATGTATTATTAATTAGGTCAATTTGTTTGAACTATAGACTATATTTAACTATATAGAGATTATAATATAGTTTATAATATGGATAATGTGCATTGTACACTGTACATTGTACACTGTACACTGTACACTATAGACTATATTTAACTATATAGAGATTATAATATAGTTTATAATATGGATAATGTACAGTGTACAGTGTACACTGTACACTATACTGTATAGTAGACCGGTTCGTACTTTTTTTTTTCATAATATTATAAACCTTCACATCTATAACAATTATGTATACTATAATGAATAAGTGTTTACAATTTTAGACCTATATCTTAAATAGTTTTAGGTCACGAGACCTTTATATTTTAACATTAAATACATATAAAATTTAACATGGGCGAGATATAGAAATTAGTTTTATTCAATTTTTTCAAATCGAATTCATATTTTTAAACTATTAATATATCCTAGGAAAATATATAACAAGTGGTATTAATAATAAAAAATATTTATCTAAACAATCTAGATGCCCGAATTTTTTAAAACAATTTTAGTAAAATAAAATATCTAAAAATCGTATAATTTGATATAAATAAATTATTACTATTTAATTTAAAAAATTAAAATATATAATTTATATATAATAATTATACAATTGAAATTAATTATTAAAAAATTAAAAATTATTTTTAGAATAAAAATTAATATATTTTGTAAATTTTTTTGGATTTTTATTTGAAATATGAAATACAAAATATGTTTACATATATTTAAATTTTTTAAATTTTATTTGTATAAAGGACATTTATATCTAACTTATATCCACAATTCAATACAATATGATCACTCCAATTTATTTAAAATATAATTATATATATTAATTTAAAAAAATTAATTATTGTTTTGAATTATTTTTAAATAAATACTTTGTAAAATGGTGTATTTTCTCGAGTTTTAGGAGACATTAGTAATTTTTAGACATAAAAATGAAATATAGATATTATATTAATAATAAATATAAATAATGGTATATATTATATTAATTCATTAAATACAATACAAATACATAATTAATTTTAAATATTTTTATTTTAATAATAAGATGGTTGAATGACTAAATTAACTTTGAACAATTATATATGTAATATTTTAAATTAAATTTAAAAATAATAATTTATATTTCAAATTTTAAATGCTTCGTTATGGAAGGTAACTATTTTTTTATAAAAATTGTTAATACATATTATACAAAAATATAGATATGTATTATATTTTAAAAATTGATTCGAATGAACAGGTCTACTGTATAGTGTATAGTGAAGTATAAATTACATACTGTATTTTATGAATAATAAAAACTGAAACTGGAACGCTACATATCAAAGGAACGGGTACTGTAACGGTAATGGGTAATATAAAAAGAACGGGAACGGATAAAATAATAGGAAACGGATAAATTAAAAGTAACCGCAACTGGAACGGATAACATTAGAACGGGAACGGATAGCGCTAAAAAATATATATATGAATTCAGTGTATAGACAATGTCTAAGGAGAATCAGTGAAAGCGATTAGCCTTTTTAATTCGATATCTCCTAATAGTAGTGTAATGTCATATTTCATCATCTTCATTCGGATAAAATATAATAAAATTACATAAAAATGGATATTAAAATAAACAAATATAATAGAAAGAATAAAACAAAACTAAAACAAATATTTAATTCCTATGTTTGCATCCAAAACAAAGTATAAAATATAATTAATACATTTTTCATAATTGTAATATAATATTTATAAAAGAATCTAAATACTTGTATCACATAGTTTATGTAAATTTTAATAATATTGATATATATTTGTAGGTTACTATATTAATACTGTTTTTAATTATTTTAATTCTAATACTGTTTATTATTATTTAATACTTATAATATTTAATACTGTTTAGTTTTTTTTTTATTAGTTATGTAAAGTTAAATATTTTATATGTAAAATTTGTAAAATAAATATAAATAGTTTTGATAAATAGTAATTTTTTTATTTTTTACAAAATATTAATACTGTTTTTTTTATATTATAATACTTCAAATTTGTAATACTGATGTTTTATTTTTTGTATAATTATATAATGTAAAATATATAAAAATGTAAAATATGTACAAATTTTTAACAAATATATAAAATTTATATGGAGAAATACCTATTTAATACTGATTTTTTTAATAAAGTTTTATAATACAAAATATTTGTTTAATTTACCTTATATTAGAGAAAATAATATATTTTTAATATTATTAAACATATCACTGCAAAAATATATATCAGTAATATATTTTTTACTGGTTAACAATTTCAAAACTTTTTTCAATTGATTTATATATTTTATTTTATTTTTTAAGAATATTACCAAATATTATATCATTATAATACTTTATACCCTTTATACCTTTAAAGAAAATTGTATTTTGGTATTTTGTAGTTTTCATTAATGGTAAAATGAATCTATCATTACGTTTATTTAATGTAAAATATTCATTAAAATCAATTTTGTAATTTTTATTTAGCAATTTATAAATTTAATAAATTTCAGTTCATCATAATGACATTTCAATATGAGATCCATGCATTATCGTAGTACTATGGTGATGTATTCACAACCAACCCACTCCGATGAAAGGAAGCAGATAGCTAGGAATATCTTGCTGCGAAGATAGTGGTATTATATACATCTCATCGAACTTGTTACTGATCTGTTTCGTTACACCGTAGTTATTGTTATTCGATAGAGCCATAAACAACTCTTTATAGGCGAACCTATCTTCATTGTGGTCCGGATAACGGAACCTTATTATTACTAGATCCTGTGTAAAATTTATAATATATATATATATAGTAAATATAACATTAAATAATTGCCCAATTCAATGAATAGATTTATGCAAGTCCTATTTTTAATAGACCTATGTGTTGTGTATTTATTCACATGTGAATGTTTTAAATGAAATAAAATATACAATCTACATTGGATATACTGTCCACTACCTTGGACAGACCTGGCCAGTATATCTACGCATGTGGTATATAAAGTTGATGTAATTTAATACGGTCTACTACAGAGTAAGATAAAAGATACACCGCGCGTAAACAGAATTTATGAAGTGTGAGTCATACTACCCTAAGTCATGCCGTACGATTACGTACTTACACAACACACGGCAAACTCTATACTAGAATACAGAATGTACTTAACGATATCAATGCTATTCGAGGTGGAGATATTTACAACGCTTTAATTCATGGTTTAGTAGTATATAGTGGATTACTAAGTAGGTAATATGCTATAATCTATAATTATAAAGAAAGACCATCTGAAAATATAGTTTCAAATCGAGACGTGATATATAAACATATTATACTTTTTAGACCATGTATAAATGTATTTAAATGTAATGGATAGGCTAAAATACAGCCAGTTCCGTTGAGCATATAATCATGTATGCATTATATATAGGGCCGTTATATAGTGGGTATATAATTTATATATATCTATATATATATATCTAATTTATTGAAATACATAAGTACCTTAATTAAAATCTATCCTAAAATCAATATCATCTATGAAATACTGTCTCCTAATGATTCTCTCTACCCTATCTGAGACTTCTGAAACCTTATCCAGAGACGCCTTCTCCTTGGTTATGAGGTCGGCGATGCATCTCGACTTTATGCATCCATTTATTGCGATGTTGGCGTATAAATCGAGCGTTGACCAATCTATTCCGCGAGACACAATATATGCCTCACTTGTAATATCCTCCATTCCGGGTGTTTCTATTTTCCCGGTCCAGAGGATATCGGACAGGTCGTCACTTCTGATTTGTTAAACGTGTGATTAGTGTAGACGTATACGTTTTATTTTAATCTTCTAAAATTTTAATTCTATAGATCGATAGATTCGATGAAATTATAAATCCTTTTAAAAAATATATATCAATAACTATCAAGTATATCGATATTTATTTCTAATCGAAAATTGAACTATACAAATGTATGGACACATACAACAATAATAGAAAACTATAATACTAACTCGTTCGGTATCCACAAGGGATCATCCTCCGAAAATAGATATATTTCGGGTTGAACCTGTATCAATTTATGCGGTTGATATGAAATATACAAATATAACATTAAAAGAATTTCATTTTTATTATGGCATGTGTAAATCATCATTCTTTTTTTTTCATTTATTACTTATTATTAAATTATTGTTTCATGTCATTTTGTGTGTATCTAACACTTAATAAACTATATATCTATTTATTTATCTATATTTACAATTAGGAATATAATTCGCTAAATTTAAGATATTTTTAAGATATTTTTATCGATAATTTCTATATATTTATAATTATATTGATAATTGTTTGAACGTTTTCAAAAGATATTTTTATCGATAATTTCTATATATTTATAATTATATTGATAATTGTTTGAACGTTTTCAATAGAGGAGGAATGGTCTTCATCATGAACATCGAGGTCACCCTGTAGTTGATGCTCAATATCCGATTGGATCTTTATAATACTGGATAGAGCCGCCTATACAACGGTAATGTATTGTATCAATATAGTTACTATATAATTATATGTTAATACAAATTAAATATAGATATGAAGTTTAAATAAATAAAATTAATTAATAAAATATGGAAATTATATATTTGATATTTTAAAGGGAACTCGACCACTACAAATTTATATAATACGTTAATATTAAATATCATTCCAAAATTCCAATATGTTATCTATAACTTGTGAAATTTTCAAATGATTATAATAATTATAAATAACAGACAAAATATAGTTTTAGAGATGTCTAATAGTAATAAAACCTAATTACTAATTTTAAATTAATTTTACCCAGAATAATTATTTATCTATATGTGTATTAAAAATGTTTTACTTCTCGGTGTATATTTTGTTCTCATTTTTAATAATCTAAACATAATACAAACCATATATTGGTTATTAGGTAAGTAGTACTTATAAATATATTTTTATAGTGACATATACTTTATACAACATAATTTTACTCGTATTTAAACTTAAATAATAATATTTACAAATAATTTTTCAGTTATATTCGTAATAAATAAAATTACATTAATTAAAAGTGATTCGTTTATATATGTAGAGTTGTGCCTTATGAATACCTGATTTTGTTCAGCCTTATATCTTTCTCTACTTTCGATGTGATGATGTAAATCTGCTAACGATTTACCTTGTTCCTATACGAAATAAATACACATGTTATGTTCATAATACTTTCGCATGTGATACAATGTATGAACGTATACAATTATTATGTAGAATATTCCATTTTTTGTGGCGCACGCAATATTTACATTTTCTAATTTAGAATACTTATATGAATAAATGTAAAGCCTATTATAAATATCACTTTTAGAACGTAGCCGAGGCACTAGTGAGTACACTACACGTTACCTGTTTATGCTGGTTTTGAGAATTAGGGGCGGTCACCTGCGAGCCGTCCGCCATGCAAATACTGCAGTTCAAGTCAAACTTGTGCCCGACTCCGTGCGCCGGTGTCGAGTCACCCGAGAATATAGAGCCCAGTAGATCCTGTCGATTAGGAGAGGTGTTCAAACGTGTGCAATCTACGCGACGTCACACATTTATTTATTTCAATATATTTAATTTATTAGCGAATTAGCTATAATTTTAATGATTTTTTGCATTAATATGAATCTAATTGATATTATTTAATAATGAAATAAATTATTTTCAATTTGTTGATATCAATTTATTAAACTTTAATAAATTAAAAACCATATTTGTCTTCGATTTCACATTTGTTGTCATATTTTGATTAATTTTCAATAGAATATTTTCTTTTATAGAACTCTGGAATTGAAATAAAATTAGACCATACTTCATATGAATATATATATATATAATATTAAAATTATAAGTTATCATCTATTAACAGAAAATGACCTCAAATGTATGTTATTGTTATTTTGGCGGATTACTTTAACCTCATATAGGAACTTAGATGAAGTTTTCACTTATAACCATAAGGCATCCATGAGCCGATCATTTATGTATACACAATTATATAAGATCTCTTCTAAATATTATTTAAAACCTATTTTAATTGTTCAGACGGGGATTGAACACGTATCCTACTGCTTGTTTATATTATGCCTTAGCAATATATATACATATATATATATAATATAGATAACATCAGTAACATAATTCAATAAAGGATATTGTGATACACAAATGAGAAATACACAGAAATAGAAATTTCAAATTTGTATAAATATTGTACCTTTATAGGAGTAGGTAAAACAGATGCTTGCCTGATGTATTGCAACGATGACATTTCACCAGTTAGAACTCTTTTAAGTATATGCTGAATGAATAAATAAGTATGATTAACTTATAAGATAAATAGTTATGTTAATGTCATCATTTTATTAAATACGAAAACTTAAATACAATATTAATAACAAATTAGTTATATAATTTAATAAATGTAGGTTATTAATGAATTCAATTAAATTGTTAATATTTGATAAAATATAAAGATTTTTACAGATATTTTCACATAAGTTATTATTAGTAATAAATTGAAATAAATGAAAATCTATCTTTCATCATTCAAATGTATATTTAAAGAATGACACAGTAACATGAATAATATAAATGCAGTGATGGTGATAGTGATAATAATAGATTATATTAATTTAAATTTTTCTCAGTAACAAATTTGTATTCAGTAGAAAGTAGTTATAAGTTGTACTTTTTTAGTAAAAATTTACAAATTTGCATAATAATATCACATTGTGATAGTTATAAAAAAAAATTAATAAATACTTAAAACTATAAATAATAATATTATAGATTATAGATTAATCTACAAATATAATGTATTACTTATAATAAGTTGATGATAGAGATATAGTCAGAAGAGCTAGGGTCAAGAATTTATAATAAAGGTACAATAATTTTTTTACGGTAACTGTAAAACGTTTTAATTTCTTTAATTTTTTAATGTCGTATTATTCTTTGTTTATTTCTATAACGTATGTTATCGTTAGCAAATATCTATACTTTATACTTTCGATTATATTTTCGGCTATGTATTTGCTTAAATAAATTATCAATCAATAAACATAAATTGTTATATTTTTAAAATTATTTATTGAAAAGTAAAAGTAAAAAACAGTAAAGAAATTACACAAGTAATCGCAATATTTATATACTGTTGATAATAGAATGCCTCTAGTTTATAATATGCCTACACCGTATCCTCTATTTGTATAATGACATAAGATATAAACACAATCGGTTACTTTAAATAACTAGTATTAGCACTACAAGGGTATATACTATCCACGTTTACCACAGAACCCGTAGAGTACATGACATACACCCATAAAGACACGCTTGTATTACAGTAATGTAAGTAGTAATACTATTACTACTACGGGGGTTGGGTAACACCGCCACCCTCAAAACCCGACCCCATAGAGCTAGAGAGAAATAGAGTGTTGGTAATACTCAATGCCTCACAGCGTAAGCCAATGCGGAAAGCTGAAATACAAAATCAGCCATTTTGAGGTGACCAAATATTTAAATATAATATTCTTATGATCATAACTTTTTTATTATTCATTATATCAAAAAAGTAAAATATGAAATTTATATTACTTTTTTATCCTCTTTCCAATGATATTATTAATTTTATTATAGCTATAAAATAAAAAATCAAATAGGTAATATCTGCCATTTTGAGGTGACCAAATTAGATTGATGCTTTCCGCATGTCAGATACCTTGTTTACTACTCTATTCCTCTCTAGCTCTATGCCCGACCCCCATACGAACATGTGTATAGTCAGACTTCAATAGAGTTAACAGTCTAGGATATATCCTCTCTAAGTTGCCGTGTGATGCGTTCGCTTTAGCATAGCAGGCTTCCTCCATCTCTAGGCTGAACTTGTTTAACTTGAGGCTGGTGATCACTATCTCTTTATTATCATCAACACTGAATAGGGTAGTTGTTATTGTTATTTTTATTTGGTGGAGTTCTTTCATCCCATCCAGGAACTTAGATGAAGTTTTCACTTATAACCATATATGGCTCTAATATCCCTTCGAAGCCGCTCTCATGTTAAGGCATCCATGGTTTTAACGAGAGCCGATCATTTATTTATACATAATTATATAAGATCACTTCTAAATAATATTTTAAGACCCATTTTATAAAATTAATTAATGGTCCTGACGAGGTTCGAACCCGTGTCCTACTGCTTGTGTGTCTGACGCCTTATCCACTGAGCCACACAGGCAGTTTTTGTAGTTGAGACATCGGCATGAGTGATAGGATGATAGGAGGAGGAGAGGAGGATAGTGAGGAGGAATGAAGGGACGAGTAAGGGCAGGATAAAGAGGTGATTAAGATGAGGCTGATGAATCGTAAAGTCACTAACTATGATGAGAGGCACATCTTTATCTGTTGGCGCATAGACAAGCGCATGGGACTAATAATAGTCTTCAGGGTGACCTCTTTAACTGTAGAGAGCGATTTACTATTCGGGGCAGATTTCTTTCGTTTCTAAAACAATGAGGAGGAGGTTAAGATGATGTAATGCTGTTGTTGACTACTATCACATAGGTCAACATATGTTGGTTGCAACCTTGACTAGCTCGGCGCTATGATCGGAGGAAGATCTACTCTTTAGGGAGAACTTGGAGAAGGGAGATGATTGAGAACAAGTGGCATGCAGCTTTAGTCTATCCTGTATCTTCTTCTCCACCATATTCAACTACATAAATGTACAAGCAACATTAAATTAATTACACCGATGAATAATTAATAAATACATATATATATATTTATTGGTTTATTCGCATCGAAAGCTTCGGGACTATTGAATTTGGTCGTCGAGTATTAACTTGGGCGTAGTTACTTAAATATACAAATATATAAATCCTGGATGCAAATATTCAAACACGTTACTCAATTATTCCTATTTGATTATTACTTAACTATAGTTACTCAACTATAGTGGATACATCATAACTAGCCAACATTATTAATATTATCTTTAATTTTTGTTTTAATATATATTTTTACTATAATAATTAATTTATTATAGGTATTACATTATTATTTTCTTGTTTTATATAATCATTAATTTTACATACAAATGTTTCCAATTAAGATTATTTTGTTATTATGTATTATTTTTGGTTTATTTAATTTTTAACATGTTTTGTTTGAAATATATATTTAAAATTTATCATTTAAATATTAAGGGGATCCCGCACATAACACACAGTTTTCCAATTTCGTGTATAAATAGATAGGAAAAACATAGGTCCACTAAAAAAAATAGAACTGAAATTCTATTCATTCAATTGACCTGGTTTTTTTGTATTGTATTCATAACATATACATGCATAGGAAAATATAAATTTATTTTTAATATTATTATTTATTATATTATATATATTTAAATTAAAAATTAGCAATAATAAAATTATGGTATTTCTATAGAAATTATCAGTTTATATCAATGACTACTATAAATTGTATTAATTATCTCTTTATTTTACTATTCACATAATTAAATTCTACATAAAGGAAAACAAAATAATTTTATAATTATATAGTTTTTATGTTCTATATGTTTGAATGCACATATCTAGTGCTAAATAATTATTCTGAGAAAACAGTGTTTGAAGTTTGACAGCATAAAAATGTAATATTTAATAGTATATAATAGCATTATATTATCGTCAAAAACACATTTTTATGCAATTTCTAGACTGAATTCATGTCTAATTTTTTTCAGATTATAAAATACACTACAATAAGTATTATTATGGAACACACAAAAATATGAAAATAAATAATTTAGCATCACTTTAAATATTTGGGATCCCATTAAACTATATAATTAATGATGTATTACTAGTACAGGTTAACAGTTAAGAATAATTAGATATATTTAATGTAAACACAATATTTCAATGCCCTCATTTAACAAACAATATATTTTATTTATATTTTCGATGCATTTTATGATTTTTACGATACACTTTATTTCTATTTCCGATAAAGAATATGGTAACTATAAAAATGTTACCATTCTTTATTTTATTTTATTTTGTATTATTGTGTTTATTTTAATAAATTGAGTGGTATTATTATAAATTAAAGCCTAGCTCATAATCTAATTATGAGTGTAATAAGTGCGATAATATAAACAAATATAAAGTGATATTGATGTATACGTTATATACAAACATCTGATTTCTGTCGGGAGTCTAGTTTGGGCCGCTTTCTGGCTACCTATAGGATAGGCAACCAAACTTAATATTGTGTAATAGTAAATATGAATCATATCATTATAGAAATAATAATAATAATAATTTATTAAAAGATATTTTCATTTTCTATTTTCTTTACTTATTTATATTATATTTGTATTACTGTTCTTCTTAAAGACTTTAAAAAAATAGTGACTATCATTATAGAAACAAATAACGGTGAAATAAATAAAAAGCTAATACTGTACCTGTTTTGATGAAATTGTTGACTTATCGCTGACATCAGCATTTTCAACAATACCTTTCTTGATACGTTTCTTATTCGCTAACTATAATTATACATGATAATTAAAACATAACATACATAGTTATTAATTAAACTTAAAAAGTAAAAATATGATATCAGAAATGTATGCATAAATTAAATCAATATTTATTACATCTATATAGCATTAAAATATATATACAAATTTATTTACGTTTAATAATATTACTAGTTTATATTTAAATTTAAATATTTATAAGCGGGCAGTAGTGATATCAAGCTCAATAGCCTTAGCACTAGAAACCTGATTGTCTACAATAGGCGAGGGGGTGTTCCGTAGATTCATGCGTTTCATGACCTCTGCTACAACCGTGGCAGTGATGAAGGTCGTAGTAAGGGTCGTATCGTCTTGTAGGTCTCGTCTTCTTCCACCGAACACTCACTAAAGATGCAGGGACTAGCTGAGAAGATGTGTTCCGCAGTGATGATGCGATGTACTGGGATGTAAAGGGCGTCTGATTTCCTAATTATTATTCATTATTTAATAATTAATAAGTATTTAATAATTAATAATTATTATGATTAATAATTATATTTTCACTATTTATAAAATCAATAAAAAACTAATAATTATTTATTATTTGATAAATATAATTATTTAATAATTTAATAATTATAATTATGAATTATATTATCACTATTTATAAAAACATTAATGTACAATATTTTCATCCATAGAATATTCAATTCTATATTAAATTAAGTATATTAGTTATCATTGTCATTAATTAATTTAATAAAATTAATTTATATTTTTAATAGGATCTGTGTATGTTATAAAAGTATACTTTAATTATAAATCTGATTTATTCATACTGAAATATATATATATATATATATATATATATATATATATTATATTTAATTTTGATATATAATGTATATTTTGAAACACACATGTACATATATATATGCATGTGTGTGTAAGCTGTTCTATGTATATTCCATCAATATAAAGAAACACTTTCTATATCAATGTTATATTCATAAATATTAAATTCACAAAGATCTATTCATTGTATTGTGTCAATTTTCCTATTATATTTACACTATACATACACAATGGAGAACAATAATTATGCCATGTAGTATATCATATACATATAAATATGAATGTAAAAAAATATAAACATATTTTCAAGTTGTGATATTTCTATAGATATTATATTTTTTACTATTAATACAAAAATATTTTATAAAATATATTCTCTGTATGTATATATATATATATATATATATATATATATATTATATATTCATTTTATATAAAGCATATAATATAGAGTATTATAGCTATATAATTTTAACTGGAAAATTATGTATACAGACATTATGACAAATTGTATAATAGAATAAATAGCATTCAAACTTCATGTCAAAATGAAATCACTATTGTAAATATGTTATTTATTATTTTATAAAATGTCCAAAAACCACTTTTTATGTGATTTTTATTATTTTCATATGCATTTTTCACGGATATAAAAAAAAACTTATTATAAAGTAATAATAGTGTACAAAATATGATCAATAATAATTCATTTATATAATTTGTATCTATGTAACGACCCTTAATTATTAAGTATTTATAAAGAAATAGTACTGTATAAATGTAATATATTATTCATAATTTTCAGAATACTAATATGGGTATGAGTTATTTACTGCATCACTATATTACTTAGTTTGCATGGAGGAATTATATATCAAGTTCATCTATAAGTCTCTAATAAATTGCCAAACATTATAATGATACGATAATTAGGTCTATATTAACAAATGTGATCAATTCTCTCATTATTAAATCCATTAACTTGTTAATGTTTTATAATATGTAATACAATTCCAAACTATGTCAATAAAATGATATCATATTCTATCAAAAATGCGATATATTTAATAATTTATAAATGTATATTTCATTTTAATCAATTAAATATCTTTTAAAATCCAACCATAATTTATTAAATATTCATCATTTGATATAATGTATACATATAGGATTAATGCATATCAGTTTTATAGTGTTCTTATGTATATGATAACATTTTAGTATATTTATTAATGTAGAAACAAGTAAATAATCACAACAATATACACATATATATAATTAAATAGTATCTAATAACATCATTATATATATATAACTTAACATGACAGCGGCTTCGAAGGGACATTATAGCCATATGGTTATAAGTTAAAACTTCATCTAAGTTCCTTGATGGGATGAAAGGAATACACAAAATATAAATAACAACAAAAATATATATATATCTTGTTAAAATATGATCATGTATCCTAAATCATGGACCATTGAATAATTTGAATAAAATCAACTAATTGCAGTTGTATTTTACATTGGATAAAAATATAAATATATACATAAACAATCCAAATATATACAATAACATATATTAATACATATATAAAGACATACAGATAACAATATTATCATATATGATACATATATCATATATTATCCATAAGAATCGATATAAACTATTAAATTATTATACTCATACAAATAACAATATGCAATAAAAGTATTATTATAATACACATATATATATATAGGAACATATAAAGGTGAGTAAGATTAACAGTTCGATAAATATGAAACTAATATCATAACGGTTACTACATATATATTCCATTAAATATATTTTGTTGAATGTGAATTCCAAATATAATATTCATCTATATATGAATATATGATAACAATTAATGTACGTATAAAAATAATGAGAATATTGAATATGTATTACATATCTCGTTCTTGGTTATATATAATGATCTTTATGGTGGAGTGGTTAGTTAGACATGAAAAATGTTGGTTAGTGTCACATATATAAGACTAATCTAAGTTATATGATAATAGACTAGTTATTGGTAGGATATTTGTACTTTGGGACAGTTGTTTATTGAGCAAGTGATATAATTGTATGTAGGGGATAGGTCTGAAGTGATACGAGTTCTTCTGATTGGTAAGTTACAGTTACCTATTATTGTTATTGCGGTGGAGTCATTTCATCCAGGAACTTAGATGAAGTTTTCACTTATAACAATATGGCTCTAATGTCCCTTCGAAGCAACTCTCATATTGAGTCATCTATGGCTTTAACGAGATCCGATCATTTATCTATACACAATTATATAAGATCACTTCTAAATATTATTGTAAGACATATTTTAATGGTCTTGACAGGGCTTGAACTCCCTCTGCTTGTGTATCTGACGACTTAGCCAACTGAGCCACAAAGGCAGATTTGATAAAAGTATACACATCTGTTCTATTCGGCAATACATTCAACATTTCTCTGGAGATGACGTGGCTAGTCCTGTAGATGTAATTCATTAACATATTAACTATTTATTATAATATCAGTCAACTAATATTGATTAATATGAATAAATATGGTAATTAATACAATAAATATATATATATATTTAAATAAATATATACATATATATAAATATAATTACGATATACCTAATAAAAATATGAATTATAAATCGTACCTTAACTATTAAAATAACACTTCAATGTTATGCAACTAGGTGTGATACACTATAATTTTCCTTGGATCACAATTATAAATAATCCGATTATATACTACAATTATATATTTATTTAATAGATAATTTAATTAATATTAGTTTAAAATTCATACTTTATATATAGTGAATTATATAAATAATATATATTAAATATTTTGAATAAACTAATATAAAATTATTATACAATTTACTTAATTTAAGCTATCTTATAAACACAAACTAACTATTTAATATAGTTATCATCAGCAAATTGAGAGATGACTAGTATCATATTTTTAAGAACCTATGTCCTTCTCTCCTCAATCCTAAGGAATATATATAATATATGCTTATAATATTATAAATAAAGTATATAATGTATTTAAGTATATTAATAACATCTACCAACAAATATAAATATACTTTGAATATATAATTAATATATAATAAATATTATTTTTAATATACATTGAAATATGATATAATAAGCAAAAGCCAATTTAATAAGTAGGTACCTACATAATCATAATAATTACATTTTTAAATTATTTGACTATTATTTAAATTTTAAATACAAATAAAAGTAAAAGAGTATCCTACTTGAAGTATATAATTTTTAATAATATTAATATAAAATATTTATGTAATTATATATATATATATATATAAATATATATTATATAGATATAAAGAAAGTTTATCTATATCAATGATATATTCATTTTAAATACTATCAAAGTCCTAACTAAGACTATATTTATAACATGAAGGATGTAATTATAATTATAATATATAATATTATATTTAATATATATATATATATATATATATATATATATATATATATATAATATTACTATATACTATATATTCTATTTATAGTATATATTATATTTAATATATAATATATATATATATAAGTTAATATAATTCAATATATAATATTATATTAAATATATATATAATATTATTATATACTATATATTCCATTTATAGTATATATTATATTTAATATATATATATATATAAGTTGATATACATACCTTTTATGTTTATTTTGGTAAATTTGTATGTTCTTATATTTCAAAATTAAATTACAGATTGTTTTTAAATCCTACTTTTGATATTAAATTTAATAATATATTAAATGAAAGTATATAAAGTTATCTCTATTAAATTATAAATAACGAACATTAACCACTATAAAATGAAGGTAACACAAAATAGAAATCAACGTAAGACGTAGTTAATTTAATTGCCTTTGTTCACATTTTGTACAATAATGCGTGCACGTGCATTGCACGCGCAGTTGTCTACATATATTAATATGTTTTAATATGCCCTGTTATCGGGAGTAATTCACGATATTATTATAAAGATTATATATAGTCATAGATTTAGAGTACCAGGTAGAATACCTTTGGTACTCTAAATATATGTATATAGCACATGTTAATTAATTAAAATATATATAGGTCTATATAAATATATATAAATCTATATCCTATTTAATATTTAGACTATATATACTATATATAATGAAAGCTATATGTATGTATTTATAATAATATTATACTATTAGATAAATACTCTTTATTAGTATGAGAAAAATCAATTAATTGTGGACAATTTTAATCGATAAAAATAGTATTATTTTTTATTAAAATTATTTTTCATTTTATACATGATATGACAATTTACGAAGTACTATATTTTAATTTGATATTATTATTTGTAGCATATATAAAGTATATTATTAGTATATATTATACATATATAATTATATTATAAATGTATGTGGTTTATAAGGATTAAACAATAAATATATAAAAACCTAAAAAAAATGCGGTATTTTAAGCAGGGATGTAGGGATTTTAATGATTTATGATGACAGATGTAAACAATATAATATATTAAAATCTAATGGATTAAAATTACAGCGGTAAATAATGTAAATAATGTAGGGCGATAAAAGAAACATTAATATATAATATACGTTATATAGATAGGATCAAAGACGTTATATATTAATCCATGGCTTCGCCCCTTAGATGTCTATGGATAGGATATAGATAAAATAAATACAACACATATTACTCATGTTATATGTATGATTAGTTCAGAGTAAATATTCCTCTATCTCCTCTATCTCCTCTATCTCCTCTATCTCCTCTATATCCTCCTCCTCCTCCTCCTCCTCCTCCTCCTCCTCCTCCTCCTCCTCCTCCTCCTCCTCCTCCTCCTCCTCCTCCTCCTCCTCCTCCTCCTCCTCCTCCTCCTCCTCCTCCTCCTCCTCCTCCTCCTCCTCCTCCTCCTCCTCCTCCTCCTCCTCCTCCTCCTCCTCCTCCTCCTCCTCCTCCTCCTCCTCCTCCTCCTCCTCCTCCTCCTCCTCCTCCTCCTCCTCCTCCTCCTTCTCCTCCTCCACCTCCTCCTCCTCCTAATCCTCCTCCTCCTAATCCTCCTCCTCCACCTCCTCCTCCACCTCCTCCTCCTCCTCCTCCTCCTCCTCCTCCTCCTCCTCCTCCTCCTCCTCCTCCTCCTCCTCCTCCTCCTCCTCCTCCTCCTCCTCCTCCTCCTCCTCCTCCTCCTCCTCCTCCTCCTCCTCCTCCTCCTCCTCCTCCTCCTCCTCCTCCTCCTCCTCCTCCTCCTCCTCCTTCTCCTCCTCCTCCTCCTCCTCCTCCTCCTTCTCCTCCTCCTCCACCTCCTCCTCCTCCTCCTCCTCCTCCTCCCCCTCCTCAACTTCCAAATTTGTTATCTCCAGAGGTAGCTTATTCCACAGCGTAATAGTATATATCCTGAAAGACCTATTTATGATTTCCATTCGACAACGTCCCTATTCCAGTTATATTGGATAACGCCTCGAATAGCCAGTTATATTCGCTGATAATATCCTTGATAAACAGGAAGGTTCTACAGAAATACATATCTTTTTAATTAAAAATAACAATCTGTAATTAATTCTGAAAGATACGCCTACTCATTTAAATTTTAGTAGATACTAACTAGTCGAAAACTATTAGAATATGGTATATTAAATATAATTTATACAACTCAAAAAACACGTTTAATATTTTTAAATATATAAATTATGGGCTTTAATTAAATTTATATTGCCATAATTTGAACTTAATTAAAATAAAAAATTTCCGAAGAATATTTTCTAAATTTCTACTTCACAGATTCTTCGATTAAACTAACTTTTCAATAAGTCGAATAGTTGACTTTATTGGTAGGATATATTGCCTAGATATTTTTGAATAATATTTATATTATGTAATTTATATCTTATTTACATAAATATGTAACATGATCTTACTGTAATAAATTACTTGAACATATATTCTAAGGAATTTGATTTTATATGAAGAAATAATTAAATGATTATCAAAAATAATATCAGAATAAGCAAAATTCGAAAGAGTAATAATTAAGAGCATAGTTTTACTAATATTTATAAGTAAGTTATTATGTAAATCAATAGCCACTTATGTAACCTATATTATTCGTGCATGACATTAATTAATCATGATAACAAGATTCAGCTTACATTTGAATGTCATCAACATATATATATATATATATATATATATATATATATATATATGATATTTAGGACCTAGTGTGGATGCATGTAGAACCCCATTTAATGAAATATGCCCAGATGAAATACAAATATGAATATAAACCGAATAAGTTCTATATTTGATGAGTATAAATTGTATTTTTTAAAGTATAGATATAGGATATAAATGTTATAGATATAAACATATCTCTAATTTTTCCCATTAGTGATAGTCTAATGATAAGTAGTGATGTAAAAATTGATGAAAATAGAAGATTTCGATATCTTCTAATAGTGAAATTTGTGATGTCGAAATCTTTGAATAATTGAAAATTCAAAAATTTAGATATCTAAATCTTCGATTAATGAAATTTTGGATATCGATATTTTCGAATAATGTCACTTGATTTCCTTAAAATTACCTACTTAACTCCCTGCATAATTATCTACCTACCTACCTACTTCTCTACCTACTTCTATACCTACTCCTCTGCATATCTATCTACCTAGCTATAGCTAGGTATACCTACCTCTCTACCTATAAACCTACCAAGCTACTTACCTATATACCTACCAAGCTACTTACCTACCTACCTACACATTTACCTACATAATTATATACATACATACATACATACATACATACATACATAAAAAACAAACACATACATGCACTAAGATAGTTAATAAGTGTACCTATTTCTATACATGATATTTCTACATAGAGTTATAAATAATACAATATATCATACAAACATCAATTAGTGAGTACTACATAATCATAGTTTATGATACGTACTTAGCTCCTCCCTCATCTATTAATACACGCGTGTTTAAACATTCAAATAGCACGGATGTAGTCGCGAGTCATCGCCCGCCGTACTACATCTGGCTTACATAGTTTTACCATCGATATTATTTTATTATTATTTATTATTATTTTATTTAGACACCGTTTAAATATAATATATATTAACAATAGTGTATAAAGAAAGGCTTTCTTTACATCGATGAGTTTTACATATTATATTATTTGTATATATTTTTTAACTATTCGAAGTATAGTATAAATATTCTATTTATTCGAATAGTGAAAATAATTATTCGATATTTTCGAATAATTTAATATTTATTTTTAAACTATTCGACATTTTCGAATAGTTCGATTAATCGATATTCGAACTGAAAAACCAAAACGTTTACATCACTAATGATAAGTAAGTAATTATACCTATACCATGCATGGTATATCTCATGAGATATAATATCAAATTTAGATGAAAGGTCAAGTTATAATAATTTAATACGGCTATATTTATCTAAAGAGAAATAAATATAATTCATGATAATGAGAAATGCAGTTTCAGTATTATGGCCCATATGCACTTCAAAAAGTTTATTATAATTTATATAAGCTATTTTTTTCTAAAATATTCACCTATAATAGCAAGCATGGATATAGGTTTAAAATTACCAACATCATTAGAATCTAGAGGTTGTCTTATTATGATTGGACATGTAAAAGATTATTTAAAGAATTTCAGAATGTCATAGTTATTTAGTAAATACATTTAATATATTAATATATATTATAATTATAATTGTAGAGAAGAGAGGAGTAATAGTATTATCTAATTTCTTAATTACACAAAGATGAATACAATCATAAAATGATGATGAAGAAGAAGTAATTATATAATTATAAATATCAACAATTGTACGACGTTCAATGCACACATGGATAATGATAATAATTTGTTTGAAATATTTTTAAACATTTTTTTGAAATATTTAAAAAAAAATTATTTAAATATTTTTTATATTTTTTGTAAATTTTAAAATATTTTTCGACATTTAAAAAAAATATATTTTGTAATATATTTTTATATTTTTTGTATTTTGTAAAATATTATTTGAAATATTTTTTATATTTTTCAACTAATTGTTGATATATTATTTAAAGCGCTGTTTACATGTAATCTATTCCAGTAATTTCGCAATGGAATTCTTAAGAATTGCCAAAATGTGACTGTCTGTGTTTTTTCTGCGATTATTGATAAATGTTCTAATCCGAATTTATTCTAATTTTTTGACAATTTATGCAATTGGTAAATAAACGCACGCACAAGTATACTGACGAGTATTAATGCATACGCGTTTACCTTTCTATGGGTCAATCTATTTATAATCGTTTACGATTATAATTGATTAAAATTATGTTATTTAATCGTTAACGATCGTTTAATTAATAATTAATAAATAATTCCTAATAATTAATTAATAATTATAATTATAATATATAATTCCTTATATAATTATTAAATTATGAATATATATATATTACCACTTTATGATAATTAATAAACTTAAGTTCATAAGTTCATCTAATGCATATATTTTTAAGAAATCTACTGACAAAATAGATTGCTCATAATTGTGAACACCATAAAATTTATACCACTAGGAGATTTTGAAACTGGAATTCTTAAGAATTCATTGCGAAATTGCTGGAATATATTGCTCATGTAGAACAGCCCTTAGATTAAATATTATATATTTAAAAATATTTTTAGAACATATTTTTTTAATTTATTTTGTAATATATTGAAATATTTGTTGTATTTTTTAAAATATATTTTGAAATATTTTTCCTCTAGTTATTAAATACATTTTTTAACAAATATTTTTATAAATTTATTTTTATTTAACTAAAATGTATGTTATTTCATATACTAGTAATGTATAATCATGAATAGCTATAATTAATAAATAATAGATATTCTAGCAATCAAATACCGAGCAACGCCAGTTCGGGTACCATTTGGGTTTTCGACATTTTTTTAAAACATATTTTGTAATATTTGAAATATTTGTTGTTTTTTTAATATATTTTTTGAAATATTAAATAATTTAAATAATATTAAATTATCCACTAATTTTTGTAATATTAAAAACAAATATTTATCTACATTTGTTTGTATTTAGCTAACATTTATTTTATTGTGTATACAAGCAATGTAGAATCAGAAATAGCTATAAGTTATAAATAATAGATAGGCAAACAATCAAAAACCTAGCAAAGCTGGGTCGGGTACGTCTCATATGTTGAAATTTATTTATATTTAAAAAAATATTTGTAGAAAATTTGTTTAATATATATATATATATACAATAATTTCATAACTTATGACTCATAACTTAAAACTATCTGACATGTATTTAACTTATAAATGTATTATAACTTATTTATATTATAAATATCTTATTAAACAGTAACAAATAACAGTAACAGTATCAAATAAGTCAAAATAATTAGAAAATTTAATAACAATTATTATTATATAATGATCTAACATTCGAAGATCAAACTAAACTTAGAAAACTAAGAGATGAGGCAACCGAACTAAATAACGCTAATGAAGACTCAACATTAAAACATGTTGTACATTATAATCGTATCTCAAAAAACCATTATATCACAACGATAAAAGTACCAGACAAACCGGTACAATCCAACGAACCGGAACAATCTTCCGAAACGATAATAGTACAAGCCAACCAATCAGAAAAAACTCACAAACCCGCATAATCCGAAGAACAGTAACGAAAATCAGAGACAACTGCCCGCGACTAATGCAGGCAGTACTCATAAATGCCCACTCAATATGTAACAAAACCGATTTATTAAATTTCTGTAATCTGAACTCTATCGTCATTGCCTTCATCACCGAAACATGGATGCGAGAGATCAATAAGCCTACACAATCACTACTATCGGCTCCACCCTATAATTTTGTTAATTTCCCTAGAACCGGTAGAGGTGGTGGTTTAGGTATTCTATATCATTCAACAATCACTATATCTACACTGAAACATATTGTAACAACATCTATGGAATTGGTTATCTGTATAATCACAAGAAGATATCATCCAGCCATCAAAGTTTTCATTATTTATCGACCTCCTAACCTAGATTTAAAAATTTTTATAAGTGACTTCATAGAACATGTAACACCAAACACAACTCAAAATACAATCATCCTCGGAGACCTCAACATCCACGTCAACAAAATCAGTCTGGCGTCAAGTACTGATTTCCTCGATTTATTGGAGAATAACAATTTGAAACAACATATTGATTTTCCCACACATACATGTGGAAATATCCTCGATCAAATCATTACTAGAACAAATAATACTATAGCATCAGACTTTGAGCAATCAATTCTTTTCTCAGATCATTATGCTATTACGTATTTAATACATTCATCAAAACCATCACAAGCAAAGAAAAACATCAGCTATAGAAAAATATCTTCTATTGATATGGATAAATTTAAAGTTAGCGTTGCAAACTCACTCTCTAACTCAACTGGCATTCACTCAATTGAGACATTAAACTGCAGTCTATAATCTAAGTGAACAATTAAATATATTCGCTCCATTGAAATCACTAAACATCACTGAAAGATATAAACATGAATGGTACGATGAAGAATGTTCGAACAATAGAAGACATCTTAGAAGTTTCGAACGAAAATACCGCAAATCTAATACCATCAAGAACCTTACATCATTCCGACAATTACAATGCCAACATAATCACCTGTTACAGAAAAAAAGATCCAATTACAACCTTCAATCGATCACAGACGCCGGCAGAGATCAGAAAAAGTTATTTAAACTCGCCAATGATCTACTAGGTAGAAATTGTAAAAATCAATTACCAAATAATGAAACTGACTTGAATTGTGCACAGAATTTTAGTTAATTTTTTAATAGCAAAATCAATATTATTATTAACTCGTTACCACATTGTTTCACGACACTACACTCATTATATGACAATACTTGCTTATTCGAAACATTTATCCCACCAACAACTGATCTCATCATAAATTTGATTAAATCTAGCAAATCGACTTCATTAAATGATCCTCTGCCTATAAGTATTTTACACCAATTAGCACGGTTAATAGCTCCTCACCTTCAATATATCATCTGTAGATCACTGTTAACTGCATCATTTCACGATAGCATGAAAAATGCTATTATAACCCCGAAAATCAAAAAAATTAAGTCTGATCCCAATGATCTCAAAAACTATCGACCAATTTCGCAATTAAAAATGTTTTCAAAACTTTTCGAACGCTGCATTAGCCATCAAATAGTGTCCTATCTCACGATTAATAATATTCTACATCCACATCAAAGTGCATACACACCATGCAAAAGCACTGAGACCGCACTTTGCAAAGTAGTCAGCGATATTCAAATGAATAATCATGGGACGCTTCTTGTATTACTAGATATGTCTGCAGCATTCGACACATTAAAGCACGATGCACTGATCAATAGATTATTTGCTATCGGCTTCCGAACCATAGCGCTATCCTTACTCAAATCATACATAGATCAAAATAGATCACATAGATCAAAATGCTCAAAACCACGTCTCCACACACACGGAGTACCCCAAGGCTCAGTACTTGGACCGATATTATTTAATATCTACTTATCTCCAATTTTTAAAATATTCTTAAATCACCCAACGATATTGTTCCACACGTTCGCCGATGACTTTCAAATTTATACCCAGGCCAATAGTCATGATGACATATCTGCACATGCACGTCTAACCAGTTGTATACTAGAATTAATTACCTGGTTCACGATTAACTCGTTGCAAATTAACCCTATGAAAACTCAAATCATTTATATCAGTCAGAATAAAACCAGTAAGCCACTGCCATTCACCTTTACGTTTGCCGGCCTATCCATTAAATAAATTTGTATATTTATCAATGTTTAAATAATAATTATGTTAAATGAATATTAATTTATATAAATATATTCTGTATCTATTAAATAATGTTAAAATATACAAGCAAAATTAATAATTAATCCAATTAATTAATGATATTTTTAAAAAATAAGGTTTAAATAAATATTATATTATTAAAGACATTTTTATATTTAAAAATATTTAATATATATTAAATAATTATGTTAAACGAATATTAATTTTTATAAATAATATCTATTATATTATGTTAAAATATACAACAAAAATTAATAATTAAAATGATAATTTTTTAAAATAAGGTATATATTAACCATATTGCAAAGTTTAGGTGAAGGTTTATATACATAGGTCTGTTGTACACAACATTTTTAATGATTCATGTTAAACTTGTATAAATATTACATTATAATATAGCAATCAAGATGTATCATAACATTTATCTAAAACTATATTTATAATAGAATTGTTCTATAGTAAATCTATTTATAATATATCTTTATATCATATCTAAATTATAATAAGTAATTTTTTAATATTCTTGCTATATTCTTATCCATTGTTAAATCTGTTAAAATATTAATTTTAATTAAATTTATAGATTGAATATTATTTATTTACCTATTAAATTATTACATATACATATTCATATTATTACATATATTAATTCCATCTGAACAAACAATTTGTGATCCCCAAGTCTTATAGTTCTAAGAGTAGGAGACCAGTTAGTAAATAAAATGTACTAATGAGTATTATTTACCACTACTACTACTACTACTACTACTACTACCACTACTACTACTACTACTACTACTACTACTACTACTACTACTACTACTACTACTACTACTACTACTACTACTACTACTACTACTACTACTACTACTACTACTACTACTACTACTACTACTACCACTACCACTACTACTACCACTACCACTACTACTACCACTACCACTACTACTACCACTACCACTACCACTACTACTACTACTACTACTACTACCACTACTACTACTACTACTACTACTACTACTACTACTACTACTACTACTACTACTACTACTACTACTACTACTACTACTACCACTACTACTACTACTACTACCACTACCACTACTACTACTACTACTACTACTACTACTACTACTACTACTACTACTACTACTACTACTACCACTACCACTACTACTACTACTACCACTAATACTACTACTACTACTACTACTACTACTACTACTACTACTACTACTACTACTACTACTACTACTACTACTACTACTACCACTACTACTACTACTACTACTACTACTACTACTACTACTACTACTACTACTACTACTACTACTACTACTACTACTACTACTACTACTACTACTACTACTACTACTACTACTACTACTACTACTACTACTACTACTACTACCACTACTAATACCTACTACTAATATTGACCACTACTAACCTGCATTGATTACCTAATGTGTATTCTATCATGTATATTCACAAGAAAACTTGAGTATATATATGAGTAAGTGTGTATTTCACAAAGTAATTACACCCTCCCTATTACCACTAAATATTAACACATATTAGTAATATTCGAAAAAGTATGAATTTGATATTAAATTATATTACGAATATCTCATACTACAAGTGATATTTATATTTTTACATTCATCTATGCATACAGTTAATAATTTCTATAGTTAAAAGTTCATATAATGTTACATGGTTGAGAGTAGATGAAAATATATTATTATATTAAAATAAATATAAGTATAATTTAATTATGAAATATATATATATATAACATACAGTAATATAATAACGTCAGTTTCTTTCCCTGATATTGTTGTTAGATTCATGTTTAGTTTCATCGTGATATTAAACATTATCTCAAGTTGTCTCATTATCAATAGTAGATAATAGCCAAGATAACAATGTATTCAAGATAACAATAGATGAGATAGAGATCATGTATTACTACACTTAGGGGCGTCGGAACGATATTTTGTATGGGGGGGGCTATTTATTTCTATTTTATATTATATATCCTATTATTTATTACTAATATAATTACTAACTATATCTTATTAATATCGTATACCTCTTTAGTCTATGTTAACCCTTTAATATATGCAATTAATGATATTTAATTTTAATAATAATAAGTAGGAATATATTAGAAAATAAATAATAAACATTTCATAATTTATTATTACATAAATATAGATTTTATTTATAAATATACCCATCTCAATTGTGTGAATTATTTTTTGATTGATATTTTCCAATACTAATGCATTGAATCTACTATCTAGCATAGTAGACCGTAACAACGTATTTATTATTCGTAGCTTACTACATCCACGCTAACATGACAGAACTTGAGGGACAAACCAATACAATTTATCAAATCTATTATGTCGGAAAATATTTTTTGAATTTTAGGAGATTGTTCCATCATATATATGTTTATCCTCTTCAGATGGTATTGACCTTATTTATTGATTTGAACATATGGAAATTCGATTTTTCAATCGTTAATTCTTTATATATTTTTAAATAACATCTGTTTAGTGTAGTAAATGAATAGGATTAATAAGATTAATCTAAAAAAACAAACCTTTTTTTCATGAATTATATTATTTGTAATAATGATTACTTTAATTTATAAGAATGTATAAATAATGTTTTCTTAGTATAAAATTAGGTTTTAATTTTCATCATTATGGAATCAAACAACTCAGTATATTTTATTCTGTAAATATTATTGATAAAGTATATTAACATATTAACTGATCATATCTAATCACATTATTATATTAACATAACATTAATAATGTTATATTATTTTATCTAGATGAGGTATCTTACATAGTCTTTTGAACTTTCATTACTATTCATTTCATACATATTTATAATAATTTATATGAATTTTATAAAATGTTTATATAATATGTTTATAAAAGTATGTTATTAGCCTTGAATCTATATAAAAACTTGTATATATAAAATACTTTTGTTTCTATATCTTCAATGAATGTGTGCAAATTATTTCTATCATTATTAAATTTAATTAGAATCATCTTTATTATTATCTGATCCTTTATGTTTATTTATTATTGATTTTTATTATAATTATAATCATATATTCTTTCAAGTATATTTTTTATAAATGTTACCTTCAATAGTATTTGTTGATATCATGAAAGCTTTCACCTTCATATCCAAGCTTTCAAATATCAAACTTTAAATATTCCTAGAAAAAATATTTGACTTATTCATATTTTTTAATAATAAATTTGCAATATATTTGTGGTCATTGGTAATATAATCTAATTCTTTATATTATTTCAGTGCATAGATTATATAACTATATTGAGCTAATGTTGTTTTAATACATGCTTTTCCAGTCTATCTTGTTAGGCATAATGGTTTCAATATATTTGCTTTGTTATTATTAGTATTATATACAATCCGGAATTTGATCGTTTGTCATATAATAATCCCAAATCATGAACCACTCTCAAGGCTTTTCTTATATTTATATTATTATCTAATGAATATGCTATTAAGTTTATGCGATGAGCTCCACATTGTGTATAAAAATGTAATGGCTGTCTATTCATTATTATAGTATTTACACTATTATATTGACCAGACATATTAGCTGCACCCGTCATATGACTGTCTTCTTAATTTAGAAATAGGCAAGTTAAGATGTTAAAGTTCAGATAACATTACATTTTCTATATTTAAGTTGTATCCTCAGTCATATTGCATATTCATATGCATATTTCTTTAATTTCTAGTTTTTATGTCAAATATCGAACCACCAAAATGTCCTGCTCACTTCCGGATATATCTTGAATTCCATCACTTTGAATTGAGAAACTTCCATTAATATCTTATAATAAAATATTTAATAATTCAGATTTATATAGATGAATAATTTCATTCTTAATATCGCCAGATAACAAGTATCTCTCAGAGATTCTCTCATGAATATTATCATATTTCATGGATGGGGGGGGGGGCAAATAATACTTAGCCCCCCCCCCCCATATGTTTGGTAACATTCTTTAGAAAAAATGTTTATTAACAAAGACAATATAATAGATTTAATATATATACAATTTATTAATACACATTTCATGGGGGGGGCAAAACATACTTAGCCCCCCCCATATATCTGAATGGGGGGGTCCGATACCCCCCGCCCCCCCTGTTCCGACGCCCCTAACTACACTGATGATGAAGATGTACCTATACACAGGTGAGAGAGTGGATCACGGATGCTTGTCTGATGCAGAACTGCAGGAAGGTTGTGTTAGCTTCCACCGGAAGAGATCTGAGGTTCTTTGACGCAACTTCGAAGTTCCCGAGAACATTTGTTGAGGAAACACGAATATTTGGTAAGCATTATATTCAAAAATACAGTATAATAAAACTATAGGGCAGTCATATCTCTGTAATGTTACTATGATAATATCAAAAGTATACATATTAATATAAATTTAAATATATTATTACATTTAATATAATAAAATATTAGATGGATCGTTAAATATGCTTATGATGTATTAATATGAATCTATGAACAAAATGATGAACAAATAAAAGGAAAAAAAAACGGAACAAAATCAGATATGTAATTTTAATATATATTTTAAAAATTTAACTAATTTAACTTATGATGTATTAATATGAATCTATGAACAAAATGATGAACAAATAAAAGGAAAAAAAAACGGAACAAAATCAGATATGTAATTTTAATATATATTTTAAAAATTTAACTAATTTAACTTAGAATCGAAGAACAAAATGTGTCTGAGATATTGAATTGTGATTATGTGTAGTTATATAAATACAACACAATCAATTTCTGTATTTTAAGTTAGCGGAAGCTTATTGTAGATATATACAGTTCTATTTTTCTATATACTGGAATTCAAGGGACCGAATATATGTGTCTGAGATATCAAGTTTCTGATATATGAGTCGATTCTTACATGTATTTACATAGGTACACAGCAAAAGCAAGCATTTGTAACAAATCTGAGTTAACAGGGTTCGGAGTTATAATGTAATATATCAATAGTTGACTATATATATTATATATATATACAGTTCAATTTTCGATATATCATAATTCAAGGGACTGAAGAAATATATGTGATATATAAAATTATTATTATATACATATACAGATAACACCAAAGTAGTATTAGTAACAAATCAAAGTCAACGAGGGTTCAATATAGTTTCTGTGATTTTTCTAAGATACCGAGTTTACTGTATAATCGAATATATTTGGTTGTTGTATATATTCACATGATTATATTTATGGTTATTTTTTTCCGATAACCATTAGTATAGCTCTTCTTTTTCAGGTTAACTACTACAACTACTATAACCACTACCAACACAACTACTACTACATTACTATTATCACTGCCATATACGCTTATTATGAAGCTTATCATCATTTTGTATCAAATTTTGAATAATATTTTAATTTATATATTTATTAAATAAATAGATACCTCTTTAGAATACGACGTACATGTGTAGTCATAATAAGTTATCACTGTATCCTATTCACAATTAAATATCTATTTATAGAATATGACTCAATATAACAGTATATTACATCATCAATATGTATGCGTTAATGAATCACTCATTATAATAATTATTAGTTAAGTAACTGAGGATTATACTTGGTAAAACAATCTATTACAATATCTCATTACAAATATATATATATATATATATATATATATGTTATTTATAATTGTTTAATTAATATAGTTTGAATAAACTAAAAATATAGAAAAATACACTTTAATAAAATATGGTCAATATTACGGAAATTAATACAATTACAATTTAAATAAAATGTCCATAGCTTGAGGTGCACATATCTGTACTTTTATCAATACATGTATACCATAGTTTACATATATCTATACTACGAAAGTATGTATTATAGTCTCAATACACACGTGAACAGAAACTAAAGCTGCAGGAACCATACGTGCAGTTCTCCCACTACGACAACGTACATCCCGAGAGCGGCGTCAAGAAGCTGATGTACGTGCATCACTCGAGGAGTATCTTCAGCGCGAGTCAGTCTCCGAACGCCTCACTCGTTGTCACCCATCTTGACGGCAAACTTAAATCTTACGTCTTCAAAACTGGCAAGGTTCGACACGTACGATGCATACGAGTATATATACACGCCTATATATAGGCGTGGAATGTATTTGTGCGGTGGGAAGTTAACGAATACCGACTAAACCCTAAAGGTGAAAAAGTTATAATGAAGTTATAATTTATGTAAGTATATGCGCATATTTCTAATTTTAAAATATTTTCGTATTGTATATTCAAATCTAGTAAATGGCAATTTCTAAAATACATGTTAGATTATAAAATAAGAGATTTGTATAAATACAGGACTTCTTACTTGCAACTTTATTCCAAATATAGATTTCTTTCGCATGCTTCACAAATTTAACTTGTTAATTGCTTTAATTGAAATATTACTCATAATTCAATCACTATAAAGTTGTATATAACAGGCAATTTGAATAAATAAATTGTACTGAATAGATATAGTCGTTATGTAACTGTATGTATTGATATTTAACATACATTTTTAAATACAAATTTATTTTGATATTAATTTAATATATATAATTTATTTGTAGATACTATTGATTTATTAACAAATTTATATTATTCATATATGATGGTGGGTATATAATATTAATGTATGAATACACAAAAACCTATATATATATATATATATATATATATATATATACATGTACCTATATGTAGTTGGTAGTATTCATAGGTATCTGAGCATGTAACCAAAGTCACTCCCTATTTACTCCTCTCCATATTGCCCTCCCTAACCCCTCTATCACCACCCTACCCCACCCCCCCCCAAAAGGGAGTCGAGTGTTTCGACTACAGTCGCCAGTTGAACGTAGTGGTCAGTGGTTCACTTGACCACGTGATGAGAGTGTGGAATGTCTACGTGACGAGTAAACCGATAGCCGTCCTCGAAGGACATCAACGAGGTCTGGTCGATCTCGTCATACACGAGAATCTCATCTACAGCTACGATAAGGACGCGGTAAAATAGCGGCCAGTATATATATATGTATATGTATATAATCAAGGACATGATATAATTAAAGTATACACATCCAATGGGCGAATTCTATGTATATATTAACACGGTATTAACTAGGGATGTAAATGATGCCCAGCTTTTGATGCCGAGACGAGACTTTTGGTTATTGATGCCGAGCCGAGACTTTCATTTTCGGAAAAAAAAACAAACACGAGCCGAGCCGAGACTCTAACAAAACGAGCCCGAGCCGAGTTGATACTTTAGGTAACTGAGACTGCATCATGCTTTAGATTTTAGCATCATTTACATCACTAGTATTAACGTATAACGTATTTGACTACATATATAATGCCACTCTATGCCAGTAATGATACAGTATGGGATGTGGCTATGTAGCAATAGTCAAGAAAGCTTTACATTGATGATATAAATATGAATACGTGCTTCTAGTGTAGTATACATATAGGCCCTACAATGTATATATATATATTCTATATGTTCTAAATAGTTTTGTATTACTATAACAATTGTTCAGGCTACATTAATATGTAACTATACACATATTTATTTATTGCAGCATATTAATGTTAAACACTAGACATATTAAACAACATTATATACATCCCGCTATGTCAAGATCATACTTAATGCAATTCATCATTGTCACAGGAACACACCACTCTGCCTCGGTTAAGTATTCAGAGGAACTCGTTGACCTGTGACCTGACCTCGCTGAACTTTATGAGGTCACATACATTTACCTATGGTTCAAGGATTCATAGGGTTAGGCACTGTACTAGTAACCATGTCCTGATACATTAGAACATACTAGAATATATCGTGTTTACTTGTAATACAATCATTATATATGTATTTATATTTATATAGTATCACAAATACTAGAATATATATTAATTTTATAATTACAATATAATATAAATTAAAAGTTAAATACAACACAAAAATTATTATATATAATATACAAAAAATATATTCCAACATTAATTAGGTCTATATGTATTACTTTCTATCAATAGTCATATCATAGTTATTATTGTCATTAAAGATGTTTTATATATTTATCAGATGTAAGAAAATATACTTATGAATGTTTTACAATAATATAAGCAGTAGATACAATTACAACTACATCATTTTCTTAATAGATACATATTAGTAGATACAAATACATTATAATTATATCCAATATATATATATAGACTATATAATATACTAAATAGATACATATTATATCATAAATGCTAAAATCTGTAGAGCTTATAAGCTCTATATATAAATATATCTTATATATAACTCATTTATCAGTGTTACATCTGATCATCGTATTATATCAGTAAATATAAGACTGAGTCTTAGAGCTAATAACAAGAAATCTAGTAAAATCAAACATTATGATTGGACTAGATTAAAGACAGATACCGAAACTCGATATACCTTTATTACTAAAGTGAAAACTAAATTCGAAGATCTACATACACCACAGCTTCGCTATCTGCGCGCAAAAGGTATACTCACTTTGAAACTGTATGTAAGGAAACTACTGCTAAAGTAATCCCATTGAAACCTAAGTTGAAAAAATGAATACCCTTGGAAACAGATAATATCTGTCAAAACTGTAAAATACTATATGAAGCAGCGCGACATAAATAAAATCAACCGACACCATAAAATGTTAGATATTTCAATGAAGCTCAAAAGTATCTTGTACAATCGTATGAGAAGGAACAAACTGATTACGTTCAGAATAAAATAAGTGAAATTAAAAATACGATGTGTAACAAAAAATCAGCCTTAGCCTGGAAAATAGTAAATGAATTTAGTGGAAGAAATAACTCAAACATGGCAAAAATTAAAGCAAAGAGTGGAAAAGAACGAATTCAACTATGGAACGACCATTTAAAGGAACTACTGGGTAAACCATAAATTCCCACATCAAACTATGAAAGTACATTGACTATACAAAATTAACTAGATATCAAAAAAGGCATTTTACAATAGATGAATTAAAGATAGCTACGAAAAGCATAACAAATAGAAAACCTGTTGGCTTAGATGAAATACCAGCTCAAGTATGGAAACTGGGAGAATGTCAAGTAATCTTACTAAACTAGTGCAATAGTGTATATTCTCAAGAACCAATAGATATCTGGAATGAAGGATGCTTACTTCCTTTCCTTAAAAAAGTAGTTCTTTCTATCACAAAAAAAATATTGAGGAATCACACTAACTCCAATTGCAGATATATAACCTGATGCTATTAAATAGGATAAGACCAGAGATAAAACCTACACCGAGAAAAAATTAAAATGATTTCCGAACAAAGAGATCAATGACAGAAAAAATGTTAACCATTCGACGTATACTAGAAAGGGTAAAGTCTAAAAACTACCAGCTACTCTCCTCTTTATAGACTTTTCACAGGCTTTTGATTCAATAAATCGTGAACAAATGAAAGATATCTTAATCATATATAACCCACTGAAATCGTAAATGGCATATTGATGCTATACAAGAATACTCGCTATATGGTAAGATCGCCTGATGGTGACACACCTTTCTTCGATATAACTATTGGATTACTACACGGAGATAAACTTGCACAATTTATATACATTATATGTCTGAATATATTGAACAAATTAGTGGATAGCAATTTATATCCCGGCTTCACTCTTCCAAAAGTAAAAGCAATAGATGCCCTGATGTACACACTACCGATATTGACTATGCTGACGATATAGCTGTAATAATGAATAGTCTGATAGATGCAAATAAACTACTAAACAAATTTGAAGATTCGGCTAAAGATATCGGTTGACATATAAACTCAGACAAGACGGAATACATGTGTTTAATCACGAAAATCAGATAAACATGAAAAGCCTATCATGCCATGATATAAAACGTGTAGAATAGTTAAAATATCTAGGTAGTTTTATTGGTTCAACTCAACATGACGTAGCATAATAATCGGGAGTGCATGGGCAGCCTTGAATAGCCTGAAAATAATCTGGAAATCCAACCTTTCAAGTAAACTCAAAAGAAACTTCTTTAGAGCTACAGTTGAGACTGTTCTTGTTTATGGGTTTATCACGTGGACTCTAACTTCAACATTAGAGAACAAAGTTGATTTGATGAGCCTATACACATAGCATGATGCGTGCTGCACTAAACAATTCATGTAGATACCAACGTTACAAATAGGGAGTTGTACGGCAACATTCCAAGAATAACAGATACATACTCGAACAACGACTGAGGTTCTACGGTCACTGCTGGAGAAATAAAAGCGAAGTAGTGAGTATTACTCTGGAATCCACAACCCTCGCGACTCTCTCCATGAAGGTCTATGAGAACATATTTAGACAAATTAAGTCATAATTAAAATATGACACGATGTGCACATATGAGGAATTACCATTAGCGATGAATGATAGAGATGAATGGAGGTAATGTTTAATTTAGGGAATGCCCTTAATGAACTGCAGAGAAAGCTATATATTTTTATATTATAAAGATAAATATTGCATTTTTTAAATTATTATAATTATGATTTATTTAGATTTGTTATGAATTTATTAGTAGTTTATTAAGTAATTATTTAGTAGTTTAATTATAAATCAATTATCATATTATCAAAATAATTTCTTTGTTTTCAATAAATGTATATAATGGTTTTTGAGAATAAATCACTATATTTATATATCATAATTTTTAACAATGAATTGATTTCAATATTTACCAAAGATATTTTATTAAAAATATATTAAAATTAATTTATAATATGATATTATAAAAAATACATATAATATGTTACAAATGATATATTATTTAATTAAATGTATTTGTATTTGTTTGCATAATTTTCTTAGCAGATACTATTTATGACTAATATATACGATTACAAATACTTTTTTAATTTTTATAATAGATACAAATACAAATACAAATACAAATGTATCTACAATACTTATTTATTGCCTTAATAGATACTGCCCAGCTCTGGATACACACAGCCTATAGACAATAAATATTATTCAATTTAAAAATTAATTTTATAATGTAAATCTTTAATATGAATAGGTATCATTGATAGGGGCGCTGGAACGATTTTGTATGTAGGGGGAATCAAAACCAACCAATCAAAATAAATGTTGTGGTAAAAGTGTGTTCATATCAAATGTGTTGTATATATTTTATATATAATAGAGAATGTGATATAAGCAAAATAATGGGGGTGTCATATCAAATTTGTAATATATATTTGATATATAATAGAGAATGCCATATAAGGAAAATAATGGGGGTGTCATATCAAATTTATAGTATACATTTGATATATGATAGGGAATGCTATATAAGGATAAATAATGGTGGTTAAATATAAAATTTGTAGTATACATTAGATATATAATAATGAAAAGAGTAAGGTAATTCAACTTTAGCATTTAATAATAGTGTAGGTGTGATATAGGAGAAAGTGATATGATAGGAATAATATTATGTAGTTGTAGATAATGAATATGATTATAATATACCTACTATATTAGGTATATTTTGTAATTGATTTTTTGTCAGTAAAAAATCACCAGCTCCCAAATTACAATGTATTCCCATGAAATCCTCTAATAGTGAATCAACTATAACTTTCCTATATTCGGAAAACAAATCACGAGCGGAATGATTATCAAATGATTTCCTACACATCTAATACTATAAAAAAGTTTGTCTACGCTATATTAATGTTATGTTTGAAGCTATTCAATTTCAGTGAATGTTATTATTGAGTTGCACGCATCGGATGGACCTTGGTATCGGTATCCCCAGCTAAATGTAATAGCCTCATAATAGCCTCCATATTTACATTGTGCTATTATGCTGCCATTATGTTTCCGTTAAAAGTCTATTACGATGTTATTAATTTGTAATGCTATTATGCTTCTACTACGAGGCTATTACTGTTATCCGGGTTGTGCATGACACTTTCTAACACATCATGATCTGCTCGGGTATTATTATGATTGTGAGTTAATAAAAAACACGTTTTAAACAGACGTTTTAAACCGTTTTAAACAAAGAATAAAAAACGAAAAAAACAGAAAAAAAACGAGATATAAATGTATACATATATTTATTCAATTGTTCATATATTTATACTAATTTAAAAATGAATGATTATTTAATAAATGTATACAATTATTATATTATTATTATAATAATAAAGTAAAATTAGATTTCTTTTATATTTTGTATAATAATTGAAAAATTAATGATTATTTAATAAATGTATAAAATAAATATAATATTATTATCATAATGTTATATAAAGTAAAATTAGATTTATTTTAATGTTTTTATATAATCAATTGTATAATAATATATATTATGTTTAATATATTTATTTTATAATAATGTATTATAAAAGAAATATGAAAGTTCATACATTTATTATAATATTAATTATATACAAATACAATGTACATATATCTATAGATTGTGATACAATCTCCATGTCTATAGCATTAAATAATACATGAATAATCAGTGTTATATTGTAACAAAATAAATATTATAATAATTATAATTGTCATACTAATGTAGAGTATGACAATATGATTTAATGATGCTAATAATACAGATACTATAGTATTTGAATTAATAGTGAATATTCATAATATGTACTTACTTTATTATTATTTTATTATTTAATAATATCTACTTTATATAATAATTTTTTTTGTAATAGAAAAAAACGGATAAAAAACGAATAATACTAATTAAAAACGAAAAAAACAGTTTAAAACATGTTTTAAACGAGCATTAATAAAAAACGCGTTTTTTAACAACCATAATATGTTCAGAATCATTATCTATATTATAGATTATATGGGAATAAACTATGTACAAACTATATACATTTTGTTTATGGTGCCACTAGGGGCATTGGAACGATTTTGTATGTAGGGGACCAACCAATCAAAATAAATGTTATGGTAAAAGTGAGGGGGGACCAATACATAAGAGGTCCACCTAGATTTTAAAGTGGGGACCATCGATATAAAGAAAGTGGACCTGTGCAATTGAATGTAGTGTATGGCACTATCCGCTACGAGCGCTGCAATCGAAACCCGCTAACTGGCCCACTACTTTTTATTTATAATAATATTTATTTATATATATATATATATTGATAATTACTAACAATTTTAATGTACTATCTATACTATAAATAAAATTATATATTTAAAATACATAATATCAACATTCCTCGTAATTTTGTGTATTTAAATTGAAGATATAATACTATTTTATTGATATTTATAATTTAAATCCATTAATATAGATAGAAGTCACTTTAATATATTTCGACGAAAAGCCTACTGTTTTAATATTTAACATATATAATATGACTAATATCCAATCAAAATCATTGATACCATTTTGTTAATTTATTGATAAAAGTGTCATTCACGTTTCTATCTTTTACATGCATTGCTTATCCAATTTCTTTATATCGATGGGGGGGACATATCCCCACCGTCCCCCATGTTGCAGCATCCCTAATCATGGATACGTGTTGAATATGTATCATGGATGTGTATCATATAATGTTTAATATATACATAATTAATATATATCACAAGTACATGTCTATGCCTTTATATTTAACATATCTCCAGCTATTATAATTATAAATTAAGTAATATTAGAAAATATATTTTAGACAATGTTATCTATATATCTATAAAATAAACTATAATTATATGTTGAATCATAAATAATTATAAATTATATTAATTTCATGAATTATTTAGTTAACAAATTAAATTAAAATATTATATGCAGTCACTGTGACTTGTTTGTCACAATTTTGTATATTTTTATTTGCGCTGTATTGATTAATATCTATGATAATATAATATAATTAATAAATTAATACTTTTTTATTTTAATTTAATTTACTAACTACCTAATGTAAATCTTTAATATGAATTTGTATTCTATAGAATACCAATATATATATATATATACATTTATATAGTACAGATAATATATTTTGAAAAACTATTCATATGATATGCGTTAAACACAGATCCGTTGAGTATCATTGATTTATATTTGGTAACATTTTATTATAACGCATCAAGGATCAATGATACTTCTTTGATACGTGTTTGATCCCTATCAAATAGTATGATTCATTGATTCTTGTTAGAAGTGTGTTAGATATGTATCCATGATACTGCTACTTACTGGGTTATACATGAGAGTATCTATTTTCTAAATATATAAATATGTATATTTATGTAATTAATTCCATATACATATATAAATAAGTTAACTATATAAATACATTTATTATTAATCGTAATAAATTATATAATCGAATAGATGATTTTAAATGTACATTAAAAAGATAGGTAAAAAGAGGGTTACTAAAAATACTACTACTTTTACACAAATGCATATATAATCACCTACTTATGTTACATATAGTTAGCTAAATATCATATATAAAAGCTATCCTATATCTAAACATAGAACCATCTACAAGTTATCGGTTACCACCAATATTTTATTTTTGTATTTTTTTTTGTTTTTTCATCAACCTTTTTTATAATATTTTTAATTAGTATATTTAAAAATAAAATTATGACATTCTAATATGATAGCTATTCAATATAATCTATAAATATTATCAGTAATATCATATATATATATATATATATATATATATACTTAGAAATTGTTATAATAATTAAAGCAATTGGACAAAAGTAGTAGTAGTTTGAAAAAAAAATCAAAAAAAAAAGGTTCTGAGATATAGCCTTCTAAATTGTTATCAATATTATTTTGAATTAATAACAATACATTTATGATATTTATATATTTTATTATTATATAAAAGTTTATTGTAATTCGCCACTCCCTGCATGATAACTGGATGGTAGCTCTATAGATAAATATTAATATTATAAATAATTAAAATAAAACGTATCATAATTGAATATTTGAACACAAATATTACTAAAATTTTATCAAATATTTTTTAACAGGACTATGTTTAAAAACTTTTTTGAAATACTTTAAAAATACTTTTATTTTAAACTTTATATACCATTTTAAAGATAAATCTGTATATTTTAAAATATTAATATAAAATTGTTAACAATAAAAATAAATACGGAGGTTTCCCCGGCCCTTAGCATTAAACAAATTAGTCTTCAAAAATTATTACAAAATATATTTTAAAGATTACTAATTTTAAATATCAAATACATATAAAATATTCATATTTAAATCATTAAATATTATATCAATTAGTTATCGCTATTTAATTTATATTTATATACTAATATAAATTGAATTCATTAATAAATTAAACTTATATTGTATACTATAATATATAAATGCTTTAACAATGTTGCAGAATCTGATTGGAAAAGAAATGGAAAATAAGTTATCGGGTTGGATAAAAGAACGACAAGAGAAACGAGAAAGTTCTAAAATAAATGTAAATACAATTTCTAAAGAACTGACGCCATTTAAACAATTAACAATGAAGGTATTACATAATCGTATATTTATTAGGTATTGCATCATTAATGATACGCAATCTATTCATTTACAGCCTTTAATCAACATAGAAATACCAAAGAGAATGATACCAGATTATAGATAAAAAAGAGTTTATATTAAATAAATATACACTCGTTCGTTATTGAATTTCATTTATTAATCATAATATATGTCCATATATGAATATATTTATAAAATAAAGGTAGTAAGTATAATTATAATACATAGTATAATATACAGTAAGTTATATATAATAATAATTTAGGTATTCATGAAGAAGGCTAAATATGTAATAGTTGTAAATAATATGCAGAAGGGTAACCATGTCTTTAGGAATGCACCAAAACTGTTTTAGAAAGAATATTATTATTATCATTTATATATTCTGTAATTTAAAGTAATTATGGAAAGTTAATGCTGATTAATTTATACATTTATTATGAGTATGATCAATCATGCATATACAATATTCATATTATATTTAATACTTAAAAACATGTAATACTTTACAAATTTATATATTAGATTATGATTTTTTAAATACACGTAGATACATAAGTGTACTGTCCATATAAGAAATACTATGAATTCATCTGTTAGTCTGTCTAGCTACAATAATACCTACCTTAAAATATATATATTTATTTAAAGTAATTATTTATTAAGGGGAGATCGTCATGGCAATGTAATGGCGTGCGTTTACATGTAAAAGATAGGAGATAGATAGTAGTATAAATCGTATATCTTCTACGATATTATGAATATTGACAAACATAATTCACTATTATATAATAGACATATATCCAACAATATATTATTTTATGGTTTATTATATATATTATATATGCATACATAATTTATGATTGAAATAAGAGTTATTTTTTTTATGAAAATTCTATGAAAAATTAGGTATAAAGTTATATATATAACAATTAAGAATTTATATATAACACTGATAATATAGTTTATAGGTAAATATAATATCTAGTAAAAGGAAAAAAAATTAGCACGATTGATAAAATATTGAAGAAAAAATTAGCATATTTATAATACCATGTAGATGAAAATAATTATTCTGAGAAAATAATGTTGAAAGTTTATCAATATTTTTTTTTACATATTCCACTCAATTTCAATAACAAATAAATAATATAAGTTTATATTATTAGAATAAGAAATATACTATTATAACTTTATTTATATTTATATTATTAGAATAATATAAATATAATATACATATATATATATGTTGTAGAGCTGGTTTTGTGTTTTGGTTTGGGTATGCGTAGATGTGGATAACTGTTTGCTGGCGGTATTGGATAGGTTGTTACGTGATATGTGCTACGGGCTACAATTAATGTATGCATTGAATTCATGAGACACATGCTAATTAGTATAGGAGTTTCATATTATCGTCAGATTGATGACAAATTGTTTATAAGATTGCTAGAGAAATTGTTCATGGAAGATACCACAGTATGCATTGATAATGACATATTGTATATAGTGTATATTTGTAGAATTACATAGATTTTGTTGAATAAACTATAAAACGGACGAAGTTATTGAGTCTTCTTCATATATATATATATGGGTATGTGTAGGTATATACAATAATAAGTTATTAAAAACTAATAATAAACAATTAATAACATTTATAATGGATATTTTTTTTTGAAATTTTGCTACAATACAAATAACATAAATATCAATAAACATGAATTTGTTATAAAAAAACTAATAAAATATATTTAAATATTTATCATATATTTATCAATATATAAATACAACAAATAATCTATAATATTAATTATACTTTGAATAATATAAGAAGATACTCTAATATTAGACAACATATAGTCTAACTTGCATAAAATATAATATATTGAGCAATAAAATCATTATGTATCTAATATTTTACCAAAGGGAAAATTATATAATTTATATTTACTGCTCACTAATAACAATCCTAAATAATGACAATAATTATATATAAAAGTTAAAATTTAATTAAAATTAAATATGGTATACATTTTTAATAATGAAAAACTTTAAATATAAGTTAGATGTATCATTTATATATATATTGAATATCTTATATTCATTTTATATATAAATAACATTCTATTTATTTGAATAAATGTTGTATTAAAAAAACGAATTTAAGGGTAAACGATACATCTATATGTTTTACATGTAAAATATATAAAAAAGGTTTAATTTTAAAGATACATTTTCCTATTATATTTTATAATAATTTTGTTTTTATGTTTTTTTAATATAATATATAGAAGAATAAAATATACATTTTTATTTTTAAGAAGGTAACCTACTACAAGTATTTCCATAAATCATTATCAAAGTTGTTTTCTAGCAAGTTGCAGTGGAATACCCCTTTACTTTCCGGAAAATTTCTACCAATATAGTAAATCAAATTTGTTCTATTTTCAGACAATAATTTCCAGCAATACTTAGTCGAAAACAAAGATATTACTATATATCGTATTTTTAAATTAAATTTCAAATCTTAATAAACTTTACAATAATATATATTATTAAATTTATTTTAATAAAATATGAACATAATGAATTAGGACGATATTCGAAATACACCATTAATTGAGAAGGGCATCAAGCTCGTGTTAAATCTTATAAATAAGGCTTATACACATAAATTCACGAATATTGAAGCATAAAATAATGTTATATTGTAAAAACTATATATTTAATAGTAACTATAGTAATATATCACATCGATACATATAATATTATATATAGTATATGTATTGATAAGTGATATATACTATAGTATGTGATACAATTTACTTGAAAATGGCTACTCTCGAATCCATTATCTTTTTGGAAACATTTAAAATATCGTTCCTAACTCATTCAGTAACCAATCATACATATTAAAAATCATAGAAATGATGAGGGATTCACAGTCCTTGTGACAATCTTTTAATCATGATTATTTCAATATTAATAAAATAAATTTTAATTTTTAATAAAAACAATACAAATTTTTATTGGTTGATTGGTGTAAAGATAATAGTGCATCGAGAAATACTATCTGACGCAAGATAATCTTGTGAGAACGGTAGTAGCAACTTTATGAAGCCAAATATAATATATATTATAAATATTATAGAAACTAAAATATATATTATGAGTATATAAAATATATATATATATATATATATATATATATTACTAAACATTAAATCAAAATTTATTAAAATATTTATGACAAACATATTAATTAATAGTTATAGTAGAATTTTAAAATGATTTTATGAATTCT
>OZ025241.1:56837362-56969862 GCA_964019155.1 Osedax fenrisi | reverse complement strand
TAAAAGTAAAATCCTACTTGGTATTAAAATATGCTTGTCAAATATATGAATACAAACCTATAATTTAAAATGTATGATATATATATATAATCTATGTACTACATAATGTAGGGGAGGGGGCATAGAAATCTAAGGGGCGAAGCCGTGTATTAAGCCAATGTATTAATATATAACGTATTTGGGAGGGGGAATCAATTTTATTTAATATAAATGAGATAATTGTAGTAATCCTATAGTATGAATCCTACTGTTACAGTAAATGTAGGATAATGTTTCTCAATCATCAGTAGGTATCTATAAACTATATAAATATGAAATTCTTATTCAAATTCACATTATTCTAGAGTATGGACCAAATCACTTTTAATTTCGATTACAAATAAAGGCGACATAAGAAAGTTTTCAAACTACAGTATAATTATATTGCTTTAGTCACTATAGTGCACTATAGAGCATGTATGCTCCTATTAATTTTAAAAGTATATTATGCTGCTATTATGTTGCTATTCTAATAATATTATAATAATAGTAATATAATAGCATCATAATAGCATTACAAATTCAAAGCAGCATAATTGCAGCATAATATAATCCATATGCTTTAGATTCTTTTCCTTAAACATTCTCAGTAATGACAATACTGCAAAGCGTTTATACTTGTTCGGTGGGGGTATCGCGGGTGTCGTACGTAGCTGCGGGGACATCGTGGGAGAAGGTGGGGGTATCGCGTGTTTCGATGGGGAAGTCGTCACGGGCGTCGAGGGAGAAGGTATCGCCGATATCGAGGGGGAAGTCGTCACGGGCGTCGGGGGAGAAGGTATCGCAGACTTCGAGGGGTAAGTCGTCACGGGCGTCGGGGGAGAAGGTATCGCAGACTTCGAGGGGGAAGTCGTCACGGGCGTCGGGGGAGAAGGTATCGCGGGTTTTCCATAGAGTTCGCTCAACATCTCTATCAGGTCTGCCCAGTCACTCTTGTGCGTAAAGCCTTCGACTCGTAATTCACGCAGTGCAATCCCTCCGACATGTTCCAACAGAAACCCTGACCGGTGTGCCACGGGGAATCTGGTCTCCTCGAGATGACTTTCCAGCGTCTCGACCCACACTTCCAAATTCTCTTCTAGCGCGCCCGAGAACGTTGGCATTTGCCTTCGCGTTATGTATTTGATACCCATGTTATACACTTAGTAACGAGGAGAAGGACTTGCTATAAATGTGGGCATAGCTCTCGCATAGCTGACGCTGGTTTAATAAATTCCCCATATGTATGTATATGTTAAAGACATATAATATAGTACGTTAATAATAATGTATATGTACGAATTTATAATAATAATTGTTATATAATGTAATTATATAGAATAATTAATTATAAACATACGATCGAAATTTAATTGTACTACTATAAACTAATTTATAATAATAATTGTTATATAATATAATTATATAAACCAATTAATTATAAATATACTTTAAATATATATTATAATATATATACATCACTAATACGCTTAAATATAAATATAAGATATATTATATAATAACAATAATATATAAATAATATGTAATAAGATAAATAATAAGATATATTCTAAATAGTAATATGAATATATGTCAGTTATTTTCGAACGTTTATATAACTAACTACTATATCGCTCGCTCTCAATCTCAATGGGATATTCTCTTCTTCGATCCTGTTCCGCCAGCGCCAAATGTAGTATAGTGTTAATAAACAAGTCAATACGGGTCGCGTTTCCAATAATCGTTTTATTCGAGGAGAGTCTTCGCCATGTGCTATCGTCGATACAAGATAATTATATGTCTGCTAGCTTCGACCGCTAGCTCAAAAAAGGAAGTTCACCTTGGAACAATTCCAGATGTCACGCCCACAATAGGTTAAGGGGCGTGCCAGATAAATAATTATAATAATACGGTTGGAGTCGGTAGCGCTCCAGAAGCAGGTCGTATCGTGCAGCAGCTCGTCAGTCTCAGTCGTCGTCGTGGTCGCAGGGTGAAGATCGGGATACGTGGTGGAGGAAATACGTGGTGACGGAATACGTGGTGGGGGAAATACGTGGTGACGGAATACGTGGTGGGGGAAATACGTGGTGACGGAATACGTGGTGACACACTACATAACATATATATATATATATATATTGTATAAATATACTGCAATTATATACCTCATGTGTATATGCAGTATAGAAACTTGGCTGCCTCTAGACAATAGATTAGCACATCTTTCAGTGATCTACGCGAGTTAAGGTTGTTCTCCAATGCTCACAAGGTCAGCCGTATACGGAAGAATCACGCTACATTACCCATATAACATATCAATAAGTTCTATGATAAGATCTCGACATCGGACTAGACCTAAACTTCTAATTGAATTATAGATAAAGATAGATATAGTTATTTGGAGTAATGTCATTCTTTTTTCATTTAGTAGTATTTTTCGCTTTCTATCTTCGTTATTCAAATGGTTTCAAAATAAGACCTTGGTCTTTTCAGGTTGTTGCCAGCGATTCATTTGTACAGTACATGGGACAGGAACATATATAAATATTAATTAGCCTTACATTTCAAAATTACTTTAATTACAGAATATATAAATATAAATATAAAAAGTTATATAAAATATATAAATATATATGATAATAATAATATTCTTTCTAAAATAGTTTTAGTGCATTCATAAAGAAGTGATTACCCTTCTACATATTATTTACAACTATTACATATTTAGCCTTCTTCATGAATACCTAAATTATTATTATATATAACTTACTGTATATTATACTATGTATTATAATTATACTTACTACCTTTATTTTATAAATATATTCATATATGGACATATTTTATGATTAATACATGAAATTCAATAACGAACGAGTGTATATTTATTTAATATAAACTCTTTTTTATCTATAATCTGGTATCATTCTCTTTGGTATTTCTATGTTGATTAAAGGCTGTAAATGAATAGATTGCGTATCATTAATGATACAATACCTAATAAATATACGATTATGTAATACCTTCATTGTTAATTGTTTAAATGGCGTCAGTTCTTTAGAAATTGTATTTACATTTATTTTAGAACTTTCTCGTTTCTCTTGTCGTTCTTTTATCCAACCCGATAACTTATTTTCCATTTCTTTTCCAATCAGATTCTGCAACATTGTTAAAGCATTTATATATTATAGTATACAATATAAGTTTAATTTATTAATGAGTTCAATTTATATTAGTATATAAATATAAATTAAATAGCGATAACTAATTGATATAATATTTAATGATTTAAATATGAATATTTTATATGTATTTGATATTTAAAATTAGTAATCTTTAAAATATACTTTATTCACTTGTGAAGACTAATTTGTTTAATTTTAATGTATATTTAAAATCATCTATTCGAGTATATAATTTACTATGCCTAATCATAGATGCTTTATATAGTTAATTTATTTATATATGTATATGAAATTAATTACATAAATGTATGTATTTATATATTTAGAAATTAGATACTCACATATACAATTTTTAAATTGAATAATATATATTGTCTATAGGTTGATGTATCCTGGCTATTATATATATCATTAAAAGTGTGTGTATATGGTGTATATATATATATATATATATATATAGTGTATATATTAGTATGTATATATAGTGTATATATATACTGGAGTTCACACCTGGCACTGGCCAATATTTTTCAGATATTAATGTTATATGTATATAAACTTTTCTTTAAATAATAGATAAATATTGAATAAAACAGTAGAACATCTGTGAATTACTTTGGTGTGAAAATTGCTTATATTCTTGTAAAACATTCATATGTATATTTTCTTACATCTGCTAAATATATAAAACATCTTTAATGATAAGAATAACAATGATGTGACTATTGATCACAGAGTTAGAGAGAAAACTCTATAGCTTTTCTTTCTCTCTAGCTCTATGCTATTGATAGAAAGTAATGCATTACTTAATGTTGGAATATATTTTTTGTATATTTATATAATAATTTTTGTGTTTTATTTAACTTTTAATTAATAATATATTGTAATTATAAAATTAATATATATGCTAGTATTTGTGATACTATATAAATATAAATACATATATAATGATTGTATTACAAGTAAACACGATATATTCTAGTATGTTCTAATGTATCAGGACATGGTTACTAGTACAGTGCCTAACCCTATGAATCCTTGAACCATAGGTAAATGTCTGTGACCTCATAAAGTTCAGCGAGGTCATGTCACAGGTCAACGAGTTCCTCTGAATACTTAACCGAGGCAGAGTGGTGTGTTCCTGTGACAATGATGTATTACATTAAGTATGATCTTGACATAGCGGGATGTATATAATGGTGTGTAATTTTGCTAGCGTTTACGATTAATATGCTTCAATAAATAAATATGTGTATAGTAAAATATTAATTTAGCCTAATAAATTGTTATAGTAATATCAAAGCCCTTTAGAACTAAATGGCTTTGGTAATACTTAATCATTTAACATAGAGAGGGATGATAATTGAGATCAAATATATAAATTCATTACAATTTTCATTCTAACAATATTTATATTTCAAATGTATTCAGGTATTTAAATTTTTCAGATTTATTCCTGTTTATTTTTAATTTAGTAAAGTAAAAAGTAATCATAATTTTCTTAAAATAAGAAATTACTAAATAAATGTATATGTGTATGTGTGTGTGTAAAACTAAAGCAAGTTAGCATGATTTAAAACAAACTCTTTTTGTACGTCGTAAAGATAGAAATCTCTCATCCTCCCCATCTGCTTCAGTACCACCTCCTCCTCCCCCTCCTCCTCCTCCTCCTTCATCTTCTTCCTGTTCATCTTCTTCCAGTACCGCATCCACAGGTATCTCGTCGATACTCTGCCTAGACAAGGTCAGAATTGAGCCTCTAGAACCACTACGGTGACCAGTGGTCATTCTGGCCGTAGGACAGCGCCATGTCAGCATATCGTCGAGGTTCCACAGCTCTTTCTGCAGCAGCAGGAGGAGTTAGGGTGGGTTAGTAGCAATATGTAGAGTAAGGTATGGTAGGTTAGCAGAGAGGGATAAGGTAAGGTAGTAGAGTTATATGATGGGTAGGAAGAGTTGCTGAGTAAGATAGTTAGATAAAGCGTTTATCAAGGATGGTATTACATTAAATGCATTTATTGGCTGTATATCAAGCACTGTATATATATATATATATATATATATATATATATATATATATATATATATATATGTGTGTGAGTTTAATAATTGATAGGTAGAATTACATAACATTATGTTTCTTGTTTCTATAATAACATATGGGTTATAAACTAATATCTAATAGTAATAATGTAGAGATACACAATGAAGTCATATGAATGCAGTATTCAATAACATCATTTCCTTAATAAGATATTCTATTTAATTTATATCAAGAATTTGAAGTTTTTAGTATGAGATTCAGAGAATAATTATACATATGAATAATAAAAAAGTTAAATTCTCAGAAAATTAATATATGTATTCTTGTAAGTATGTTGCTAATGTAAATGATATATAAATTAAATAAATAATCACTAAAACGGCATTAAATAGATTATTATACTATATTCGCCTTAGTATAAATATTAGACTCATTTATTCAGTGGTGTATCTATTATTAAGTAATATATCTGTATTTAGTGTTGTATCTATTATTAGGCTGAGAAGTCCACATTCATGAACATCTAGCAAGTTTTGTCTTAACACCGCGATTATTATTAGAAATAGTAGCGAACATTCGCTCATATTACGAGAGCTTTTCTCCGGCCCCGACATCAAATAGGTGTCGCCACCGGTATCGCTAACCTGTCCGAACAGTCCTATGTAGGAGCCCTCCAACGTGAACAGTTTAGCCGTGAAGTCGGTACTAGCCGTCAGTAGGTACTCGCCCTTCACTATCTCGACGCCCACTATGGTGGTATCGTGAGCCTTCCACGACGCCAGGTGAGGCGGGGCTAGCTGATCCGCGTCCTAGATAGGGAACACGGGTATAGTATTCGACGTAGGGCGTGCGTTTACGTCTTTTGTTTATTTATTTAATGACGCGGATAAGATGTAATAATAATGCTATATCTATCTTAGGCTTCTTATTAATATTATAAGGTTAATAAGTGATTTTTAATTCACGTCTTGAATATTGTAATATAGCTTAGACACGCCCAATACTATAAGCAAAAACGCCCACTATATTAAGCTAAATAAGGCACTCTTTACTTAGCTATCAAACTTAACGCATTATAACTATTACTATAACTATTACTAAACTACTTGTGGAACGGAGTCGACTCCCAGAAGATATACTGACACACGAGGTTCTATATACATACTGTTAATATTACAAATATATATATCGATAATATAGATCGTAAATCATCTTGAAGTACGTTACATCATTGAGGTGCTGCAGGTGAAGAATATTCTTCACCAAGGCGTATGTATTATGGGTTATATTTATTACTGTAGACACTTTAATTCAACTACGAATTTATATAGTCTTAATATTAATAAATATTCATTTTAAAATAAAACCTCGATATAAGGAAATAACTCACTTTTAAAAATAAGTTTAATGTAGATGGGTTACATTTACACCTAAAGTATAATAGGTTATATTTAGCGTATCAACAATTCAAATGGATTAATCATAGTTTAAATGTTCGATAAATTAAAAAATACGAATTATATCCGATATTAATTAAAATCAAGTTTATTTTAATAAATAATATTAATACTAGAATTGAATACCGATATCATAACATATTAACTACGCATATACAACTGTTATTGTCAATATCTATAGTTTCAATACTATAAGATAAACACACCGAAGCCATACGGGCAACAACAATAGAAAATAGTCATATTATTGTGAAGCCCTTTAGAAGAAAATATTATATAAATATTAATATAATTCAACAGAAAAAAATGTATTAAAATTCTTCTAATAAATATTATTATTATTATTATTATTATTATACTACTAAAGTCACTCGGCACAAACTATTTGCACAGCATAGCAAGAGATATCCATTACAGTGATGAAGCCGTTAGTGTCCCCAACCACGAGGGTGCTGTTAGAGGTGTTAGTAGACATGCACAGTATACACTCGTCTGCTTTACTCGCGGCGTAATGTTCTCCTGTGCATAATAATAATCATAATATAATTTATTGAATATAGAAAATAGATATTCAAAATGACATAAGAGAGGAGACAAAACTAATAATACAAATAAATAAATGTATTAACATTATAGATTTACATATGCCGAAGAAGTGTTCAAGTAATAACAAGTAATAACATGTTATTAGTATCAATACATATACACACATGTATATCATTATATGTGCATACTATAGTATATATGCAACCGGTGAAATATTAAATAGCTATAGCTATAAACTTCTGTTAACTTATAATTCTGTTATATTAATCTTGAATGGTGAAAAAAAGGATGTATATATTAAAATTATGAATTATATTAATAATATAACTTTATTCATTCATACTATATAAATTATAATCAATATTGTTATTTTTTGTTATTTTTATTTGGTGGAGTCCTTTCATCCCATCCAGGTACTTAGATGAAGTTTTCACTTATAACCATATATGGCTCTAATGTCCCTTCGAAGCCGCTCTCATGTTAAGGCATCCATGGTTTTAACGAGAGCCGATCATTTATTTATACACAATTATATAAGATCACTTCTAAATAATATTTTAAGACCCATTTTATAAAATTAATTAATGGTCCGGATGAGGGTCGAACCCGTGTCCTACTGCTTGTGTGTCTGACGCCTTATCCACTGAGCCACACAGGCAGTTTATATATATATATATATATATATACATATATATTGCACAATGGCCTGTAAGGCTCAGTTGGCTAAGGAGTCAGTTACACAAGCAGTAGGACGCAAGTTCGAACCTCGTCCGGAACATTAATTGATTTTATAAAATTTGTCTTAAAATATTATTTAGTAGTGATATTATATAATTGTGTATACAAAAATGATCAGCTATCGTTAAACCATGGATGCCTTAACATGAGAGCGGCTTCGAAGGGACATTAGAGCCATATATGGTTATAAGTGAAAACTTCATCTAAGTTCCTGGATGGGATGAAAGGACTCCACCAAATAAAAATAACATTACAAATATATATTCTTATTGTTATTTTAATGTTGTCTTTTTATTCCATCCATGATCGAAGATAAAGTTTTTAAACGTAATCAAACGATTTTATGTTCCCATGTTACGGATCCAGCCAATAATTTTGTATACGTAATTATATAAGATCACTTATAAATATTATTTGAATACCTATTTTAATGGTCTGGATGAGGATCGAACTTACGTCCTACTGTTTGTATACTATATGCCATATCCTGCTGAGTCACCTAAGCAGTTATATGCATAATATCTATATATACATAGATAACTACCGATGAGGTTCTGTGCATTATCATCAGTGTTCAGACTCCAGAAGATCAGTTTGCCAGCCTCACTTGACACTAGTATCGCTGTGTCGGCATTCTCGCAAGCATACGGAAACAGATATCTTCGGTCGAGGAGTAACACCTTGTCAACTGGGGTCGCATTCCTGAAGGTCATAGAGGTAGAGGTAGGGGTAGGGATGGTGGTAGTAGTGGTAGTGGTAGTAGTAGTAGGGTATATAGATATGGGTATATAATGTACTATATATATATATAAATATTAATATGAAAATGAATATTTTTCATTATTCAGTTTTCGCTTTTTCAAAATTCAAATTCTCAATTTTATTCGTTTCAACTAAATCAATATCACTATTCGTTATTAATGTTAAATAAATATTTGTATAAATCAAAAAAAAATTTAATAATATTGTATTATTAACTATTAACATATTAACTATTATTCATGACATCATTTCATTCATAAACATTCTTATATAACAATACTACAATATCTACATTATCATCTTAGATGTGATTGATCTCTTCTAAGAAAGTAGGGCACTAGCCGATGAAAATAATATCTCATTTTCATAATAGATATATATATATATATATATATATATATATATATATATATATATATATTTATAATACTGATAACTATATGTATAACTGTATCCTCCATTAACCCTTCGGGAAACGTATGCACAGATCTATGTCGAGAGTTAGGTCTAGAGTGTTTGCGTGATTGTGGGCGTGAATGGGGTGTGGCTAAGCGCGCCTTCAAATCACCCCCGTCCGCTTGACAAGTGTAGTCGGTTCTCCAGCTATCAGAGGTCAGAGGTCGGGTGTACATCTTCGCCAACGGTAGCACTAGTCTAGAGTCGGTGGGTAACGAGTATATTAGGATTTCAGCGGAGTTATAGCGTTTAATGATTTAGTTTAGTTTAATTTGTTAGGTGTGCGTTATATAAGATTATTTACATTAAGTTATAATATATATATATATATAATATATATTTATAATAATAATAATAATAATATAAATTAGAAGAATTTACATTGTTTGGTTTGATAATTTACAAGTTATATAACGAGTACTTCTAAAGGACTTCAAAGTAATATATTTGCTATTGTTGTTGTCTCCCATTTAATTAAGCTTATATACATACTCTATAGGTTATACATAGTACCTATTGGTGACATGATGATATAGCCTGCCTATATTTAGGTTTACTGATGGCGGCAGTGTATTCAATTTCATTAATGATCACAAACATATAGGGCGTTTTTATATTCTGATTGTAGAACATACACCTATTATATGTTTAACTATACACTAGTATATAATTATACTACACATAGGTATAAGATCTAGAGATGAGGTCACACGCATGAATATTCCCTCACCAAATAACCTCTACGAATATTTGTAAAAATCTGTAAACAACATGTTTTATTTATAATTACAGTGATTATAATTCACTACAAATATTGATGATTCGCGAGTATAGCCATAGCTTAAGCATAACTCGTACCTCTACTCTAATGGTAATCATCTACTATTAGTGTACGTAACGATATAGGGGAGGCAGTAACTTAGTGGAGAACAGAGAAGATCGCAGTTTGACGTGGATGAGTTGTGTGCTGGCGTTCCAGGCGATCAGTTGACCGTCGTACGTGGCCGTCACTAGGATAGGGCACTTCTGGTCACTACTGTAGGGGAGGTGCGGTATTGTTTATGTCAGCATTGTTATAGTCTAGTAGTAGTGGTTGCTGTGTAGTTATGCGTTGTAGTTGTGTGAATATTCAGATATATTATTATAATCATAGATATGCTAATGAAAAATTATACACAATTAACTTTATTAATTATTAATTTGCTTATATAATATAACATAATAACCAATAAGTCACACTATAAGAATTTTATAATTTAATTAGTGTTTAAATAAATCATCATCATCATCATTATCTATACGCATATCAAAGATTTTGCGAAGCAAAGATATAACACTCCCTATGCATGCAACGTAATTTAGTAATAGCCCCAACCGCTGCTAGAAGTAGTATCGAAATCACTGAAATAGATTTAGGTTCGGCTCTGTTTGCATACAACAATGTTTTCATTGCTCTATTAAATTACATGCAATATAAATTAGCTTTTACTCACTAAATATATACTTATAGCATTTAAAACATACATATCATATTTGTTTGTTATATATTAGTAATGAACACTTAGTTTTCATCATATAAATATTAATTTAAAGCATATTATTTAACATTTTAAAAGTGTATAGTTAAATACGAATTTACATTATAAACAACGCATAGTTCCTAAAAGTAACCCGCTATAGGTGGCACCAGGGTATTTTGTATACAAATTCAAATTACACGATTTCGCGTAAGTGTTATATCTTTCCTTCGGAAAATCTTTGCGCATATGGTTACATAACTATATACGAGATATAATTAAGTACCGATGACTCATACTTACTTCGTATTGCTGGAACCATTACAGTAGGCTATCGATAGTATATCATCTCTATGAAGCTGCCCCCCATTCCATACGTCTCGTAACTCTACGCTGTATTTCTGTTTAATAATGAATCATACATATCCAAATACTGACATCCTGAGAACATCATTATCATATACATTGAATTTAACATCCAGTGTGGTCAACTGTTGATTTTGATGACAAACTACATTATGTAAAAATGATACTAGAATGATGATTTTCTAAGATGACTTTCTGATGGTGACATTGTTTACTGAGTATACCCGGCAAAGCACATGTATACACACATGTACTTTGCACATGTGTAATATTATATATAGGCTTGACTTTTAATATAAGCTCACTTTATTACGAATTATCCCACGTTACGAGAAATATTCTCTATGCTATAGCATATTATAATAACATTAACTTAGAAATATCTGATTATTAGAAGAATAGAGAACCTATATCATAGTATTACATCATTTTATTATTATATCATATATTATTACATCATAATAGTATTGCATCATAGTATTATTACATAATAGTAGTATTACATCATTGTATTATTTCATAATATAGTATTACATTATAATACTATTGCATTATAGTATTATTACATCATTGTAGTATTGTATCATAGGGGTATTACTTCATAATAGTATTTCATCATAGTAGTATTACCTCATATCGATATTACATCATATTATTATTACATTATAGTACTATTATATATTGATATTATTACATCATCATGTTAACACATATTACATCACCGACCTCCGTATCAGAACAATCGTACGTGAGGATCATGCGGTTCCAGCCGACAGTGATGACCTTTTCATCAGCCAGCGCTACTATCCCAGTGACCTCTGCTTCGCTGTGCCTTTGTAACGACTGCACTATCTGACACCTCTGTATGTTCCAAACCTGCAGGTTGCACAACCTCGAGTTAAGTTAAGCTATACAACATCGCTAATAACGTTAACACAGCACGATTAACCCGTATTAGAGAGCTATAGTATACAATACTAGAACATAAACTATTTTCATATTTAGTAAGACCGTAGTAATGTTACGAGGTTTTGGTAACTTGTACAAACACCAAGATTTAATCCGGTTTCTTTATTATAGTTATATATCAATAAGCTCTGCTTCTATAATTACCCTAGTGTGAAAACCTAAATGTGATAATAATAATAGTTTCCAGCCATCGTAATAGCATTACCACGGTTACAGTCATGGTTACAGTAATGGTTACAGTCATGGTTACAGTCATGGTTACAGTCATGGTTACAGTCATGGTTACAGTCGTGTTATACGCGTAATTATAACATATATCCATGTTCAATATTGTAATCCTGGTTACATACGTACCAAGGTTAATGGCATATTTTGTAATCTAGGCAGATTATAGGCGCTGATAACAACCGTACTACTACGGCGTATAACTAAGTATGTTGATATCGGTTGCCGTGGTTACGCGAGTAATAACGTCAATGTTTCCGTCTCGCGAGCCGACGATAAGTTTACGACCCGAGTGGTCAAACGACATGGCCGTAATCTCCTCGACCTTCTGACCCGCGGCGCAGAAAGAAAGACTCTTTTGACCGGTGTCCAGGTCCCAGATGGCGATAGTGGCGTCGTCCGCTCCCGTTACCACCTCGAGGTGAAAGTTAGGTTAGATTAGGCAATAACAGTGCGCGATTATCACTACATGTAAAGTACAGGTGTTATGGTGGATACTAGTCATTTCGTATCAAGTCATTTATACGAAAAAATCAATTTAAACTATAAATATAGTATCGATTGAATTTGTTATTGGTAGGAAATGACTCGGTACGAGTTGAGTTGGTATGAAATTACTGGTACCAACATGATAGGCTGCTGTATTGTATGCTATACTATAGAATACATTGAAGAATATAGTGAACAACTAGAGGAGACGCACTTATTCAATATTAATACTTAAATGTTGGAGCATCCCATTAAGATCTCCATAAAGGGGTATCCCATTACAAGTATTTCTGGAAACTTGCCAGAAATATTGAAACTTTAAAACCATTTTCTATAAAGTTGTAATTTTATACCCCCTATAAAGTTACTATATTTCAGAAAGTTGCCGGAAAGTAAGAGGGTATCCCACTAAAATTTTAATTGATAGAACTTGATAGAAAATCGATTTAAAATTACAATATTTCTGGCAAGTTGTCGGATATAATTTTAGTAATAATTTTACTGGGATACCCCCTTAAGAATTCAGATAAGATGTACACGAGATAAGGACATATGAATGTGATCAGAAGGACATTAACACCTACTATTACACGAATGCAGTGTGGTCACTATTAATACTTTTCATAATAATAACATACCTAGTATAGTATAGCATATGAATACTTCTGTAAATGATACATATATTATGTAGTAATGTAATCAGTATTGGAGTAGCGTGGATTGCTAAAATCCTACACATCTGCAATTTAATATATGTATTGGTTGGTTTTATCATAACAATATTTAATTTCATTTTCCATTTAAAGTTTATGGATATGGTAGAGATATAGGTTATTTATTGACACTGAATAATGGTATCGTTATATTTCTATTAAAGGGTTCCTTTTTTACTTATTATATAAATATATTGTAATGTATACATATTCCCTGTGTACAAATTATTTATTTTATAAGTAAAATAAATATTATTCATTCATTAAAATTAATCATAAATAGATATAATGTTAGCAGAAAATATTGACATTATTTAACACTTTAAATTTAAATAAGTTATAAACCCACCCAAACCAAATAAACTAAAACCCCACACCATGCCCCAACACACTGATCAGTATACAATATCACACATTCATAAGTACCATGTACCTCACGCATGCTGATGTACCTGATTGAAGTACTTATTGTAGAGGGCGGTGCACAGTTGACTCTTATGAGATACGTTGTACTCGTTGACCGTACTGGCTATCTGACCTACTTCCATTGTGGCCATGTAGTCGTTAGCGGTCACTAGTAACGTAGGTCCGGCGTTCAGCTGATAGGGGTCAGTGGATTACGTCATATCACCGGGGGGTTACGTCACTCACGTGTTATTGCGTCATGCTTATTGCGTCATACGGGGGATTATAGCGTACTGGTTACATCATGCTTGTTATTTAATACGTTTATTAAGACATATGTATTGCGTCATATGGGGTTATGTCATACGGGGTTACGCTCGTAATATTTTGTAATTACATACGTGTGTTATTTCATGCTTGTGTTATCTCATATATACCTTATCGTAGATTAGGCATTATGGTTAAAATAGATTTCAATATCGAATAAGTTATCAGTTTTATAAGTTTACATATTATGAATATACTAATATAGGGGGTATATATATATATATATATATATATATATATACTAACCTATCGGGTTATATATATACTAACCTATCGGGTTATAACTTATAACATCAATTATAAATAATATCAACTATTTTAGTTTAAATTGTATACAATATATAGTGTATATATGACAATTCGATACAACTATATATATATATATATATATATATATATATATATATATATATATATATATATATATTATATATATATATATATACATATTATATAATATATATGTAATTACATCGTAAGTTACATAGTGTAACTATACTTATACATAATGTCATATAATAATTGCTATTAACTACATTTATGTTATACATTTGATAACAGTACAGTGTATAGCGTACACGATAAACTATTGTAAACACTAGTGTTTTATATGATAGATATCATATACACTGTTTACTACTTATACTATGGCCTATATGTATAGATTTATCGATAGCAATAGAAGCAACCTGAAGGTGCATTGAAAAACATCCGAACTCGAGAATTCTACCGGCCAGGTTTGTGGGAAACTTTAAATGAATGCTTTGAATGCATTTGTAGTCTTTGAGACTCCACGCCTTGATAATCTGACGTAATGATCTTACTTATTACGTAATCCATTACCGCTCTGACACTCACTAGTATTGCGTAATACTCGATAGTGTAATGTATTAAGTAAGCATTTTATCGTGATTACACATGATTACCCACACACACACATATATATATATAACTACCCACATCTAATAATGCAGTATTATCAAAGATTTTGCGAAGCATAAAGCTTTTACATCTATATTGCCTATAGGCAATATAGATGTAACGAAAGCTTTATATCGATGATATACATATACGTACAGTGTACGTCGTACGGCATATATGCCTTCATAGCCACAATTCTACTGTATCATTGCTTACCTATAGTGACATTATATATTAATAGTATATATATACATATATGTATATACTGGCCGCTGCATCTTACCGCGTCCTTGTCGTAGCTGTAGATGAGATTCTCGTGTATGACGAGATCGACCAGACCTCGTTGATGTCCTTCGAGGACGGCTATCGGTTTACTCGTCACGTAGACATTCCACACTCTCATCACGTGGTCAAGCGAACCGCTGACCACTACGTTCAACTGGCGACTGTAATCGAAACACTCGACTCCCTTTTGGGGGGATGGTGGGGTAGAGTGGTTATATAGGGATTAAGGAGGGAAATAGGGAGAGGGGAAAATAGGTAGTGAATTTGGTTACATGTTCAGATACATATGAATACCACGGACTACATATAGGTACATGTATATATATATATATATATATTTGTATGTGTATTCATACATTTATATGATATACCCATTATAATATATAATTACAATGATACACTACGGTAATTGACGATTATATGCTATATATTTGAGACTATAAAAATACCTCCTATAACCCCGAGGTTATAGGAGGTCTTGCTATAACCAAATGATCATGTATTATTTTATATATATATAGGATATAGGTATTATTTGTGTAGGTTTATAGGGTTATATACATAGACATATATACATAGACATTAGAGTGAGGAGACCCCACTCTATATCTATGTTTATTTACTAATATAGGATTATATAAATTATATACATTTTAATTATATTATAATACATACTTAAATTACTTATAGACTTTTAAACATTTAAAATAAATATATGTTCATCATTTAAATAAAATATAATATTATAAATATTAAATAATAGCAAAGTCATATAATATATAAATTGTAATCATAGATTCATAGTTTACCTAGGTAAAATATATTACCATAGTTTAGTTAGGTAACATACAAATCTATGATTGAAATACATTAGTAGGTAATTGAACTTATTAATTGAACCTACTAACTGAATTAATAATTACATTACGGTGACATTCTAAACAATTATTTAATTACTATATGTATCTATATCAATATTAATATATCATACACTGAATACTATATTTAATATATAATTAGTGAATTTAAAATTATTACAATTATTTATTAAATATTTTCACTAATATTAAAAATTCAATGATATATTTGTAAATTCGTACATTTTTACACTTTGAAATTAATAAAAATAAATTAAATACAAAAAATAAATTATTTATAATTAAAATAGGTAGTACCTATATTCATTTGTAACTTTTAATTCGTGTATTATTAAAAAATAATCATCATTTATATATTATCTATTTTTCAAATATTTATTTTAAAATGATGACAAAATAACAGCCAATCAAATATATTACTTATGTAATGTGACTACATAATTGAACCCATGAATTGAACCAATACCAATGATAATAACGGCACGTGTTATTGAAAATGAATATTAATATATGTAAATTAATAGCAAGCCCATATATTAATAGTACTCGTATTGTGAACGCATACATAGAATATATTAATATACAATTTTAATAATATATATTTTGAATTACATATATTTATATGCGGATTATTTACTGTCGCGAATTTATTCTTAACATGAGTTAATTTATTTTTAACACGCGCATTTATATTAGTACAGTTTAAATTAATAATGTAGTTTTATCAGTTTTATAGTTGTTTCGAAAATATGACTTTATACTAAACGATATATTCATATATCCTACAATTTGAACAATAGATTTTAAATCTAGAAACTTTGGAATTAATTTTAATATTATGTATACAAATTAATATTCTATTATTATATATCTATTATTAGTGTTTATTATTTTTTATTAATAGCATTATTTTATTTCTTAGCAATCAATCATAGAAAATATATATATATATGTTTTAAAGTTTAAACTTAAGTTATAATTTTATCCAATATAATAAGTTATAAAGTGGTTTTTATACATTTATATTATATTAAATATATTAAAGGTTAGGTTTACTAATAATTATATATATATATATATATATACTTTATACTTCTATGTATAATTTATAATAATATACGTATATTATAGGTAGGTTATATTATACCTACCTATCTATATTATTATTATAATAGGTAATTATATGTAGCCTATAGGTAATATTATTATAATTAATATTATTTAACATATATATATACCCAGCAAACAGTAATAGCCTCATAATAGCAGCATAACAGCATATTTAATAACCTCAAATGTTTACATTGAGATATTATGCTGCTATTATGTTGCTTTTAAATGTCTATTATGCTGCTATTAATTTGTCATGCTATTATGTTGCTATTTTAAGTCTATTATCATAATAATTATGCTTAATAATTATGCTATCATTATAACATATATGTTGCTATTAATTTTAAAAGTATAATATGCTGCTATTATGTTACTATTACTGTTTTCTGGGTATATATATATACTTGTAAATTGATCATACATTTATCCCATATATTATCTCAAATCTGATAATTTCAATCTAGAAATTCTATACTATAGAATAGAATAGACTATAGATAGGATATAAACGAATTTATAATCAACCCCTCTATCACAAATTGAATCCTTCCATCAATATAACATTTATTCAATGATATAGCTTTCCATCACTTTTCTCCTAATATCAGGAACTATATCCTCAAGTCCCGTCTATTATATTCTCTATAGGTATTCTCATTTTAACAACATTTCCTTACCTGCCATGGTTTGTGTATTTTATTATTTTTGTGCATCTATTTTTTATTTAAATTAAACTTATAAATACCATGGTTATATTATTTAATTATATATATATATTTACATTTAATATTATTGATAGATCCTACTCAATAAACAACTAACAAATCCTATGTTATTATATTTTACATATTTTATATATGTATGCTTGATACTCTACCTAGCATATCTATTTAATATATATAGTTCAATTATATTATGAATGTCGAAGCAGGCCGCCGATTATTATTAATAGAATGTCAGAGTTCAATTTTTATTTTGGGGTTGTGTGATTTCTTTGGTTTGGTTTTATTTTTCTGTTTTTTATTAGCTGCATTATATAATGCATATATATATCCCCAAGTGAGCCTATAAAATAATGTCTTACTATAAAATATCTTATAATGCGTATAATGTTCAGTAGTGCATATATAAGTACCTCACAACTTGAAATGTGGCATTATTATAATAACAATCGGTGGCCTGCTTGGAGATAATTCAATTATATAGCCTATAATTGTCTACTCAAAGAATATAATATCTTATATTAATACCTTATATCAATACCAGCTTCACCCCTTATATGTTTATAGGTCTACTTATTTAACATTTTAATTTTTCAAACAAGATTTAAATTATGTATAAATAAAATATATATTTTTATATAAATAAATTTTATTTTTTACAAATCTTATTGATAATAGTATACATATTTATATTAGTATATGTTATAATTTTATATTAATTTCTAATATTTAAATTATAATAGTAATACCTATTTTTTAGGTAAAACATGGCGAACTTACTTATAGTCTGCACTTTGGTCATTGCATCATTCATCGTGGTAATCGATACAAGGATAATACCAGATTATGATGTGCCAGTATCCACGCAGATCAATGCAATGGTACAAATAATGCAACAAATAATGCAAGACATAGACGAAAAACGTGAACGCGGAATATATTCAGAAAAGGATAATGTATCGTATGAAAGAGCTAAACAACATATTGAAAGTTACGAAAGTGAAAGTAACTCATACCCAGATGTAACTACCCGAATCAGCGATGTCGAAATGGAATTAATGGATCAGTATAATAATGAACAGTATAATAATGGTAAAAATAAGAATAATTCTCGAAAAAGAAATATGAGAAAATTGTATTTAAGGAGTTTTAAAAAGTTGTTGAAAAAGCTTGCAAAATTATTCAGGAAAACTAGTAATGAGATTAAAATCTAATGCTTATATTTGTTTTATTATATTATTATATTCGTAATATAATCATGTATTCACATATATTATTAATTACTACATTACTAATTAATGTATATATATTATTAAATTATATTTGATCACTTTATTTTTTAATTATTAAAGTATAAAATAAATTATACTTATTATTTATTTACATTATACATTTAATAAAAATTAATATATCCAGTTGCATTATTCGCTTATTTAAATATAATTAAATTAATGAATATTTACTATAATATTACTAGTATTAAATTTAGATAATACCATATCCTATAGTATATAGTTTAAAATATACGATATACTCTCAGGATATAAAATTGACATTCCCTCGCATATCCTTCAATATATATTTTATTAAAAAATATACATACGAATTATAAATAATGTGTCTAAATATAATTAATAATTAATTTAAGAATGACTTATTTTAAGAAATTAAACCATGAAAAAACAACTTAATGTATTTTATCATAACATTTAACAACATAATTAAATTTAGTTATAAAAAATGTATAATTTTACATTAATATAAATTTAATTATATGCATTGTTCACCGACGAGGGTTGAAAACACCTATGAGAAGTGAAAATAAACTTAATTTAATCAGAATTTTCAAATATTTATAAAATAAATATCTAGTTACATGTTTATAATTATTTTTATATAAACAATTCTAAATATAGATACTAACATGGCTTAATAAACTGATACACTTATATCTATTATTAACTGAAATTGAAAACTTGCATTTAAATGTTGTGTGTCGGGTGTAGTTACAAATCGTATTATTTAAAATACTATAGGTAATACTATATATATGAATAATATAATATTTTTTAATAAATCAATATTACAAATAAATTATGTATGTTAAATATCAATATATACAGTTATATATAAGTATATATTATAAATTATATACAGTATATATTGTTATATATAAATGTTATCGATATATCGACTATTTATATATTCAGTACAATTTATTTATTCAAATTACCTGTTATATACAACTTTATAGTGATTGAATTATGGGTAATATTTCCATTTAATGGAATAGAATTACCCTGTTTATATGTATAAAGAGGGATATTAAAGAAATATATATTTGGGATAAAGTTGCAAGTAAGAATCATGTATTTATATAAATTTCTTATATTTTATAATCTAACATATATTTTAGAAATTACCATTTACTAGATTTGAATATACAATACGAAAATATTTTAAAATTAGAAATATGCTTGCATAAATTATAACTTATTCACCTTTAGGGTTTAGTCGGTATTCGTTAACTTCCCACCGCACAAATACGTTACAAGCCTATATATAGGCGTGTAAATCTACTCATATGCTTCGAACCTTGCCAGTTTTGAAGACATAAGATTTAAGTTTGCCGTCGAGATGAGTGACAACGAGGGAGGCGTTCGGAGACTGACTCGCGCTGAAGATACTCCTCGAGTGATGCACGTACATCAGCTTCTTGACGCCGCTCGAGGGATGTACGTTGTCGTAGTGGGAGAACTGCACGTATGGTTCCTGCAGCTTTAGTTTCTGTTCACGTGTGTATTGAGACTATAATACATACTTTCGTAGTATAGATATATGTAAACTATGGTATACATGTATTGATAAAAGTACAGATATGTGGACCTCAAGCTATGCACATTTTATTTAAATTGTAATTGTATTAATTTCCGTAATATGTACCATATTTTATTAAAGTGAATTTTGTTATAATTTTAATTTATTAAAAACTAGATTAATTAAACAATTATAAATAACATATATATATATATTTGTAATGAGATATTGTATTAGATTGTTTTACCAAGTATAATCCTCAGTTACTTAACTAATAATTATTATAATGAGTGATTCATTAACGCATACATATTAATGATATAATATACTGTTATATTGAGTCATATTCTATAAATAGATATTTAATAGTAAATAGGATACAGTGATAACTTATTATGACTACACATGTATATTGTATTCTAAAGAGGTACCTATATAGTTCAAAAAATATATAATTTAAAATATTATTACAAATTTATAAATGATCATAATCTTCATAATTAGTGTATATGGAAGTAGTAGTTATAGTAGTATTATAGTAGTAGTAGTAGTAATAATGTTGGTAGTGATTATAGTAGTAATAGTAGTGGTAGTGTTGGAAGTAGTAGTAGTAGTAGTAGTAGTAGTAGTAATATTAGTAGTAGTAGTAGTAGTAGTAGTAGTAGTAGTAGTAGTAGTAGTAGCAGTAGTAGTAGTATTAGTAGTAGTAGTAATAGTAGTAGTATTAGTAGTAGTATTAGTAGTGGTAATAGTTAGTGATGGGATCGAGCCGAGTAATTTTTGAGCGGTTTCAAGTAATTAAAATTTCCAAATTATGATTCTGAGTCGTTTCGAGTAATATCGAGTCGGTTCCGAGTATGTTTCGAGTAATTCAGAATTTACATTTAAAAATGAAACTATGTTAATATATTAAATATATGCCTTTCAAATTTATTATTATCGAAATACATATATTGAAACTGAAACCATTTCGAAACCATTATCTTTGAAATTGAAACTATTTCGAAATCTTTGTCTTTGAAACTGAAACCGTTTCGAAACCTTAACATTTGGTTTCATTCACATCATTAGTAATAGTAATGTTAGTGTTGGTAGTAGTAGTATTAATATAGTAGTAGTAGCGCTGGTAGTTATAGTAGTAGTAGTGGTGGTAGTGATTATAGTAGTAGGAGTAGTAGTAGTGGTAGTAGTAGTAGTATGAGTAGTAGTTAACCTGAGCATTGATCATTAATATTGAAGATGTTTTGAAACATTCTGTAAACAGTTCCCCCAGAGGTTGAGTGAACTTTAAAAGAGAAATTCTTCCTGCATCATCTCCGAATAATAACAACGAAGTTTCAGATATATTCTAAATATAAATATGCTTGTTTATATCATATATTGTATATAGTATTTTCGTAATATATGTTTTATATTACACCTCAGATGGTGGATTATATTAATTAAATTAGTTTGCTTATACTTAGATATTTCTATATTTAATGACGTATATAGTACTATATATATTACATAACTAGTTTGATAATCATTAAACTAAATTATAATTTAATTATACATTAAAATAAAGATATTAATAATAGATTGTATGTAATGGTCCTATCTTATAACATTAATAACTAACATTTTTATTATACCAGTAGCAAAGACAACTTGGGATATGCGGAAGAGCTGTAGTAATAGTGATCGGATTAGAAAATGATGGAAACAAATATCAGGGATAAAATTACAGAAAAAAATAACCCTAAACCCAACTAAATATATTCGTTTATACAGTAAACTCGATATCTTACAACTTTCTTAGACACTATATCTGAACCCAAGTTAACTTTTATTTTTTGATCTGTATATACATATAATAATAATTTGATATCTCATATAAATTTCTTCTGTCCCATGAATTCTGAGATATCGAAAGTTAATGTATATATATATATATATATATATATATATATATAATATATATAGTCAACTATTGATATCATTGACTATATCTCAGAACCATGTTAACTCAGACTTTTTATAAATGCTTGCTTTGGCTGTGTATAGTGTAAATACATGTAAGAATAATTCGATATCACAGAAAAATATATTCAGTACCATGAATTCCAGTATATAGAGAAATAGAACTGTATACCCTATATACCAGACAAAGTTTGTTCTTCAATTCTGAGTTAATGGGAGTTGAATGTATATATATATATATATATATATATATTCTTATATAATTTTAAAAATATATATTTAAATTAAATATCTGATTTTGTTCCGTTATTTTTTTCCCTGTTCTTTTTATCTGTTATTTGTTTAGGATATTTTTTTTCAATATTTTTTTTCCCTAGATTCATATTAATACATCATTATAATCATATTTAACAAGCCATCTAATATTTTATTACATTAAATGTAATAATATATTTAAATTTATATTAATATGTACACATTTGATATTATCATAGTAACATTACAGTGATATGACTGCCCTATAGTTTTATTATACTGTATTTTTGAATATAATGCTTACCAAATATTCGTGTTTCCTCAACAAAAGTTCCCGAAGTTGCATCAAAGAACCTCAGATCTCTGCCGGTGGAAGCTAACACAACCTTCCTGCAGTTCTGCATCAGACAAGCATCCGTGATCCACTCTCTCACCTGTGTATAGATACATCTGCATCATCAGTGTAGTAATACATGATCTCTATCTCATCTATTATTATCTTGAATACATTGTTATCTACTATTGATAATGAGAAAGCTTGCGATAATGTTTAATATCACGATGAAACTAAACATGAATCTAACAACAATATCAGGGAAAGAAACTAACATTATTATATTACTGTATGTTATGTAATATTTTATAATTAAATAATACATATATATTTATTTTAATATTATAATATATTTTCATCTATTCTCAATCATGTAAGATTATATGAACTTTTAACTATAGAAATTATTAAATGTAGCATAAAGGAATGTAAAAATATAAAATATCAATTGTAGTATGAAATATTCATAAATATAATTTAATATCAAATACATACTTTTTATAATATTACTAATATATATTAATATTTAGTGGTAATAGGGAGGGTGTAATTACTTTGTAAAATACACACTTACTCATATATATACTCAAGTTTACTTGTGAATATACATGATAGAATGCAGACTAAGTAATCAATGAAGGTTAGTAGTAGTAGTAGTAGTAGTAGTAGAAGTAGTGGTGCTGGTGGTAGTGGTGGTAGTAGTAGTAGTAGTAGTAGTAGTAGTAGTAGTAGTAGTAGTAGTAGTAGTAGTAGTAGTAGTAGTAGTAGTAGTAGTAGTAGTGGTGCTGGTGGTAGTGGTGGTAGTAGTAGTAGTAGTAGTAGTATAATTAGTAGTAGTTGTAGTAGTAGTAGTAGTGGTCAATAATACTCATTAGTAATGGTAAGTACATTTTATTTACTAACCGGTCTCCTACTCTTAGAACTATAAGACTTGGGGATCACAAATTGTTTGTTCAGATGGATATGTTTATTCCAGTAACAAATAGCTCCTTGCTATATCAATCAGTATAATATATGTATTAATATGAATATTTATATGTAATAATTTAATAGGTAAATAAATAATATTCAATCTATAAATTTAATTAAAAATAATTTGTTAACAGATTTAACAATGGATAAGAATATAGCAAGAATATTAAAAAATTACTTATCATAATTTAGATATGATATAAAGATGTAAAATTATAAATAGATTTACTATAGAACATTTCTATTATAAATATAGTTTTAGATAAATGTTATGATACATCATGAATGCTATATTCTAATGTAATATTTATACAACTTTAACATGCATCATTACAAATGTTGTGTACAACAGACCTATGTGTATAAACCTTCACCTAAACATTGCAATATGGTTACTGTATACCTTATTTTTGAGAAATATCATTAATTAATTGTATTAATTATTAATTTTGTTTGTATATTTTAATATTATATAATAGATATTATTTAAAAAAAATAATATTCATTTAACATAATTATTTAATATTTTAAACATTGATAAATATACAAAATGTATTTAATAATTATTGATCAATAATTATTACATTATTACACATTAATGTAATATTTTAATACAAAAACTCTATATCCAAAATTATGTTTATCAAAGAATAAAAATATAAAATAGTTCATTAAAATATTTCAATATTTTTATTAAATTTTCTAATTATTTTGACTTATTTGTTATTGTGTTAATAATAATATATTGTGATAATAAGGAAATATCTATAATATAAATAAGTTACAAATAAATATCAGATAGTTTTAATATAATAGTCATACATTAGTGTAGGCATTATATATATATACAGTCAACTCCCGATAAGTCGGACTCGCAAGGGACCGGGAAAAGTGTCCGACTTAGCGAGATGTCCGACTTATCCGATATTCAGAATGTCATGCAAATAAGACATGCGACGCCCAGCGTGAGTTTAAGGGTTACCGAAATATGGAATTACGCAACAATCAACAACATAAAATGTTGTTTTCAATAATATTACTTACTAAAATTATAATATTCATTATTTAAAGTAAATATTTCTGACAATTTATAAAAAGTCCGACTTATGCAGTATAAAATCATAAAAATTACAATAATATGTGTCCGACTTATAGAAAAGTCCGACTTATCCAATCCAACTTATCCGACTTATCCGATTAATGTAACATGGAACTAGATACAAATCCAACCAAACCAACTAAATGTGTCCGACTTATCGAGAATTCCGACTTATCCGTAGTCCGACTTACCGAGAGTTGACTGTATATATATTTAATTGTTATGTTTAAAGTAAGAAAAAATACTCTTACTAATAACATAACAAAATTGTTTATTTATGGCAGAAAAAATAAATTTACCAGGACAAAATTAAAACTGATAGAAAATCGTTTTGTATATCAATTATTGGCACACAATTATGCAATTATTATCATAATATGATAAATATTATCATTTTTAAAAAATACATCAAATAAATGTTTTTAAGTTTTACAAATATTTTTAATAAAGTTTTATTTATCACTATTTCTTATTTTATTGAAATTTTTATATTTTTATATTTATATTATATTTTTATATTTATACTCTTTTATATTTTTAATTCTATCAATTAGTATTTTTATATGTTATTTAATAATGATTAAATTTGAATATGAAATTATAAGTACAGGAAAATGTATACATTAATAACATTATACTTTAATGCATCATATGCTAAATATGGTTATTTAAATTTAATATTGTACTTCTATATAATTTATCGATTTTAAATTTGGATTAATGATCATTATACAGTCTTGTATTCAATCAATGAGAGGGTTTGACTTAATGGATATAACTCGTCTTTTTTTAGTTTGCATGGTTATTATCATTGAAAATATGTTATTATTGTGGCAAGATTAGCTATTATTTTAGTGTATTGTTTATTGGGTCATGCTCATCTTATGTTGTTTCAGACTTGAACAATTAATTATCATACCTATTCCTAGTTTTTGTTAAAAATGTTACAAGTGTTTGTTATAAATTAAAATTTTGTTTTTAAAGTTATATAATACTTATATTTTACCATTACAATTTTATTACTATATTCATCATTTTTTTTTCTTCAATGGATAGGATTTCCTATTCATAAGCTTGCTTCAATATCCATCTGGGTTATTATACCAAATTCTGAATTATATATAGCTATAGTAACGAGTTACATATATTGAATTATATAAAATATATAATTAAAATAATTATCTAATAACTACAGTATATAACTATATATATTATATAATTTAATAATGATATAATATAATATATACAATATATAAAGTATGCTTCACTTTGGTATTATAAATAATATAGAACGTTAATGAATTATTTAATATAATATATTACATTATAATAAATGATTACAATAATAATGACAGTTGTTGTTATTATCAACAGACATGTGTTTAGCCTGAATGGTAACAATCACTACGTATAGTCCTAGCTAACGAGGTCACTGCTTTCTCTATGTGTATAACCATCGCATAACTCCCTGGTATAACTACCACATGTTCTATGTTATATTGCAAAATGTAAGGGGATATAAGAAGAATAACATCAATATTGATTCTTATATATTACCCATTTTAAATAAATCTATACTTTTTGAATATATATATATATATATTGTTAGACTTATATTATACCTATACTATATTATACCTACACTAGGTGTAGATTACTAAACATAATATAATAATTTGTAATCATTTAATGTATCCATTCATGTATGAACACATATAAACAGTCATACAGACAAACACACAGTCATACATAAACACACACACACACACACACACACAATCACACACACACACATACACACACATACATACACACAACAATTATATACACAATAGTTTATGTTGGAGGTGCTATATAACAATGAAGGCGGTTAGATCAATCACTATCCTAGAGGCCATTGTCATAGCCTTATATAGCTATGTTATTACTATAGTAGTGTTGTCACGTGATGGGTGTTGTTGTCACGTGATTCTCAGTAATAAGTATGACTCATCAGAACTTTGTCCTCAGACATATACATAGGAGGCTCTCCGGTGGAGGGGATACCGTATACCGTAGTAGATATATCTACTACTATAGTATATACTCTACTAGTTATTTCGATATTATGTATCACATATATTATAATTGGACACTATAGTGCCTTATAAGACACCCACAATATATTGTATATACAGTGTATATAGAGTGTATATAAAGTGTACGCAGTGTATGTATACCTGCCCATATAGTCTGAAACTATAATGTCCATTACTATTACTATATAGTATATGGCATACAACTGATCATACTGTACATTGTCATGCACACTGGCATTGTACAGTGTACAATGCCAGTGTGCATTGAAAGTGCTTAGGTGCATACGCACCTAATAAATATACTACGCACACACAGAGGTTACAGTTAACATGTCCTACTATGTCCTCGATACTACAGTGAAGTACACACACAGTACACACTAACTATGGGTATCACGTGATAATACTCCACAGTTATTACGTAACTATTAGATCACGTGACCAGACAAAGGTACCTCTACTATTTACCTGTGCTATTCTCCCATGTATATCCCACGTACATTTTAGGTCTTGATTAATAGCGATAAGAAATATATAATTAATATTATAACAATATATTATTCTAAAAATGTACTTCTATAATAACATAATTAAATAATTAAACTATTTTATTTTACATAAAGTATATACAGTAGAAGCTCGGTAATTCAACATGCCGATAACTCAACATTGCCGATAACTCAACATCCAAAACATATTTGGTTGGATTCGTATCTTTTACATGTTAACAAAAACCCTATTACTCAACAAATATAACTCAACATACATATAACTCAACATCGTTTTTATAATCCTAGCCTATACATTACATGTAAATATACATCCGATAACTCAACATTTATGAAAAATCAAAATATCACAAACATATTTTGTTGGATTCGTATCTTTTACATGTAATAAAACTATATTGCTCAATAAATATAATTCAACATACATTATTCAATATGGTTTTATTTAATAATATATGGATATAAATACATAAACGTAAAAATACAATTAAAATTATTATATTATCATACGAGTACTATTTTGAATGCATTTATGTGAACAAAACTTTAATTAAGTCATTAATTTATACATCCGATAACTCAACATACTCGCTAACTCAACATTAAAACTCCGTCCCGTCAATGTTGAGTTATCGAGCTTTGACTGTATATATATATAAATTATTATAGGTAAATAGTTGTCTAGTAATACCTTTAGAAATAGTTTATTCATAATACACATTATAATATTACATCAAATATAATTAAATAATACTTATGAAATAATGTGTATATACTGTATACTGTATATACTATATATATACAGTATATCAGGTCATGCTTCAATAATTTATATATATATATACGTATATAGTATATACATATTTTAATATGTTTAATCTAGATGTACAACCAAATATTTTGCGAAGCATTTTCATTAGAAAAATCTTTGGTACAACCAAAGCCCTTGGTACAACTATATATTTCAATGTTAAATAGCATGATATATAATTTATTTAATTAAATTATAGTATACTATACCAATATATACATTGGAACATATGAGTGTGTACATAATAGGTATTACAATTACTATAGTATGTCAATGGCATGTCAGATATATTTACTTAGTATACCAATAGGTCCTATAGTATACGTATATATGTACATATATGAAATATCCTTGATATTACTAATGTCCTTCAATATACTTAATATAATATATATATAGGTTTTTAATAGTCAATAATGATAATATTATTATGATTAATTAATGTTGTTAAATTAAATCATGATTTTTGTAGTATATTTTTTTGTAATATTATATTATTATTAAATATTAGTTATAATATAAATTATAACTTATATTTTAATAATGAAATATTATTTATGTTGATTATATTGCATTTATAATTAATGTTAATGCTTACATCTTACATATGAATACATTTAAACATATTTATAAACATAACTATTCATTCTACTAAAATATACGACTTATATAGACTCTTATCATTATCAATATCCACGTGTCACATCACTCGCCTGACACCTGTCACTCATCGAACCTAAGGGGAGATCACTACTACTGACGCTAACCTTGGATATAGTGACGTATCTGATGGGGTAGTCCATGGAAAGTATCCGGGTGGTAGTGTCTTGCTGTCAGAATTGTGTGTGTGTGTGCGAGATATTACGTAATTGTATTACGTCATAGGGATAGCATAACGCATTACGTTATATGTGTAAGTTCGTGCATGAGTGACTTTTACATTTACATATTTACATATATGTGCATTTAATAATACTGTACAATAATTATATGTCTGGATTTTAATAGAAATGTTAATAGAAATATATATTCCCCCCCTGTCGCGGTTTGGGACCACGCAACTTTGTTATGTATACATTGTATACATAGTATACCACGTGACCGTTAACCCTATTGTGTACTATGTGACGTATACGGGGCACACTGTTGAAGGGCACAACTCTTACGTAAGACAGGTGGTCACCGTCGGTCAGTGTCCGCAGTATGTAGGAAGAGAACTCTGGCCAGTCCACGTAACCATCGCTTAGACTGTCTAACTGTCCAGGTGGTCAAGGGTATTACGTGATGGAGCGACTAGGGGAGTTGCGTTGTTATGTAATATGTATATGCCATGGAGCTCCATTGTTAGTTAATTAAGTAGTAATGTTATATATATATATGTGATATTATTAAATAAATATAAAAAAACTATACTGTATAATATAGATAGGGTATATCATGTGTTATAAAAATATACACTGTGCTACACAGATGTTATAACAATATATCCTTAGATTTATTAATAATTAATATATTAATATTCTTGATTTAGCGTGATTAATATTATTGAACGACTACTGTAACTTTTAAAATATTATCAAAGCATTACTTTTGCTTACTTGTGGTGTTATTGTGTATACACGTGGTATGTAAGTAATACACACACACACACACACACACAAACACACACACACACACACACACACACACACACACATATATATATATATATATATATATATATATTATACAATTAAAAATACTTCAATATGTGATTATTATTGAATGATTGGAGATTTTATTTAAGTACATATATAATTTAAGTACATATATAATCGAAAGTATGATGAAAAATATGTTAACGTTCTACGACCTAAGATATTGAAAGCAATAAAGGATAATACTTATTTATTTGGATAATGTTGATTAACCTTAATTATAAGGGATACCTATATATACATATAAGGTATATAATATTGCGGTGTGTATACTTGTTGACTACCTTGGTGAATAACGTATCGATCTCCTGTTCGATGTTTTCGTAGTTAAACACGATCTGCATGACGTTCTGAAACTCCTCCTTATTGAGTTGACCTCTCCTCGACACGTATGCACTCGCTAGGGATGGGACGGAATGACGTCATCATCGTAGAGGTCATGCGTGTGGATCACACGCGTGAGTGTGTCTAGGGGTGTGATTTGTGTAGCGGGAAGTTGTTCAGATGGACAGGTAAATAATCAGTCGAAACAAAGTTAGTAAGTTCAAATGTAAAACTTTACGCGCTACAAAACCACGCCCATAACTAGGCCACGCCCACTCACGCCCACTGGTTACGTAATCACTAACAATGCGGAGACTGAGACGGGGTCACGTGATTATCGAACCAATACTTCAATTGTTGAAGGTGTTTCAGTTCTATGCGGTCTTCCAGCCTTTCCGATATTCTTTTGTTAGGGCTGCCCGGATGTTGATAGTGAGTCATCATGATATATACACATACATTGTTTTATATATACAGTGAAAGCCGCTTACTTCGACAGCCACGTACATCGATAATTCGGCTACATCGACATTTCGAGATATTTTTGTTGGATTTACACCTATTTACATGTAAATTAATCCGCGTACATCGACAATCCACTTATATCGATAATTCGGCATTATCGACATATTTATAAGGTAATATTTGGAATTGAATCCACTTATATCAACAAATTTGATTATAAAACAAATTATTTACAAATTTTAATTTGTATGAAAAGTATTCCCATAGTATTCATTGCTATTCCCCTACTACTTAATATCGTCAGTATATCTATAAATAACTTGAGCTTTATTATCTTAAGTAATTGGTCAATATTTATATACGCCTACAAATATGTATTGTGATATAATTACGTATGTCTTATTTCATTTATTAAATTATTGTAACAATGCCAACTCGTAAATTCATTTCTATCGTTGATAAATCTACTGCTATCAATAATATTAAAAATGGTAAGGAGAGAAATATTGTGGCAGAGGAACTGGGTGTTGGATTGTCTACTATGGTAGCATGGATGAAAGATAAGAAAAATATAATAGAAAATAGTAAAATTATAAATTCAAAAAATGTAAAAAAAATTAAATTATCACCTTATGATGATGTATAAAACCCATTATTAACATGGTTTGCTTCAGCAAGATGTTCTGGTCTCCCTTTGAATGGTTTTTATTAGCTTATATAAATCGTAATTATGATTTATTAGTGTTATTTTGCATACGTTATTACACTTTTATATTATATTATAAAATAATATTGTTATTGGCAAATGAATAGTTTGTAACATAAAATAAAATATAATCCGCTAAACAATAATCGATTACAAAATATGGTTAGTTTATATATAAATTTTTTAGTAAATACATATTTATTATTTAATACACATGTAATTAAACCTTTTTTGTTATTATATTATATGCATATATTATATTATTACATACAATTAATTATAAATAAACTTATGCGTTATACATCATTAGGGCTAAGCCCCTATCGCTCATATCGACAATCCGCCTATATCGACATTTTTGGAGCTTACACAACCATGTTGATGTAAGCGGCATTCACTGTATATACATATATATAATTAGTAGACTGAATCTACTATAGACTGAGTCTATAGACTCCCCATAATACAATGTTACTGTTAACTTCAGAGTATGCTGTAATGCACTATAGTTAGTTACATTCGTTAATATTCAATGCAAAACAAATGTAGGGGAAAGTAATCAAATACAGACACGTTAACAATAAATAGTATTCACTTTTTATGACTAAATATTTGTATTCAAAAATTACAATATATTAATATTATATGATTATAGATATTATTGTGATTTAAAATATTATTTAATCTTTTTATTCAATAGATAACGGAGGTGTCCGACGGACAAATACGACGGACGAATACGGACACTGTCCGTATTCGATACCCATGTCCTAATACGGACATCCTGTGTTATAATACGGACATGCTATATACACTACATATACCAATAGATAAACTATGTTATTGATGAACCAACCAGATAAATTTCAATTACATTATTTTAAATTAATTTTATGAATACTTTAATGTAATTTAAATAATAATTCATTAATTAACTGTACAAGTTACGTATCTAAATAATAACAATTTTATATTTAGCTTCATTGGTGGTATCATTTAATGCACACGTTGCGCGCTGATTGGTTATAGGGTGTCCGTATTAAGACATATATAGTGTCCGTATTATGGAGTTATATGCCCTCTAGATATATTCTTATAACTTAATTAATATTTGATAAAAAATAGAACAATTATGTATATAATGTTTAGAATGATTTTAATAATATATAGTTATAATGATACAGTTGTATATTCTTGAGACGGTTTTAAGTTTAAATTTTTTTATATAAATTTAAAAATGTAAAAAAAATCAGTTTATTGGATATTAGCACTATTTTGGATAATTAAAAAAAATATACTTATTTAGACTATATATAATTATGAATATTTGTGTAGGATTTATGGTTTCTGATATACCGACTGTCCGTATTCTGTTACTTTCTGTTACTTTCTATATGCGCTATCTAATATATTCGGATGATATTCCCATATATTCCTTGTTAACTATATGTATGAGTCATGTATCTTCTCCTAACAACTGGCCTCATTCGACTACTTTGTTGTTATGTGACATCTATTACATAATATTCTATTACGCTATTAATAGGGTGTTCACACTATAGTGTATAGCGGATTAGACCATCATTAGTATACCATATTATATATATATATATATATATATATATACTATATATTATAAATACTCTACAGTGTGTACTTTATATATACTATAGTATATAGTATATACTATATACTACATATTATAATATATCTACAATCGCCTTGCAACTACTTCTAGCATTATAGTTACCAATGCTAAACAACAACTGTCTCACGATAATAAGTATACTTAGATCATGGTATTTAAATGTCATGCATATATCGACAATTTAACGGCTACCATATTTGTAAGTCTTTTTAAGTTGTTTTATTATTATTATTATTATTATTGTTTTATTGTGTATTGTATTATTTACTTACTTATATATATATACATCGTGTATGTATGCACATATATATATATTTATTTATATATATAACCCACTATATATAATACATTTTATAAAGTTTAATAGTATAACTTTTAATAGTATTAACTTTTAATAGTAATCTCACATGAGAGTATTAGTACATAACGAGAATACCCAATCGTGGACCTACTCGATCGTGGACCATTGGTTATATCTTTGTATTGGTAGCTTATTTTTAAAATCTGAAATATATAAATCAATATAATAGTACTACACTCATTAGTTACATAATATCGTGTATGACGTCACATATTATATTACTAACGTATAGTATACGTCGTATAATGGTAAAGTAGAATTAATGTCCTATTGTATACATGAATTAATTCATATAATTATAATTCATATACCTATAGGTATATATAAGTGTATAGAAGAATATTCCTATATAGAAGTGATATTTAATATTTAGTGATATCACAGAAATTTCTGTTATTAATATACATATATATATATTATATAAGATATATATATATATATATATATATACTTTGACATTATTATATATGTCATTATTATATAATTAAATTAATTATTTCATATAATATATATATATATATATATATATATATATACTTTTTTATCCTAAATCGGGTATAACATGATACGAATATTATTGAATATATTTCATACTTCACTCGTTACATATCGATATTATAGATTATTTATTCCATGAAAAATCACTGAGGATATGCCACATTATATTTAAATATCGTACCTCATAAAGTACCACATCATACACGACACAGGAACTACGTATTATAATCTATTGTTCACTATAATCGATACGTAAAAAACACAAATCATACCAATACAGTATCAACAATGAAAGTATGAATAGTATTGATGTATGGATATGACTGCAGTTAATAAACTATAGTTGTTATGAACTATATACGTCGTACACTGTATACAGGCAACGTATACAACTCGCGCGCCTACACAACCTATATGGAATATAATGTTGTCTATATATACGCTAGTTGTGCGTGTGTGCGTGTGTGCGTGTGTGTGTGTACGTGTGTGCGTACTAGTGATGTACGACATACATTGTACGTACTGCATATAGCCTGCTAACTCCTACACGGGGTACCTATTGATTACGTCATTAGTAAACGATACAATTGTAACAACAACACAGCGTTTACAGCCATTACGTAATGCTCGTTATCTATACCCTGTTATATATATGTATATATATATATATGTATGTGTATGTGTATGTATGTTTGTGTATTGTGTATTCTATATAACACTTAGTAATACACCAACGCGCTACTACAACACACGTATTCGTATGGCCATACACATTGCAATGTATATTAATATTGTCATGGTAATGTATACTACTAGTGGGTTAGTAGGCTGTGGTACTTACAAAGTACGTACAAAGTACGACCAAGTACTAGGACTACTTAGTACGATTTAGTCGTACTCAAAGTGATTACAAAATACTTTGAAAGTTCTCGAAATAATTATCGTTTAAAATTATTTTACAAGAAAAATCTTGTTAGTAAATTTCACGAACTTTGAATAAACTCGAAATATTCTTTAAACTAGCATTCTCTTTATACATGCATATGTACCACAATATCACGTGACACAAGGATGCCCTTAATAACATATCAATAAGCTCCAGCATCCATCCTGAGATGATGTTCTCTGCACATCGCTGTCTATAGTTGTCATCCAGCAATAGAACACACCATTAGTAATATACCTTGGTTTCAGAATAGACCATGGTATCTGGACTGCAGTCTCTTCATTAAAGCATTATTAATATTCCTCATCTCACCACTGATAACGTTTCTCTCTAAACCCGTTATTCTCAAAAATATATATATTGAATATATATATATATATACCTCATGAATATATGCAGTATCTATACCGACATTTGGCTACCCCTATAGGGGTATATAGACGATAGATAGGCATTCAGTGATGTACGTTAGTTATGCTTAACCAATAGGCTGCCCTACATTGCTTACACTCGTATACGGGAGAACCACGCTATTTGCTTCAATAACAATGATAAGATTCCGATACCTGACTATAGTCGGGTATACCCGTATACCTAGGGGCGTCGGAACGATATTTGTTATTATGGGGGGGGGCTATTTATTTCTATTTTATATTATATATCCTATTATGTATTACTAATATAATTACTAACTATATCTTATTAATATCGTATACCTCTTCAGTCTATGTTAACCCTTTAATATGCCATTAATAATATTTAATTTTTATAACAATGAGTAGGAATATATTAGAAAATAAATAATAAACATTATATAAATTATTATTATATAAATATAAATATACCCATCTCAATTGTGTGAATTATTTTTTGATTGATATTTGCCAATATTAATGCATTTAATCTACTATCTAGCATATATGCTATAGTAGATCGTAACAACGTATTTATAATTCGTAGCTTACTAAATCAACGATAACATGACACAGAACTTGAGGGGCAAACCAATAAAATTTGATAAAATCTCTTATGCCAGAAAATATTTGTTGAATTTTAGGAGATTGTTCCATCATGTATATGTTTATTCTCATCATATGGTATTGAACTTATTGATTGATTTGAACATATGGAAATTCGATCTTTCAATCGTTAATTCTTCATACATTTTTTAATAACATCTGTTTAGTGTAGACAATTAATAGGATTAATAAGATTAATCTAAAAAAAAACAAACCTTTTTTTCATGAATTATATTATTTGTAATAATGATTACTTTAATTTATAGGAATGTATAAATAATATTTTCTTAGTATAAAATGTGGTTTTAATTTTCATAATTATGGAATCAAACAACTCAGTATATTTTATTCTGTAAATATTAATGATAAGGTATTTTAACATATTAACTGATAATTTCTAATCACATTCTTATATTAACGTAACATTAATAATGTTATATTATTTTATCTAGATGATGTACATTACATAGTCTTTTGAACTTTCATTACTATTCATCTCATACATATTTATAAAAATTTATAGTATATGTCTTATTATTATTCTCTGAATTAGATATACTTAGATATACTTAGAAAATTAAATTAGATATATATAAAATAAAAATAAATTATTATAATATTTTATTATAAACATTTATTATAAGCTATTTTGTATTTTATAAAATGTGTTATATAATATGTTTTATATATCCTTAAATCAATATAAAAACTTGTATATATAAAATATAAAATACTTTTATTTCTATATCTTCAATGAATGTGTGCACATTATTTCTATCATTATTCAATTTAATTAGAATCATCTTTACTATTATCTGATCATTTATATTTATTTTTTATTGAATTTTATTATGATTATATATAATTATAATCATATATGCTTTCAAGTATATTTTTTATAAATGTTACCTTCAATAGTATGTGTTGGTATCATGAAAGCTTTCACCTTCATATCCAAGCTTTCAAATAGGTATCAAAACGCTATCAAACTTTAAATATTCATAGAAAACATATTTGACTTATTCATATTTTTCAATAATAAATTTGCAATATATTTGTGGTCATTGGTAATATAATCTAATTCTTTATATTATTTCAGTGCATCGATTAAACCACTATATTGATCTAATGTTGTTTTAATACATTATTTTCGCAGTCCATCTTTTTGGGCATATTGGTTTCAATGTATTTGCTTTGTTATTATTAGTATTATATACAATCCGGAATTTGATCGTTTGTTCATATAATAATCCCACATCATGAACCACTCAAGTATTTTCTTATATTTAATTTATTATCTAATGATTATGCTATTAAGTTTGTGCGATGAGCTCCATATTATGTATAAAAAGTTAATGGCTGTCTATTCATTATTATAATATTTACACTATTATATTGACCAGACATATTAGCTGCACCGTCATATGACTTCTTAATTTAGAAATAGGCGAGTTAAGATGTTAAAGTTCAGGTGACATTACATTTGCTATATTTAAGTTGTATCCTCAGTCATATTGCATATTAATATGCATATTTCTTTAATTTCTAGTTTTTATGTCAAATATCGAACCACCAAAATGTCCTGCTCACTTTCGGATATATCTTGAATTCCATCACATTGAATTGAGATTAAACTTCTATTAATATCTTATAATCAAATATTTAATAATTCACATTTATATAGTTGAATAATTTCATTCTTAATATCGCCAGATAACAAGTATCTCTCAGAGATTTTCTCATGAATATTATCATATTTCATGGATGAGGGGGGAGGGCAAACAATACTTAACCCCCCATATGTTTGGTAAAATTCTTTAGACATTTTTTTATTAACAAAGACAATATACTAGATTTAATATATATAAAATTTATTAATACACATTTCATGGGGGGGGGGGCAAAAAATACTTACCCCCCCCCATATTTTTGAATGGGGGGGTCCGATATCCCCGCCCCCCTGTTCCGACGCCCCTACGTATACCTATAGGCAGTATAGGTCTACAGTAGGCCTTATAAGACCCATATATGCCTACAGTATGCCTACAGTAGGCACATAGGCCACACCTCTAACCGAAACACACACCATGTGATTCGCTGTCTTTGTCTCTGACATCGTATATTTAGGTTTTTACCTATCACCCATATATGGTGTATTATATCCTGAATATATATATATATATATATATATATATATATATATATCGTGTTCCATTTGAATGTCAATGGTATGCAATATCTTAGTGAGATACTCAACTATTGAATAATTCAGAATGAGTCACTTTAAAGTATTGATTACTCATTAACAGTGCCCACCGCAGCGGTAATCAGTGACGTCACGCATCACGTGATACGCGTACTACATCATCTGTGTATCCGGTACGTGTGTATCGGATACATTCACGACGTGCGTTGGTTACTTTATTTAATCTAAATAATATACTGTTGAGTTCATCAACTTTTGTTATAAATATTAAAATATTATGATAATTTAACTGTTCAATTATATACTATATATAGAATATTTACTGTATAATATACATTGTATATATATATATATATATATATATATATATATATATATATATATATATACTATAGTATATAGTACTATAGTCAATAGTAGAATCATAATTTAGCTAATCTTTTAACTGAATACTACAATAATTAAACATCCATTTGAGTTTATATATTCAATATAATGATACGATGTATACATCCTATCATGAAGTTTAACTAAAATATGATTATACCTGTGACTAGTAACTATAGTCTATCCTGGAATATGATTAACTATTTATATATATAAGGTTAAATCTTCATAAGTCATATACATAAAGAACCGGGGAAAATTGTCCGAAACTTTGCTAGATTTCTTACCTATCCGAAATTAAAATTTATCATAAAAATGGCATGCGTCGTACACACTCACGTCGTGAGGTGGGTTTAGGTAAAGTACTCACGTCGTGAGGAAAAGTAAACATATATGACATAACAATAAAAATGACTAATATATATATATGAAAATTCTGACGAAAATTCTGACTCATCCAATCCAACTTGTCCCATTAATTTAACATGGAACTAGATATAACCAAAACAAACCAAATATATTTGTCGAGAATTATCGAGAAATCCGACTTATTCGTAGTCCGACATATCGAGAGTTGACTCTACTATATGCTATATATATTACACTGCAGTGTAATATATATAGCATATAGTATACCACGATAGATATTATTACATATTTAAAATATATTAATTATTAAATTTATAAGTGATTACAATGTAAGAGGTTAACTGTATTTTCCCTTAAGGTGTATTCCTATATACAAATTTAAGTCCGGGGTCTATGGCTCAGTGGAATAACCATAATCTAGTAAGCAATGGCTGCAGAGGTCCCGTGTTCGACTCCAGGCTGTTATTGTTTTTCTCTTGTGTTTATCAAGTTATAAACTTCTTAATAAACGATAAATCAAAACACAATCATTTTTTTTTATTATTTGTATTATATTTCCCGGGCCCTTCACAGTTATTTATAACATGTACGAGTCTATGACCTATCGAGGGGTCCATTTGTATCCGCTATTTGTATTGTATTCAATATATATATGATATTTCAATAAATAAATATTATTATTATATAGTATTCCTATATAGTATTCCTATATAGTATTCCTATATAATATTCCTATATAGTATTCCTATATAGTATTCCTATAGGAATATATATATATATATATATACACTATATATAGTATATAGTATACGATATACTGTATACCTATATATACTTTTCATATTGAAATATAACATAGGTATATATCGTCATGCATATACGCATATATGCATATATGCACATATATAACTCGAAATATAAAATGTAGATTCCTATACATAATTTAGTAAATGTAATATTATATTAAATAGTATATATTCGGATCAGTTAAACAATTTACTATCGACATCTTTCCGAAGTTTTGCGAGGATATATATTATAAAGTTTACATTATTCATATGCAGTTTTCTGATTCATTACTTAACTATTTTAATATAAAACTAGAATTGGTGGTGGTTAATACAAAGGAATTCAATTTCCAAACCAATATTGCCTACCACTCGTATACGAATGATAGTCAACATCCTTAGTTTTTATATTGAACACTTATCAAGTGATCCATAATTATTCCTATATATGTTTTTTGATTCGTGCTTTTAATATATTTTATATGATACAGTAATATATTATATGGTAATATATTATAATAATAATATATTATTATATATTATAATTTATATTATATATTATAATAATATATTATTACTATAATGTGTTATCATATTCAAGTTCCGTCCAATATATCCTATATATTTCGTATAGTACTACATAAATCTACACATATTAATATGAAATATAACTATATACATTCTTATATAACTATTTGTATATTAAGTTATATATATATAAATAAAACTCATAGTAAATTCTAGATAAATATATTAAAAAGTCATTTCGTCGTAATAGTTTCGTCATTCAAACATACATTAGGTAATATTAGGTAATATAGTCATGCGATATATTAGTATACACAGATACACTATATAACACTAGTTAACAATACACATCACTAGATAACACGATAGATAACACAATAGATAACACGAGCCTACCTTATCGGGGCGTTGAACATCGTACTAAGGAGTATACTTTTCTTTCGCGACATTTTCCCGCCGTACTTCCACCGTATTACCTACCGCCGTATTATACTATATACTATAGTATGCTACAGTATACTATAGTATGCTACAGTATACTATAGTGCACGCTGTATACAACTATACTATCTATCTATCCTACTACTATACGGGACATAGTTGTTACATCACTAAATCTGACCGTGTTACATAACCGCGGGTTCCCTATAGGTGGGCGTGTCTTAAAGGGGGCGTAACTGTGTTCGGCTAACTAAATAACTCGATACGTGGTATACCACAATCAGGTGTCACACTAGTGAGTCACAATTAGTGATTCATACCACGATGGTAGTGTATAAGCAAGGACATTGTCCTTGGTATAGGTCGTGTAGAGGTTATAGAGGTGTATATAGCCTATATAAGGGATATATAGGTGGGGCTAAGAGGCGGTGTCACTCACAGGTGATTATATAGGTGATCACTCTAGTGATTCATACTGTTGTAGCGAGGTGGCCTCTAGTGGTGGGGTTTAGCGTTAATATTCGTAGCTATAGCAACGCGGGGAAACGGCGGGGTACACGACTCGTGACCAGTGGCTGTCACGTGATATCAGATATAGGCGTGTCACGTGCACTAGTGCGGGTGTTCGATATATTATTGTGTATAGTGAACGTCGCTTGTCGATTATTTTATTTATTTATGTTTGTAATGTAAGATTTATTTATATTATTTAAATTAATTAATATTGTGATAATGATGAGTATACAGATAATGATAATTATATATCATTATAATAATAATGATAATTATAATGATAGTAATAAGAATAATTTGATTTAAAATAACGACGATAATTCGCGAGGGTAGATCACGTGGTATTATTATATAATTCATTATAAATGGAGTACGCCCACTTATTCACGCTCGGATACGCCCACTTATCCACGCCCGGACATGCTTAAATTAAATATAATTGCTGGTGATCTATTTATAGATTTCACGGAATAATAGAGATTAATAATCGAAGGTGGTAGATTTAAATTGCCCATTACCATAATAATAAGATCGCTTTAATGAAACAAAGCAGCCGTTGTTAGTATAGATAATCTGTAGCTACACATGCATATGTTGTAGTGATACTTATGTGTATGTATGTATGTATGTATGTATGTGTGTGTGTGTGTGTATATGTGTTTATGTATGTATGTATATATGTAGATGGTATTTATTTTATATATTTATACATGTGTATATATATATATATATATATATATATATACTATAGTATATTCTGATTACAAGAATATATATTATTATTATCAGATTTAAGCAATGCCAAGGTAATTGTAGAAGCAGTGTTGCTTATCGAGAAAATTACCCCTTTATTAACATGATAATTTTCATTATAGATAATAGTTATAAATAAATAATAATTTTATAATATTATAAGATAAGAAAAGATATATTTTATTATTGCAATCATTGCGAGAGAAAAAAAACAATAAAAGGACAAATAAAATGTTCAGAAGATTTTCGAGGTATTTAACCTTATGACTTCCTGTTTACATATATATGATACAAATAAATAAAATATATAATAAAATAAAATATATAATACAATATAATGAAACTTATCATGTAATCATCATATAATAATGTAATCATGTAATAATATAAATAAATGATAAAAGTATAAAATTAAAAGCTAATAAATACATCAAGTACTAAATAATATAAATTAAAATATAACATAGTGGAACTAAATATGAGATAGCCAACATTTAAAAGTAAAAGAAACAAGAGAAAAAAAAGAGAAGAAATAAGACAATATATTAAATAAATATAGGTTAAACAATATTCGATGTTCATACAGAAAAACATATAACCCAAAGTAATTTATTTAATGTCAAAAAATGTAAAAATAAAATAAAAGATAATAAAATCTTAAAATCATATATAATAATTTTTTAAAAGTCAGTTTTTTATAATGTCAAAATTTAATATAATGTCAGTATTTATATAGTGTCAAATAAATAAAATCAAAATTTAAATATATTAAAAAAAATATTATCATAAAATGTTATATATATATATAAAATATATATATATATATATATATATATATATTTACACATTAATTTGTAATCATAATACACTATACACACATGTATAAATATATACAATAAATACCCTCTATAAAAAACTCGTTTTTGTAAAATAAAATACAATTCTTACTTACTTGTTAGAGCGCTCTATATCCAGGTATTATTTCAATACAAACTATTATTTGGTATGTCGCACTTTATATACGTATACGTATTTATATTGTCGAATACTATTACTAAATAAATAAGTATGCAGGTAACTAATTAAAAGTAACGTTGTAGTTAATATCGACCTTTACACACATCAACAAAAAGGTCTGTATCGAATATGGACCCGTTTATGATTTAAGAGGTTACATTTAAAATACTCGTTTACATATTTGACAAACTAGTGTACATGATAAACTAATATAAAGAATTAAAATGCAGTATACATTATAAGATATATATATATATATATATATATATATATATATATATATATATATAAAAAGTAGTAGTTATTATGATTTTAACATTTTTTAAATTTGACCCCGGTAATCATAATCAAAACAACCAGGGGCCATATCGATATGCTCCACAATAGTGTTATATGTGTACATATGCACATTAGTGATCTAAATGAGCCAACATTTCCTGCTTCGAAACAACTGAAACATCCAAAATGTATGTTTCGAAACATCTGAAACATCCTAGATTGTCGCTCCGAAAAACATCAAAAAATATATTTCATAACATATATAAGTCAATTATTCAAATTCGATTCATCGTATTAGATTGTCGAACTTGTTTACAGAATTATATTTTATAAATTGAATGCGAACTAGATTTTCATACTTGATTTCAAACTAGATTTACATAATCAATTCGATTTGTCGTACTCTATTGTTGAAATTTATTGTAAAATTAGATTGTGTTATCATACTTTATCTTCAAACTAGTTTATCTGATTATATTTTCAAACAAGTGTGTGACTAGATTTTCATATTTGTTTCGATTTATTGTACTAGATTTTCGAATTTGTTTATAGGATTATATTTTTGAAATTCACTGCGAACTAGATTTTTATACTTGATTGGATTTAATATTAGATTGTCCTTGTAGGGGAAAGTCCCCGATTACCGAACCCTAAATGATTATTTGTAATAACTTATTCAATATTAAATTATTTATATGAAATTTTGTAATTAGGGTAATATTATGGCAATGAATAATGTGACTATTTTAAATGTTTGATATTATCATATTTACAAGGATAAACAGGGGGGTCGGTAATCGGATACATGTACCTAATACCGACCCCCTTCTCCTATTACATACCCCCTAAAATAATCGTGATATAAATAATTGTAGTATTATAATATCCACTAAAATAGTAGATATACATAAATATAACTAATTATAACATGCACGCAATTTATTTTTTATGAAATTTATGTTTTAATAATAATATTAAATTTAAATTTAAACTTTATAGTTATTATATTAAAATAGTATACATTATTATTTAATATTTATTTATTAATCAGTATGTAATACATACTATGTATATAATCAACTGGAATCATGAATCCTAAATCTATATCAATGATACATAAACAATTTACGATAAATTTTAAAGTAAAATACGGATCTATTTTGATTGGATATTATAAATCACATGGGGTCGGTATTAGGGTAATTTAGGGGGTCGGTATTAGGAAAATAATATGGGTTGCTATAATTAAGATATATTGGTTAATATTTATTCAAATTAAATTATTTTTCTAATAGCTATAAACATTTTATTGATATACAATATTTTGCACAAAATTAAGTTTTCTTTTAATTAATAATGTATTTACAATGATTTAAAAAAAGTTATTATTCATATATTTAAAAAGTAAAAACAGAATATTATATTTTATCAAATAACAATTGTAGGATTAAATATTTTTTTAAATAAAATACTTATTCATATTTATCATTAAATTACTAACAGTTCGTGTGTATATTATTTTTTGATATCTCTTATAGTTACTGAGATACGAGAGGGTGTCGGTATTAGGAGGGGGTCGGTAATCGGAGACTTTCCCCTATACCTGCTTATCATAATAGATTAGATTTTATTTCTTTCCTATCGAATTAAATGAGCGTACTTGATTTTCGAATTTGTTTATATGATTAGATTTTCTTACTTGATTGCAAACTAGATGTTCATACTCGATTCGATTTGTTGTACTCGATTATTAAAATTTATTATAAAATTAGACTGTCGTATCATACATGATTTTCAAACTAGTTTATCTGATTACATTGTTGAACATATGTGTGACTCTAGATTTTTATTTATAATAATATAAATTGTAATCAATTGTATTTTTAAATTAAATAAGATATTTTTTTAATTACAATATTATAATCCATTAAATTTCAATTTTAAATATTTATTTCAAAAGTAATTTTTATAATTAATATATTATTATAAACGAAATTGCATTGCTTAGTATATAAACATGTTTTACATATAAGAGATTGTTTAATTAACCTCTTTTATAATAATAATTTTTGCATCCATTTGATAACATTTTTTTAAATAAAATTTATTTTATTTTTTTTTAATTTAAATTTTTTTTTTTAATATTTAAATTTCAATGATAATAAACTCGATCGAGTCATGTGACAGGCTCGACTAGTTCTATCCGTTCACTAACCTGGGTAGGCTCGTTTTAGATCACTAATGCACATGTGGTATCGTGCTAAATAAAGTATCAACCTCCCCTAGGCGACAGTGGTGAGTTTGATAATAGTGGCGCCAGTAATCAAGGTTGACATAGAGAGAATATAGTCATCTAACTATAGTTTGTTTCACTTTATTATCAATTCTATATATATATATATGTATATATATATACATATATATGTTTCTAAATATGTTTCTAAGTGAAATTATTACATTACATATAATATATTCAATACATTTTTAGTAAGTTCATATACGTGAAATGCTAATAATTATAAAATATTTTATCATTTTTTATAGAGAGGTTATTTTCAAAACTTTCTTTGGCAAACCCAAATACCATTATTATAAACTCATTAAGTCCCAACGAAGAACTGAATTATGCTGATCCTCCCTAACAATATTATTCTGATGATACGCTGATTTAAATCAAAACTCGAACACATGTTAGCCCCGGCCCCAATGCCTCTAGTGCATCATCAATGTTTGGTATATGATTAGAAACAATACTTAATCGTCTTATTATTATACTTTCTGCAGTATACAAATATTCTATTTCACCTTGCACCATAATTGACAACTACTAGCGTAGGTATAACTACACACCATATGTATTAACTAAAATTCCTTCAATTTCCCACTTATTATTATTATTTATTATTAACAGAATTAGATTTATACGTAGGTAATATGAGCAGTGATTATCGAAATAATTACACTTATCAATTCTATATATATATAGATATATCTACCTATAAAGGCATATTTAGACTAGGTGTGGTGAGATAACACCCATACTAGCGGCTCCCCAAGGTTGCGGATAGGGGCACGACCATTAGATATAATGGTTAACTGCGAATAAATAAGCAGTACCGGACAAAATCCTAGATATCCTTTGGCAAGATATCATAAAACAGAAGCCACCCCGCAGGGTTACGCAAGCATCGGAAGCAGGGTGCTATCTGTGGTAAACCGAATTTGATTAATTGAAAGAATCGGCGAGGCACATCAATTCTCAAAGAATACTGTTAGCAGTTGTATGGAGTGGCGACCGCATCTGCTATACCAGCCATTGAAAGCACAACATGACACAACAACAACACCAACATTCATGCCGCATCGCTCTTCGCGCCGACAATCAAGGAGCGCGTTCTGTATTACCATCCCAGGGTACACTCGAAAAGTTAGCTACTGAGAAAACTAAAGAAAAAGAAAAGGAGAAAACTAAAAAAATTAAAATTACAAAATTAAATATACTACTAAAGACTAAACAGTTATTAACTATCGGAATACTTAATGTTCAAACTCTTCGAAAACAAGAAAAAATAGGTGAACTGATAGCCTCAGCCGAATCTACAAAACATGATATAATATGCATCCAAGAATATAAACATAGTCACGAGGATATACCCATAAAAGAACAAACGTTTGGAAAATGGATATTGCTGACATGCTCTGCTTGGAAAAACTCAATAAATGCATCAAATGGAGGAATCGGAATTATAGTTAATCTACAGACATATAACACAATAGCTAATGTCGAAATGATAACTCCACGTATCATGATAGCAACTTTTCATGGATACCCTGAAACCACAGTTATTTCGTGCTACAGCCCAACAAATGTAAGTGATGAAATCGATACCGAAATATTCTACTCAGACCTATCCTCTTTGATTAGACAAGTCCCAAAACACAACGTACTCTTAATTGGAGGCGATTTTAACGCTCAACTAGGTCAAAATAATTTTAAACAAGCATATCATATAAACAGCAATTACCTTACCTTGGTCCCTTAGCCTGTTGAGCCGTGGGGGCGTGTCATGTTGAAACACAATTTTCTCCACTTCTTCCGGTCATATACAATTTCATTTAGTTCATTGAAGCCTTTTCCGGTCCATTCTTTTATATTATCTATCCATTGTTTTTTTGGACGTCCACGGGATCTTTTACCTTCGACATTACCCTGAAGGATTATCTTGGCAAGTCCATCGCCTCTGGTCACGTGTCCATACCATTTCAGTTTTCTCCTTTTAACTGTTGTGAGGATATCGGTGAAGGGACTTGTTAATGATGATGATATTCGGTCTATTATTTCTTGATTAGTAACTCTATCAAGGTATGTTATACCGAGTAATTTTCTGATGTTCTTCATTTCGAATGCTAGTATTCTTTTCTCGAGTTCAGCAGTTAGAGTCCATGTTTCACATGCATACAGGAATATCGAGTTGACAAGAGAGTCCATGAGTTTTAACTTGTACTTTAGACGTATGTCTTTATCATTCCATATTATCTTTAGATTGCTATATGCTTGACTTGCTTGTGCCGCTCTTGACAGGATTTCTTTTCTTGATCCATTTTCGTTTATGATTGATCCTAGATATTTGAAGCTTTTTACGGTCTCAATTATTTCGCCATGAATATCAATGTTTGGTTGACAATTGTCGTCGTTTAACATAAGCTTAGTTTTAGAAGGATTTATTTCCATTCCAAATCTATTTTCTGATTTAAAAAGACATTCAGTTAAATTTATTAGTTCTTCTTCCGAGCCAGCTAAACCATCTATATCATCAGCAAAGCGGAGATTTGTTATATTTCGGCCATTTATCTTTATTGAACCAGTATGATTGCTTAGCGCGTCGTTCATTATATCTTCTAGGAATATATTAAATAAAGTAGGTGAGAGAAGACATCCTTGTCTTACTCCGGTTTTCATTGGAAACCAATCGCCACATATTCCTTTATGTATTACTGCACTGCTTGCCTTTTCATATAAACTTTGTATTAAATTAATTAACTTTGTATCGATATTATATTTCTTCATTGAGGACCATAGTGCATTTTGCCACACTCTATCAAATGCTTTTCGGAAATCTATAAATATATGATATAGCTTTTTTTGTTGTAGGTTATGTTTCTCGCATAGTATTCTTAGGTTGAATATTTGTTCTATCGTAGATCTATCTTTCATGAATCCAGCCTGTTCTTCCGCAATAATACGGTCCGCTTGTGGTTGTAAACGATTCTTAATGATTTTCAACATCACTTTGCTTGCGTGGCTTATCAAACTTATCGTTCTGTAGTTAGAACAATGTTGAAGATTACCTTTTTTCGGTAGAGTTATAATTAACGATTTTGTCCATATTTCTGGCCAGATACCAGTTTCCCATATATTGGAACATATCTTGTGGAGTATGTCTGTCATTCCTTCACCTGCATATGTTATTAGTTCTGCTGGTATATTGTCTACACCAGCAGCTTTTCCATGTTTTAGTGAATATATAGCATTAACTACTTCATCTCTTAAAATACTATCATCTCTCTCTTCTTCGTGTTGTTCATCTATCGTTTGCAAAACATTTTTGTCTCCTCTGGATTCATAATTATATAATTCTTGGCAGTATTCAGTCCATCTTTTAATAATATGTGTATCTTCACTCAAAACTTTACCATCTTTACTTAATATTGTGTTGATCGCTTCTGATTTCTTCTTTGTCAGAGCTTTTATAATTGAATATGCTTTTTTAGATCTGTTACTTGCAAATGAATTGTCTATATCTTTACATTCGTTATTTAACCAATATTCTTTGGCTTGTTTCATGTTCTTTCTTATCCTCTTATTCAGTGAATTATATTCTTGTAAGTGATTACTTTTTTGAGATTTCAATGATCTACGTTTATCACAAAGTTCCAGAATATCTTCTGTTATCCATGGTTTTGTCTTTTTCCTTTTAAATCCAATTACTTTTGTTGCAGTTTCGCTTATTATTCTGTTAAGAATATCAGTTGTTTCATCGGAATTGATTGTGTTGTGCATTAACTTGTTTTTAATTTCATTTTCTATAGTGTCTCTATATTGAGCAAGAATTGAAGAATTATTATTTAGTTGTTCAATGTTGTAGTTTTTACGAATGCTCTTTTGTTTTCTTTGAGATTTGAATTTTTGTTTGAAGGATATCATCACAAGGTCATGATCACTTCCTATATCAGCTTTGTTATATACTCTAGTTTTAGCCACATTGATACCAGATTTAAATCGTCTCTTCATGAGGATATAATCTATCTGGTTATTGGTTTTACCATCTGGAGAGTGCCATGTTGCTATTCTTGAGGATTTGTGTATTCCTAGTGTATTTGCCAAAATCATGTCATTATAACATATAAATTCCAATAATCTGATCCCCCTGTCATTCGTTGAGTTGTTACATGAAGGTCCACAATATTCGTTCCAATCTGTCAGTGAGTCAGTTCCAATCTTTGCATTCCAATCACCTTGAATTATTAACATGTCCTTTTTATGGGTTTTGTCAATTATATCTTGTAGGCTTGAATAGAAGATTTCAATTTGTTCATCTGTATAATCCGAAGTTGGTGCATATATCTGTATTATCGATATATTTAATGGTTTAGCTTTTAACCTCAATGTACATATTCTGCTGGAAATAGGTTTGAATTCGGCTACAAAGTCTTTTATATCTTTGTGAATCAAAAATCCTACACCATTCTTATGATATTTCTCTTCACCACTATAGTAAAGATGGTTACCGTTGTCAGTTACGACATTACCAGATCCTTTCCACCTAACTTCGCATAGTCCTAAAACTTGCCATGTGTATTTCTTCATTTCATATTCCAATTCTTCTAAATTTCCTGTTCTGTTAAGAGTTCGTACGTTCCAAGTGCCAAAAGTTGCGTTATTGCGAAGCCTCATTGACTTTCTGTCTTTCTTCTTATCAGTATCATCTTTTTCACATTCGTCCTGATAATTAACGATATGCGCGGTCCTTTTTATCCCGGGCGACGGCCGAGCCGGTATGGATAATTTAATTTTGTTTCTCATGATTCGTTTCTTGGGATATAACTATATTGTTGAATATAGTCCGGCGGGTCCCATTCCTCTCCGGAAGGTTGGTTTTTAAATCAGAGATTTCCTTCTCCTAGATGATCTACTAACCAAAGTTAACGAGCACCATCTACCCGACTTAGATTTATGGTCAGAGTTACATTCTCCTAGCCTATGCCTAAAGAAGCATAATCTGCGAGGCAGCAGATTTCCCCTCACTAAGTTTAGCACCACTGTCGAGTGGAGGTACCGGGATATGGCCACTGGTTAATCACCAGTTACTTGGAGCCATTAGTGAGAGTTGAGTAATTAATTGAGGTCCAGAGTTCCTACTCATGTCTATATCGACATGCGACAAGCAGGTTTACAAAGGTACTGCCTCTAATCAGCTACTCTATACCCCAGCAATAAGAACGGAGAAATGCAATAGGAACGGAGAAATGCTTAAAAATCTTCTTCTCGAGAATAAACTAGTTTGTTTAAACACACTCTTCCAAAAAAGACAAGGTCATAAATGGACACATACAGCTCCAAACACCTACACTTCACAAATAGACTACGTTATCATTAACAAAAAATGGAAGAACAGTGCACAAAATTGTAGAGCATCTCCTTCGCTAGTATCGCCTCTGACCATCGAATCGTCTCAGCACAAATAAAATTAAGCCTTAGAGCAAATAAGAAAAAAACGAGTAAGAACAAGCCATATGAATGGAGCTGTCTGAAAAAGAATACTGAAATAAGAAAATCATCCATCACAAAGGTCAAAAACAGGTTTGAAATTCTTCTGAATACTTTATCCACAAAAACCGCTGACTCGACTTTTGCACATTTTGAAATATCATGCAAGGAAATAGCCAAAGAAATAATACCACTGAAACCAAAGTTAAAGGAAAGACTACCATGGGAAACATTAGATATATCCAACAAACGAACTATTCTACAAGAAACCGCAGAAAAACGAAACTCCCATCCAACAATGGAAAATATCAGAAAATTTAAAAAAGCACAAACAAATCTTGTACTTTCTTATGATAAAGAACAATCTGAATACATCCAGAGTAAGATTGATGAAATACAAAATGCTGTAAAAAATCAAAAATCAGCAAAAGCCTGGAAAATAGTAAACGAAGTAAGCGGAAGGAAAAACTCATGCAGATCAAAAATAAAGGCTAAAAAATAACGAGGAACGTGTTAAACTTTGTCAAAAACATTTCCAAGATCTACTTGATAAACCCACAAAGATCAATGAGAATGAAGAAGAAATTTCGCAAATTGTAAATAGCGAATTAGATATAAAAAAAGACTCTTCACACCTGACGAAATCATTATAGCTGTAAGAAGTATACAACATGGCAAAGCAGTAGGACTGGATGAAATCCCAGCAGAAGTCTGGAAATTAGGAGAATTCCAAGAAATTCTATTACACTTCTGCAATAGTGTATACAATCAAGATCCAATAAAAAGATGGAACGAAGGTTGTTTATTACCATTTCCAAAAAAAGGAAATCTAGCTTTGACAAAAATTATAGAGGTATTACTCTTACATCAATAGCTTCGAAAATATACAATCTGATGTTATTAAATAGAATAAGACCCAAGATAGAAGATATCCTTAGAAAAAACCAAAACGGATATAGAACAAACCGATCAACAACTGGGCAAATATTAACCATTCGTCGTTTAATTGAAGGAGTAAAATCGAAAAATGTACCTGCTATACTTCTATTTATTGATTTTTCGAAAGCGTTCGATTCAATCGACAGATTAAAATTAAAATATATTCTATCAGCATATGGGATACCAAAAGAAACGATCAACGCAATAATGATACTATATACAAACACTCGCGCAATGGTCAGATCACCAGATGGAGATACCCCTTTCTTCGATATTACCACAGGAGTTCTGCAAGGAGATACCTTAGCACCATATCTATTTATTATCTGTTTAGACTACATAATGAGAACATCGATTGATAATAACTCACAATATGGATCAACTCTCACAGAAAGAAAGAGCTCAAGATACCACGCATTCACTATAACAGATGTAGACTAGACAGATGATATTGCAATCACCACCAATAACGTAAAAGAATCCAATATCTTACTAAATAGTCTAGAAAAAACTGCAAAAGAAATCGGACTTCACATTAATGTCGCTAAAACAGAATACATGGCATACAATCAGAATTCAACAGATATGATTAAAACCCAGAATGTAGAAAATATCAAGAAAACCCAAGACTTTAAATACCTTAGTAGTTTTATAGCATCCACAGAGCATGATATAAATGTCAGAATAGGAAAAGCCTGGGCCGCACTAAACCAAATGAACAACATATGGAATTCAAAGTTATCTACAAATCTGAAAAGAAACTTCTTCAGAGCAACGGTAGAATCTGTTTTTGTATATGGAGCAATTACATGGACTTTAACAACAAAATTGGAAAAAAAAATCGACGGAGCCTACACTCGCATGCTACGGGCCGCTCTGAACATATCATGGAAAGAACATCTTACCAATAAAGAACTCTATGGCAAAACTCCAAAAGTAACTTCTTCGATCCGTGAACAAAGACTTAGATTCACAGGACATTGTTGGAGGAGCAAAAAAGAGCTGATTTGTGACATTCTTCTCTGGTTACCTAAACATGGTAAACGCTCCTGTGGACGTCCAGCAAAAACTTTTGTAGATCAACTCGTCGACGATACCGAATGTAATGTAGACGAACTGATGAATGCGATGAATGATAGAGATGAATGGAAGTTACGTGTTAATGAATGCCGAGCAAGCTCGACCTGGTAAGGTAAGGGTAATAAAGGCATATTGAATACATAAGGTTATACGACCGGTATTCTATATACGGTTAGAATACTATAAAACCCCATATTAGCATACACTAATATGTCGTTATTTAAAAATGAATATTTTCCTAACGTATTCATTATACTCTATATCCTATCCTTATACATTATATGCTATGCACTGTATACATGTTAACTACACCTACTTATAGATAGTTGTATACTCTGATCTGAACGTTGAAGAATGGTTCAAGACAACTTCAGAAGTGAGACAAGGATGTTTGCTCTCCCAGCATCACGCTGGGATATATAAAGAATAATTCACTAGCGAATCAAGAATAAACATTAAATATCGGTGGAAGATTAATTATAAACCTAATGTTCGCTAATGATGTAGATGACTTCTAAGGCATGGAATAAGAATTAATCACTCTTATCAAGTATAGCAATCATACATTGCGAGCATATGGTATGGAGATTAACGCTATGAAAATATAAATATTGTAAAATTCTGAAGGTGAATTCATATTTGAAATAAGAGTCAATAACGAACCCCTTAAAGTAGGCAATACATATAAATAGTTGGGAGCGATCATCGATGATAAAGTATAGAGAGAACCGGGAAAATATAAGTCAATATTTCTGAAATCAAAAATCCAATGTATTGGATATGAGATCCTATGAGATAAATGTCAAAAGTCACTGGTTAATTAATTTGTTATATATGCATGTACAACATGGACTCTAGATAAATACATGCAGAGAATAAGAAAGCATTATATATGAGATATCTAATAAGAGTGTGTCTGTAATATTTAAAGACTTAATCACTAATCTGAATGTAAGTAATATAATAACCCTTAACAAATACTTCGTCAATAATGTCATTTACAATTGAAGATAAATATGGTAATCATATTTCTGACGAAGCTGTCCTATTAAGTAGATGTAATGTATATTTAAAGTATTTATAACTTCCCCATTATACCTGATAACTTGAATGTAAGGATAACCCAGCTTATTGCGATTATAATTATAATTAATGCATATTATAGAAATAAGTACTAAGACGTAGAAATAGTGATACAATAACTTAAGTTATTAATAAACACGGAATTCATAACATCACCAGTGAAGAATGTAGTATATTGAAATATATAAAGAAGGATGTATATTAGTAACGGAAATAGTAATTAAACGATGTCAACAAATAGCGACTACAAAACAATCGCCGAAAAAATGGACAATACACCTATATTCCCGGTACTAAATAATAGTGATCTGAAAAGTGTTCTAACTCTCACATTATTAGTGTGATCAGTCATGCCATGGCATACGACAGTACTATTATCCGTACTATTAAACATGCACAACCCCTAATCAGAAGTTAAATTAGCAGACGAACTGGTATGTTTAAGAAGAAACAGGAGAACGGTAGACTACATCTTTAATGTTATACAATTAGTTGAGAAGCACAAAAACAAAATAATAAAATACTTGGCCATAATATTATCGACTTTAAAAAAACTTTCTATAGTATAAAGGTTTATAGTACTATATGTAACATGTCGGAATTGTATAGAACTTACTACAATGATAACATATCTCTATCATTCTGCACACAGTACTGCATTAAAACTCACACAATTAATCCCCAAAAATAGTTATAGGAATACTTTGTATACTACTCTTCAATATAATTCTAGATGTGTGCAATAATGCAAGAAATAATGGTTAACCAAATAATCTCAATAAATTTCAGATAATATATTCTATCGACATCAGATTAAAAATTGTTATAGGAATACTTTGTATACTACTCTTCAATATAATTCTAGATGTGTGCAATAATGAAAGAAATAATGGTTAACCAAATAATCTCAATAAATTTCAGATAATATATTCTATCGACATCAGATTAAAAACCAGATACTATGTTGACAGAAAGATTAGCAGGATCTTCAAAGTATGGTATTGAAGAAAAGAGCAATATACTAATAAATAATGACTAAAATATCATCAAGTCTCATTAATATTTATGACAAGTTTATTTAATAGATAATGTTATCTTGCCTCAATAACAGCTGTTATTATTTAGATAACAAAATACATATCTATGTTAGAATTACCATGACAACATCGACACTGCTGAAACTTGAGATGATAAATAAAAGTAGAGATAAACTTAAAATTATAATATAACACTTTCTAGTTATCTCTATATTGAGATATGGCTACTAAACTTATACTATTTTGGAGGAGAAAAGGAATACAAATAATGAATTCAAAAGTAAAGTGCATTAATCGAATATCATATCGCCAAAGAAAGACGAATACATTTTAGATCTATAATAATATCACTAATCGGCAATTATGAAACTCTTTCATGCACAATAAATAGAATTAAGCTATATTTGTTTAGACATATATTAATCCATACTACTTTTGAAAAACCAACACTACAAGTCTCAGAATAAGTACAAGAAAGATAAGTCAACGAGGCGTATGCGTCTGGATCATCAACTGAATTACTGGCAAATGTTCTGAATACATGTAAACAAAAGAAGTTGTGTTCACAAATGTAGCATATATACTATAATATATGATATACCCACTATTCATCACTGAAATAAGTAATTAAGTTTAGTTTTAATATAGTAATTTTATTTTATAAATATTATTATAGAATTAAAATATATTTTCATTTTAATTAAATAATCTATTATATATGAAAATAATTAAATATAGAATAAATTAAGGATAAATTTGATAACAAATAATACATGAATATATATTTATTTCTAATAGTTATATTTAAATTATACTTCAAGTACAGTTTAGAAATCAATACGATACTAATTAATTAAATATATCCTAATCGTTTAACTATTATTTTACAATATTAATGAACTATATATACTCGGTCACCGATGACAATTACACAGAACTCTTGTTAAGATATATATTCTTATCTTGCTGACTCATCGTTTTCCATACATTCACCACGTGACTCACCATTTCATCCTCGTCACTGAACTTCATAGCATGTTTACCTTGCAGAAAACTAGAACTTTGCTCTTTTAGGAAAGTATTATATGCGAGTGTTTCTGTTTCAGACAGTGCAGTACATTCTCGAGGTGGTTGGGTTTCAGATCCAATAACTTTCATAACCTGCAGATATATACATATTATCTATAATGTTACAGTTATATATTTAAATATATAACCTTATTTGCATCCGTAGTGATCTTATTATTTACAATTGTTCTATTTTTAAGTAACAGCTCCAATCTAGTCTTCATGTCATATAAACGTTGCGGTACTTTCCTGGCTTTATTAATGCTCAGAACAATAGATTTGTAAACATTATTGATGCAAGAGTTCTCTATTCTTTTAGCTAGGTTATGTAACATGGGTGCTTTGAGATTTCTTCCGCTTGATTTATCAAATATCATTTTTACTATACACGAAGTATCGGCTTCCTATTTAGTAAGTATTACTTATTAAATATAACATACAACGATATTTTTATATAATTTAACTATACTAATATATTTATATATTCTTCATATATGAGATAGATATTGACAAATATTATTATATTAGACAAATAAATATATTAAATATAGGTATATATATACTATAGTATACTATTATAATATTAAATACCATACCTACATTTTAAAATAATGTTTTTCTTTCAAATAATTGTTATTATATACTTAGTATTATAAAATAAATGATTGTATCTATTCTAATCTAGTTTATTTAGGAATGAGAAACAAATATATAGGTGTTTATCTATCTATCAATCCTACGTGTTCTTATAATCATGCCTAAAATACTCGAAATGATGAGTAGTAGATAATATAAATAGCGTTATAAGGTAACATTATTGTGTTTTCTTTAGTGGATATTATTGCAGATATAAATATATATATAATATATACTATATACTATATTATTATTATTGTTACAATTATTTATTTACTAAATAATATGTATTTATTTTGTATCGTTATATAAATGAAATAAAAATTATGTAAAGCGTAGTAAACCTATGTAAACAAAATAAAACGAATAAATGAAACTATCAAAGTTATTAATGATACTATTTGAAAATCCGGCGTTTAAAAGAAGTAACGTTTTTAGTACATCTAATATCAACTGGTAAAGTGTTCCATAATTTAAATAAGGCAATATCAAAATAAGTATCACATGACATATGTAATTTGACATTATTTCGCTCAATATCATTATATATTATCCATGTCTAGGGTGGTTACTATGTATAATATTAATAATATCGACTAGGCATGATGGTGAATTACTATAAATAGATATGTGAGTAAGTCAAAATAATCTATATTTTGATAGTGATCTTAATTTCAATCATCGGAGCTATATCATGATGGCCGATATTGATACATTGAAACTTCTATTAAGCTTGAATAATATTCCTACTGCATGTAGCTGAATAGATTATATTCTGATCAATGAACATAACTTAATTATATGAAGAATAGATAATTTAGTTTAGAAAAAATTACTGAATGTATACCTTATTTAGTAAGAATAAAAGAGATGTATGGGTGGAGAGACATATAAGAATTAAATGTAATGCCAATAGTTGTGATAGATGAAGAAAGTGGGATAGAGGTTGGTTATATGGGTGGTAATGATTGATGATGGATGTGTAGTATATATATATCTGATAAGTATAATATAACCTATTGAAAGTTTTAGGAGATAGCGAGTTCATAGAAAAGCATGTAATTATATAATCTATGAATTTATTTAGATTAAGTAGAGTACCATGAATATAGTTAGAACAAATGCAAGATATAGATAGATTTGAAAGTCATCATCTTAGAGATGGTAATGGAATTCTGGGTATTTTAAAAACATCAATTTTAACGGAAGAATGAGATAAGGAAAAGTAAGGGACCAATTACAGAGACTTGAGGGACTCCAAGTGTTTGGAAGAAAGAGGCAGATGTTGAGTTATTAAACGTTATACAGTAGTCTCGATTGGTTATAAAGGACATGAATCATGCATGAACTTGGCCATGTATGCCGATCTCATATAATCTCGTATCAAGGACATCATGATTAAGTGTATCAACACTTGGTAAATCATATAAAAAATCATATAGAAATCATGAATAGTATCAAGTATGATATTAATATCCTTTAGTACCCGATACAGCGATGTCTCTGTACTACGATGTGGTTAATAGGCACTCTGGTAATGATCAGTAATGACGTCATTAGTGATTAGATAGGTAATGAATTGTTTAAACAAGTTACATTACTTTGGATAGGGTATACCATAGCTATAGATAATTGCGATATGGGTCTGTAGTTTGATAACATTTCAGGTTCAAGGGTTGCTTTTTTTAAGAATGAGATGTTATATATGCTGACTTCATAGGTATGGGGAGAAATGCGGAAATAAGGGAGTGGTGGTATATATCGGTGATATATGGAATAAGTTATGGAAAAGTAGATTTAAGGAACTGTAAGGGGACTGGGTCAACAAGTGGGTGAGATTTTGAAGATGTTATTATTATAATTATGATAGTAGGTGACGGTCTTATGAAACATGACCAATGATAGTTGACTGTTAAAAATAATGAATATAAAAAACAACTAGTTTTCGTTAAATACGAGGTAAAGGTTTTTATATATAAAAAACCTTTAGTTCATTAAAGCAAAACTAAAGGGTTTTGGTAAACCTTTACCTTTTTAGTAAATTACAACTAAAGGGTTTTTGAAAACCTTTAGTTTTTATTAAATAATAACTAAAGGTTTATAACCCTTTACTTTTTATTAGATGCTAACTAAATAGTTTCGAACCCTTTAGTTATACCTCTAGTTGTACTACAGGTTTTATATATTACAATACAAGTCAAGCCTATCCACATCGAGTTTATTTACTATCGAGCATATAGGCGATATATATATATATACCTACTTTATACTATTTACAATATATTATATAATATATACTATATATTAGTACTTACTTTAATATAGTATATATATATATATATATATATATATATAGATTATTAAATAATAACTAAAGGGTTTCGAACCATTTATAACTATAGTTATACCTATAGTTTTAGAGACAAATTGTTGTTTAATTTATTGGTTAATATATAATTAAAACCAAATATATTTTTGATATTTTAAGTTTTTGTAAATATTTAAAACATATGTTGTAAGTAAAATTAATTAATATATACTTTATAAGTTAAAAAATATTGTTCTATATTTACATATTATTAATTTTATATACAAATATATATTTTGTTTTAAATTGTCTTTTTTTATAACAGTATAATTTCTCACCTAATTTCACATATAAATATTATTTAAAAGGCAATTATTTCTTGTCTGGCACGGATATTATATTTAATATATTATGTTCGCTAATATGATAATATAGTTTATTTCTTATCAGGAAACGTTTACAGCTTAATTAATGCTGTATTTGTTTAAATTATACAGTTATATTTATGAAAATAATTATTTATAATTACAATGTATATATATATATATTTATATCATAGCTATTTGAATTATGTATAATTTAATTAGAGGTACATTTTATTCACCAATATATCAAAACATTTAGTTAATTTAATATCAAAAACCTTTAGTTCAAATAAGTTCAAAACCCTTTAGTTAATAAAATGTAAAACAATCTTTAGTTCAAATAAGTTAAAACCCTTTAGTTAATATTCTATAAACATTTTTAGTTCAAATAAGAATAGAACCCTTCACTTAATATTGATCAAAACCATTTAGTTCTTTATGTAGTAAAACCCTTCATGTTTCACTAAAGCTTTTACTAAATGGTCAAAAACCCTTCACTCATAGGACCACTTACTAAAGGTTTATTCAGCGAAAACTAAAGGGTTATTTATAACAGTGTGGTTGAGTTTCCAAAAAGTATAATATATATATATATATATATATATATAATCTATACTCGTATTATAGTTTTAACGATAGTCGATTATTTTTTACAAAATAATATAATAATACAACTTATTCCGTTAATACCTGTTTTATATTATCGGACGGGGTTTGAAGCCGTGTTATACAACCTGTGTGTCTGCAGCTATAGCCTCACGCTAAATCACTGTTGATTACACTATTGATTACACTATTGTACTACAAATTAAAATAAATATATACAACTAATACTTCATATATATTATTAGTATCGTTTATTTAAAGCAACATTTATATATATTTGCTATTTTATTTGCTACTTTCATCCTATGCATATCCTATAGGAAATAAGCATACTTAGATGACGTTTTTACTTATAACTAAATGACATATCCCTTCGAAGTTGCAATTGTACATTAAGAGTGATTTTACAAATCATACTGCTATATATTAGATGATATAGATATGATGTTCACGATACTATTTTATTAAAACATATACATTTTGGTTCAATATTGGCGATGCGATGAAAAATATACATATTTTGTTTTTTTTTGTTGAATTTTCCTATCTATACCAATGTTAATTTTTTTTAAAGTGACCAGGGCTTCGCATGGCCAATATTGACCTAACATTTGTTGGATATTCTCAATACTTAAATTTAAATGATCCATAAGAAGTGTTCGATGATCAACATCCTGTTTAAAATCACTCTTACTGTACATGTACTCTTATTAAAGTTATAACGATGTCCGATTATTGTATACAAAATAATATAAAAACATATATATATATATATATATATATGCTATAGCCTTAAGGTCTATGTAACTCCCTACAAGGGTTTATCTCATAATTATGAGATAAACCCTTGCAGGGAGTTACATATATATATATATATATATATATACAATCATACCTTATTATCTTCAAATATTATCTTAGTAATTATAGCAAGTGGCTTTACACATGTTTTTCCCTTATTCTTTTTCTTATTAGTAATTGTCTTGCGAGTTGTAATGGATTTACTAGCGATCTTAACGGTTTCCGTATTCATTGTAGTGTCCTCACTTTTAGTCGTATCTGTTACTTTAGTGTTAGGTCTTAGTGCCCTCCTCATTCTCATAGTTCTACTATTCAAGAGTAAACTCTTACATGTACTAGGTTTAACCATTATAGAAATTAGATACGTGTATACGCTAGATTTTAATTACTTGAGTTTTGTTTTTTTTTATTATAAATATTATTGTTTATAGTGAAATTTATAAATTTATAATTTTTAATAAATGTAGAACAAATTAAATATTCATATATTTACAAGTGCAACCATTTTTATATTATTTTATTTTTTAAAATAATAACAAAGATTTTGCGAAGCAAAGATATAATACTCCCTATATATGAACAGTATACGCTATAACGTATTATTATAATTAATAACTACTACCTGCCGCTGCTAGCAGTAGTATCAAATCACTGATATAGATTTAGATTCGGCGCGACTTCCAAACTACAATGTTTTCATTGTTTTACTAAATGACTTGCAATATAAATTATATTTTACTTGCCACATAGCTATTTATATCATTTAAAACCTACACATCCTATTTATTTGTTATTTATTAGTAATTAACACTTAGTTTTCATTATATAAATAATCATTTTAAACATATTATTTTACATTTTAAAAGTGTATAGTTTGATACGAATTTACATTATTAATAACACATAGTTCCTTAAAGTAACCCGCTATAGGTGGCACTGGGGTATTTTGTATACAAATTCGAATTCCACGATTTCGCGTAAGTGTTATATCTTTCCTTCGGAAAATTGCGTTGATGTATTGGTATTTGTAACCAGTATTGTTTTATAAATAAAACAATACCATAGTATTTTAGTACTACTGGTATACCAGTGTATTAGTATTCCTGGTATACCAGTTTATTAGTATTACTGGTATACAATAATACTGGTATTAGAGAATATTTAATTATTATAACATGCATTACAATATTATTTTATAAGATTTATAACTTAGCATAAATGACGAGGGAATGTTAAGTAAACAAATCTAACAGAATATATTCAGAAGAAATGGCGATGACAATATATGTTGTATTTTTTCCGATTAATCTAAAGGGAATAAAGTTGATAATTGTGTCAGTTTAGTTATTTAGTATTGATGCAAATGCTATCATCTAGAATTACACCGATGTTTCGTATATTAGAGGAATACTGTAAAGTAGATTATTGCGAGTTGTCAATAGTATTAGTATTATGGTATTTCAATATAGAGATAGATGTACGAAATAAAGAGAGTTTTTAATGGAGTTATTGCAAAGAGTTGGAAGATAACCAGTTATGTATAGTGGTTATACCTATAGGTATAACTATAGTTGATGAACGAGTAAGTAATATGGGGTGTCAATCATAATTACATGTTAATTAGATGTTGATGTTATCCGAATATGTTTGCAATGTAATACATGAATTAGACAGTAGTGTAAGAATGGGAATTATATTAATGTGAATAAATACACGTATTATTATTATATTAAATAGTATGGGGTAAATTATCAAACCATACTGTATACAATGTGAGGTTAGGCCGGATTAGTTTAATTAACACAGATGTGATAAACTATTCATGTGATTAACTAGTTAAGCGACATACGACGTATCCGTCCTTCTACATTTCCTTGTAGGATTAGTTTGGCAAGTCCTTCTGACCGTGTCACATGACCATACCATGTTAGTTTTCATCGTTTAAAGATTGTTAGTAAGTCTGTATAGCGCCTAGATTGCGATATTCTGGCTCTGATTTCGTCATTTGTTATTCTGTCCTTATATGTAACACCAAGTAATTTGCGGAAGTTCTTTTTTTCAAATTTTCTTATCCTAGTTTCTAGTTCAGCAGTTAGCGTCCATGTTTCACATGCATATACAAATATTGACGTCACTAAAGAGTTCATAAGCCTTAGCTTATATCCCAATCTAATGTATCTGTCATTCCATATTATTTTCAGGTTGCTGCATACTTGATTTGCCTGTGCTGCTCTAGCTATTTCTTTTCTGGAACCTTGTTCATCAATTATTTATCCTAGATATTTGAAGTGGTTAACTATCTCAATATGTTCGTTCTGGATTATGATATTTGGGTTGCAGGTATTATCATTTAACATCAATTTGGTTTTAGTTGGATTTATTTCCATACCAAATTTACTTGCTGCCTCTGATATTTTATTTACTAGAGATATCATTTCATCTTCCGAACCAGCAAGACCGTCAATATCATCAGAAAACCTTAGGTTAGTATTTAGTCTTCCATTCATTTTAATTGTTCCATTATGACAGCAAAGTTCGTTTTGCATTATATCTTCTAAAAAGAGATTAAACAGAGTTGGTGAGAGTAGACATCCTTGTCTAACACCAGTTTTTGTTGGAAAGTCTTCACCAATTACTCCTTTTCTCAGTATTGCACTACTCGCTTTGTCGTATAGATTTTTGATAATATCAATTACATTTCTGTAGATATTACATTTTTGCATGAAGACAAAAGTCCCTTTTGTCAAATTCTGTCAAATGCTTTTCGGAAGTCGATGCATAGATGGTACAGCTTTTTTTTGTTGAAGATTATGTTTTTCGCAGATGAGACGTAAATTGAAAATTTGCTCTATCGTGCTACGGTTCTTCCTAAATCCAGATTGTTCTTCAGATAATAGTTGCTATACTTGTGGAACTAGACGATTTAAAACTATTTTTAGCATAATTTTACTAGCTTGGTTGATTAGACTAATAATGAGATAATTAGTGCATTGTGTTAGATTACCTTTTTTCGGGATTGTTACTATTATTGATTTCGTCCATATTTCTGGCCATTTACTTGTTTCCTAAATATTTGAACATATTCTGTGCATTAAATCAATAATTGAATAGCCACCGTTTACTATTAGTTCCGATGGAATATTGTCTAGACCAGCCGCTTTACCTTTCTAATGACTTTATAGCTGCAACAACTTATTCTCATAGAATACCGTTTCCGATGTTGAGTTCATTTTCTTCTTCTTCACATTGTTGGTGGATATTTATAAAATTGTCGTCTCCATTCGATTCAAAGTTATATAGTTCAGTACAATATTCAGTCCATCTTTTTAATATGTCACCTTCTTCAGTCAGTAAGTTATTTTTGTTGTGACTTTCCTGTTTTTGTCTTTGTGAGTGCCTTTACAATAGCATATGCTTTTTTGGAGTTATTACTTATAAGTGAACTATCAATACTTTCACATTATTCGTTTACACCTATCCATGATTGCTTCGCTTCCATCATGCCGTTTTTTATATTTTTATTGAGTAGATTGTATTCCCTTCAACGTTCATTTTTGTGAGGTTTTAGTTTTCGGCGTTCATCACATAGTTCAAGTATGTCGTCTGTTATCCAAGGTTTATTCTTTTTTCTACTGAATCCCAATTTTTCCGTTGCGGCTTGGTGTATTATTCGATTTAAGGCTGTTATCGTGCTCTTGATATTTTCATTTTCATTATTTGTTAGTTCTTCATCTAATTTGTCCTCAATATATTCTTTATAATCAACCTGAGTTGATTTATTTTTCAGTCTATCCATGTTATAGTTAATTCTGGTACTCTTTAGTTTTCGTTGATATTTAAGTTTTTGTTTAAAATACATCATTACTAGATCGTTATCACTGCCTATAGCTGCTTTATTGTATACTCTAGTTTTAGCAACATTAATACCTGATCTAAAACGTATCTTTATCAGGATATAATCAATCTGATTATGTATCTTACCATTTGGTGAATTAAATGTAGATATTATCGATTGTTTATGTTTCCCTAATGTATTTGCCACGATTAAATCATTATAGCTTGCAAATTCTAAGAGTCTTAACCCCCTGTCATTAGTAGCAGTGTTACATGCGGTTCCATAGTAATCACTCCAGTCATTGATTGAATCCTTCCCAATTGTTGCGTTCCAGTCCCCCTGAACAATTAGCATATCTTTCTTTTTCATACTATCAATTGTACTTTGGAGTTGTGAGTAGACATTTTCCATTTGTTCATCAGTGTAATCTGAAGTAGGTGAATATATCTGTATTATAAATATATTAAGAGGTTTAGCTGTTATTCTTATAGTACAAGTTCTACTTGAAATAGGAGTGAATTCAATTACAGTTTCTTTGGTATTTTTGTGTATCATAAATCCAACACCATTTCTGTGGTATTTGGTTTTACCACTATAGAATAATTCATGACCATCATAAATTATATGATTACCATTTTCTTTCCATCTTATTTCGTAGAGTCCGAGTATTTTCCATATATATATTTTGATTTCATTTTATAGTTCTTATATGCTACCTGTTCTTGTATGCGTTCTTACATTCCATGTTCCTATTACAACGTTGTTAAGTAGTCTTAGAATATTTTTGTTTTTATTTTCGTTTTTATCAGTAGTCCAATTATCACATTCGTTCTGATTGTTAACCCGGGAGATAGCCGAGCCGGTATGAGTATATTTGTTTTGTTGTTCATGGTGCATTTCTTGGGATTGGTTAGTCCAGCGGATCCCATTCCTCTCTGGCTATAGTACCCTCATGTAGTTTAGCCGACCAGTAAAAGTCGTTACCAGGATGTAGCTCGAGGAGCTAATACATGAGAGATTGGTAGGATTGATTGGATACCATGTTCATAATCATTCACATATGTAATCTATATAGAATGAGAAAGCTACTATCATGATACATGGCTACATCCATCGCCCCCACACACACCCCTCATAGATATTAGGCATGAGATAAACGTCGTATTTTCAGTGGTGTAAAAGGCAGAGTATAGATCAAGTATGGTAACCTTTTTTTTGGCAAGGTTCTAAGTAAAATCTTACTGTTTATCTATCTGATCTATCCATTAATACTTTTATTATCTACTCATATTAAATCATACCTCTACGGTATTTTTATTTATAAACATTTGACTTTTATTTTATACAATTTTCATATTCAGTTGTATATACTTACGAGGGGATGTATTTAATTTATTTTGTGTTTAGTATATCTAATACACCATCATCATCATCATCATCATCATCATCATTATAATCATCGTAGAACGGTATAACTACAATTAATTGTAGATAATTAGTTGAGAAGTACATATACAAACAAAGAATATAATACCATAAGTTTATCAATATTAGAAAAGATATTTACAACTTAAGTTACAAAGGTGTATGGCATTATATTGCATATTTTGACATACATAATGAACAACTTTCTAAAATAATAAAATGTCTTTATGATTTAGTACACAGTTCTATATTACTAAAAAAATTATTGGAATGTAATTATCGACAAGAGTTTAAGTAAGGCAAGGTTTTATATTCTATCCAGTACTATATTCAATATATTTATAGAATCAATAATATAAGAAACATTGTTATAGCATATCTCACTAATTTTAACATAAGAACGATAACTGGGAAATCAATGATATGTTGGTGATACCGACCTCTTGGAAGGTTCAATATAATGCAAAGGGATAAGGCAATATTAATTTCGTTTCTTATCGATATATTTGATATCAAAGTACATGCAAATTTAAATAAAACAATAGTATAACACTCAATGTGTGATTGGATATAAACTAAATCAATAACGCACACATTTGATTTTTCTTAATCCCTTGCTACTTAATATCTACATAACTTAATAGATGCGAAGGTGAAGAGTGCTGAACGTTACTGTATAGAAGTAAGTCACGTAAAGAGTAAGATACTAATACACATTGACGACAATATCACGAAGCTCTCTCTTAATAATTATGGAAATCATCTGTTGATGACGTGAACGTTTTAAATATGTTGGCGCAACACTAACATGTAAAGGAAATAGCACAACAAAATATATCAAGATTAGAATGACTACAGAAACATGGACATTGGTGATATTGGGGAGGACATGGAAAGTATAGAGATAAACTTTAAATTTAAATTAAACTCTAATTACAACTATCTCGTTCTCTTAATATTGTTATATGGATGTGCAACTTTAACACTTTTGTAAGAGTCAAATATAAATTTAACGAATATCGAAATGAAAAACATAGAAAACTTCTTAATATAATATATTATCAAATAAAAACTAATTCATTTATAGGTGATCGAATAAATATTATAGGAAATTACGAATATTTATTATGTATCATAAAAAGAATCTAGGTCAGTTTTTACATATTTCAATACATTATATATTGGTAAAAACCATATTGTATGAATCAGTAAAGGAAGAATAAAGATATGCCGGTAGTATATATGTGTTGTGGATAATATTTATGATTGGTCTGCATTATCAACTGGTGAATTTCTGGAAAGTTATACGTGGATATGAATATAAGAAGCTGTAATCTCAGAAGTATTATACCCCCCTGCAATATATAAATTGGTATACATACAAACTATATTTTCATTAATATAAATAATTCTACTGTAATACTTGAATATATTTATATGTGTGAGATATACTTAAATATATATTGCTTTATTCATGCACATTAGTATGCTTATATGCACATAGATATATTAAAATCAAACAATGAATAAGTGGGATATTTTTCGAGAAAGATAAGTAAATAAATCTATTTGGGTGGGTAGGTATTTTAACTAACTATTATGTTATATTGATATAGGATGCGAATAATAATAAATAAAATATTTAATATATATAATATACTAATACTAGTACTATTAAACTAATAATAGAAGACTATATATATGATTTTATACTATTATATTTTAATATATTCAAATAGATGACGATCGTCATCAATTAAATTCAATAAATTCGTATACGTATATATACTATAGTATGTACTTACGATGTACGACGTACATTGTACGTCGTACGTCGTATGTAGGCCTATATCTATATATGTATACTATTAAATAATGTCATAATGTCCTTATAACTTCATAGCTAAGCACACATTACTAAGAAACTAAATTTAGTAAATGTATGTAGGGGAGAGTGCTCTAATATCGACATGCACGTAATATCGACCCCCTATAGATCTCATAAAATATAATTCAAATCAAAAAATAATTAATTAATGAAATGTTAATCAATATAATTCTAATTCATATAAGTTTACTTTTTTTTAAATATTAATATTTTTTTAACTATAATCAAATAACTGATTTTTTCGTTACAACTCTAAATTTATGAAATTTTTGAAGTACAAAATCGATTATCATCATTTGAAAATTTAGATATTTTAAATATTTTAAATACATCGTATAGAATCTATACTATAGATCTAATTATATTTTACAAAGTGCTGTACAGATTGCTGTACGTAAAGATTTTATATTTTTCATAATTTATTATATATATACTTAATATACATAATATACACATATACCTATATATATATATATATATATATATATATATATATATATATATATATATATATATATATATTATTAGTCCTTTATATTATTTAGTATTGTTGTCCGTGGTATATTGCATGTATTATTATTAAATTATTATTGTATTACTATTATTTTATTATTATTTTCTTCCCGCACGAGCGAAGGGGTCTACATGACCCTATTTTAGTTCTAATAAACTCAATTTCATCATCATCATCATCATCATCATCATTATAAAAATATATTGTTACTTATTAAGAATATATATTAATTGCGTGTGTTAACTAAAAGTAACGCCCATTTAAATATGATAGGATAGTGGATATTAAATAATATATGGTATAGAGAAACACATATATATTTAGCGTGTCGATATTATGTTCAAATTTGAACATAATACCGACACATTAAGGTATCGGTATTCGGTATAGGCACATAATATCGACACCCTTTTTATCTCCGAGTTAAATTAAATTACATTTTATAGTAGATATTATATGTATTATACCTACTTAATAAATATATATATAATTTGGAAATATGTAATTGAGAAATAATAACGTTATGGTGAGTTATTGTTAGGGTGTCGGTATTCGAGTACTCTCCCCTATATATAGGTTAATATATTAGGTAATATGTTAGTATATATATATATATATATATAATATATATATATATATATTTACTATATATAGTACCTATAGATGATAATACCTATAGGTACACATTCACTGCAGGTGATTAATGTTAATCAGGATGATTTTAATGTGCGGCCTAATCATCAGGGCCGAGATGAATATATTGGCTATTGAATGTTTACGCTATTGAATGCTATTCAGAAACACCCCTTTCATCATTACCGCGTCAATAACTTAATGTGCTATCAGATTACTACCCTCTATAGGTGGTAGTACATACCACATCATCCGTAAGTTCAAGTCATGCAGTTCACTAATGTCACAGGCGTGAATTGTATTGACGGCCGCTTTATAAACATAGTTTGCAATCCGACAAATGAAATTGTGTATTTATTATATAACTATAGTTATTATATAACTATAATTATTATAATAATGATAATAATACTATATTTACTATTAATATTACAATGCATATACATAATTCTTATACATGTATATAAGCTATGGTACGGGCTATAATAAATGTAGTATATGTATATATTACCTATAGCCTATAGGTAATGTAAAGTTTCCCTTTTAAACTGAGTATTAGATAACACTGGTCTGCATCATTTTTGATATCAAGGGTTTCTTAACTGATTATAAGCTACTTTTTGACACTGAATTCAAATCTGAAAACCGTTTTGCTCAATCAGCTCTAGTTATTTTTTTATTCAACTTTTTATTTTTTGTGGAAATATCAGAAATTTCCTAAGGAAAATATAGAATTTCATATAAATTATATAGTATTTTAATCCGTTCATACCTATATATTTAGTTATTTTATTATATAAATGTGTTAGTAATATTTAAATAGTGTACCAATGGTACAGGAGTTGATTAGGGGTATTCTATTAATAAGTTAATTAATATGTAATTATTAAATATTCAGAAATATATTGTATATTAATTTACAATAATTTGCTGACTCTTGAAATTAACATACAAAAATCATTATTTTAAATAAGTCAATAATATCATTACATCATACAACTTTAAATAAGTATAACGTATTTTAAACTACATTAACCATGCATAGAAGAACTTGTATTAACAATCCGGATAAGTTTTATTACATTTGTGGTAAGTTAACATTGTTGAATCAGAAGTCAAATATAATGCCATTTAATAAAAAAACCTACAAGGATTATTTCGGAATGCATTTAGGAGACCAAGATACATTATTTGCACAGCATATTTGTTGTAAAACCTGTACTTTTAACGTACATCGTTGGAACAATAAGAAATTAAAATATTTAAATTTTGGAATATCAATGATATGGAGATAAGGTCAGAATAATGTATCGGATTGTTATTTTTGCTTGTTTAACATATATTAAATATATTAAATATTAATGGTTGATATATAGAATACATATGTATACCTTTATACTATTTATATAATTATATAGGATGTAGAAAATGTATGAAGAATAAAGCACGTGTTATATATCCTGATATACATTCAGCTATACGGTATGTACCTCATAATGATGATATTCCGATACCAATACCACCAGATAATCTTGATTCATCATCAGAATTAGATGATGAAAATGAAATTAATGATGATTTATCAAAGAAATACATTCCCCTTGAAAATAAAAGAAATCTTGAACCATTTAATCAACATGATCTAAATGAGTTAACAAGAGACAAGAATCTGCTCAAGTATTTGGGTCTAGATTAGTAGAACGTCAAATGTTATCAAAAGAAACAAATTACTCTTGGTATCGAAGTCGTGACATTGAGTTTAGGAAGTATTTAATACCAATGGAAAACTTGTATATTGTAACAATATTATTGGATTGATAGAAGGTATGGGTATTACGTATGCAGATTCAGACTGGATATTATTTATCGATTCATCAAATAAAAGTCTTAAGGCAGTTTTATTATACAATGGTAATAGAGTCTCTTCAATTCCTGTCAGTTATTCAATTAGTATATCAGAAAATTACAATAATATGATTGTACTCCTTGATTCATTAAATTATAATTTTCACAATTGGATGATTTTCGGAGACTTGAAGTTAATATATTATAATATATTATAATAATTATAATTATTTAAAATGTTTTATTATTGTAATATATAGGTACACATTTGTAGATCGTCACCATACTTTTGGGTATGCAATCTGGGTATACTAAATACCCATGCTTTCTCTGCAAATGGGATACTAGAGCTGACCGAGAACATTATTCAAGATGCATATGGCCAGAATGTAATAATGTACATCCTGGTTCACACAATATAATCTAGAATTATCTTGTTAATCCCAATAGAATACTATTCCTTTATTCCTCCATTATACATTTTTTAAGATCCCATCTTGATTATATTCCAAGCAGTTGTGGTGATTTAGCGAAGAACAAATGTATTTAAGTAAAGTGCTTTCTCCAGGATATTACTATAATGAAAGATAGATATCAAGGAAAATGGGATATAAATATGCTTTCGGACTACAGTTGTTGTTTAAAAAGAGACGATATTAATGCAAAACACAAGAGAAAAGCTATCAAACAGTCATTTATATAGTATTTAAATAATATTCTATAATATTAATACATATTATTATTATTTTATATTCTTAATAAATTATATATATCACTTATATATATTTTTCTTGATAATTTATTTGAAATATTTCTCATATTTGTTGACAAAATTAAAAGTTGAATAAAAAAAGAACTATAGCTGATTGAGCAAAACGGTTTTCAGATTTGAATTCAGTGTCAAAAAGTAGCTTATAATCAGTTAAGAAACCCTTGATAACAAACAAAAAAAATTCAAATGCAGACCAGTGTAATAAATAAATTATAAATATATATAAAGTGCATATTTCAGGATACATAAAATAGGAAAGTATTAAAGTCATGTGTTCAATTCTTACGATATATGAACCTATTATTACCTATTGTACTGTAAATACTAATGCAATAATGTTCGCTGAATTATTTGATGGCAGAGTATATACGAGTATATGTCTATATCTACATGTCTATAGATATATAGTTATGTAAGTATAATAAGTTATGTATATTACGTAATTGAATATTGTATTAATTGTAGGATACAATACTGGTTTATAGATATTCAGATAATCATGAACCTATCTATTACGTAATAAGATTGTTATTGACTGTGTTACGGTATTGTTCAGTCCTGTGTAACTTGTACGTATAACTTACTTCACGTTAGATCTAGCTTGATGATTACATACGGAGTTTAAAGAAATCGTCTAAATGTTATACTAACAAATAATACATATCAATATCATTAAAAATGTATCAGCGCTATCACAATGTTACCCTCTATAGAGAATATACTTATAATTATATATATATATATATATATATATAAGTATAAGTGAATATATATATATATATATATATATATATATATATATAAGTATAAGTGAATATATATATATATATATATATAAGTTTTTAATAATAATTACAACAGGAACACGATTACTATATTATTATATTTATTAATATACACGCCCTAGGCGTTATAACGAAATCAGCGACGCGTCATTTCGCACTCAACGATTAATAATAAGTCTATGATCTTTGTAGCGTAACGCCACCACCGCCAGGATCGTGAGCATCACCGCGAACCCCGTGATCTCGGCGGCGAACACTACGGCGGCGGGAGATACGTACAGTTGGCTGTAGGTCGAGGTAATAGTGCTCGTGTACAGCATCGTCATGGCAACGCTGCCCAACGCCGTACTGGCTATCTCTACGCATGCGCAAGTGGAGAAGACCGCTGTTGTCTGGCGGCCGGGGGTGGTCATCTTCGATATCGCGGATTTCAGGCCTGAGGAGGTGTGGGGTGAGGATGAGGAATGTGAAGAGGAGGGGTAGTATACTACTAGGAGGAGGAGGAGGAGGAGGAGGAGGAGGAGGAGGAGGAGGAGGAGGAGGAGGAGGAGTTGACTAAACACTAGTGATATGCATATGCTGCGCTCTTACTGTGTTTGTTATAGTATACGTAATACAGTAATCAATGTAGTTAATAGTAGGTATATGTACCTATGTACCTATGTACCCACGTAGGGGAAAGTAACCTAATACAGACACTTTAACAATAAATGGTCTTAACATTTTATGACTCATTATTTGTATTCAAAAATTACAATATTTTAATATTATATGATTATAGATATTATTGTGATTTTAAAATTTTATTAAATCAATAAATTCCATTGATAACGGGGGTGTCCGTATTCGGAACCCATGTCCGAATACGGACACCCTGTGTTATAATACGGACACCATATATACCACTAGATAAACTATATATTATTGATGAATTACTCAGACAAATTACAATTACATTATTTATAATTAATTTTATGAACAATTTATTCTAATTTAATTAGTTAATAATTTATTTATTTTTATTATTTTTTTAATTAATAATACAATTTAAGTATCTAAATAAAAAAAAAATAGATTTATTGGTGGTATTAATATTATAACGCACGCGATTTTTATGAAAATCAGAATAGTTCATAAGCTGTGCGCTATTTGGTTATATGGTGTCCGTATTAAGACATATAGAGTGTCCGTATTAGGGACTTATATAACCTCTAGATATATGCTTATAACTTAATGATTATTTGATAATAAAATATAGAAATTTTAGAATGCTTTATTTTTTAATAATGTAGCGTTATATTTTATATCGATACATTTGTATATTCTTGAGAATGTTTTATATTGAAATTATTTTTCATAAATTTAAAAACGTAATAAAAAAATCAGTTTATTAGATATATCACCATTATTTTAAATAATAAAAAAATAAAAAATACTTTTGTAGACTATTTATATAAATATCAATATTTTATTCATCAAACATTTTTTTGTAGGATTTATGATTTCTGAGATACTGAGAGTGTCCGTATTCGGGCACTCTTCGTATTCGGTTACTTTCCCCTACACTATGTACCCATGTAAACTATACTGGATATAGTATATTTTAAAGGTTAAATATACATTGTAATTGTGCGTTATGTATTCATATATGTATGGTTACTATGTTAAAGGGTTAACCTAATACTATAGTTGTACCTTATATATTAGGTATATGGTATATATTAGGTATAAGGTATAGGGTAAAATGTATACTTAATAGGTACATATTATAAGTCTACGTATTATGTATTGAGGGATTATATTAAAACAACTATTATATAATAAATGTATAAAATATTGGAGGTAAATTTATAATCAATATTCGATGTGTATTGATCGATACCTATAGATATCAATTTATAATGTTAACAAACTCGTGCATAATATGTGTACATTGTACACTCATTGTACACATTGTATACATTGTACACCGTAGTTGTTAAATTATTGGGCAGTTTTCTTACGTGTTCAATAAATTATTGAATTAAGAAATATATTTTAATAAATTTCTACATTATAAAAATTGTTAAATAATATTATATTTATAAATATCTGTATACTAAACTTTAATAAAGTACCTACTTTTATAATCAATGGCATATTATGTAAAACTTGTAATCGTTATACTTTAAAATTTTATTATCGATATTAAAATATTTTTATATAAATAACACATTGCATATAAACCTATAGGTAGGGGTTATCTACTCTAAATAATACTATATATATATTACCTATATATAGTACGTATATGTACCTACAAGTGTCAATTTTTTTCTACAAATTACCATACGACGAATATTAGCGAATCCATACCCTATGGCATATTGGGTATTCTATAGTACGGATTCCATAATATAGTACAGTAATAAAGTAATTACAGTAATATATTAATTATAATTTTTTTATAGATTTAACATCATGACATATCTGAATTATTTGGCGTGGTTTTGAGATAAATTCTAATAGGGTTCTCATATAAATACCGTTTCATTTTTCGTACGTCTAATTTCCATTGAAAAATATACACCCTCTCACAATAATTTACATATCGTATCGCCACCTTTATTTAAATAATCTATCATTCATGTAAAGAAAACAATACAGTTATTTAAATAAATAATGTAGTATAACAACAAATATATTACACCTATTGTTATAAAACATAATTGATTATCATCGGTGGATGTATTTATAGCCGTCAGTCAAAAATAGGATCATATCTATTTTAATTTTTCATCAGTCAAAATAGATATATGTTAGTTTCATACTTCGATTTCATCAGTCTGGAGAATGATAATCGAAGTACGACAATTCGACTGACGTAAAATGAAAACGTTATTGATATGAGACCCCCTTGGTCTGTTATTGTATACATACAATAAACTACGGTTTAAAAACCGCATTTACTTGAGATCTTCAAATCAATAATAATTATTTTATATTATTTCTATTTATAATTAACAATAATAATATTATATACATATAATATTATATTCGAGAATAGCACATGTATATAGTATAATATAGTATAATATAGCATAATATTAAAGCGAAAAGAATGCTAGTATATATGTTTAATAATAGTCATAATGTATACAATAAGTATACTTTTATTATAAATCAATAACCGGAAATAAAATGGAACATATATATAAAATAAAAAACATCTATACATATTTTATATATGCATATAATATATCAATAACCTTCTCTGTACATAAATTGTATTATTTATAATCGATAATAATGTATCGGTATAATTCTAAAAGATTTGAAAATATCTGGAGAGACTATAGATTGGTAAACAAAACAATAGAGGTTAAAGTTCATGTTGCGTAATATCGATTAAAATCACGTGACATAGCATTAAGTATCGCTAACTATAAATAATTATAATATATTCTGTAATATACTTAGTAAATATAATTTAATCGGTTGGTATACAACTACTGTATCGATCTGGAGGGTATATATACAAACTATTATTTTATATGACTATATTTATAATTATGTATATATATATTTATATATTAAATATATATCTTATAAATTTGCAGATTGAACAATTAATATTATCACGTTGTGAGATATTTTTTTAAATCAATTAGTTATTGACGATGATATTGACGGTATTGTGTTGACACGTACCGGCGCTGGTGGTTTTATTAATATGAATTGTTAATCAATACCTATAAGAAATAGTTAACCAACTACTAATGGTTGCTCGTATGTGTATTGGTTTGCCTGTACTTTCGCATATATATTTATGTATATATGTATATGTATTAATATATATATATATATATATATATATATATATATTCATTTAATTATGAGTGTTCGCGTGCTTATGTTTGTGTATGTGCATACACAGATATACACAGATATATATACAGTATATACAGATATGTCGCACACAACAAACATATACTGTATGTGTAGTGTCATATATTATTATAAAATATGTATTTATACCATATACCCTAAATAAAAACATTTATATAATATAGTATATATAAGATAGTATGCACCTACAATTCGAAAAATATATATATATATATATATATATATATATATATATCAATGTAAAATAAAATACAATACACGTTAGAATCATTGATAAACATACAAAATAATATAATCGATCAAAACATCCGTGTGCAGATATAAAAATATGAAATATAATTTATATTTTTATTTTATTTTATTCACCAATTATTACTTCACCTTACTGTATACTTGTCTTCTATATTGGTAACTTTTATAAAAATAGAGTTATATTTCATTAAAAGGACCGCGAGTCAACATACATAGCTTATTATTTTCCTACATATAATAAATAGAATGTCATACAATACAAACAATATGACATATGAATCCTATTGTGTTTCTAGGAATGATAATATATTATTGTCTATAGACTTATATGATATACGGTTAAACAATGAGTATATCAGCTATATATATATATATATATATATATATATATATATATATATATATATATATATATAAGACTTTTATGTAATAACGCTGATATTCATTTAATACACTAATAACAATAATAATAACAATAATAATAATAATAATAATAATAATAATAATAATAATAATAATAATAATAATAATAATAATAATAATAATAATAATAATAATAATAATAATAATAATAATAATAATAATAATAATAATAATAATAATAATAATAATAATAATAATAATAATAATAATAATAATAATAATAATAATAATAATAATAATAATAATAATAATAATAATAATAATAATAATAATAATAATAATAATAATAATAAGTCATAATAATAAGTCATAATAAGTTAATAGCTAAGTTATCAAATATAGGTATTGTAGGTCCCATTTTAGATTGGATAAAAATCTTTTTATCGAACAGATCACAAAGAGTTAGGATCAATAACACTATCGCTGAGTCTGCAAATATTTTATCTGGAGTACCCCCGGGTTCTGTTATTGGTCCTTTGCTATTTTTGATCTATATAAATGACCTAGTTGATAGTATTGATACAGATATTACAATTACTCTTTTTGCTGATGATACGAAATTAAGTTTAATTTATAATAATTTAAATGATAGAGATAAACTTCAATCAGCAATTAATAAATTCTATAATTGGTCAGTACTATGGCAATTAGAAAATTCGGCCAAAAAATTATTTTCTTTGACTTTATGTAAAGTTACCATTCCAACATACTATGTTAATGATGCTAGAATTAGTTATTGCTCATCATATATAGATTTAGGTATAAATATCAATGATAATCTATATTTTAAAAAACATATTGGTTTGTGTTGTACTAGGGGTCGCGTTAATGTGCAGTCAACGCAAAAATGGGAAGTCAACAATTTATTTGTGCAGTCAATTTTTCAATTTTGTGCAGTCAATTTTTCAATTTTGAACAAAAATATTTGTATTATTCTAATTAATTTGTGGAGGCATTATGTAATACAATGCGAGGAGTTTACCGATATTGTTACATTACTAAGCACAACAAGATCACCAATAACAACAGATTGTGGTGTAATATATAGAAAAGAGGCCATTATGAAGCAGCTTAGTTCTGAAATATCATAACAAATTTATTATAACTTATCAACAAATATTGAAGGGGTAAAACAATCAGATAAGGAACCACTAGCAATCTATATATAGCAATATATCAAAGGAAAATAGTTATTTAGCTAATAAGATAGGATCGTTATTGATAATGGTGTATTATGATGCAAATAAGTTGGTTTTACCTGAATATTCTTTCCCTGCTAGAGCAGTTGTGAATATGATGGCATCAACATCTAAATATAATTCTGATGATAATATTATTACGAATACCGATTTATAATATCTGACGCATAAAGAATTATTATCCATTATAATAGATGCATATATTATAACATTACAAACAAAAAAATCAAAAATGCTACTGATATATCTCTTCAGTCAGACGGTAGTGTATATAGGACACATGTTGATAAGATATACACATTTGCGAAATTAATAGATAAAGTTGGAAACAAATCGCTTTTTAGGTGTAGGAGAACCTTTGGAACGTGGAGCTCGTGGGATCACAATGATTAAATCAATGGAAAATCTTCTTGGAAGTAACGTAATACATTTAATAATGAATGAGGTTTCATCGGTGGTGACAGATGGTATATCTGCAAATATAGGACATAATTATGGTTTATGGAAGAAATTTAAATATTGAAGAAGTTTAGCCAGCCTGTAGCTCCTCTACTTACAATATGGTGTTGTTCACGTGAGTCAAGTCTGGCATGGAAGATAGAAAGCAATGAAATACCAGAAATTAAAAATATGCTGATGACGTTAAGTTAACTATGAAATACAATTGTATTTCATCATATTTCGCTAAATCTGGAGTCTAATGAAGAAAGTTACAAAATATTGCAGAGTACAATAACCTTATTGTTTGCTTATTTCTAAAAATATTTGAAATACGATGGAGTGAATTCACTCATCAATTAGTTGAAAGCATATTACAATCATGGAATGCTTTAATAATTACCGATGTACTAATTATATTATCTCGATATAAAAAAAAGATGCAATACGATTCGACTACGTTATGTGATATCCATCGACAACTTAATAATATTGAGGTTTGTCATATTTATATATTTAATATCGCAGAATACAATGGCTATAGCTCCTGCTATTCAGAGTAAAATACATAATATTTCATAATATTTTGTAACTTTAATAGATTATGCTGAATAAATTGTATCAACCTATTTAATTGGCGGATGGGTTACTATAGTATATAACTTATAAGTTAATCGAATCAATTGAAAAACTGCTACTCATTACTTGAAAGGTATTGAATTGAAGAGAACAAATAATTGTGAATTAAGAAATAATTTATAAGTATCTGAAATGTGAGATATATCTGCAATAAAAGTAGAATTTATAAAAACTTTAGTAAATAATCATAATTTTAATAGCGTATTTTAGGAGCGATTTACAACAGATAAAAATATATTTTCAAAGCTTGAACATTTTATTAAATTAAAAGAATAAGTAAACATAAATCAAATACATACTTCGATAATTGCTAAGTTGAACTTAAGTTACTTATCCTTATAATATAACGATTTATTATTGTATTCCGAAATTAATATATTCAGAAAATACAATCTTCGTGAACGTATTATAGCTATCAAGGTATGTATGAAATATATTTCATAAGTCTATAGACATAAAATATACCTAATATAAATTTATTATTTTCTAGCATGAAAGAAATGTCTACATTGTGTTGTAGGATTATATATATAGTATAATTATATGAGCTAAATCACACAGTGCCGATGTGGAACAAATTATATCTGCAAATAATGTGCTTAAGTCTTTCTTCTAAGTACATATATGTATACAAATAGAATGAAAATAGAAATTGAGGATAATCAATTATTTATTCATTATAAAATGCCGGATCTTGAACATTGGAATCCAAGACCTGGTACAGGAAAATATAAAGGAGAAGAAGACAATGAAATTCCTTTAAAAAAATGTAATTCTAAATATAACACAATAAATAATAAACATAAATGATTCATCTTAAATAAAATATATTTTGTAGTCATACATTTTTGGTGTAATCAGTATTTCAGCTTACATACATATATATTAGGCATACCTATGCATTTATAATAATTATATATAACTATTAAAACCATACAATATTAATTGATAATTAATTTTTAATAATTATATATTTATGTGCAGTCAATATTTTTCCTTAATGAGACCCCTGTGTTGTACTAAAGCCTATAATGTTATTAATCGTATATTTCGTTGCTTTATTACTAATAATGTCACTACAATATTAACAGCATATATAGCATATATTCTAGACCTCATCTAGAATTTTCATCTACAGTATGGAATCCTGGTATAGAGGCGAGAGGCTATATAGGACTTAAACGACAACTTGAAAAAGTTCAAAAGTACTTTACTCGGCGTCTTTTTGGTCGTTGTAAAATACCTTATCTAAGTTATGACGAACGAATTAAATTTCTCGATATCGATTCTCTCGAAATACGCCGAATGAGATTCGACTTAATAATGATATTTAAACTTATTAATGGTTTGATTGATATTGACCCATCTTCAATCATTCAGATAAAAACTAATAATATTACTCGAGGCCACTCTAAAAGACTATTAATAGATAAGGCTAGGATTGACCTACGGAGAAATCTATTGAAAAATAGAGTGGCCTCTGTATGGAATAATCTGGATGATAATATAGTCAATGCAAAAACGTTGTCAATCTTCAAATTTAAAATTAAAAATATTATTAAGTAATATACTTATTAAATACGTAAAATACATATCTGTATTTAATCTGTGTATTATATTGTTTATTTTATTCTATGTTTATTAATTATTTCCCGGTACATATAATTCGTCATACTATATTAATAACTTATTATTATTATATTTTTATTTTACGTTTTGTTATCGTTTTGCGTTTTATTTTGTATTATTTATTTATTGTTTACTATTCATACTATGAATATAATTCGTAATAAAATTAATTCAATTCAATTCAATTCAATTCAATAATAATAATAATAATAATAATAATAATAATAATAATAATAATAATAATAATAATAATAATAATAATAATAATAATAATAATAATAATAATAATAATAATAATAATAATAATAATAATAATAATAATAATAATAATAATAATAATAATAATAATAATAATAATAATAATAATAATAATAATAATAATAATAATAATAATAATAATAATAATAATAATAATAATAATAATAATAATAATAATAATAATAATAATAATAATAATAATAATAATAATAATAATAATAATAATAATAATAATAATAATAATAATAATAATAATAATAATAATAATAATAATAATAATAATAATAACAATAATAATAATAATAATAATAATAATAATAATAATAATAATAATAATAATAATAATAATAATAATAATAATAATAATAATAATAATATTAATAATAATAATAATAATAATAATAATAATAATAATAATAATAATAATAATAATAATAATAATAATAATAATAATAATAATAATAATAATAATAATAATAATAATAATAGTAATAATAATAATAATAATAATAATAATAATAATAATGATAATACAAATAATATTAATAATGTATTTATTAAAGTACGTGTTTGTTATGTTGATAGAAACCTGTAGTATTATCAAAGCCCTTTGGTATTATTATGTTATTCTATCATTATTGATATCAATATCGGATTGTTAGTTACGTATTGTACCTTTACTAACAATAATATATATATTATAGTGTATACACTATAGTGTATCCAAAGATTTTCTAAGGCTTCGTAAACTATTTTGTTCACCAGTAACGTTACAAGTAACGTGTAATTGTACCGCTAGTAACTATTGTATATTTCATCATTTATTAATTAAAAATTAATTAATTAACAAAATTGATAAATTATAATTTAGTATAATTATAAATTATATTTATAATTATTATTATAATATTAATAATTATTATAATAAAAATGATAATCCCTATAAATAAAATTACATGCAATTCCGCAAAATATATTGAATATTGTATATTTATCGTGTTTTTTATGAAATATATATAAATATTGTTTCTCGGGATAATATAATTAAAATATTAATTATTATAAATGTCAATATATAATAATTATTTATTTTAGAGCCACATGCACGTAACTGTACCTATTAGTTATATAGATTAATATATTGATAACTAACTTCATTAACGGATATTAGTTCATAATTTAGTGAGTTTTTAAAAATATTTACCAACTATAAATGGTATTAATGTTCGTATAAATAGGTAAATAATGATGTAAAAATAAATGAATATTATATCTAAGAAATAGATAAATAAATAAGTATAAGTTAACTAGCTACTTATCTCGATTAGGCTATATATAGGCGACCGCCGGTCGTACAATAAACGCCGTGTCCTTACTATAAAGTCGTGTCCTCGATATTAGGTGTCAATAGCGATGGATACTACCGATATCTCCTTATCTCTGACCACAACAATAGATGTCGCTACCGTCACCATAACAATGAACGGTCATAACAACGAAGTGGTCAAGCATTGTCCGGGACACGTCTCTCTCTCTCTCTCTCTCTATTATTACGTAATCCCGCTAAATAAACCTCAGCGGCTATTGTTTACGCGGCTATTGTTAAGGTTACGCTGCGTCTTACCGTTATGATCATCACGAAGGAGGAGGCAACAGCAATTAGCGCCGACTTAGAGGAGAGATAAACACGTGATCATTAGATAGGGGGCGCTATTGTTAGGTGTCGGGCCTCACGTGACTCGTGGTCAACGGTGACCTTTTTACAGAATCATTCTTCGCATATATTTAAGGTTAGATAATAGGTAATGATATATATAATTATATATGGATTATGATGTTTATGAAATGTTATTTCATTTAAAGTTATATAAAATCATGGCATTCTAAATAATTTTTTTAAATATATTATTTTTAATATCACATTTATAAATACTCGAATCGTATTTACATTCTCGTATTGCAGGCGATAGCGCGGGCGAGATGATTCACTACCATGAGGACATCGGTGCCGTCCTTCACTGTTCCTCCTCCCCTCGTCGTAGTGTAAGTAGTGGTGGTAGCGTGTCTACAACATCCACTAGTTATCGATCCCTCTCTCGAGATAGGAATCGATAGATGACGAGATTTTTAATTAAACGTCCCCAAGCCCCGCCCCCACCTACGTATACGCCCCCCCACTTATGTCTACACTCCCCCCACCCCACCCACTACCGTCGTGGGTCCCACGTCTACTCGTATAAAAACTCACTATAGTTCTCGGAATCACGTTTCTCGTAATTTCACGCTATCGATTGTTATACACGTGACACGATAGCCGTCACGTGGTCGTGTACAAGTCACGTGATTAAACACGCGGTATCGTAGGGCGCATGCGTGACTATCGCTGTTATACAACGTTTAATTTGCATCCTAATGTGCATTAGGAATTTAAATTGTTCGCTGATATCTATACATCACGTATGGCGTACGGCGTACGCGCTTGTCATCTCGTATACGCTCGTATACGTGTATATATATACATGTGTATATATACATATATATATATATATATATATATATATATATATGTATATATATATATACCTAGATAGATATTATAGACCCTATATATACCATATATATAACCTATATATAGGCAATGATGGGCAGGATCGGTAAAGGATCAGGTAACGAATGGAGGATCGGGATCGGGATCGGGAAAAGGTTCGCATAAGAGAAAATATAGTGGATCGGGATAAGGATCGCCGATCCAGAAAAAAAGGATCGGTTCCCAATATTGCCTATATGAATTAAATTAGAACAACTGACAAGTCTAGATATTAATATCTGATTGCATAATTTACATTGAGCAATTGGTACACTTTTCTTTTCCTATATCTTATATTAGGTAAATTTTCTTTGATTCAAATAAATATGTATTTGTCTATAGACATAGAATATATTCAACATGTTGTTCTTCCGACATATTGTATAATCATGAATAAGTTAGTGTATCTCCAATAGATAATGGTAATTAGTGACGTAACTATTTGTGATGCGGCTTTGACGTAAGTTACGCCCACAGCTTCTAAAGTATTACAAGATCACGTGGTATTTAAATAAAAAATTGTATTGTGTTTTTATCTATATATATATAATATTAATACTATAGTAGCAAGAGTAAACTTGTAGTAGTTTAGATACTTTATAGTGTTATCTAGTTAAGTATGGTGAAGAGGCATTTCGGGTGTACGGCGTACGACGCGATTGTGCACAATAGTGACTGTTGTTTCGAACGTGTCGCCATTATACATTCTCATTTTGTACGGTGTGCATTCGGTGATTGTACACAGTGTACAGTATGTACTTCCGGTGATTGTACCGCCCGTAGCGTCACGTGTATCGATTGTTCGAAATAAACGAACCATTTCTAATCAGGGCGTCGCTAAAACAAGAATTAGAATAATGTCCTCATCGCATATTTACTGCAGAGCTACACCTCGTACGATTGATTATAAATTTATTTTAATAACGTCTCGCCTTCCCTATATGAGCCCATCACGATGCTAGCGTCGCGTAGTGGTGGTTGTGAAGGTTATTGATGACTCCCGATATAATAATACGGCCCATATAAGGGAGGACACTGTAACATGTAAATATATAGCTTCGTGTATAGCATACACTTTAGGCTGAAGACTCCTCCCTATAGCGGTGTATATACTAGAGTGGCATACTATTACGTAATGTTAATACGCTATAGCGTTACACTAGAGTGTAATGTTAGTACACTATATATAGAGTGTAATGTTAGTACACTATATATAGAGTGTATGCAATTCTACATATACATATTGTATCTTACAAGATAAATAGGGTAATTAGTTGTAAAGCAGTATATTAAAAAAATACTATTAATAATATATTATTATATATATATTAACATTATACTGCCCCTATAGGGGGCGCGACGACGTTAATTGTCAGCGTCTGTAAACGTAAATTTATCAACGGCGAACATTGTATACAATGTATAGGTGTTTGTGTTGTATTTAGTTGTATTACTACTAGTATAAGCGTGTCTGTTTTATGTTTATATTAACTATAATGTGATTTAATACACGATTCAGATAACAGTGCTTGTATAATAATTAATGGGATCTTTACTAAATCCGACATGACGTGCTTTATTTGTAAATAGAGAGGATATAGTTGTCTTCCTATACAAACTTATTTGTGAATATATATTTAGATAGTAGTTGAATAATTACTAATCAATTTATGTATTATGTTTAGATAATATATATATATATATATAATCTACCAATCTCAATAAAAATAATTAATATAGTATGTTGAAAAACTGTAATATTTGTATAGAATTTTATCAATATTATAATTATTAAAAAAATTATAATCATAATATTCCTATTTGCTTAAGCAATGTTACTTAAATATATACATTAGAAAAATTATAATAAAAAATATATATATATATATTATAATATATATAATATGAATAGCTACCTAACTTTTAATATATAGTATATAATTATAGTTATGACGTACGACGCATACTAATATAGTGAATATTATTATTCTGAGTAAATTGAATTTAAAAATTACTAATTATGTTTAAATACTATTAGGTAACTCTATATAATATCGCTTTTCGGTAACTTATCAATAGGCCTGTAGCCAGAAATGTATACCAGGGATAAAATAAATAACCAATATCCAATGAATATAAACTATAGTTTATAGTATATACTATATACTAGTATACTATAGTATACTAGTAATAATATCACTACTATTAATGTACTATATATGTTATACCACAATGTTAATTACACAGTGTAGGATACATAAACAATAAATAAACAAACATTGTGTGTATAAACACATTGTATAAACATACCTTTATATGCATATACATATGACTATGTATGTTATCTGATGTAATTAACCTTTCTCTTATTAATAGTCGATCTCTTCTCTCTAATATTGTACTACCCCTTGCCTATCTAAACATTAAACCTCTATATATTATTGGGATCACTGAAACCTGGATTAGTATTGATGATACGGATATATTCTCATTGTGCTGTGAGGAGGGTTATAATCTTTATCTCCAACCTCGTAATTATGGTCGTGGGGGAGGAATTGATATATTAATTCATATGGACTTACAAACGCCTTCCATTTCTTCTTTTTCTTATAGTGATTGAATATCTTGCACGTTTAATTTACCGTATGATATATTTCGTATTATAGTAATTTATCGGCCTCCTATGCCTGCTTATTCCATATTATTTGATGAATTCTCTGATTTCATAAATTACGGCTTACATTCTAACTCTTTTAAATTCATTTGTATAGGCGATTTCAATTATAATTTTGATTCCATTTCTCAACCCATTCCTTATTTAGGCAATTATCTGAATATCTCCGTGCTTATAGAACACATTGTTTCACTGAAAAAGCTTAAATATTATTACTGATACGCTCTATAAATCGCTCGACTCCTCTCATTGTGCGCAACTATTGCTACTCGACCTTTCGAGTGCGTTTGATACTATAGTATAAATAAATATAAACCTATATATAAACTAAAATATTCTTATTGAACGCATTAAGAAACTTGGAATTGAAGTTTCTTCTCTCAACTGGTTAACTTCATTTCTTAACGATCGAACTTCCTCAGTAAAAGTTAATGATTATATCACCTCCCATTGAAATACTATGTGTAGTTCCTCATGGTTCAGTACATGGAACTTTATTATTTTGTATTTACTTGCGTCCTCTATCTAATATTATTAGTAAATTTCTTAATATTACTTACCATATATATGCTGATGATATACTCGCTTAACTCTAACTTGGAACTTATGGAATGCGCATCTGAAATAATTAATTGGCTTCTTAGAAATGATCTACTAGTAAATAAATTATTAACATTTATTTTTAATATTTACAATAATTTTAAAAATATTTTATAAAACCATAATACTTAATTGGATCCTCGCTTTAATGTATATTATTACAATATTCTATTAAATAAATATAATATAAATAAAATTATAAAATAAAAATATAAATATAAATGAATAACTAGTAAATAATATATACAAAAACTTAATGTGTGAAATAGTTATGGGTAGTCTGCCCGATCTCAGAGGGGCCTTGCCCCCGCAGGCCCCTCCTGTGGCAACGGGCCTGCTTATCAATATAACCATTTAAAAATGTTCTTAAGTTATAGATTACATATATCTGGATGATATTTTCGATTTATTCTTGATTAACTGTTTTTATAATATTTATATAAACTATATTATGATACTCGTAATTATTATATATCGATATGCATATATAATAATTACTACCATAATTTATAATGTATTATATATATATATATACTTTAACATAATTATACATCATAATAATCTTTATAATATATTTTCATTCATATCTCGTTCATATAACTATTATTATACTATTATACACTATTAAGTTATACTCGTTGTTCATTATTTCATATTTAATATTTATTTAATTGTATTTTTACTTACAACAATTAATTCTATAATATTTATTATTTTATTTATTTATTTTTATTATATATATATTTATTTATTTATCACTCGTAGTGAAAGTAACCGAATACGTACAATTCCCGAATACGTATACTCTCAGTATCCCAGAAACCATAAATCCTACACATTTTTTTTAATGAATAACATATTCATAATAATATGAATAGTCTAAATAAGTATTTTTTTATTTTTTAATAATAAAAATAGTGCTGTAATATCCAATAAACTGATTTTTGTATTACATTTTTAAATTTATGAAAAAAAATTCAACATAAAACCTTCTCAAGAATATACAATTATATCGATATAAAATATAATAATGTATTATTAAAAACTAATTCATTCCAAACATTATATACATAATTTCTATATTTGTTATCAAAAATTAATTAAGTTATAAGCATATATCTAGAGGTCATATAAGTCCCTAATTCGGACACTCTAGATGTCTTAATACGGACATCCTATAACCAATCAGCGCGCAGTGTAGAACTATTCTGATTTTCATAAAAATCGCGCGCGTTTATTACCACCAATAAAGATAAATCTAAAAATGTTATTATTTAGATACTTAAATTGTATTATTAATTCATAAAATAATAAAAATTAATAAATTAATTACTAATTAAATTATATCAAATTATTCATAAAATTATTTATAAATAATGTAATTGTAATTTATCTGATTGGTTCTACAATAATATATAGTTTATCTAGTGGTATATAGGGTTTCCGTAGTATAATACAGTGTGTCCGTATTCGGACATGGGTACCGAATACAGATAACCCCGTTATATCTTGAATAAAAAGATTAAATACAATTTTAAAATCACAATAATATCTATAATCATATAATATTAATATATTATAATTTTTGAATAAAAATAATAAGTCATAAAATGTTAAGACCATTTATTGTTAAAGTGTCCGTATTAGGTTACTTTCCACTACATATTCGAGAATAGCGTTCGTTATTATATTATTGTGTTTAATAAATAATCATATATATATATATATAACAATAACAGTAACAATATATATGTAAATATCAAACATGTCAGCAACATTACGTACAATTAATTGATAAGTTCATTTCATATGGTTACCATTAGGTTAGAAAATAAATGACATACGATTTGAAAAATAGTATAATTTTTTTTTTGATTTCATTATATAATCATATGTTTTAGCACTTCTATGTCTATTTGAAAATTTTCTTAAAAATGGCAACAACAAATCCAACTATTTTCTATATGAATCACATTATGTGGCTAATTTTTATAATTTATTTATGTCTATAATTTTTAAATATAATAAAGAAATATTTTTTTTTAATTATTAACAATTATCAATAATAAAAATCAATTTCTAGTTATAAATATACAAATTATTTTGAAAATAAATATATTTATTCATGGGAAATTTTGTTCACACTTATACGTAATATTTATATTCAACAATTTAAAATCTAATAAATAATATATTAAATATTCGAATTCAATCATAAAAAAAAATTGATAAATTAATTTATTTTGATACCCGTATACGGGTTATATATAATGTACGGCGTACATAGCCTTAACATTTTTATTTGAAAAATTATAATTTGTTGTTTGTTAATAATGGTGTACTATATATTAGGAATGACGATTTTTTTTAAATTATGTAAAAAAATCATCGACATACATTTTTATTGATATTATTTAACATCATTGATATTATATACCATTAACAATTTTTCATAAAATTAATCAATAGAATTTGATTTTTTATTATCTCATTTGATTTGTAATGAATAAAATAAATAAAAATGTATATATATATATATTTATATAAATATATAATTATACATAATAAAATGAATTTTAAATAGAAGTTCTAAAATGTTGTACTGTTAAAAAAAAATTCTAAATATATATAATATTATCAGAAATTCTAGGGAAATTAATAAATATAAAAAAAAAAATACAAATATTTTTAATAAATATAAAAGTAATACAATTTAAAAAATATTGTGTAATAAAATAAATATAAATAATATTAATATGGTATATAATTATATAAATAGCCTATGTTAAATTTATTCTATACAATATTTAATTTCAAACTTTTTGGAAATGAACTACAAATTTAAAATTGTTTAAAAATGTTTAATTGATAATGTTTAACTGTTATTGAATCTATAGGTATACCTATGGAAAATATAAAAACATCATAACGGTTCAGCGTAGTGTCCATTAAACCCGACTGAATATACTATATACTGCAGTATACTATATACTGCAGTATACTATATACTGCAGTATACTATATACTACAGTATACTATGCAGTATGTGCACTACATTGTGCAGCATACTATATTCTATTCGTTAAGAATTGGTATCGTAATAATGAGTCTTAGCCAATAATAATGTATGACCCACTTCTTAAATGTATTAACATTAAATATTTAGAATTACTTCGATCATAAAATTTCTATTTTTCTATAGAACAATATGTTAACATATTGTTTCCTAAGACTTGCACACCGCACAGTGTGCGGCGCACACTAAGACCCGCACACCGCAGGTAATGCACACGTTGATATCTCGGTATAACGCTGTTACACGTATGAACCCGCACATGTGCCACTGTGGTAACTAGCCATGTATCTCCTGTTGTAATAGGTTAACCACACTCGCCACACTCTAGTGTAGTATACGTTATTGTATATATATATTATTATTTATAAATTTGATTAATTCAATGTATTCGTATATATATATATATATATAAATACTCCACAGATTTATGTAAGGTTTCGACAATATGTGTACATTCTATATAAGCATATATATATATATATATATATATATATATAATATAGTTTGAGTAGTGTGTATGTGTTCAATATATACTATAGTATATTACTATATATATATTATATATATACCAATATGTATACACTATACACAATTAATTAATTGTAAACGATAATTATCATGACTATTATCATGATATTGCATTAGCACTTCCGGGTGTGAACCTGAAACAATGAAAGCGGCGGGACTAGTGAACGGAAGCACGGCGAAGTACTGCCACGTGTCTGTACATAGGGAGTAAGCGAGTAGTTTCAGAACTTTGAACCCCACGCCGATAGCGACCACTGTCAGATCAGATCTAGAAGAGATTATAGTTTATCTATAATGCGATATCATTCGTAATAATAAGTTGGTTTCAATTCATCTCAGTCAAATACTAATAGAATATATTATTATAATTGATGATATAATTTAAGTAAAATATTCTCAAATAAATATTAAGGATAACATATAAATATATATTAAGTTTTAAACTTTTCTAAACAATAAATACATATGCGTATATATATAAAGGTAATATATATACTTATAAAATGTATAACTATATATATATATATATATATATATATATATATATATATGTATATTTATAGTTATGTATTTATAAAATACAAAATTATTATATGCATGTGTAATAATAATGTAATATATGGGATTGTATTTTTTAGGATACAATTTTAAATAATATATATAATATTCGTACGCATATAATATTCGCGGTTAAATTTCCGAATCTCCCCCGTAACGTTGACAACACCCCCTAGTGGTCGCTCACCTCATCCATCCGACGAGCCAGGGAAGAACTACCAGCACAGCGGTACCTAGCGTCAGGTATTCGACACTCATTAAGTAGGCCAAAGTAGCGGCCGACCAATTCAGAGGCGGCGACGACACCAGTAGTGATATCACGTCGCTCTCTCCCGCTTTAGTTGCCTGCATATAGCCCAGCGATACCAGTAGAACCACTAGTCCCAGACTGACATTCGAGGTTATCGGGTGACCTTCATCGTCTACATCCGATTCAACGAAGTCGGCCGCCTTCTCGTCGAGCGGTTGACCTTCACCTTCGTCCACCGGGTCGACATCCCGGAAGCACAACATCACCGCTACGAACGCTACCGAGTACACGCCCCCAATAGTAGCGAACACGGTCCCGAAGCCCGGCGACAGACTCATCAGCGTACCGGCTACGAACGATCCGGCGAAGTAGCCCAACAGGTTCATCGCGAGCAGACGTCCGAAACGAGAAGTGCGATCCTGGCGAGAGCTCGTGTCCGCCACGTGACTGTACAACGCCATGCAGACCATGGCCGACTTCCCGGTTACGCCCCTTAGCAACGACGACGCCATCAACAACCAGAACCACCACCGATAACAGGCATCCTCTTCGCCGTACATCGCCGAAGCCGTCTTCGAGAATAGCATCCGGTAGTTGACCTCGTGGTGGGCGATATTAAGGGAAGACGTGGAATCGTCCGCATCGTACACGTCGCTAGGTTCACCTTGGGAATGAGGCCAGCCCATCACCTGAGCCATTGATAACGTACTTACCGCTAGAGCGGAACCAGCGCAAGCCAACATAATGGCATTCCTGCGACGCGATGAACGCCTGTAGAAAGCGAACCAAGCCAAGGTCAGGAACGCCGCTCCGTTCAGTACTACCCGATAACACCTTAGGGTGGTCGCGGCCATTGTTTGCGGTACTATTACGTCATCACCCAGGCCCCAGCTGTGACGTAACGCTCGCCGGTACACTAACGACCGCAGCGACGGTTCCAGCATCGACTCGGCGACCTTGAACAGGAATATCGTGACCTCCGGGATGAATTGAGTGGCGATCGCCGACAACTGGCCTGTTTCGTAGTACATGTTCGGTCGTTGTAGCCGGGTAGCTGTCGTTAAATGAGGGTTTTACTGAGCGGGAGAGCGGGCGTATCCTCCTCTTCCTAAAGACCGGTGACGAGCGATGACTAATACGCTTAATTAACGTCTGCCTGTCACTGTTGCTATGGTAACACACGGCCGCGTACACGATAATTAAGTTGTCCCGCGCACACACACACACACACCGAACGAAAGCGAGTAATACTAATACCGTGGTATAGGTGTCGCTATCAGGTTCGCGCGGCGAAGGGGGCGTGCGCTATTATCCACAGGAAGTAGGTTTCTTGAGAACGTGTCACGCGCATGCGTATCCCGGTCGATATTTGTGACCGGCGCAGAGGTTCGTGCTGATTTTTTTTTAATAAATTACCGACACGAGCAATTAATATCGTCATTACGAGAATGCAATATCTATATTTAGATATCAACAATTATTGACACACGTACGTTGTACGTTGTACACAAACACAAACACACACACACAATCGTATACACATATACACTCATATATATAGGGATATATATATATAAAAGAAAATCGACTAAATAGGTGTATTATAATACCATGCTATATATAGAACATATTATTATTATTAGGATATATAATAAATCCTAATAACTTTTGATATACCTATAATATTTGGTATATTAAGATAGACCTATAGGTTATATATATGACCTATAGGATAAGAGGATCAGACTAATAGTGTCAGCTTCCGGTACACGTGCACCAATACAATACATCCGGAAACGTCATTATTTCGTAGAATACAATGCCGAAAGCGTGCACAACGTAGTAGACAGGGGCAACACGTACATCCTATAGGAGGTACACCTGACGTCGTACACTATCGCATGTAACGAATACATTATGCTGATTTACAATAAAGTTACGGCTAAATACAATTACCGCTTTCGTAATACATTACATGCTATAGAATAGTATACTATTCTACGACATAATGACATGTACGGATGTATTAGTAGTTGTACACATGTACCGGAAGCTTACACTATTTAGTCTGATGTCCCCCATTTACTTATTAAGATAATATATATATATATATATATATATATATATTAGGGTGGAGTGAATTATGAAATATCTATGGCGGTATGGTTATGTCTCGCGATAGTGATTTAAGGTTATATCAGGGGCCCTGGTTATATGTGGAGTTCAATAATGTCAATAATGTCAATATTATATATATGTGTGTGTATGTGTGTGTGTGTATGTGTGTGCGTTTGTGTGGGTTACACCAGTAGTGATATAACACAGAGTATTCACTAATGTTATTACATTTTAAGATTATAGGTACGTATATACAGGTGTCGCTTCATTGACAAATATAGTTATGTCATGTAGTTCTTTAGATATCACATGATTTCCGAGGTTAGTTCAAATCACTTGCATAACATCCAATATAGTGTATGTAACCACGTATAGCATAATATGGGCCTATTTGAATGCATTACTATATATATAACCATATTTATTTTTAAATTAAGCCCTGCCCCATTTTGCAAATTCCTGGAACCTCACTTACATGTATTAGATAATATCACGTATAGTAATAAATGTATATAGAGTATATAGTATATAAAGTATATACTATATTATGTATGTATATACTAATAGGTATACTATACTATATACTACAGCCTGTAGTCTACAGGTATACCTGTATATAATTTAAATATGATAATTTCATTCAACATCGGACAACAAGAATTAGAATATATCTAACCAGTAATATAATTACCTATTATACGTGATTTCGTTCTCTTTGACATAGAGTAGGTCCCCTTCCCCTCGTTAATATGGGAAAGTATCCTATTACCGACCCTCTGTAATATATTATTCAATTTTCAATATATGTATTTGAAATTGTGTAAATAGGGTAATATTATGGCAATAAATTATTTTTCTATTTCAAAATGTTTAAATAGTTGTATTAATATGAATACACATTAAGTCGGTAATTGGATACATGTGCCTAATACCGACCCCCTAAAATACGCGTGGTGGACATAAATATAGTTATGGTATTATGGTAACCATATATGGTATTATAGTATAGAATTAAAATATCACATATAAATAGATTTAATGAATGCAAGTTTTAATATTCTTATTAAATTAATAATTGAACTTTATATTTTTATATTAAACTTTAAATTAATTGACTAAGAATATAACTAAAGATATACTAAAGAAATATAGTAGGTACTTGTACCTACATATACTTGTGAATAACTAATAAATATAAATATAGTACTTTAACTATGTTTATTTTTTATATATATCTTTAATTTTGATTTGTTTCTATCTTGCTCAACCTGCCCCATTAGACGGGGCAGGTTTAGCCAAATTAAAAATAAATAATAAAATAATTATATAATTAATTATTTATCATTACACTGCTTTATGAATTTTTTTATTGGTCAAAAATTATATTTATCTTATGCACTTTATTTTATTAAAATATATTCACAACATTATTAGATAAATGTGTTATTATAAAAACCGGCTCAACCTGCCCGCTCTCCCCTAATTAGAATAATATCAAGTCTTTATTAATTTTTTATCTATACATCTATATACTTGCTTTATTAATGTGTGTCTTTGTACCGTTACACTCCGATATGAATGTCCATAGTTTTCCATTTATTTTCCTAAAATGTGTGTTTGCTATCAAAAGGTCAGCTTCTTAAGCATAGTAATATACTAATTGTCCATTTAGATTTGTTTTATCATGATATGTATATTGGTTTACACAATGAAATATTCATAGAATATTCCGATTTAAAAAAAAACAACTCTTGACCAATCTAATGTATCAAGTTATCGTCCAATATCCCAGTTAATCTCCATATTTAAGAAATTTTAGTTAGTTTTTTCTACTCAACTTATTAATTACATTACGTCCAATGCTATTGTTAATAAATATCAAAATGCGTATCTTCCTCATCGTAGTACCGGAACAGCCCTTACTTTAATCATTAATGATATTCTCTCATCTCTTGATAATAAAACCACATGCTATCTCATGCTATTTGACTTATCTAGTGCTTTTGATACTCTCGATCATAATATTGTTTCCATTAAACTTAATGAAATTGGTATATATGGTCAAGTCTACAGTTGGTTTATGTCTTTTTTTTCATCTAGAACATCTTCAGGGAAGATTAACTCCTCCTTGTCTCCTCCTTATGTTAACATATATGGTGTTTCATAAGGATATGTTCTTGATCCTACATTGTTCAATATTTATATTCTTCCTATAAAATCAATTTTTCTTAAATATCCTAATATTCACTATCATATTTATGCCGATGATCTTCAGATATATAGTAATTTCCTAGTTCTAGTGATTCTGGTCTGATTAAAAGATCTATGTTTAATTTTATTTCTGATCTCACTAATTTGTTCTCTCATAACTCCATTTCATTAAATATGACTAACACTGATACTATCATATTCTCAAGACACAGTTCTCCTCTATCAATCATTCATATTTTCTACTACCTTTTCCAACTTCTCAATCTATAACTATAGTTATAACTTCGGTTTCACTATAACTTCTCACCTAGACTAATCTCCACACATTAATAATATGATACTCACTTCTAACTATTTTCTATATAATATTGAGAAAATCTCGCAATAAGCTTACATTTGCCATGACTACATGTTTAATTCACTCGCTAGTATTCAGTAGACTTATCTACTGATGTGATTATTGTATACGTTACCTGTTAATCTGATCCTACTGATTTATTTTAGTATATTATATGCATATAACGTTATGTTTATATAGTGTATAATATACACATACAGAGTATTTTTATTTATTGTTTATTTATATACCTACCCTGAGTAATTCACATTGTGCATCAATATTAGTAATAGAGTATACTAGTAAATGACCAGTAGTGATATTATTACTAGTTTATATTCATTACATTTTAGTCTTCACATTTTGTGGGGCCTTGCCACCCTGGTATATATTTCTGGCTACGGGCCTGTGTACTATAGCCTACTTCTGGTAGACTCGTGAATCGTAACTAATCAATTATTTCGAGATAAATGAAGACAACTTAAGATAACATTGAGAAATATTTCTCATATGAGAAAAAATCCATTTGTTATATAGAAAATAAACGATAATTTATCTTTTATGGCGATAATATATAGGAAGATTATCGTGATAATGAAAGATAATGTAATTTTATGAAATTATCGCCTTATGAATTATGGTGCGAAGGAAAAATCGTGGTTGTATTATCTCAAACGGTTTATTGGATATTACTTCTAAAGTGCTTTTCGGATGATTTTAAGGGAACGCTCGATATTAGTTTTTTTTATAATTTGTCATTGTAAATCTTCAATATTTGAAAAATAATCTTATATTTGGTCTCTACATAGTGAAATATTATCATTTATATGAACAATATTACTTAAAAATAACATATTAAAAAAAATAATTACGAATAAGAAAATAAATTATAATAGTATAACGCTAATAATAGTATAATCAGGAAGGTAAAATATAACCCATATAAAACATATAATAGGTATATTATATTATATTAGAGTCCGAATGTAGTAAAGTCGGACTGCTTATCAACTATAATAAAACAAAGGTAATGGCCTTCAATACATTAGATCCGATAATATTAAAAACAGCAGATGGACAAATATTAGATGTAGAAAAATATTTCAAATACCTTGGATCGTGGATAAACTAGTCGGAAAAATATATTAAAGTAAGAAAGGCTTTATCATGGAACGCGCTACACAGCATGCAGACTCTATGGAAATTTAAGACAAACCTACCACTTAAAAGACGACTATTTGTTGCGACGGTCGAAAGTGTATTACTATATGGATCAGAATCATGGACTTTGAATGTCAAACAACACTAAACTTTGAACTCACTAAACGGCACATACACACGAATGATCCGGAAAGCTTTGAATATAAAATGGCAGGAACACGTAACTAATAAAGAAGTATATGGGAAGCTTCCGTTGGTCTCCTCCAAAATTAAGGCCAGAAGGATGAACATGGCTGGACACTGTGTACGCCATCCTGAACTCTCAGTTCATCCCTTGATTCTATGGGAACCATCTAAAGGTAAAGCAAGTCGTGGCCGCAGAAGAATAAGCTATGTTGATATGTTGAAGAAAGATTGTGGTCTTCATGAGAAGGAAGAAATAAGAACCAGCATGCTGGATAGGGATGTCTGGAGAAAGCTGTGTCATACTGATACTCGAGTAGACTGACACGATCATCCTCGAAATTAAGAAAGTAAGCATATTATATTATTTGTAACCATGTATTTATGTAAACACACACACATATATATATATATATATATATATATATATATATATAATATAATAAAATATTACAAATAATATAAATATATAACATATAGCTAACATTAGAAAGTGGAATAGACCTAAATAAAAATGCTATTATTTTAAAAATAAAATTATTTTTAGATTCGATTTGTACAGAATGATATATCATATATTCACTACTATCGCTTGATTAATTTATGATAACTTTTATAAAAATGTATTGTTTTACTCCAATTTTTAATATTTAACATATACATAATAAATCATTACAATTTTTATTTTTTTAAATATCTATTTTCTATATCTTTTACATGAACTCGCAAACGTCTAATTTAATGTGATGTTGATACTATCGTTGATACACCATCACATTATCGAGAGCATAGTGGTAATATCATATCGGTAATTTATCATTTATATAATATAATACCGGACAAATAATACCCATTTGTGTAATTATTTTGTATAAACCGTTGTATACATATAGTTGTATGCCTACCTCCCCTGCCTAACTATATACACCGTTGAACAAACTAGGGGAAATTGTGCTAATACGGACCACTTTTATATTATTAATTTTATAACTTTTTATTTATAATTAGAAATTAATTAAATGTTATCACGATTAATATATTATATACATCTATAACATTACAAGTTATCCTATGTAGATGAATTAATACCACTTATAGATGTGTGACAGAGGACGTAGAATGGGACATACACTTGCGAAGTGTAATCTGTTAAGACGCCACTCAGTTTCAAAAGTATCCCAGTTGGGAATATACTAGGTGCACTTTTATCCTATGCACTTGTTTCTATGGGTATCAAATATGGAAGCCGTGTCAATATACATAAGTCCTACCTATATAAGAAGTATGTATTCTTAAGTAACCTACGATACCGTAGCTTACTAATGGATACACGCGTGTGATATCGCGTGACAACGTTATTTGAGTTAATGTAGGATACATTTATTGTCAGTAACGATCAGCATTGCATGTATATTTAGATTATATATATAGAATAATATTGTTATAGAGGCGTGTTTACTATGCGAAGTACTATTAGTGAATTCCGAATTGATGAATTATATTCCAATATAAGACATAGGAGATATATGCTTTTAGAAGATATAAATAATCATTAATGATTATCACCAATTGGTGATAAATTATCTACATATTATATTAATAAGTATATATGCTTTAGTAATTACTATGTTAATATGCAGATTAAACTTAGTTTATCGTAGAAAGTTATGCTAATTTCTTTAAAGTTATTAACACTTGGACATGAAATAAAATCTAACATATACACCGATGGCAATCTTTGGTATTATTGGAAGAAGGGTTAGAGTAGAAATAGAGTAATATGGATCAATAGAATTACGAAGAAAATAATGAAGTATACATAATTTAAGAAGGTAAGAAATATGTTGAGGGGAGCAGGAATATAACGATTTATATATGATTTGTCAGATATTTTAAATATCTATAAATATCTATAGATATATATATATATATATATAGATCAGCTAAAAGAAGACACAATGCTTAATATAGAAGAACTACCGACTGCGATGAATGATAGAAATGAATGGAAATTACGTGTTATGGAAAACCGAGCAAGCTCGACCTGGTAAGGTAAGATGTTTATGATGAATACTCTCCATTTACTTGGAATATGTGGTTCACTTTTTCAAAAATATCATATATTCGCACCCTCTCAGTGTCTTTAAGGGGTATTTTGTGTGCAATTGCATCCCACTATAATTAATTATCGATGCAAATTTTCCTCCAACCATGTATACATTTTTGTTTACAAACAAATCTGGTTCGACGTTTCGAAATTTAAAAGGAACACCATATTAGGTACCATCTATAGGTTTGCTGAGCTCTAGATCTAGGAGTGCATTCGTATATTTAAGATATATGTAGTCCAGATCGATGAATGAATTATGCGGGTTAACAGTAAAACAGTATACCCTTATAGGGGATATAGGGGTACGTAGAATGCGTAGAGGAAAACCTACAATTTCCAACCCTCATAATACCAACCCCTCTCGAATCTCAGTAACTATACGATATATCACACAATTATATACACGAACCATTAGTAATTTAAAGATAAACATGAATAAGTATTTTGTATTTAAAAATATACAAATCCTACAATTGTTATTTGATCAAATGTAATATTCTGCTTTTAATTTTTAAATATTTGAATACAAATTTTTTTATAACCATTGTATGTACTTTATTAATTAAAAGAAAACGTAATTCTATACATAATATTTTAGATTAACTATATTTTCATAAACATTATACAAATATTATAATTTAAATAAGTATTAACCAACATATCTTAATTATAGCAACCCATATGATTTTCATACTACAAACTCCATCAATTACCCTAATACCGACACCATGTGATTTACAATATCCAATACAAATAGATAATTTGTTTACTTTGAAATTGTTTATAATTTGTGTGGTACCATTTCAATCATTTCACTCCCTATCTAAGATATGTGATTATTTTAATATAGTTCTCATACCAACCACGAGATGTATACACATGTATTATTATAAGTTATATTTACTATTAATAATTCATAAAGTAATTAATCTTACTATCAGACGAATACACTTTTGATATTATAATATATATATGAATTATATTTAAAAAACATATATTTTCAAATTACGACATTGTCACGGTATTGCCAGTTTACATGTAAATAACACTGACTGAATCGATCTACTTTTGAACTTGAAAATTGGGTAACATTTTTTATGAATTCACTTTTGATGTCTCCAAATAATATTTTTATGGAACACTTACATTTCGATAGTAACCGAATATTTATATATATCTTAATTTAAGAATATATTATGGTTTTTCTTTCGAATATACATATAATTAAATACGAAATCCTAAAATTGATTTTAGTTATCCTACCCGTTGCAATTGAGCTAGTATTATTTTTATTTCAATAATTCGGTTGAGTGAACCATATTTCCTTCGGTAAATTATATACCAATATTAATATCAAAACGAGATTAGAGATAAGAAATTAGGAGAGAGGTTAGATACTCTATGTTTTAATCCAGCATATATAATATATGCCGTATCATTCAATTTTCTTTTATAATTTTTCGCTATTTATTAAATCTATAAATAATATTAATGAAAAGGTAAATAACAAAATTAACAAATTAATAACTTCGTATCAACTAATTAGTTAATAACACAATTAATTAGTAGGGAGTATATATACTCTGGGAGTAGCCTACCTCCCTGGTAATATCATTATTTTGTAATAATAGGTTAATCTATTATGTAATTAAATAAGTAGTAAGTAATAGTACTCATTAATAGATCTACCCAATATATATTTAGTGTAATTTATTTAAATTAAAATAAGTTATTTTAATTATTTAAATTAATTATTTAATTATTTAATTATTTAAAATAATTACTCAATTATATATTTAATTAATTATATTATTATTATTATTTTAATAAGTCTTAATTAATAAAATAAATATGTTTAATGATAAACGGGGCAGATTGACCCTATGGTCAACCTGGCCCGTTTTATTATGGTCAACCTGCCCAATATTACTAGTATATTACCAACTATATAATATATATATATATATATATATATATATATATATATAAAAGTAATCTAATTAATTTGTGAATTTTTTATTTTATAATATATAATATATTAAATATACTATATTTATATACAATTAATAATGCATTGTTATTACAAAATATATTAATAATATCAAATTTAAACTTACCACCAACGAGATTTTCATAAAATATTAATAATTAAATAATATTTTGAATAGTTAAAATAAATAATTTTTGAAATTTAATAATAATAATAATAATATATAATAATATTTATTTATTGAAATCTCTTATATATATTGAATACAATACAAATAGCGGATACAAATGGACCCCTCAAGAAGTCATAGACTTGTACATGTTATAAATAACTGTGAGAGGCCCCGGACAATACAATACAAATAGTAACATTTTTTTTTCTTGTGTTTTGATTTATTGTTTATTAAGTTCTTTATAAACACAAGAGAAATTCAAGAACTGCCTGGAGTCGAACCCGGGACCTCTGGCTTACTAGCTTTTGGTTGTCCCACTGAGCCATCGACCCCAGACAAATAAACTTAATGCTAAATATAGTTAGGTTAAAAATTACATTAAGATATTTATTAATAGCTTACATAAATGAGCTGGCTCAACCTGCCCCTATTGTCAACCTGCACCGTTCTCCCCTATTTGCTATATATTTTCTAAAGAAAATAAATTGCATAATAACAAGTACCTAATCTAGTAATATTTCGTGTTATATTCATACAAACCTGTATCATATATTATATAATATCCGTTCCTTAATACGTACTACTAACTGCATAACATGACTGGATAAAAGATGTATGATCCCGCACAAGATTTATAAATCTTACTTCTTTTTTCTCTGTACCTCTAATCACTTAATCATCCAACTTATTATTGTTGTCTCGTTATATCCAAGCGCTACAAATCTCATGAAATAGAGATTTCGTAAAATGTGACAGGTGACAACATAGAAAGTTGAGCTGTTAAATTCAAATATCATAATGTCTAAAATTAAATAGGGGAAGTCCCCGATTACCGACCAACTCCTAATACCGACCCCGTCTCGTATCTCATAACTAACCAATAAGAGATATCAAAAAATTATATGTACATTAACTGTTAGTAATTTAATGATAAATATGTATAAGTATTTTGTTTTTAAAAATATTTAATCCTACAATTGTTATTTGATAAAATGTAATATTCTGTTTTTACTTTTTAAATATTTGAATAATAATTATTTTTAAATCAATGTAAATACTTTATTAATTAAAAGAAAAATAAATACTGTACATAATATTGTAGACCAATATAATTTTTATAACTATTATCAAAATAATTTAATTTGAATAACTATTAACCAATATATCTTAATTATAGCAACCCATATGATTTTCCTATTACTGACCCCCTAAATTACCCTAATACCGACCCCATGTGATTTATAATATCCAATCAAAATAGATCCGTTTTTTCCTTAAAATATGTCGTAAGTTGTTTGTGTATCATTGATATAGATTTAAGATTAATGATTCCAGTTGATTATATACATACTGATAACTAAATAAATATTAAATAATAATATACACTATTTTAATATAATTACTATAAAGTTTAAATTTAAATTTAATATTACTATTAAAACATAAATTCAATAAAAAATAAATTACGTCATGTTATAATTAATTATAGTTATGTATATATACTCTTTTTATTGGATATTATAATACTACAATTATTTATACTACGATTATTTTAGGGGGTCGGTAATAGGGGAAGGGGGTCGGCATTAGGCACATGTATCCGATTACCTACCCCCCTGTTTATTCTTGTAAATATAATTATATCTAAAATTCAAAATAGCCAATACATTGCTATAATATTACCCTAATTACAAAATTTCAAATATATATTTAATATTGAATAAGTTATTAGAAATAATCATTTAGGGTTCGGTAATCGGAGACTTTCATCTATATTAATAAAGGAACTATAGTTCATATATAGATGATCTGTTATCAATGTAATTTTATATACATATATATGCCTAACAAATGACCTAATTAATCTAAAAGTTTCCCCTATATTAATAAAGGAACTAGATGTTCTGTTATCAATATAATGTTATATATATGCCTAACAAATAACTTAATTAATCTAAAAGTTTTCAAAAATGTAGATATCAAAATCTTAGTGAAATTTTTGAAATCAATATTTTCGAAGTGTTACATGATTATCTATAAAAAATCTACCTATCTACATAACTACCTACATATATAGGGGAAAGTCCACAATTACCGACCCCTAAATGATTATTTGTAATAACTTATTCAATATTAAATATATTTATATGAAATTTTGTAATTAGGGTAATATTAAGGCAATAATAAATGGCTATTTTAAATATTTAATATAATTATATTTACAATAATAAACAGGGGGGTCGGTTATCGGATACATGTGCCTAATACCGACCCCCTTCTCCTATTACCGACCCCTTAAAATAATAGTGGTATAAATAATTGTAGTATTATAATATCCAATAAAATAGTAGATATACATAAATATAATTAATTATAACATGCACGCAATTTATTTTTTATTGAATTTATGTTTTAATAGTAATATTAAATTTAAATTTAAACTTTATAGTAATTATATTAAAATAGTATATTATTATTTAATATTTATATATTAATCAGTATGTATATAATCAACTGGAATCATGAATCCTAAAGCTATGTCAATGATACATAAACAATTTACTACACATTTTAAAGTAAAATACGGATCTATTTTGATTGGATATCACAAATTACATGGGGTCGGTATTAGGGTAATTTAGGGGGTCGGTAATAGGAAAATCATATGGGTTGTTATAAGTAAGATATATTGGTTAATATTTATTCAAATTAAATTATTTTTCGTATAGTTTTAAACATTTTATTGATCTACAATATTATGCACAAAATTAAATTTACTTTTAATTAATAAAGTATATACAATGATTTAAAAAAAGTTATTATTCAAATATTTAAGAAGTAAAAACAGAATATTATATTTGATCAAATAACAATTGTAGGAATACATATTTTTTTAAACAAAATACGTATTCATATTATCATTAAATTACTAATAGTTCATGTATATATACTTTTTTTATATCTATTATAGTTACTGAGATACGAGTGGGGGTCGGTAATCGGAGACTTTCCTCTACCTACCTAACTACATATCTAGGGGAAAGTAACCGAATACGGACACTCTCGGTATCTCAGAAACTATAAATCCTACACAAAAATTGTTAATGAATAAAATATTCATAATTATAAAAATAGACTAAAAAAGTATTTTTTATTTTTGAATTATTCAAAATATGCTAATATATCCAATAAACTAATTTTTTATTACGTTTTTAATTTATGAAAACAAATTTCAACTTACAACCTTCTCAAGATTATACAAATGTATCGATATAAAATATAACACTATATTATTAAAAATAAAGCATTCTAAAAATTGTATTTTTAATTTCTATATTTGTTATCAAATATTCATTAAATTATAAGCATATATCTAGAGGTCATATAAGTTCCTAATACGGACACTCTAAATGTCTTGAATGCGGATTTCTTTAATACGGACACCCTTATAATCCGTATTAGGTTACTTTCCCCTACCTAAATATAGTAGTACCTACTTACTCTTCCAGTCATATGACTGACTGATATCACTGAACTCACTACGCCCCCATAAAGTAGTTTTAGTTTCATTTAGTATGTGTTAGTTGTACAAGTAGTTTCTCATATAATTTAATATTATTAATGGATAAATATAAAAATAATAATAACCATATACACTGTATATTATACAGACTTCATATATAAATTATATCCATTAATTCTAGGTTTATCCTACATGTTGTTTAACCATTATAAAAATGATATAATATAGTATGTAAAAAGTATATTTAAATTATTTATTAAAATTGTATCTGTAAATATATTGAATGTTGATTACTGTGGTGTATGTGATATTGTTAATCCCGTTATTTTTTATTTATGTATGTCGCTATCGTATAAGACATTATAATGTTGTATTGTCCAAATATAATTTGACAGCATTTCTGTATTTAAAAATGGAAAAAAGAAATTTTAGAAATTACTCAAACTTAAAATATATAATTATCATAATAAACAATCATATTCATAGTTCAAATTATTTGTTATTTAACCTAAAGAATGTGATCAATGCCTGTGACTGAGGCTCACTAGACGAGTAATCTTAGCTAGAACTGTGTACGCTTCTTTAGTAGGAAACTTACTAATTATGCTTTATATTTTATTTTGTAAATAAAGAATATTATATAGTCATGTTTATATTAATGTATAACATATATATATATATATAGTATATAATTAACTTAATATATAAATAACTTAAATAAGTCAAAAACATTTAATTTGAAAAATAATTATTTCATTATATATCATTATTTTGATTATTTCATTTATAAATTTAATGGAAAATTGTATTTAATAATAGTATTATATAATATTAAATTATATTTAATTTGTAAATAATAATATATAGCTGAATTATTTTTTTGACAACTCAACTTTCAAAGTTTATATTTTATCTTCACCATATTATTATTATCAAATTGTTATCATATTATTATTATTTTATTCCCGCACAGTCGAATAGTTCTATTTTAATGCATAATAAAACCAATATCATCATCATTAATGTTATGTATATAGATTATATATTATATTTATACCTATATTTGTTATACTAATATAACAAATTAAACTTATAAATTAATGAAGTTGTAACTTTTATTTTATATTCTTATAACTATTATTTTATTTTCATTAACATGAATATTTGTATATATAAATCTATTTGACATATATTATTTGTATTCACTATTCGTAAAATTATTTCTATAAAAAGTTAAAGCATAGATAATACAAATTTAAATTCATTGTATATAAATAATGAATAATTGTTATATATTTTACATGTAAATCATTTAATTGAAATTTATTAATTCACAAAATTAAATATTATATTTAACAAAATTATTAATTCTTTTAATAGCGAAAAAGTTTTTATGAAATTATTTAATAATGGTAAATTGAAAATCCTGAGGCCATGCATGAAAACACCTATATATAAATAGAGTTTGATTTAAGTTATGTAGGTTAAAGCTCATAGAATATAGAACACTAGTAATATATATATATATATATATATATATATATATATATTAAGTACAATATATACTATTATGATTAACGATTTATTAAAGTTAAAATTATTATTATCAAATTATTAACAACACTTTAATATTTGTATATAGCCAACTCATTTAAAAAATTATATGGTGGAGATAGGAAATCATTTTATAAATTCGTTTAACTTAGTAACTGGATCGTGGTCTGTACTATACATATATATATATATATATATATATATATATATATATATATATATATATATATATATATATATATTATAAATAGTAATTATAATTATTATTTGTATAGGTATTTATATTTGTTGTGTTTAAATATACAGGTTATGTTATTTTTATCAAGTTTACTGCTATTATTTAATAGAAAACTTTATGTGATTTTCTAAAAATTTACTTTTCACTGAGTGGTCTCACAAAAATTCTTAATATTAGTTGAAATTGTATAGTATTTATTTAAAATTGTTAATGTTTAAAAACATATAATATTCCTAAAGAATTCCTAAATAAATATTATTATATTATATATTTATTATATAAAATTTATTAATGAAAAATATACAATTTTATAAAATAATTATAAAGTATGTGTTTATATTTTATGATTTATATATCACTTCAAATTAATTTTAATTATTCCTATTATGTATTTATATTGAGTAAAGTAAATACATAGAAATACAAAATAAATTATTTAAGTATCTTTATTGGTTTTTTGCCTGTGTTTTTAGATAGAATTACATAAATAATTACTATTATTACTAACTTTATTATTATAATTAATATTTTTGTTATTATTATAATCATTATTCTAACTAATAATTACTAACTATATATTAAATATAATAAAATAAATGTAAATCAAATCAATTAGATAAATTATAAAATTTATTAGATAACTAAATATAACGACGTATAGTGAATTCGGTTGTAATTGTGAACTTATTAATTTATGACATAATATATAAATAATATAAAGAATAAAGCGATTTTTAATATAAAAATAAATGCTGTGATCTCGTCAACCTATGAATTACCGGTAGATGAAGATCCACATAGTGACAAATCTTTTGCTGTGAAGTCATGTATTGCATTTAGTGGAGGTAGTAGTAATAGTAATATTAATAGTAGTAGTAGCAGTAGCAGTAGCAGTAGTAGTAGCAGTAGTAGTAGTAGTAGTAGCAGTAGTAGTAGCAGCAGCAGTAGTAGTAGTAGTAGTAGTAGTAGTAGTAGTAGTAGTAGTAGTAGTAGTAGTAGTAGTAGTAGTAGTAGTAGTATTAGTAGTAGTAGTAGTAGTAGTAGTAGTAGTAGTAGTAGTAGTAGTAGTAGTAGTAGTAGTAGTAGTAGTAGTAGTAGTAGTAGTAGTAGTAGTAGTAGTAGTAGTAGTATTTTATATCATAAAATATTTAATAAAGTATTTATATATATGACACAATATATAAATAATATAAATAATAAAGTGATTTAATAGTAAATCGATTATGCTAAACCTCTAATATCAATTTCATTTTTATACTTCATTGTTTTCTCCTCTAGTTCTTTAATATTAAAATTCATTCCAATCATAGCTTTTCTATTTCTCGCAAATGACTTTGACATATCTACAATGTATATATATATAGGTAAGTATGTATATACATATTTAAGATATTTATTAATTTTAGCTGAATGTCAAACTTAAAGTTGGATGAGATGATAAATTTAAATAATACATAACTTTTAAACATATCCATATAATTATTGTAAAATAATATTAAGTTTTATATCTAAAGTTACTCATTATTTATTCATTGGTAATTATATACACGCAATACAAGATCATCAGTAAAGTGGTTAGTTGTTAGTTAATATGAAGTGGTCTATTACAAACTATTCAAATCCGTGCGAATCTTATCATAGTTGAAATGTAATTGAAGTGCTTCGTCTTTAAGTTGTTTAGCTCTTTTGGTCGCAGCATCTGTGGCATCTTTCTTCTTCTGAAGCTCCGTCTTCATTAGTTCATACTGAGTACGTAGCTGGTGAGAGGAATCCTTAGCTCTGGTGATCATCTCATCAGCTGAGTCTGATGCTTCCATTACACTGTTAGACATGATGTAGATAGTTATTATGTAATAATCATCAGATTCACTTATGTTAATAAATCGTTCAACTTATCTAGACGCAGGTAATATATATGTGTATATAAGATGTACATAATACATCACATGAATATAGTAAACGAGATATTCTTGACACTAACGTATTTACGTTGAGACCGTTTTCCGTGAATCTATTGTTTAATAAATTGACACGGTATGCTAAATCTTTTGTTCTTACATCCAAATGGTCTGATTTCTGTTTTTGTTCCACAATGATTGTGTCCATCTTATAAATGATCAAAATGGTATATATATAATACACATATATAAAATTGAATCTTAAGTCATTATATATAAATATATATATATATATATTGATAAGTATATACATGTATAATACATAATAAGTTAATACATGTAAAGTATATATATATATATATATATATATATTTTAAAATTAATTAAATAATTTTCCTGAACTAACGTTAGCAAATTTGTCTTCTGCCCGTTTCTTCAAATTATTAATAATCACTATAAGATCACTGTTCATATCTCTATTGATGATAAATTTCTTCAAATTAAGAGTAACCTCACCTATTTTCAAAAAGATGGCATGGGCACGATTCCTGTTTTAAGGTACGTATATTTAAGTAAATATAAGTATATATTTAATAATTAGATATATTATAATTAATATTATTATGGATAATTATATAACATTTTATTTAATATAATATAATGCAGAAATAATAATTTCATTCTTACCTAAATATACACCTCTAAATATAGGTTATTATATATACAACTAAATATATTATATGTATAAACATTTTGAATACAACTAACATTTCAGTAATAGACCTAGCTAGAAGATCTTCGGAATTTTGTTTTTTTTCGAAAGTTTCTTTAGTGATTTTCTCAACTTTTCCAACTCTCTTAACAGCCTCACGAATATCTGAAAGCAAATCTTGAATCTCCACTTCAGACATGGAAATCTTTAATTTCATAACTTCATCTATTATCTGCAGTGACATTATTTCAATGAATTAAAACTTTTTTTTGCAATTACATGAAATAAAAGATTGAATATTATTAGTGTAAGTGATGGATATATATTTACTATAGTCATATTTAATTTAGTTATAATTTTAAATATTCCTAACATAATAATAATCAAATAATATTAAATAAAGAATAGTATAGGTTATAATATTAACTCTAATAATCTGAACATAATTATATCATACAATAGTAATTGATAAATACAATTTTATAGAATTAAATGTTTATATCGAGAGTATTATATTATATTTAAGGTACTTTGTTAGATCTTCTCAATATAGGCAACATACTTTAAGGCTAGGTGATTCATATTTTAGATTCATAATTTTTAATTCAATAAGTTTAATAATTTATTGATGAATTAACAATACCTATTCATAATAAATGTAATAAATATAAACCTGTTGAATTCCACTAATTTGGGCAGCTCCATCTTCGATGAAAGTCTTAATTTGGATGAGAGTTTCCTTCATGTTATCTTCCATGCTCAGCACCCTGTTGTGCAGAGCTAAAGCTCCATCATGGGCCTCTTGGGCCTCAGTCTTAGCACCATTTGAACGAGTTGACATCTCTTCTACCTGAATGACAGTGTAATAATCTCTTTATATTAGTTATTAGTACGGTGAGAATAATAGTTATGTGATTATCATTCATTATTAATTTTTAATAGGAAATTAGTTGAATACGAATATAATGTATTCTTTTCGTATCATCTCAAATATAATGCATATATTATTTAAATGTACAAAATATATATAAATGACTCAACCCATAAATGAATACATTATATGACATATATAGAATGTGTAATCAATATAAACAAAGATGTGTGCCACTACTAAACCATATCAAGTTGGCTGCGTATCAATGATATCTTATCCTTGACAGCGAGTGAAGTTTTGGTGCTGATTTCCTCAGAGAGGTAGGCTTTATTCACAGAACCAGCATTACAACCCAGACCTCCACATTTGTCACAACCACCACCTCCGCAGGTCTGATCACAAGGATTACCTCTTTTAGCGCAAACCTAGTAACCACGGATAGTGTTGTGATATCATATTAGGTGCATAGAAAGGTAGGTACATAGATAGATACATAGGTAGGTAGGAAAGTAAGTTAGCTTAATGTACATCATTATATTTGTGAATTGCTAATAGATTTATACGTTGATGTAAAGTTATGATTATAAATAATAGAAATAACGAACATACATTTACTTAATGTCAATATTTATTGATTGGTTATATTTAGAATGTCTATGAACATATGTGGTAGGTGTATGCTATGGTGTATGGTTGTATTATCTCACCATTTCATTAATGTTCATGATATTAGATGTCAGGTTTCTGAAGTCATTTCTCAGCCGAGCCATTGTATCTAATGAAACAGAGAGGTGGTATTAGTGATCGTGTACCATCATAACATTAGATAGACTTACCTTCGTTGCTGGTGTAAGTTTTATTGAATTCGATGAGAGTTGGTCTATCCAGAATATATACCTCGATATGCATCCGATTTTTACGTATTTCATCTATTCTATCTAAGATTCCATCCACAGATTTCTGTGCCCGATTTGAACGTTCTACACTGTCCAGTGTCGAGTTGAATGCACCTGTGTTTGTGTGTATATATGTGTGTGTGTTTGTGTGTGTGTGTGTGTGTATGATAGCTGCTAGTAGTATAAAGCTCAAGTGATCATCACTGTTGATACTTCTAAGCATTAATCTTACACACCATACATTGTAATGTAATATTCAAATTTCTCTAATATATTTATTATATAGATTTCATAATTTTGATAACCCAATAATAAATGTATAGATAAAACATTACTATTCAACCACTCAACTATTAAGTTTGTATATAAATTTGACGCAAACTTAATTTTTTGAGAATGCCCATATAAATAAATACAAATTATTAAGCATAGGCCATTAATACTACCTAATATTATATATTAATATTGATTGCAAACCATTAATGTCACTTTCGTGGATAACAGTTGCGTTACCAATCAGGTACTTAGATTTGAGGTTAAGATCACGAATAGTCATACGCAGGCGAATGTGTTGATTAACTACGGACTCCTGATCCCTTCTAAGTATGTTCAGCTTGTCTCCCATGTCATCATTGAACTCGAGATAAGTCTTTAATAGATTACTGTTATGGCGGTGTGTCATTATATATGGGGGTGTGTCATTAGATATTGGGGTGTGTCATTAGATATTGGGGAATTTGATTAAATGTGGGGCTGTTTTTCTAGATATAGGTATATATTATAATATATTTATGGGTCATAATATATAGTAGTGTGTCATTATATATAGTGAATTTTCATTATATATAAGTGTTGTAGAATAAAACTCCCTAAGTTGAACTTGTAAATGTGATATTTATTGTAATATGATTTATCTGTATGTTTTGTCTTATTTCTTTATCAGAAGCATGAGGTACCTAGACAAATATCTATTGATTTTTAATAGATATTAAAAAATGATTCATAGAACCAAATATATTTATATGTAATACACAATTATAATAATGTTTTCATTAGAGAATTACATACTGGTATTATTAATAACAATATATTGAGATAAAATTTAATAATATCATAATATACTAGACTTATTGTTATCTAAAATAATAATAATATTAAATTTACTGATTTTAATGAATAAATATATGTGTGTATATGAGATGTATACTCAAATCATTAAATAAGGGATTATCTCAAAACTAATACAATAATTAATAGTCTATAAAAACAATAAAAATTGTTAAAACTAAATTTCAGTAATTAAGAAAATAAAAATATAAAATAATGTTTATATAAATATTGATATAATGTAATATAATATATAGTTTTAAATTAATGATATTAGTTTTGTTAACTTGGATAAGATCACATGACTAACAATAGATCATTGGCTTTCTTTCTCTGTGCCATCATATCACCTCTGGAAATAGAAGAACTTCCCAGAAGGTTCTCAGCCTTATCGAGGTTACTTTGGATAGCTTTGAATTCCTCATCATAATGTCCGTCTATACCGTCTGTCTTTAGTTCTCTGCCTCTTGAAATTAGTTCATTAGTTCTCACTGTAGTAAAACGCATGCGTAGATTATTATCTTATCATCGAGGATGATATAGTAAATCTAGTGATATACAGTACAAACATATATATAGAGATATATATAGATAATATAATATATGCTATGAAAATAATAGAAACATGCATTTCATTAATCATTAACAATATAAATTCATTACATATACATTTTATCAGCTGTATTAAGTAAGTAATTTCAATAATTATAGAATTTAATCTGTAATCTATGATCCTTGATGGATCGTTAGCTGTATGTTATTATTAACACATTATAGTTAAAGGAGTAAGGAGTTAAAGGAGTAAGGAGATAAAGGAGTAATGAGTTAAAGAAATAAGGATTTAAAGGAGTAAGAAGATAAAGGAGTAAGGAGATAAAGGAGTAAGCAGTTAAAGGAGTAAGCAGTTAAAGGAGTAAGAAGATAAAGGAGTAAGGAGTTGAAGGAGTAAGAAGAAAAAGGAGTAAGGAGTTAAAGGAGTAAAGAGTTAAAGGAGTAAGTAGTTAAAGGAGTAAGTAGTTAAAGGAGTAAGGAGTTAAAGGATTAAGCAGTTAAAGGAGTAAGGAGTTAAAGGAGCAAAGAGTTAAAGGAGTAAGGAGTTAAAGGAGTAAATAGTTAAAGGAGTAAGGAGTTGAAGGAGTAAGAAGAAAAAGGAATAAGGAGTTAAAGGAGTAAAGAGTTAAAGGAGTAAGAAGTTAAAGGAGTAAGGAGTTAAAGGAGTAAGTAGTTAAAGGAGTAAGAAGATAAAGGAGTAAGGAGTTAAAGGAGTAAGAAGATAAAGGAGTAAGAAGATAAAGGAGTAAGTAGTTAAAGGAGTAAGGAGTTAAAGGAGTAAGCAGTTAAAGGAGTAATGAGTTAAAGGAGTAAGGAGTTAAAGGAGTAAGCAGTTAAAGGAGTAAGAAGATAAAGGAGTAAGGAGTTAAAGGAGTAAAGAGTTAAATGAGTAAGTAGTTAAAGGAGTAAGGAGTTAAAGGAGTAAGCAGTTAAAGGAGTAATGAGTTAAAGGAGTAAGAATATAAAGGAGTAAGGAGTTAAAGGAATAAGTAGTTAAAGGAGTAAGGAGTTAAAGGAGTAAGGAGTTAAAGGAGTAAGCAGTTAAAGGAGTAAGAAGATAAAGGAGTAAGGAGTTAAAGGAGTAAAGAGTTAAAGGAGTAAGTAGTTAAAGGAGTAAGCAGTTAAAGGAGTAAGGAGTTGAAGGAGTAAGAAGAAAAAGGAATAAGGAGTTAAAGGAGTAAAGAGTTAAAGGAGTAAGAAGTTAAAGGAGTAAGGAGTTAAAGGAGTAAGTAGTTAAAGGAGTAAGAAGTTAAAGGAGTAAAGAGTTAAAGTAGTAAGGAGTTAAAGGAGTAAAGAGTTAAAGGAGTAAGTAGTTAAAGGAGTAAAGAGTTAAAGGAGTAAGGAGTTAAAGTAGTAAGGAGTTAAACTCATTGCTAGTAAACAACATTACATAATCTTAATGATAATACTACATTTAGACTAGAATACAACGTTTGCGTGATAAACAACATTATAGCACAGAGTTAATGGTAACTAGAGAACAACCTTTCAGTGCGGCGATGATGGCATCCCAGTTATCGAAGCACTGTCCACATGGCTTACAGTTAGGCATGGATCCGGTGGTTCCTCTGGCACATACGTCACAACTTCTACCTCCGATACCTACAGCATAGCATAGCATCAGTACGCATCAATATGTGTTTATCTATCTGTTTACATTATTCATACAAGTGTACTTATGAAATATCCTCAAAAGTTTAATTTAATAAAATTTAATTTAATTTAATTCAAATTTAATTTAATTTAATTCAAATTAATATAAATTATATATGTATATATATGGCTAGCTAAGACTAGATATGCTATCTTATCAGGAGCACAAACCAGGTCTACATTCACATTGTCCAGTTTGAGGATTACAGCTGTTACTCATTGAACCCGTTGGATTACAGTTACATCGATGACACTGCACACCGGGGTCTCCGTAATGATTCTCCAAGCACTCGTTGCAAGTTTGTCCACCCCTATTGCGGTTACAATTACAAGCTCCGGTACTCTGGTAATATTGAAGAATTTAATTAATATTAACTCTGGTAACTTTGTATGGATGAAAAATACATTTGCTATGAACTATTTAATATTTCATAAGTTAGATATATCAAACTGTATATATACATATTTTTAGTCTGATTTTTATTAATTATTTTCAAATAAATTTTAAATATAAATTATTAAATTTATCCAGCAATTAAACTTTATATGATCATAAATATAAAACTAAATATATTTATATATGTAAATATGATTTATATATAATAATATATTATTAGTAAATATATTCTTTATTTATATGACAATATATTTATTTATTATATCTTCTATTTTTGATTATTTTTTGTTTTAAAATTTAAATTTAATATATTCTGTATTTTCTTATATGGTATTATTTATTTTTTTTAAATATGTTATTATTAGCAAATATTTTAACTTATATTTAATATTTTTAATTTCCTATATACAAATTATCCAATTAATTATCATTTATTATAAATGTTAAGTATAACATATCTAGAGAAGGAATGATATGATTAGAATACACCTACTAGAGCCTGAATACACTACATACATCATCTAGTACTGACCTGACTACATTGGGCGTCTCTACTTCCGCTGACATCACAGTTACAATGGATACATCCAAACTTAGAAGCAATGTTCCAATGGTTACTGATACACATGTCACAGTTGATGCCTTGTATGTTAGGCAGACAATTACACTGGCCAGTGTTGTGGTTGCAAGCTCCCATGATAACATCAGATCCGAGTGCATTACAATTACAAGCTGTGCAGATGTGTTATAACCATTTAGAATCATCGTTAATTTTATATTAATAGTAATAATAGTAGTAATATTAATAATAATTTAATATCACAAGATTAATTAATATAAAAATAATAATGATAGTTAATAAAAATAGATTAAATTCAATATATATATTAATAATAATTAAAAACTAAATAATAGGTGATTAAAGAGGTGCCAACACTGTCACTGTACACAAACCTATGCACTGTTTCATAGTGGCATCCCCGTGGTAGCCGTCCATACAACGTTCGCAGTGGGTACCGCTAGTGTGATGGGTACAAAGTAGACATTCTCCAGTCTTAATGTCACAGTTACCAGCACGAGAAGAGTCGATGTTTCCGTTACATTCACACTTACGGCATGGTTTACCACGACGGGTTGGGTCTCCGAAGTAATTCTCAGCGCAGCGATCACATTTATCTCCTTTGTGCGGGTGTAATAGTTATTAGAATTAGCTATACTAGGGACAATAATAATGAACTGACTGTACCTGCTACGTTCTATTCAGTATTATCGTTAATTATTAATAATTAATGCTTTCATTTGTTAATTATATTAAGGGGACGCGATACCATCGTTTGGTTTACATATAAAAGATACGAAAAAATGCTATTTTTAGAAATCTATTAACTCAAAAAATATTCACTTTTTTTTTTTTTTTTTTTTTTTAATCCATTAATAATATTCCATATTTTTATATCATATGTTGAAATTTATAGATGTTTCTATATGTTATACGTTTCTAAATAAAATAATTGAAATATCTGATAACAAATGTTAATTTACCAACTAACTTGTTAATTAAAATTTTTTAAATAAATATTTAAAAAATATTTAATTGTACAAAAGTTAATACTAGTTATGTCAGCATGATTGGTCACAAATAATTATTCTGAGTAAATCAAGTTTCAAATATAATATATGAATATCAACAATATGATTATACAGGTAAAAATAATATAATATAAACAAAATGAATAATGTAATGAATATAATTTAAACACCATTTTAAAGATAATATTTGAAATATTATAATTTTACATTAAAAAAAAATTTGAAATTCAATTTTTTTTCGAAAAAATCAATGGTATCGCGTCCCCTTAAAGAAAAATATCAAAAATAAACTGGTGTTAATTAATTAATCAACATATCGTAGAGTACATAATTAATAGATATTGCACAGACAACAAAGTGTGTAATGTTACCTGCATATCCGGGTGGACAATCACAGACAGCTGTATTAGTGCTGGACACTAAGTGACAGGTGTCAGCAATCTGTATGCCAGTGCTGCCCCCTGGACATTGACAAGGTAAACATCCTGACATCGGGCGACCGTAGAATCCGGGAATACATCTGAAATATTTAAAATCATTCATTATTATCTTCTATTTTATCATCCTAATTGTTACCTTTTATTATATTACATAATAATGTATAGGTTTAGTTTTGTAGCACAGGAACAAAGAGAAGCAACATAACATTACTATATATAACAATTAAATTAATTTCAATATAAAATGATAGTAATCATTGAAGTATAGTTTTGAACACATTTTATAATACATCTGTTGAGTTATATAAATCATAATCTCGCCATGCTTCAGATAAGTTACAGGCATTCATTACATACAAATATATTACACTAATTAATTATAATAAACTTAATATATCATTCTGCATCATTTATTATAATAAAAATATATATATATATAATATTAAATATTAAATAATAATTTAAAATCAAATTGTACGGTTACTATTCGATTTTATATGAATTACAACTCTTAGATAATTATATAAAACAAGTAATGAAAAAACTAGTTTATATTATATTGATATTAAATAAATAATATAATATATCTAATATATGAAATAAAATATCAAATTTAATTAAATATCAAAAATATTAATATTTTTATTCTCGTAAAAAAAATCCAGTGATGGGACTTATATTTTAAGTATAAATAAATAATCTTTGTACAATTTAAAAATCTATTATCAACAGTAGTATAAGATTTAATCGAACACATAATGCCAGTATTATGCTAGTATACATGTACTACAAACCTCTCACAGAAGTTACCATCTGTGTTGTCACGGCAATCGATACATCTACCAGTTTCATCACAAGTCTCAGCTCTATTATTACATTGACATCTCTTACATTCCTGTGTGTATATGCATGTATATGTGTTAACGAGATGGCTGGATAAATGTGGATATAGGGGACGGTGTTAACAGAATGGTAGGGGTATTAGGGGTGAACTTTAACCCCGGTGGCGAATCCGTAGTAGCCTCGCATACATGCCGAACACTTATTTCCCACCACGAAGGGTTTACATTCACACTTTCCCTTCGAGCAATAGTTGTCCACAGAACCAAAGCTGTTACAGTTACAATCTGTGGGTATCAGTGTAGTTACATTTTAATTTAATGAATCCACTATATTATAATCTATTGTTATATTATAGTAATATAATATAGTGACTATTTAATATTATTTAGGCTGCCATATCATATTAATATTAGCGCAATTATTATTGAAATATTAATTAATGTATCAGTTTTATAAATTAACAATATGAAAACTACAATATCGCAAACCTTTACATCCGTGTACATTCATAGAATGTGTACCAGGAGCACATCTGTCACATTTCCTTGCAATCACATTCATCTTACAGTTACATTGTCCTCCTATAGCACTACACCTCTGATCGAATGATCCAGTTATATCACAACCACAATCTATATGGGTTGTAGCAGTAGTATTAAAAGTAGTAGTAGTAGTAGTAGTAGTAGTAGTAGTAGTAGTAGTAGTAGTAGTAGTAGTAGTAGTAGTAGTAGTAGTAGTAGTTGTAGTAGTAGTAGTATTAGTAGTAGTAGTAGTAGTAGTAGTAGTAGTAGTAGTAGTAGTAGTTGTAGTAGTAGTAGTAGTAGTAGTAGTAGTAGTAGTAGTAGTAGTAGTAGTAGTAGTAGTAGTAGTAGTAGTAGTAGTAGTAGTAGTAGTAGTAGTAGTAGTAGTAGTAGTAGTAGTAGTAGTAGTAGTAGTAGTAGTAGTAGTAGTAATAGTAGTAGTAGTAGTAGTAGTAGTAGTAGTAGTAGTAGTAGTAGTAGTAGTAGTAGTAGTAGTAGTAGTAGTAGTAGTAGTAGTAGTAGTAGTAGTAGTAGTAGTAGTAGTAGTAGTAGTAGTAGTAGTAGTAGTAGTAGTAGTAGTAGTAGTAGTAGTAGTAGTAGTAGTAGTAGTAGTAGTAGTAGTAGTAGTAGTAGTAGTAGTAGTAGTAGTAGTAGTAGTAGTAGTAGTAGTAGTAGTAGTAGTAGTAGTAGTAGTAGTAGTAGTAGTAGTAGTAGTAGTAGTAGTAGTAGTAGTAGTAGTAATGGTATATGTATGTTATAGTTACCCAGAGCTTGAGTATAGATGAATGAAGAAAAGATGAAGGTATTGTTGTTGCATCTGGGTGTATGAGATGACTTGTCATTGTTAAGCTGTTCCCTGAGACAGTCTCGATATATAGGAACTCCGAGATCTCTAAAGTGTAGCATCACCGGTAGTAAGGCAATCTGGGTTATAACGTGTGCATATTACGATTAGGTAATGATTATTATTGTGCGTTATGTAATTTGGTTATTTTGGTTATTGTTAGCATTACATTGTTTATTTGTTAGATGTTATATCTGGAATATATATCTTTATACTTTCAATTAAGAATGTTACTAATAATGTCACTATGACTGACTAATCATACTAATATCCGGGTGTTAATGACCCTTGTGAAAATAAAAACAAATGCACTAACTTTGCCCAATATTATAGTTCCCTATAAATAATATTTATTTTGATACTAGATAAGTGAGTTGTTTATTAATGAATAACTAGTATTATATTAATGTTATTTACAAGAATATTTTGTAATGGATTTTTTAATAATGTAATAATAAATTATACAACAAATAATGTAATCCAATTTTATATTTTTTAGTCAATATAGTAATTTATACATAACAAATAATATATAAAAATTGAGTAAATGTAGACATATAGTAAAATATAATTAATTGATTGATATATATTTAGTTATTAAATTGTTAATAACTATAGTTATATATACATGCAACAAATAAATGCAACAAATATCTATAGATGAAACAAGTAAATAAATATGGCTAAAAGTACAACTAAGTCTTAAATATATGATTATAATATAAATATTATACAATTTGGTTTTCAAATAATATTAGAATAGTATTTAGTTATATATAGGTATCTACATATAAATTAGATTTATTATATTTATAATCTCCATAGAATAAAGTATTATAATATAAATAATAAGTTTGGATTGAAACAAAATAAAAACTAAAAAAAGTCGCCTTTTAAGATTCGCTGTATTTAAATTTCAATGTAATTAGATGGGACATTTTTTTTTAAATTCAAAATCTCATAAAATAATTATGATTTTTACATAATTTAAATTTCATAACAAGATATATTATGTTAATTATTCTACAGAATTTAAAAAATATTAAAAAAAATTCAATATAATTAATATATATCAAAGATTTTTCTATGTAAAGATATTACTCGTGTAATTCGATTTTATATACGAAATACCTACAGCGCCACCTATATCGGGTTAATTTTAAGAATTCTGTTTTGTTTATAATGTAAATTTGTATCAAACTATACACTTTTAAAATATTAAATAATATGTTTTTAATTATTATTTATATAATGAAAACTAAGAGTTCATTGCTAATATATAACAAAGTAATAGGATATGTTTTTTTATATATGCTATACATATCTATGTAGTGGGTAAAATATTATATATATTGCATGTAATTTAATAGAGCAATGAATACATTGTTGTATAGACACAACGCCGAATCTAAATCTATTTCAGTGATTCGATACTACTGCTAGCAGCGGAAGGTAGTGGTTATTAATTACGTTATATATATAGGGAGTTATTATATCTTTGATAATATTTTATTACAATTATTTCCATTTTAAAAATTAATTTACTTTATTAATTTATTTTAATTTAAAGTATATTTTATTATTCGATATTAATAATTATAATAAAGAAAAAAATTATACTATTAATAATAATTATATTTAATACTAATATTAATAAGTGACAATACAATTTATAATACTATTATCAATAATATTGATGTAAATAATAATAATGTTAATTACTAACTGAATCAATAAGAATTGTTCCTGAACTCTTTCGGTTGTTCACCATCTGATCGAAATTCAGACGAATTTGATAATGCACGCCCTTCTCCAAACAGAATTCTCCAGCTATTATGTAACGATATGACCTATCTAATTTGACCTATAAGGTAATATATAATTGATGAAATGATAGACAGTGAATGATGTTAATTCAGTAACTTACATGTTTGACATCATCACTTGGTCTATAAGTCTGCAAACAGATTGGATTCCTAGGCTGTCCATTTCTTAGCAATGTCACCTATCATGTTATGTGACATCATATTATGCAATAGGTTATTTGTGATGTTAGAATGAATACTTAGAGGTAGTTTATTCATAAGCTATTACTTAAAATAATTCGCAATGCGATATATTAAGATTAACATGTTTAAATGAAAAGATATAATTAATATATCTATAAATAGACTAACTTACTAATACCAAGCATGTGTTACCTCTATATAGATAAGTGATTGAAGGAAAAGGAAGGAAAGAGTTTTTATTCATATTTACAATCGCACTTACATGTTTATTTATGTTTGTTACTTGTGAAAAAATAAACCTATAGTAAAAGCAATATATATTTGTGTTATATATTATTATGTTACACATATATATATATATATATATATATATATATATATATATATATATATATATATATATATATATATATATATATTAATCTCCTTAATAGAATAGTTATTTGATATCAGATATATAATATATCTGATTATTTCTATATTTATTTTACTATATACTGTTAAAAATTAGGGTACAGCCTTTTTTAGGGTATAAGTAGTGTCCCCATAGCCGTACCCTAATTAGGGTACAATTCTAATAAATACGATCAGTACCCTAAAAATGAACAAACTGTACCATAAATAATTTTAGCTGGTTGTACCATAATTATATTATACCATTTACCCTAATGCGATTGTATGATATATAAATATAATAATCAGATACCCTAATATGTAACATAGCTGTACCCTAATAAGTATATAGAGTAAACCCTAGTGCATTTAACAGTCATGTTCCCTAATATTTAACATATATGTACCCTAAAAATATATATATATATATTGTACCCTAGTGAGTTTAAAAGTTGTGTACCCTATTTAGGTACATGGTAAATTGTTGTGATATTTTAACGATTTGTACCCTATAAATTGAATTCGCTGTACCCTAATTTTTAACAGTGTATGTAATTTATTATGTATTAATATTATATGAAAATATGAAATAACTATTCGTATTATACAATAGGTTTACATTAATGATTTCACTAAATATATATATATATATGTATTATTAATAGAATTTAACATTTTAATAAATTGTAAATATATAAGACATGATAACTATTTTATAGAGTTATTTATTATCTAACTAATATTAATTAATATTAAATAAATAATAATAAATATAATAATTAAATAATTTATATTATATATCTTAAAATTTAAGAATATATTTATTTTATCTATATAGAATATTTATTGTATATTATATACTAAACATATTATATAACATATTTACATTACTTTGGGATACTATTGAACACTCACTATTTAACTGTTATAAGTATATATATAGATTATTAATAATATGATTATTTTTTATATATATATATGATTTATATATAGCTGCAAAGTAATACATTAAATATGTTACATAATGACTAATACAGATTTGTATTCTCCTATCTGTATCTAATAATATAACAATATTATTTCACTGATAATTCTTCACTATTTTTACCAATAATTAAGAGAATTATTTCACTCAAATTAACACAATCTGAGAGAACTAAATTAATGATTTATGTTTGATTTCTTATAATATGATTTGAAAATTAATAACCGAAAATAATAGCACTAAAACAATGATAAAGAATATGTAATACTATTTTATACATACAACAATATAAATACTGATTATAGATAACTCTTTACTGATATATTATTAATTCCATCTCAAAGGGGACGTACATTATGCACACAAGTTTATATGTTAGAGATAAGGAAAATTACTATTATCTTTCAAGGCTAATAACTTTATATTTCGATAATATTTAATTTCATTATATTTATTATTGATTATTTTATAGTGTATTTATTTGTATAAAATTATCCAATGTATATAAATGTTTAAGTATTTAAAAAAAAACACTTAAAAAATGTATATATAGGATAATTTTATAAAAATATATATATATACTATAAAATAATCAATAGTAAATCTATTGAAACTAAGTATTATATATACTTACAAAAAAAATTATAAAAATAATAATCATAAATAAAAGTTATTAGCCTTTAAAAAATAGCAATGTCCCCCCTATCTTTTACATGTAAACACATCCCTTAACTAAGTTACATATCTCATAGTTACACGGGTAAGAGATAAACCTTTACGTTGTCCCATCCGTGCATGGTTTGGTCGTATCTAATCATCAGATTGTATTTCATTGTGAATGGTATCACACGATCGGCCGGGAGGTCAAAGGTCAACTGAGCACCTTCGGACACCTGCATGAAACCTATACCTGTCCAATCGCGAGTGGATCCCGGTGCCTCGGTCCTCACGATTACCAAGTGTTTCTACGATTAGTGGGGTGAAGGTCGTTACTATAGAGAACATGAGCACGATATAAACTATACACAGATATTAACACACGTTTGTGTTATAGAAATGATATACGTGGTTATAGAAATTATATACGTGTGTTTTGTTAGGTAAATATAGGATAACTACAGGTATTATGAAATAACCGATATATATGTTAGTGTTATATAACAGTGAAGGAAGAGAAGGAGGATTGTTTGAGGTTAAGTAATGATAACAACTGATAGTTAGATACTAGATCATGCTAGTCACTACAATTCACAGTGGATGGCTATATCTAATAGATAATCTCCTGTATTATAATCTAGTTGAAGAACGTGTTATTATTATACCAACATGCAATAGATGATCTACTTTGATATTTAACAATCACGAATACTTACCGATGATTTATACTGGATATTATCAAGTGTCATAGTTATTATTAATCATATTATACATATATAAACGTTATAAATATATTATAAAAATAAAGTACAATAATAATTATATGGAAAATATAAGAATTTAATTAAAATTATAAATCATTGTATACAAATTTATACTTAATAATTTAGAAAGTATTCATATAATATAAAAGGTTAGCATTATATGTAAAGTATTTTAGATAATACAAATATGATGACATTTATATATTAGAAATATATAAAATTATACTCATCATAATTAATATTAACATTGTTCTGTTTATTAATATTTTATATATAAATATTTTAAATCAAAGTTACAAACTTAATAAGAATTCCTGTAATTTTCTGTTTATTTAGTGTTTATTTAACTGTAATATTTCAATATAGAATATAATACAGTATTTGTATTATTATTATAATATAATTACTTCGTAAATATATTTCATTATATGTATAAGCTGATAGAGTATTGTCAACTTATGATTGAAGTAGTTTAACAATATGCAACTTATGCTGTGATGGTTGTAGCAGGACAGTTGACCAGATGCACAGTTAGTAGATATATTGCATAGCTATAACGGTAGTCTGTGTATCTGTCCAACTGTCCATACTAAAAAGCATTGCCTAAGTGAGCTAAGTGATGTTACGCTAACCCCTTCGACATCTCCTGTGGCGTATTCTGCTTCCATAATGATGTAGTTGTAGTTTGGCAGGAAATGACCGGGGGCAGGTGAGTCACAGGTACGACCGATGATGTTAGGTCTACAGTGACATTGACCGTCTGAGTTACGACAGTTAGTTCCCAGAGATCCACCAGGGTTACAGTCGCACTGGATACAGCCTTGGCTAGCGCTACTCAAGCCCCAGAATCCATCCTGTGTAATGGTAACTAGGTCAATCTCACGTATAACATGTTATAACGAGTTGTAATAAGTTGTGAATGATACGTTATTATTTCAAATACAAAAATGTAATATAAATGAACACATCAATAACATATAGGTATTAAATATTATTATTTAACTTCTTGAGTATCGTCATGGTAAATCATAACATTACTGAATAACTTTTATTTATTTATATTTAAATATAGACTACAAATATAAAATCACAATTATATAGTTTAATAATATTGGTATTATATAAAATTAATATTTGTAAAAAATGTTAACACATATTAGAAATAAGTGATATTAAATATGTAAATTTAAATATAAGTAAATTCAATCACAAAAAAATTTAATAAAACACACACATCAAATATTAATTAAACCGATGATCGAATATACTAACGTGACATTTATCGCAAGATTGACCTTGAACATTTCGCTTGCACACGCACACACCATTATTTTTGTCGCAACCTTCATTCTCCACTGTTCCGAGTTCGTCACATTTGCAGGCTGATGTGATGATGTATTGATTATAGGCGCAGCTGGGTATACGTGTGTGTATGTTAATGTACGTGAGGCTGGTATTAGTCAGGCAAGGTTGCCAATGTCCACATCAAGTGGGTTAGTAGTAGGGGTTAACTTTTATTAGTAGAGTTAGCAGCGCTCTTCGCAAATTATGCTAGCTTAAAGTTGTGTTCATTAAGTACAATAGTAGAAAACTCTAACTCTAGCTATTATCATCATTATAATAAAGTATGTATGAATATACGAATACTGAATTAATAATTAATTAATTATTAATTTATTATTAGTTAGTTATTAGATAATTTTATAAATATGGAAATATTCAATATATGAATAAATATATATATAAATATATATATATATATATATATATATATATATATATATATATATTTATACGTATATTAATATATACATTATATTTAATATATATTAGAAATAAAATCTAGATAATATATTCATGTATACATATTTGTCATAGCTCTTGTCATGAATATACTTAAATATACATTTATATATTGTTGTGTGAAAATAGTAAATGCCTACCAAATAAATATTTAATTATTCTGTAATTATTTTCAATTATTTTTAATACTGTTATAATTCTACATATAAATTATTAAGTAATATATTATTATAGCATAGCACAATGAATAATGTATTAGTAATTATTAATAACAACACATGTTTAATTTACAATGAATAATTAATATAAAGATTTAAATTTCTAAATTTATAATATTAAACAAATATATATTTAACATATATATGAAAAAATATATATAATGTAATATATAATCATTATAATCATATAATCATATATATATATATATATATATATATATATATATATATATATATATATATATATTAATAAATTCAATATATTTATATTTAATATATTTAATATATAAATTCTAAAGTACATAATTATATAAAATATATATTACACATTTAAATATGGTAATAATTGAGCTATATTAATAAATATGGTATGAATTGAGAATGTTAACATTATTAACCAATTGGCCTCAATGTATAGATATGTAGTAGTTCGATATAGTATAATTGTAGTATGTTTCCCTTATCCAAGGGAGATATTAACAACGAATAAGTTATTAATAAAACAACAGCGTAGATTATATTAACAAACACATATACAATACACATATAACATGCAACGACGAAAAGTTATTTATATACTTGGATCTCCGTCTATGTAGATTCGACTTCCAATGTCTATGTGAAAGGAGGAAATAGGTCATAGGTCATGAGACATGAGTCATCATTATAAAGATAGATAGAAAGATAGATTTCAATTAATTTACCGCCATCAAAACGAGACGTAAATTAATTTGTAATATTAATTAACTATATCGTTTTATAATTAATTAATATGAAAATAATAGAAAATAGATATTATACGAGATAGTGAAAGAGCTGAATATAGAATTTAGTCATTTATTTAATTAAAACAGTCTCGTTTAATTAAATCACTATGTTATCACATAGTTATATATAGAATTCTTATCTTAATTAATTATTAGATAGTTAAAATGTATCTAATATATATATATATGTTTAAATGAACATTACTAACCATGAACGTTTACCTAGATTATATGTTTTTAGAACATCATCACATTACATAATTAGTCATACATAGTGTCACATGATACATAATATGTGACAATGAATGTCTTACAAGACATACTTATGCATAGTTTAATGATGATGTAATACTTAGGGATGATGTAATACTGAATACTGCCCTCTAATGAGAAAAGTCAACATCGGTGTAAATTAGATGTACGTCCAATAATAGCAAACTGAGTAAACAGTTGTGGAACATGTCAACATCAATAGTTGATTATTATACTTCTATAGTGATATCATACATATATACGGTATGTGGATGCCATGATTAAGGGACATGTAGGTCATGTCCCCGAGATATGTCGTTTCACTAACGTTCACATCCAAATTTATTCGAAGGTGACATATTCCAGAATCCGTTCTTGCAACGATCGCACCTAGATCCCATGACGTTCTGTTTACAAAGACAATCACCAGCTCTTCTACCTCCGACCTCATCTTCCTGTACACACTCAGACTCTGACGGGGTACTACCTTCGCTTCCATAGGGATCGCAGTCGCAACCTGGTATCGGATGTTACACAGAGAATGTAATCTATGCAAGTGTATATGTGTATATTCACATTATGATTGTAGTTATCTGAGAGAGTGTGTGTGTGTGAGTGAGTGAGTGTATGTGTGTGTGAATGTGTGTATATGGGGGGGGGTATAAGAACATATTAATCACTCTTGTTAACGCATCTACAGAATGTTAATGCTCTCATCAATTTATTATCTGAATTACTGAATCATATTTATAATTCATTACTGATGTATTACTGATGCCAGTATTACTAATACACATATGACTAACATCCGTAAGTAACCCACACCAGTTTCTAATGCCACTATTACTGATGTAAATGCTACTGAAATCATAATGATGCTTGTTACATTATATTATGTATTACATATGATATATAAGACTCTTATAAGATGTATATAAGCCTCTTATACAGCTGTGTATTGTGTAGTTATTTTTATTGTGTAACAATGTAATATTTTAATTTAATATCACTAATATCATTAGAATTCTATTGTATTATGGGATACTAACTACAAGTATTCTTTATTCTGATTTGAATCTTAATGTTTAACATAATACTACTGAATGCATAGTAATACTCTCAATTATTATCTTATATTCGATTAACCGAGTATATATATGTATGTGACAGGTATTAATGTAAAGATGACTAACGTTTACAAGTGCGTGGATCATTGAGGGCAACTTTAGTGTTACGGTAATGCTTACTGGCGCAGAACTGACAGTGCTGGCCATCGGTGTTGTGTTTACAGTCACAGACACCACCCGAGTGTATGCCCTTCTCTCTGATGTTCATACTGTACAGACCTGTGTGAGGTGTGTAGTGTTAGGCGGAGTAGTGGGGGTAGTGAACACAACTAGGGGGTGTTGAGGTTGTGATCAGGTGATCATTATTGTCAGCTGGGGGGTGTTGAGGTTGTGATCAGGTGATCATTATTGTCAGCTAGGGGGTGTTGTGTTTGTGATCAGGTGATCATTATTGTCAGCTAGGGGGTGTTGTGCTTGTGATCAGGTGATCATTATTGTCAGCTAGGAGGTGTTGTGCTTGTGATCAGGTGATCATTATTGTCAGCTAGGGGGTGTTGTGCTTGTGATCAGGTGATCATTATTGAGGGCTAGGGGTAGGTTAAACTTGTGTGTTTTATGTTTAATAGGTTATTCTTAGTAATTCATAATAATAACAAATAGTAACTAATATTAACATTAATATCTAATATCATATTTCTATATATATATATAGGCTCACAAGATATTTTCAGTGAATATTTGCAGTGAATATTCAATACACTAATCAATGATTATTATTATTGAAATATTTGTTCAATATAATTGTACTACTCAATTATGTTATAGCTATCAACTAGTTACTAATGACTTAAACAATCATATATTAGTTTATTATTCGCAATGATATGATGTTATATTTTAATTACTAATGTACATTTTTAAATTAATAAAATCGTATCAACAATACATTATATATTATATTGCTTATATTCACAATAATGAAACTCTATTTGAATATTTGAATATATTCACAAGTCAAAGGAAATGTATAAATATATAAGTATACAAATATACAATATATAAGCGTTTAACGCATAATTTTACTAACTGGCATCAAAGGAGCATGTTTCAGCATGATTGTTACATTCGCACCTCTTGCATACATTCTTCTCTCGTCTTACCGCGGGTTTCCATGGTAGGTCTTGGAAGAATGGTTTACAGATCTGACAATTAGCTCCAGCAGTGTTGTGTTCACATTTACATTGACCATATACCTTAAATATATATGTATATGTATAAGTATTTTGGTATTTAAATATGTATGTTTGAATGTATATATATATATAATATATATATATATATATATAATAATAATAATAATAATAATAATAATAATAATATTTATTAGAAGAAAGTTGTACATTTTTTTCGTATGAAGTATTTAAATTAATTATATTGTTATTTCCTCTAAAGGGCTTCAGATAAAGATCAATATCTTTTCAATGTTGTCATATAATATATATATATATATATATATATATATATATAATTATAATAAGATTATGCATATTTAAGTTGAAATTGATATTATCAGCGATACACTAATATGATTAACAGTATTCGAATAATAATAAATAATAAAATTAAATAACAATAATTAATTACATAAGTGTCTAGACTAAATATATAGACATAACTATATTATAAACATAATTATTACAGACATACTTTATTTTTAATGATGTCAGTGTTGCTATCGGATGGAGTACATTTGTTGGCATGCCCATAACATGAACACGATCCTCTTACTACCAGGGAGTAGATCGAGTAGAAGTACTTGTCCTTTATGGATTCACTAGCATCCAGATAGTTATCACCTAGCGTGCAGATTTCATTACAATTGTTATACATATAAGGATAGGTATATTCTAAATATAAGCGAATACATATTCTTATATAATGATATACATCTTATATATATATATCCTTAATAAGTATGATACTAATACTATTTCATATTATTTGTTGATCGAATAATTATTTGTAGTGAACTAAATGATTTTTATAATTTCTAATTATTATGATAATACATATTTAATTATTAATATTGTCCTCTATAATGTATAAGTATACCTGTATGATACAGACAGGTATAATTAGATTAATCATATGTTGACAATTATTATAATTATTATACACTTCTAAGAATGCAATACACAATAATTACGACCAATAATATTGTTAACTAGCATGCTATATAGCATATATGCATATATACTATTAAAGTAATAAAGCATGATTTACATTAGTTGTTTAATAAATCATCTCACCGCAGTCATTTCACTATTATGTGAGACATTTTTTAATTGATTTTAAAGTTATTTGTATATTAAATATAATTATTATAATAATATTATAATAATATTATAATAATATTATTATAATTATAAACTTTATAATAACTATTGCATTATTTGTGTGTGAAATATTTGTATTTTTCATTAATATTTAGTTCCTAGGAATTAGTTATAATATATTCATTCAAAATAATTAAATTATAATTATTAGTTGCAATATAATATTTAATATTTCATTACAATTTGTAATGTAAAGTATAAATTTAATATTTGTTATTTATTCAAATTTTAAAACAAAAGTTATATACAAAGATTTTGTGATTCAACCTTCTGGAAATCTTTGATATATACTTAACAGGGATTTTTCCATTTATGGGAAGCATTTTGTAAGTTAGATTTAATCCTGTATCATGACATAATTAAGGATTTTTAAACAGTTTCATAATCAAATTAATCAAATTATGTCAGATATTATTATAAAATACTACTTATATAAGCAAGAATTTTATTAATTCTAGTGATTTATATATACCGTATCAGAATAATACCTTTTATGCATTTTTGTTTTATTTTGGAATTAATCTATTATTAAAATTATTAAACTAAATATAATCCCCGATAATTTGTCCTCAGGATCGGGCTATTATCAAGATATCCCACATCATATATTGGTTGCAGTAATTCTTACGATTATCCAGATACATTATCCAATAACTATTTGGATTTATTATAAACATAAAATGCCTTACAATAATTAATGATATTAATAATATTAAAGAATATGGTCTTTTTATATTTATTATAACATCAATAACTCATGAGATATTTGTTTACTATACGTGCCCTTAAATATATTATCATATTCAACTTGATCATATAACAATATAGGTACATTAACGTAGTATTATTTCATGACTAATTATTAATAATGTATATAAAATTAAAGTGAAACAAATAAAGTTTCAGTGATAAACTTGATTACATAATATGTAATACATATATATATTTGTTTACATGTTG
>OZ025241.1:56819862-56832362 GCA_964019155.1 Osedax fenrisi | reverse complement strand
GAATACTAAATGAATAAATAATGAAATTAACTATTCCAATAAACTATATATATAGACTATATTTTGTATACCATCAGTAGTATGCAATATGTTAACTGTTAACTGTTAACTGTTAACGAGTTACCTATATATAATCGAATTGTTTTTATAGCCGATAAGTCTTGGTTAGTATTATAAAGTTATAACTGTTGAAGTATAGAAATAATGAAATAGATAATTAATAATAATTATTATCTATTATAATCTATAGATAATTTTTAAATTAAATGCACAGTAATTATTATAGGTATAACAATTATAATATATATATAGTGTGTGTATTAACATATACATTATGATTGTAATAATAATGTGTTAATTAAATCTTGTTAATTCATTATTAATAATTTAATGATAGGATTTTTTTATATGATAAAAATGTTGTTAAATGAATATTATAGATATATGACTTTATGATATATATATATATATATATATATATATATATGTCGATGTATTTATTTATATCATAATCAGCATGGCGCATTATATATACTTTAATATCATATATAATTTTTAAATATTTGATTCGATATACTATTAGGTATATTTGTATTGAAATCTTGATTAATAATGTCATTATCATAGATTGTAAGAGTCGATTGTATCAAGGATGAAAACTTGTCTGAAGGATGCAAATTCCTTTGTTATATATAGCAATGGTGTATATATGACATACACCATTCCGTATATAAATAATGTTATATGTTGGCATTTTTCGTTACAGTGATAACATATAAAATGTTTATTATATAATAATTGACTATAGTAATGCAGTATGTATACTCTTGCTAATTGTCAGTATATATTCGATTAGCCTGTCATATATATGGGGAAAGTATCCAAGTGCATGCATACATCTGAATGACTACTATTAATAACTTATTCAATATTAAATATATGTATTTAAAATGTTGTAAGTATACTTATACCCTATATATACAGGGTAATATTATTGAGGTAAATAAATTTACTATTTGAAATTGTTGATATAATTATATTGATACGATAAACAGGGAGTTGATAATAGGATACATGTACGACGTACATTGTACGTATAACTGAACCCCTTCTCCAAATACCGACACCTTAAACTAAGCGTGGTGTATATAACTATGGTATTATACTATAGAATCAAAATAGAGTATGTATATATATTTAATGAATTATATCACACTCGATTTATTTTAACGCAATTTATATATCATTGAATTTAAATTTTAATATTTATATTAAATTTATAACTTAACTTTATATTTCAATATTAAACTTTAACTTAAATGACTGAATATAACTATATTGATATATATATATAATATATATAAATATATATATATAAAAATTACAACAAAATTAAAAGTAAAAACTGATCTATTTTGATTGGTTATTATAAATCACATGAGTTCGGTATTAGGATAAGTAAGGGGTCGGTAATATGACATAATATGGGTTACTATAATTAAGATCTATTGGTTAATACTTATTCAAAATATAATATTTGTATACTGTTTATAAACATTTAATTATTCTACAATGTATTGCAAATAATTACGCTCTCTTTAATTAATAGAGTAATTATAATGATTTAAAAAAGTTATTATTCAATTAATTAAAAATTAAAACCAGAATATTACATTTGATCAAATAACAATTGTAGGATTGAATGTTTCAAAAAGAAAATATTTATTCATATTTACTATTAAATTACTATAAATCCGTGTATATATAATTTTGTATATATCTTATAGTTACTGATATACGATAGAGGAAGTTAATTAGTGACTTTTCCTAATATATATATCTAACTAATCTGTAAATTAATTTCGCTATACCCGAATGATAATTATATGTGCAAATGATCGCCGTTTTCACTCTAGATTTATTTCTCCAATATTTAATATTAAAAATATAGTTTATATATATATATATATATATATATATATATAGTTAAATGATTGTACTGAACAAGTTAGGAGATGGCTCATTTTTAATAATTTATTCCCTAATTCATCCAAAACTAAACTTATTAATATCACAACTAAATCATGTATTTTCCCTAATGTACTATTTGACTCTACTATTATTGAACCTAGTGAGTATGTTACATCACTTGGCGTTACATTAGATTCTAAACTTTCATTCTTACGATTCATCTTATCTATTTGTAAATCTGCAAATTACAACTTATATAATATTCGTAAAATAAGGAAATACCTACCTGTAACTTCTACAATGACGTTAGTGCAATCACTAGTTATATCTAGATTTCGTTATTGTAATAGCATTACTATTCATTTAAATAAGACTATTTATGACAGAGTAGACAGGGTAATAAAATGTTCAATTAGATTAATATATAATCTAAAAAGGAATGACCATATTATTGTTAAGAATATTTTAAATGGCCCAAAATGGTTTAACTATGATAAGATGACTAAATTTAAGTTACTCTGCATAATGCATAAAACATTATTATTCGGTACCCCAAACTACCTCAAAAATATATTTATTAGGGAAGTAATTATAAATCCGCGTAAGCAATATGATGAAATGTACACGGTTCCTTCGATAAAATTTAAAAGATTAATGAAAAGATCAATAAGCTGGAGTGCCCCTACGCTGTGGAATGACCTACCACGAAATATACGAAACCTGAGAAATCATTCAACATTCAAGATTAATCTAAAAAATTATTTAATTAAATTATAATTATAAACATATATATATATATATATATATATATATATATTTATTTTAGTCATTTATCGTTTCTGTTATTTTCTTTTCGTTTACACTTGTGAGATTAAAAAATGTACAAGTGTATAAATAAATAAATTAATTACTTACTTACTTACTTACTTACTTACTTACTTACTTACTTACTTACTTACTTACTTACTTACTTACTTACATATATATATATATATATATATATATATATATATATATATATATACTATATAGGTATATACCTATGTATATATATATACCTATGTATACATACTACTTATATGTATTATGTACCTATCACAACTATTTATATTATATACATATATAATAGAATACATCAAAGACCTTACAGGCTATTTGTGATGTCCATTTTTTATTTTGTGTGTGTATTCTAATTACAATAATACAAATTATATCCTATACTATCCTGATATATACTATCCTGATATATCATATATTATATAATATCTCCCCGATATTATGTATACATATAAAATTAAAAATAACTATTATATACTATACATTATATTTATGTATATATACATTATGTATAATATATTATAGATTATAAAATATATATATACACATAAACCAGCATACTCATTCATCGCACGGATTCACTTGCATGACCCATATATTTGTATGTTATAAACTATAAATATATGGCATGACCTAACGCATTTGTTAATAGTATTAACTTAATACATTAACACTATTTTAAAATTGGGTCAGTTTGAATAGTTCTTTACATAGCATCACGTGGTATTCTCGCATGACTCACGTGACTGATTGAGATTGATGTGCCGAGATGCTAGAGTATGTTACGATCTCATTCGTATCGATATACACACGTACGAAGGCACCCGTAAATCGCATGCATCTCCGTACTATTTGCAATAGCGTATACGCTCTCCCTCGTATACACGCATACCGATGTGCGTATGTATATGTACGGAGAGGGCGAACCCGCACACCCGCACACACACACTCACACACGTACGCACGCACACACATGTGTTCATCACTGCAGTCTCTAGCGTACACAGTATCCGACAGGTGGTATAAAACGAGATGTAAGAATGCGCTATGGCATTCCTACACATCCCGGATATAGGCGTTATAACGAACACGAGAGTGAAGGGATAGAGAGAGGGTAGAAAGGGGGTAGAGAGTGGTATCCAACGGTCGAATTGTACATGCATATAGACGGCAGTGGTATGAAAAGTGGGGCAATGAGAAGAACTTAAAATTAATAACTTAAGTTATGCAGGTCATCGTGCACGATACATGTAGTGGCTTTGTTCTAACCACCTCACCTATATACATTTATCATTAGTAATCTATATTCTATCTACTATATATAGTAGTATATATATATATATATATATATATATATATAGATATATAAATAATATAATGGCACTTATTATTAATATAAACATAAATATTAGATATATTAGATATAAATTGGTTACTAATTACTATTCTCATTACATATTCAAACAAGGGTAATATTGCTTTATATAATACGTTATATATATGCAAAGAAAATGAAATAATATATTAAATAATTTTAATACATAATTTAAATATACGAATTAAACATTATAACGTTTAGATATATTTTATTAAAATTATATTAAAACTATATATATACCTATTAGTAAAATTGTAAAATATGTAATAAGTATACTTACTATAGTATGTCAATAGTATAATCTATAATAGTATACACATACACACACATACACACATATATACATACATATATATATATATAATATATATATAATAATTATAATAATTTATTTCAATTCTTTACTATTATTATCAAAAGGTATATATACCAAACTATAGTTTCACATGTCATTACACTATATATATATATATATATATATATAGTTAATAGCATTGATATTATGTTACGACTATATATATATAGTTATTTTAATTTATATATGATCCTCAGTTTTTTCTAAAACCATATAAGGGTAGCATGAATAATGATATCGAGGGATAAGTCTGTATTATATAAATATATTAATGAGAAATGGTGAAAATGTGTGATATGGATTACAATGGATTGGATACCGATAGTTAGACTTACACCTTATAAGGATAGATGTTGCATAATAAAGTTGAATCACTCTTATGGAACTCAGCATAATTATATAATCATATGTTACCATTGACCCAATCGGATATTAGACTGGTGAGTCATCGGCTATGAGTCATATAAACGTATGATGTGAGTCATATAGCCGCGGGAACAGTCATCTATTAGTGATGATTCATCTCTGAGAACTCAGTAGATGTGGAACGTAGGAATATTTCGTTTGAATAAACGAGAGTTCTTTGTTTAATAGCGTCGGCAGGTAGGCGGGAATCTTCTACCGACATAAAAACCATATGGCCTCGCTTGTATCGCTCATTAACGCCAGTTTCCCTTATAAAAAGTACTCGTACCTACTAAGCACGGCACGTGGTATTCATATCACCCCTATCCTCTATAGGGTATAATATAGGTAATATATACTAGTATACTCTATACATAACGTTTAGTTTGCATCTACTTCGACGTGTGAATATATTTGGTCAACTTTAAAAGTGTTTATATATATATAATATATTAATAATTATAATCAATAACTGACTATATTGAGTAGCTTACCAACAAACTTAAGTTATTTAACTAACTTTTAAAAGTGATATATTACATATACTGGATTAAAATTAACCGAATACAGAAATTACACGAATCATCGGATTACGATTAAATAATAATGAATTATTAGGTCAATTAAAAAATGTGGTCAATTATTATATTTATTTAAATAATTATTCATAATATTAAAAATAGTTATCTTAATGCATACACAATTACATATTAACATATCTTAAATATCTTAATCAATATGACCTATATATAAACCATCCTTGTATCCCTATGTATAAGTAAGTTTTACATGTTATATAAATGTGTAATCAAATATTTTTTTACTCTACTTCAATATAATTGGACATCTGTGGTCATTGGGTGGTAACACGGAAGTTGATTTAAATACATAATTAGTCTATAATACCAGATATGTATACATAATATGTATATATATATATATATATATATATATATATATATATTATAAATATACTGAATAACTTGTATTATAAAAATGTGTTATATTAATAATAATATTATTAATAATAATAATACTATTAATGCTATTAACAATAGTAATAAATTACTATTATTTGAATTATTATTAATATTGTTAATAGTATTGATATTAATAATAATATTATATATATATATATATATATATATTAATAATGATAACACATTTTTCTTATACAAGTTGTTCAATATGTTTATAATATGTAATATATATAGTAATGCATCTATAGATAGATGAATACTTACCATACTATAGTAAACATATATGTTATAGATGTTACCTGAACATCGTGAGGTTATCCCTACGGAGATATTGTATGTACTACTGGTACTACGCATATTTGTACATTTACTTTATATTCTTTATGTATTTAGGCATTATATCCTTTGAGCAAGCAATATATTATGCAATATATTATGCAATACTTATATAGTTATGAATGTATATATAAATACAAATATGTGTATTTATATATACTGTATATAATTTATATACTGTATATGTATGACCTATACGTTATTGTTATCTTACAATTGTTCATCTTTAATCAGTGAATTAAGAATATAATTAACAATTATGAGTACGTAATAATATACGCAGTGTTATCAGAATACTATAATTAATATTCAGAAAGTAAATAAACATATATAATTACAATTTTTAAGGAATCCGGCATTTTTTATTTCCAGATTACACGGTCGTATGTCTACTAATGTACTCCCTACAATAATGTAACTATACAATATTATATAATAACTTCACATGCAAGAATACACATGCATACGTATGTCATACGCACGTATACATTTATGTGTATATAATGCATACCTGATGTTAATCAATTCACATGTGATACTACTACTGATACTACTACTAATACTACTACTGGTATATGTATACCGTTATACTACATTACAGTATAGATACCGGTGCATACGTTTAGAATAAAACCAGACCTACTGCAACTATTCAAAATGTTTAGTAAACCCAGTTAACGCACCCAATTAGTGTTAAAATATCTTACATGTACGCAATATTCTGAATGCATCAATACTATCCTATAGCATAATATGTAATATAATATGTAAATTGTATCATTGCGTTATACAATGGTATATATTAACTAACTATGTGTACATACATTAGTATAAGAAGTTAATTGTCATGTGTTTATTGAATATGTGTATTTTTATTTACACATAGTTAGTTAATACCTATATACCAATGTATAACGCAATGATACAATGTACATATGATATTACAGATTATACTATAGGATAGTATTGCACCTGATGCATCATGATGCATTCAGAATATTGCGTAAATGTAAGATATTTTAACACTAATTGGGTGCGTTAACTGGGTTTACTAAATATATATATAAATTAATATAACTCCCTATCATATTCAACTATATATAGTTGATATATATACATATATGGGTAATTAACGTATATACATGGTAATTATATAATTTCCTTAAAATTACCATTAGAATATACAAATATTTAATAAATATATAATATAATTTCAAATATGAATCTATTGGTATATTGGTTCATTTTATTTATCGTTACAGGAGCAGGGATACATTATGATTTACGTATCCATATCATATATATATATATATATATATATATATATACATAATATGTATATATGTATTACATATACATATCATATATATATACAGCAAGTATGTTGCACAATATAATGTTTAAATGTAATTATAATATTTAAAAAAAAGTCTTTAATATACACTTGTTAAACCCTACACTCACAACCCCAACCCTAACAAACCCTATATAGTAGTTAAACTATATTGATATTTACGCTTTTTATATATAATTACTAATTTTTGATTAGTTAATTATAGTAAAATCTTCAATTATCGACCCATTCATATATATATAATATATTAATAACTAATAACTAATAATTATAATTATTGAGATATGTTTCAATAGCTATTATATATCAAAAGGTGATATACATAAACTATTAGTAATCTAATGGTAAATATGAATACGTATTTTGTTTAAAAAAATATTCAATCCTATGATTTTTATTTGATAACATGTAATATTCTGCTTTTTCTTTTTAAATATATAATTAATAATGTTTTTAAATCATTGTAAATACTTTTCAATTCAAAGAAAATGTAATATATGCATAATATTGTAGATAAATTAAATGTTTAATAAACTATAAAAATAATATAATTTGAATGAGTATTAACCAATATATCTTAATTATATCAACCATTGGTTAATCATATGCATATGATTTTACTAATTAATTTACCTAAATACCGAATACACGTGATTTATAATATATAATAAAAATAGGTTGATAATGTATGTAGGGGAAAGTAACCTAATACGGACACTTTAACAATAAATGGACTTAACTTTTTATGACTCATTATTTGTATTCAAAAATTACAATATATTCATATTATATGATTATAGATATTATTGTAATTTTAAAATTTTATTTAATCTTTTAATTACATAGATAACTGGGGTGTCCGTATTCGGTAACCATGTCCGAATACGGAAACCCTATGTTATAATACGGACACCCTATATACCACTAGATAAACTATATATTATTGATGAATCAATCAGACAAATTACAATTACGTTATTTATAATTAATTTTATGAAAAATATATTGTAATTTAATTAGTTAATAATTTATTTATTTTTATTATTTTTTAATTAATAATACAATTTAGATGTCTAAATAATAATTTTTTTAGAATTAGCTTTATTGGTAGTATTAATATTATAACGCACGCGATTTTTATGAAAATCAGAATAGTTCATACGCTATGCGTTGATTGGTTATAGGGTGTCCGTATTAAGAAATTTAGAGTGTCCGTATTAGGAACTTATATGACATCTATATATATGCTTATAACTTAATGAATATTTGATAAAAAATATAGAAATTAAAAATACAATTTTTAGAATGCTTTAGTTTTTAATAATATATTGTTATATTTTATATTAATACATTTATATATACTTGAGAAGGTTTTAAGTTGAATTTTTTTTTGATAAATTTAAAATCGTAATACAAAAATCAGTTTATTGGATATATCAGCAATATTTTGAATAATAAAAAAATAAAAAATACTTTTTTAGACTATTTATATGATTATGAATATTTTATTAATTAAACATTTTTTTGTAGGATTTATAGTTTCTGAGATACCGAGAGTGTCCGTATTCGGGCACTGTCCGTATTCGGTTACTTTCCCCTATATTGATATAGAATACATTGATATAGAATAAGCATTCATACTTTCGATTAGTTAGGGTATGTAGTTCTTTTCGATCAGTTAAATTATATATAACTATAGTTTACTAATAAAATATAGTTTAATATACAAATATAAAGTGTAGGATACATGTAATTTTAATACGAATATTATAACTTGTATTCTATGATAAATAAATTGCGTTCCTTTTCTATTTCATTAATTCTATTTATATACATTATTTTGATTGGATAGTATAATATAACTATTATATCCACGAACGCGTATTTTAGGGGTCGGTATTAAACACATTTATTCAATTATGAAACTCTCTGTTTTTTATTATCTTTATAATTATATCAAAAATTAAAGAATAATTATGTATTTCCATAATATTAATCTAATTTCAAAAATTCATATAAATATATTGAATAATGAATGAGTAATAATACTTTTTTAATTATTAAAACTATTAATTGTCAATTAAGTGTCGTAATTAGAGACTTTCACCTATTAGTCATATAATTAATATTATTTAACTTTAAAAAAACCTACATATACATATTTATTTTATTTACAATCATTATAATGATATAGGTATACCTATCACTAATCATAATATACAAATAATCGTAAACTATTATTTAATATTTACTAATTATTAAATAATTAGGGATATTCATAAATTCCGAACTTTGAAATATGTAATAAAATAATAGATGTATTGTTATACATTCTTATGATCTATATTTAGATACATGAGTAACCTTTAGAGTTCGCCATATTACATTGTGTGTGTTTACATTGTAAAACTAACACGTTAATACATTGTTTATTAGGATATATTAAAAACTAACTATTTTTTAATGTATTTTCTGAATTAATACATGCATGTATTTATAAATAATAATTTAATAGTAAATGGATAATATACGTTATTAGTTTTTTCATATAAACATGTTCTTTCTTAAAATTAAATATATATATATATATATATATATATATATATATATATTAAATTAAAAAAACATTAAATAATTCTATATAATTATATATATATATATATAATATATATTATATATATATAATATATATATATTATATATATATTTATATATATATATATATATATATATATATATATATATATATATTATTTTTATTATATAGATCTAATGTAGTTTATATTTAGAAATAATATAATAATTATAAACATCTATAGATTATATATAATATATCATGATTAGATTTAAAAATATAAATAAACATATTATTTAATATATTGTAAAAAAAAATATATATATACGAATATTAATTGTTAAATTTATAATTTAGCTATATCATTCTAAATGATATCAACTTTGTAGTTAATATCTTCACAGATATATCATATTGTACGAATATAAAGAAATACATATGCATATATAACGCGACGTATAGGTAACTTGTTACTATCTTCTATCTATAAAAAAGAGTGTTGCAATCGTATCAGAAATACTTATGGTGATATATATATAGTAGAATGTAACATCATATGTAAAGTCTTATTTGTAGTAACGTCATAGTTATCAAGGGTCAGATTACATTATATAAGTATATAATCTGGACTATTACGAATATTAAAACCATTTTTAAATATTGTCTACATCCTAGGCCCCCGAGATCAACATATATTGTATTCATCACTGTCCTTGTGTTATTCCATGGAATTGGGAAATCAGTCATAAAATAGTCTACATTATATTATTAATGAATGTTTTGAAATTTATACTTATATAAATTGTATAATTTCAAGAATCCCCTATAAGGGTATGGGCGTATAGTATTTGTATCTACAATAGTTGGCGTATACGTGTATATATATACACTGTTAAAAATAAGGGTATAACATTATGAATTATATGGTATAATATATGGAAATACGAGTTATACCATACAATTACGTTAAATGGTATAAGATGAAATATTATATGGTATAACATTTGTTTTTTTTAGTTATACCATATATATATGATAGCTAGCTAGCTAGCTCAATGTAAATGGTATAAGATCACAAATTATATAGTATAACATTTGTTTTTTTAGTTATACCGTAAATGGTATACCAGGACGCCACGGGGTTATACCATTTTTTAATCAATGTTATACCATTTATTTCTAACAGTGTATTATTCAATTTTGTTGAATTATTTGAAAAAGAAGCTTTATAAATTGACAAAATACTATACAATTTATTATATATTTTTAACTATTTTTTAAATATATTCATGTAAAATAGAAGTATTCATGGTGTATTAAAATTGTATGCTGATATAATAGATAATAAAAAGTTATTTATAAAATGATTGAATATATTCTAATATAATTGAATTAACATTGGATAATATGAAAAGGTGAATTTATATTTTGGCTTCGGGGGGCCATGGATACTATATTGTATTTATGTTTAATTATATATTAGAATTCAGTATTAAAATCTAAATCAAATAAACCCTGGTAGGTGTTGTTAATGTAAAAGATATATTATGTGAAATAGTCTAATATAAATATTGATTAATAAAAGTGAGATCATTACAATTAAATATGTATCTACGTTACTCTATTATTTTACACATTAATAGGTCAATAAATAAAAGTAAAATAATAGATACATAATGAATCATCTCTATGCATATATACATACATATAAACGCGCGCGCGCTCCACACTAATATCGTATATTTAGACGGCGGTAAATAAGAACAGAGTCGCTTCAACATTGGACCCTTTAGCGAGACGACGTGCCTATTGACACCTAACAGTTAGGTGTATGTGTGTGTGTTGGTGTGTGTGCGCGATACCTTGGCAAGCGACGGATTACGCTTGTGTACTTTAGGACGGAATATGATTGCCGTCTTAATTAATGTATACACGGTAGTTGTATAGGTTAATAGGGGTTAATAGGGGTATCTAATGGGGTTAGGAGCCTGTAGGTATGCGCGACATCAACCCCGACTGAGGTAACCGATATTGACGTCTGGTTTCTCTATTGTTTACGTTATGATCATTCTTTATAATTCGTGGTGACATATTAGTCTTGCAACGTGTGGTTCGTCTACCTGACTACATGGATGTATACAGCATGTGTATAATATATATATATATACAACAGAATTATCACATAGCAGCGATATTATACAGGTTATAATATAATTAAATTATGTATTTATATATTTTATATGTACACACATGTGCAGTGCACACTGTGCACATACACACTTACATACACATGTTTACATATTCAAACA
>OZ025241.1:56514862-56814862 GCA_964019155.1 Osedax fenrisi | reverse complement strand
CTATATTAGCAAGAGTAAACGTGTAGTAGTTTAGATACCTTACAGTGTAATATCTAGTTGGGTCTGATGAAGAGCCATTTCGGGTGTACGTTAACAATAGTTACTAGCGGTTTTGTTTCCAACAAATGTTTCGATCACTCATCATTTACAACTCGAGTGTAGGTTTCTCATGCAGCAATTATACCTTGTTATAAGCCCCATTCCACCGTCATGAAATCAATTCCCACACTATTCAATAGTATATTATACTATACTATAATATACTATACTATACTACGAGTGTTTTGATGGAGTGTGTTAATGAGATGTAATGGAGAATGTGTACATCTGACAGTCATCTTTATTTTTAGCTTCTATAGAATTAAGTTTCTATACGTATGCTTTTTATATTACCATTTAGGTTAGTTTATGTTAGTTTAGTTTAGTATAGTTTACTAATAAATATATATATATATATATATATATATATGTGTGATAGTTATAGTATATATAATCATTATATAACAATATTATATACCAATACAGTCCTCACGCATGTAATGAAATGTATAGTGTAGATAAAATAACCCCTAGAATAATAAAATTGAATGTTCATGGAAATCCACAGGTAACAGTTATATCAAAGATTTTCCAAAGGAAAGATATTGCACTTGTGTATATTTGTGTCACCTAATAATTCGATATTGCCATCTAGCGGTATTATTCAGATAATAAGACATTTCTATATTTATTGTAATAGTAAATAATAAATTATATACAATATACATGTATATTGTATTATAATATGTATTTACATGATTTTAAAATGATAATATAATTATATAACAATAGAATACACTGATTAGTTATATTTAATATAAACAAATACAATAAATGATAAATATATTGTTATAAATATAATATTAAAAAAACTACATGTATTGTATTATATTGTAATGATTTTAAATGTATGTATATAATTAGAAAACAAGAAATTTAAATAAAAATATTACATGATTTAATATACATTTCATATACTATTTCGCCATCTAGTGTTAATATTGCTTTTTCATTTTAAATTTACATTTCGAGGTACTAGAGATAGATAGGGAGTGCAATATCTTTCCTTTGGAAAATCTTTGGTTATATCATGTTACAGTCCAACACATGTTATAGATGAACAATATACCGAAAGATTTTATACATATCTCATGTCATTACCAAGGCAGATACCAAATAATAATGTACTGATAATAGGAGGAGACTTTAATGTATAACTCGGTTAAATGATGAATTCAAATATTCATTTCATAAACTAACAATTAGAATGGTAAGTTACCATATATTAATATGCTAAAATATTATATCCTAGAAAATAAACTCTTATTCTTAAACAAACACTTTCAGGAAAGGAAATTGTAATCCTGGACGCATAAATCTCAAAATGCCTCTAATTCTAAAATTTATTATATTATCATAAATATAAAGTGGAAGAATAGCGCTAAAACTGTAGAGCTAAACCACTCATTTATCAGAGTCGCATCTGATCATCGTATTATCTCAGCTGATATAAGACTGAGTCTTAGAGCTAACAATAATAAAGTTATCAACATCAAACAGTAAGGTTGGGCAAGTTAAATGACCGATAAAATAACCAGAAACACCGTTATTACTAAAGTGAAAACAAAATACAATACTATTCAGGACACTACAGATTCGCTATCTGTTAGCAAAAATATATACTCACTTTAAAACTGCTTATAAGGAAACTGCTGCTAAAGTAATCCCATTGAAACCGATGTTGAGATAACGTATGCACTGGGAACAACTTGGTAGGCCAGGTAGTTGGAGATACTCCTCCTACAAGTCCTTCAACATCCAAGAAAAGATGCCTGATCTGCGACCGAACGACCCGACCCACTGCCCGCCCGCTGATATGCGCCGGCTGCCTCCGGGAGAGCCATAAGAGCTGCTCCGGTCTCTCAAGACTCGAGCAAGTAATGTACATCTCCGTCGGCACCTGGAGTTGCCCCAACTGCGCCACGAACCACAGCACCACTGGTATTACAAGGCCGACTAACGCCCCGACAGCCATCAAGCCCTCCACGGAGGTGAAGATTCGCAGCAGTCTGAGCATCGTACAATGGAACGCGAACGGCATTAAGTCCAAGATGATGGAGCTGGAATCGATGGCAAGGAAATTGGACACCGATATCATTCTGATACAAGAGTCAAAGTTGCGATCAGCGGAAAAGGACCCCAAGATCACCGGGTACGCAACGGTTCGCAAGGACAGAGATGTAGGCATGGGGGGAGGCCTTGTCACCTTCATTAAGGACGACATCCCCTTCATCGCCGTAAACCATGCTTTGGGCCTACCCGAATCAAAGCTTGAAGCCCTAATCATCTACGTCAATCCCGCTTCGCTTCACCGGATGACTTGTGTCAACGTATACCGCCCACCGTCGAGAAGAGCCGAGCAATGCCAGGACTTCAACACATCGGAACTCCCGACTGCCCAGAATGTCATAATAGGGGGTGATCTCAATGTGCACGCCAGCAGTTGAGATCAGTGGCAACCCGAGGACGAGATGGGCTCCAAGCTGGAGGACTGGCTAGCCGACAACGACTTCGCCATCGTCAACGACGGATCAGCTACAAGGGTGAATGCAGGAACGGGAGGACGCAGCGCCCCGGACGTAACTCTAAACAACAATTCCTAGTTGGATAAACTCGAATGGAGCACCATGGACTGCATGGGCTCCGACCACCTTCCGATCAGCGTGATTGTGGATTGCGCACTGGTCAGCCTACAATCTCCCCCGATCACATAACTTCGCTGGAATTGGGCGAAAGGCGACTATGCGAGCTTCTCGAAGGAAGTCGACGCGTCCATCTCCACGTCCCCGTGCAATATCGCGAACGCATCATTAGACTCACGAATGAGTTTCCTGAACGACGCCATACTTCTCGCCGCAAAACTGCACATTGGCAAGGTCAAAGCCACTACGAATGACAAAGAATGGATGAGCAGAGATATAAGAAACGCCATCAAATACAGGAATCGCCTTAGGAGAGATATTGCTTCGAACAGGATGGAATGGGTTACTGCCTGCCGCAACGTCCAAACCTTGATACCTGACAGCAAAGAAGCCAAATGGAGAGAATTCATCTCCAGCGCCGATCTCAGCTCTAACCCGAACAAAATCTGGACAACGGTAAAATCCCTCAGTGGCAAGAGCCCTTCCAGCATTCGCAACGAATCCCTATTCCACGACGGCAAGTGCTACACGACTGGCAAGGCAAGGGCAAACACTTTTATGCGGAGGTACGCCTCAATCAGCCGCTTGCACATCCCCAAAACCGATCGCCGAAAGAATCACGTCCGCCGCATCATAAACGCTCCGTCGGTACTCGCAGAGAGCTGCACAGACTTCATGCCGGCCGAACTCTTACTCGGTATCAGCAGCATGAAGGCTAAAGCACCTGGCAAGGATCGCATCGCCCCTCGCTTCATCAGTGCTCTAGGCCCGAATGCTCTTGACTTTTTTCTGGAAATCTTCAATGACTCTTGTACAGGTGTTAGCCCCGCCCACTGGAGAAATGCGATTATCGTTCCGTTTCTGTAACGCGATAAGCCTGCCAGCTAAATTGACTCCTTCCGGCCAGTCTACCTAACGTACTGCGTCGCAAAAACGATGGAGAGAATGGTGGCGAACCGCCTTACAAACCTTGCTGAGACCAACGGTTGGTGGAGTCCTGACCAAGTTGGCTTCCGGTCCATGCGCTCGTGCGAAGACCAAGTGCTCCGACTCACCCAATCGATCAGCAATGGGTTCCAATCCCGTCCCGCTCTCCGCACCGTACTAGCCTTGTTAGATTTCAGCAAAGCCTTTGACACGGTATGGCGAGACCGCCTGTTTGAAATCTTACTCTATACTGGTGTCCCGATCGGTATGGTACGCTGGATTCGTGGCTTCCTGTCGGATTGCAGAGCAAGCGTACGGCTAGACGGCTTCAACGGAAACAGCATGAAGATCCCTCAAGTAGTACCTCAAGGTTCGGTGTTGTCCCCTCTTCTATTCCTCTTTTACATTAACGGCATCAGAAGCACAGCCCCTACCGACATCCACATTATCATGTACGCTGATGACATTGCGGTATGGTCGCAGCATTCGAACAAAGTTACGGCTCAAGAGGCAGTTCAGAACACAGTCTCCATCTTCGGCGACTGGAGACAGACACACCGACTTAAACTGAACCCCTCGAAGTGAGAAGTTGCCTTATTTTTATCTGCTACTCATGAAGCGAACTGGTCCCCGGCAATGCAACTCAACGGTCACCCCTTCCTGTTCAACAGAACCCCAACTATCCTCGGGGTAACGTACGACCGCACGCTATCCTTCCGCCCCCAGGTGGAAGCAGTGAAGGCACGCGTCTGCAGCAGGATCAGGATCATGGAATCTCTAGCTTCCAAAGAATGGGGATGGAGTAGACACAGCCTTCGGACCATCTACATGGCTACCGTCCACAGTGTCCTCCATTTCTGCGGTGCCGCCTGGCAACCCTGGCTGGCCAAGATTAACCTCTTGATCCTGGAATGCGTGCAAAACCGCGCCCTGCGATGCATGACCGGTCAACTGCAGGATACACCATTGGAATGCCTCAGGAATGAAGCAGGAATCGACTCGTTCGCTACGGCCGTAAGAAGGAACTGTCAGATCGCGTGGGAAAAGTGCGCCCGGCTCCCCGCTTCGAACCCAAGAAGTTAGCTTTTCAAATATCCAGTTCACCACAGGTGGAAAAATAGAAATAGCTTTAGCTGCATGGCTCAAGCGGCTTGCTCAAACACAGGTCTTGACTCCATCCCCCGCGAACCCTTCAAGTACTGGCACCCCCCACCGTGGACACTGGACTATCACCCGCTTTGGACCATCTGTTCCACGCTAGTCGGAGGCACCCCTAAGAGCAGTTCCCCTGAAGCACTCATTGCGGACGCAATCAACTCCATCGAGAAGGCTAGCAACTTTACACACAGATGGCTCAGCCGATGGAGGCATTGCTTTCGGTGGAAGCGCCGCGGTAATTACCGAGGGCCCTGCCAGAAATCCTACCCGTATTGCCACTTCGACGAAAAAGGGCTGCCGCTGGACTTCGTCTTTTGAGACGGCCCTATCCCTGACCGTCGACTTTCTGGCGACAACAGGACATGGATCCCCCGCTATCATATGTACTGATAGCCAAGCATCTCTAATCGCACTAAAAGGCAACGGGAAAAAGGATGGCCTGGCAACAGAAAATCTCCGCAATAAGCTGAACAAGCTAAATTCCCCGACTTTTTTACAATGGATTCCCGGGCACTGCGGCATCTTAGGCAAAGAATGGGCGGACGACGCGGCTGGCGAAATCGCTTGCGAATCAGACGCTGACCCTGTCGAGCAGGCGGATAAGAAACTACTTGATAAACCGTCAATATATTTACACCATTTCTATTCATTATAAGTCTCGATTATATATTGAAAATATCATTTGATGATAACTAAAATATCGGCATCACTCTTATAAAAAGAAAAAGCAAAATATACCCAGATGTACATATTGCCTATATTTACTATGTTAACGATATAGCTGAAATAACTAATAATCTGATAGATGCAAATACATAGCTACACAAAATGTAAGCTACGGTTAAAAATATTGGTTTACATATAAACTCAGACAATGCTGAATACATGTGTTTAAATCACGAAAACCAGATAAATATGAAAATCCTATTAGGCCATGATATAAAACGTGTAGAAGAATTCAAGTATCTAGATAATTATATTGGTTCAACTCAACATGACATAAGAGTAAGAATCGGAAGTGCGTGGGAAACCTTGAATAGCCTGGACATCATCTGGAAATCCAACGATTCAAGTAAACTCAAAAGAAACTTCTTTAGATCTATCGTTGAAACTATTCTTGTATATGGCTCTATCACTTGGACTATAACTTCTAACACTTTAAAACAGTTGATTGAGTCTATAGGCTATATATATACACACATGATGCGATCTGCACTAAATAAGTCATGGAGAGACCACGTTACAAATAAGGAGATATACGGCATAATTCCAAGAATAACATATATAATACGCGAACAACGAATGAGGTTATCCGGTCACTGTAGTAATATTTACTGTTACTCTCTTCATGATTATTGTATATTGAAAATGAGGCTAATACTATTCATTCTAATAAACATGGAAACTTATTATGATTATATTTTATAATATTACTTAAAACATTATCTAGTTTAATCATATAGACTAATAATACAACAATCACTGCTATATAAACATAAGCTAAGTAGTAAGTGAAGTATTACTCTAGAATCCACAATACGGACGACGCTCTCAAGGAATGCCTATGAAAACATACTTAGACTAACTAAAAGATAAAAAAATTTGGAAATACACTATATCCGCATAAAAACTCAAGAATTACAACATGTTACTCACCAAACAGTATAATACACAATCAAATTGACTATATATACACGTCGAGTAACCGTAACTTGATTCGTTCATGTCCTGTCCTTGTAGCATCTCGTTCAGATGCGAATATCTCTCTATTTCCTCTAAAGAAGATTCCAGCTTTTGTGTGAGAAACCGAGGCATATATTCAATTAATATATATATATATATATATATATATATATATATATATATGTGTTTCTCACACAAAAGCTGGAATCTTCTTTAGAGGAAATAGAGAGATATTCGAATCTGAACGAGATACTACAAGGACAAGACATGAACGAATCAAGTTACGGTTACTCGACGTGTAAAGGAAACACGTCTCATGTCCTTGTTACGCGCGATACCCCCCGATAAGTATCTAGTTATACATAATGCACCCAAGTGTATCGTGTCGGTAGGTTCTAGTACCTATTGGTGAAGAAGCCTATTTACGAATACTATTATTAACTTTATTTTACTGTCAATGATTATATCGTATCGTAAACTGGGTAAGCTTTAGTGTTCTACAGATCCACAGGTATAGCGTGTAGGGGGGCTGGAACGATTTTGTATGTAGGGGGACCAACCAATCAAAATAAATTGTGTGGTAAAAGTGGGGGTGACCAATAAATAGGAGTTCCCCCTAGATTTTAAAGTTGGGGACATATCCCCCCGTCCCCCTGTTGTAGCGCCGCTAATAGCGGGTAATCTATATTCGAAAATAGAGAGATATATCACTAAAATTCAAGGGGATGTTGTATGTTAAAAAATTAACAATGAAAGTTGTAATACTAATTTATAATAGGCTGTGTGACAAAAGTATTAATGTTAATGACCTTGAAATACCATTTAAAGCATCCTTAATATGTATGTCAATAAATATCATAATTTATTGTGTACTTCAGTTGGTAATAATTATATTTTATAATCTTTACTGTATAATGTGAAAATTTCGAAAAACATTATAAATCAAATTAGTTGTATTGTTTATATGTATTTTATATTAGCATTCACATTATCATTCGCATTAGCATACTCTATCATGTGATCGTGTAGTCACTCGATATAGATTTAGATATTACCACCTACCCTCGGTTTACTTTTATACATTTTACATTGTCTTTCATTTCACATATATAAATATATATATATATATATTATTTGTTGTTTGTATTATCATATATTATAGTAGTATTATATAGTATGAGTAAATATTAGTTCTTATAGTTTTTATATTTTTAGTTTTATATATTAATTATTGATTAGAATTTATTAAATTTATTTAGTAAATTATTTAGTATTATTTATACATTGGTTTTATAGATTTTTATACGACGATGATGGAATATATATAGAAATAGCGGGGGGGAAATAATATATTTCCCTCTATTATTATTTCGGAACTATATTATCGGGCTACTTTTAAATCAATGTAAACCATTAGTATATTATAAGAATACGATCACGCACCAACTCGCCATCACATCGATGACTAACACACAGGCTCAGGTCAAGGGTCGCAGACGCGAGCGTCGACATCTCGGTGGACGACTCGGCGGATGTTCTGAACTTCACTAGCGCATTTAAGTATCACGAATATCATCCCAGCATTCAACTTACATCAAAACTTAAGTTGAACTTAAGTTATGATGTAAGTTGAACTTAAGTTTATCGACTTAAGTTGAACTTAAGTTGAACTTAAGTTGTGATGTAAGTTTTTTATATTAATATAAATTTAAGCATTATTATTAATGTACTATAATCAAATTTAGTAGAACATAATATATAAAATAAAAAATTATATAATTAAATATTATTTATTATAACTTATGTTTCATAACTTAAGTTCAACTTAAGTTCTCAACTTAAGTTCAACTTAAGTTAATAACTTAAGTTCAACTTAAGTTATTGATGTAAGTTGAACGTAAGTTTAAATTTAAAATAAAATATTAATATAAATATTAGTATTTTATGATTAATTATTTATGTTTAATATAGTTATGATATAAAAATATACATTTAAACATATATTTATTCATATAATAAACTTATGTTATATAACTTAAGTTCAACTTAAGTTATGAACTTAAGTTGAACTTAAGTTGAACTTAAGTTACGAACTTAAGTTGAACTTAAGTTGTTGATGTAAGTTGAACGTAAGTTTATATATAATATAATAATAATAATAATATTATAATAATAATAATAATAATAATAATAATAATAATAATAATAATAATAATAATAATAATAATAATAATAATAATAATAATAATAATAATAATAATAATAATAATAATAATAATAATAATAATAATAATAATAATAATAATAATAATAATAATAATAATAATAATAATAATAATAATAATAATAATAATAATAATAATAATAATAATAATAAATTTAAAAGTAAAATGTTTAAAATATTATAAAACTAGATTAGATTCACATAATAATTTTATAAATTGGAAAAATATTAAAAAATTATTAGATTATAACATTAAAAAATTAACTATCGATAGAGAAAAATTAATTTTATCATCTAATGACAAATCACGATTTTATAATTATATTAATTCAAGATGTTCCTCTTTTTCCACTATAGGTCCCATTAAATCTGATAATACATATATTTTTTCAGATACAGTTAAATCTAATATACTCAATAATCAATTTTCTTCTGTATTTATTAATGATAATGATAATATTCCTCATTTATCTCCACCTAAACATAATTCAACTATAAATAACTTTTTATTCTATAGGCATAACATAAGAAAGCATCTAATAAATCTCTCACTATCATGTACATTGCCACCAGATAATATCCCTTCAATATTTTTCAAACAATTCTCATATGAACTATCTATTCCACTTACGATATTATTTAATAAAACTTTATCAGCTGGTGTATGTCCTGACATGTGGAAAGTAAGTTATATAGTTCCGATATTCAAAAAAGGTGACACTTCAAATAGAGAAAACTATAGGCCGATTTCAATTACCTCAATTATGTCTAGAGTATTCGAGCGTATATTAGTTGAGGAAATTAATTTTTATCTAGAACGTAACTCATTAATTTCTGATTCTCAATTTGGATTCCGTCATAAAAAATCTGTTGAACTGCAACTATTAAATTGTTATACTAAATGGATTACTGCAATTGATAAAGGCAGTTTTATTGATATCATATATCTTGACTATGCTAAAGCTTTTGATAAGGTCTCTCATAGTAAATTACTTGTCAAATTAACTAATTTAGGTATATGTGGTAACATACATTCTTGGATAAGTAGTTTTCTATCTGGTAGATCTCAAAGAGTAAGAGTTAACAATCAAATTTCTGATACAGTTAAAATAATATCTGGTGTTCCACAAGGATCTGTAATAGGGCCTTTACTCTTTCTAATATATATCAATGATTTAGTCGAAGTGATTGATAAAGATATATTCATTAATCTTTTCGCGGATGACACTAAATTGAGTTTTATATCTAATGACATAGATCATAGATATAAATTACAACATAATATTGATAAATTTTATGAATGGTCTAATTCTTGGCAATTAGAAAATGCTGCAAAAAAATCAGCTGCTCTTACATTAGGTAATACTAATAAACCATTGTATACTATAAATAATGTTTTAATAGTAAACTGTATATCGTATCGTGATCTTGGTATCAAATTTGATCCATCATTACATTTCTCTGAACATATTGGTGTGTGCTGTACAAGTGCATATTGTGTCATCAATCGTATATTTCGCTGTTTCATTACTAATAATATGCCAGCTATTAGAAAAGCATATATATCATATGCTAGACCCCACCTTGAATATGCGTCGACAGTCTGGAATCCGGGATTAGATGCCAGGACATTCAAAGGACTGAAGATAAAACTAGAGAAGGTCCAAAAATTCTTTACGAGAAGATTAATCGAGAGATGCGGTTTACCTTATAAACCTTATAATGAAAGATTAATATACCTAAATCTAGATTCTCTAGAAATCAGAAGAACTAGATTTGATCTTGTTATGGTATATAAGCTATTTAACGGATTGGTATCTATGAATACATCATCTATTATTAATATCAAAAAGACCAACTACAATACCAGAGGCCATTCTCTGCAAATTAGTATGAATACATGTAAACTAAATGTAACAAAAAATCTACTAAATAATCGAATAGCTAAAATTTGGAATGGTCTTGATGAACATATTGTATTAGCAAATAGTTTATATACCTTTAAAAATCATATTAAAAAAATTATAACTTAATATTTATTTATACATATATATATATATATATGTATATATATATAATTTTATAAATTATTAATTTTAATTATTAATTGTTTTTATCACCGACACATGTGATACGTTTCTAATTTACTATTGTTATTTTTATATGTGTACTATCTACGTTTTGTTGTCGTTTTGTGAATTTATCACTACATATTGTTAATTATTACTAAATCGAACTTGAAAAATTCATAATAAATATTCATTCAATTCAATTCAATTCAATAATAATAATAATAATAATAATAATAATAATAATAATAATAATAATAATAATAATAATAATAATAATAATAATAATAATAATAATAATAATAATAATAATAATAATAATAATAATAATAATAATAATAATAATAATAATAATAATAATAATAATAATAATAATAATAATAATAATAATAATAATAATAATAATAATAATAATAATAATAATAATAATAATAATAATAATAATAATAATAATAATAATAAATTTAAAGGATAAGGTTTTAAAATCGATTTCGAAAATAAGAAAATTGAAACATCGCAACGCTAATTTATTTAGTAAACAAGAAAAATCGAATTCGGCAATTGTTCAATTTAAAATCATAGGGAAACAGTTTGTTAAAAATATATATAATTTCTAAAACTATATAATTGTAATATATTTATTACATTAAAAATGGATTGTATTACATGTAATTTAGAAATTAATAACGAAAATTATATATCATGTTTATGTGGTAATAAATACCATTATAAATGCTTATATAAAGCAAAAATAATGAAAACAAATTGGTCTAATAAATCACCACCAAAATATGCTATTCAGTTATTTAGATCACCAAATTTTACATTTAAATGTAATACATGTATAAATAATAATAATGATAATACACCAATAAATCAACCTAGTTTAAATAACTCATTTCCATCGTCTACTATTATTGATAATAGTAATATTAATACTTTAATAAATAGCACAGAAACAAAATTAAATATGTTACTATCAAAAATCACTGAAATAAGTGATATGATTGTTGTTAAAAAATCATACGCTAATGTAACCGCTAATGTAACCTCTACTGTAACCAATTCTGATACCTTTACTGACAATTTGGTAAAATCAGTAAATATTATTAAAAATAATATAGATAGCAATAATGAAATAATTATTCACAATATAAATATTCCTAATAATGATAAAACTAATTTCTTTAAATACTTAGTAAATATTATTTGTAAAACAGTAGATATTAATAAATCATGTGTATTATCAATAGTTCAATTATCATTTAATAAATTAAAATTAATTTTAGATAATGTGGTCTCAAAAAAAATTATTTTATCAAATGTTAACCGATTATGTAAATTACGAGATCTACAAAATTCATTCATTAGAACATCTCTAGATGAAATATCACTAGAACGACATCAGATATTATACCATGTAGTTAAAAATAAATTAATTAAAAGTAAAAAAATTATCAAATGTATTTATAATTCTAGAAGTAGTTCCTATGAACTAAGATATATTATAAATAATAAAATTGACTGGAATATGTCAATTGGTGAAGATAATTTTAGTGTATGGAAATTGTCATATATTACTTATAAAAATTCCATTATTAATAAAAATAAAAATAAAAATACAGGTTCTAGATGACTAACCGGCAATAAAGATGAAAATATTAAAAATAACAATTTAAATATATATTACGCTAATGCTCGTAGTATTAGAAATAAAATGAATTTTTTGGAATTTTTACTTTCATCTAATAAATATGACATTATATGTTTAGTTGAAACATTCTTAACGGTAGATGATAGAGATTCTCTATATTTAATCGGTGGAAAAAATTATACACTATTTAGATACGATAAATTAATTCATAGAGGAGGTGTTGCGATATTTTGTAAATCTAGTTTATGTCCTGTAAGAGATTTTATTTCACACATAGATGTTCAATATATACATTTAAAAATTAATTCAAAAATTCCATTTAATATTATATGTGTTTATAGACCCCCAAATTGTAATGAAGTATCTCATGAACAGATATGTAAATTATTTGATATAACCCAACAAAATTATAATTCATCTATAATTATAGGAGATTTTAATTTACCAAATTTTAATTGGAAAGATTATACATTTCCTAGTTACCAAAAAAGTTATGCATTACTTTTCGATTCGATTATTAAAAATTCATTTTCACAATTAATAAATAAGCCAACTCGTAATAATAATATAATTGATTTACTTTTTACTAATGAAAAACAATTACTATCTAATATAAATATTGGAGACTATTTCGGATTATACAAAAATATAAGTGACCACTATTCTGTTTCATTTAATGTAAATATTGAAAAATACCCATGTAAACAGATTTTAAAATCAAACAATTTTGATTTCAATAATGCTAATATAAAATTGATTAAATATCATCTTTCTAGATTTAATTGGGAATATCTAAATTCATTTCAAATGATTATAATATCGATCAAAAAGTAGAATATTTTAATAATGTTCTAAATAAATTATTTATATCACATATTCCTAATATAAATAATACAATAAAACAGGTACTTCCGAAAAATATATTGAAATTGAAGAAGCAAGTAAAAAAATTATTTCGAAAATCTAAAACTAATTTACAATATAAATATAATTGGATAGAAGCAAAAAAAAAATTATCCAAGGAATTAGAATCTTTAAATTTTAAGAGAGAGATTAATGCAATTAATTCAAAAAATAAATTAAAGTTTTATAAATTTATGAAAAAAAGACAAAATTTAAAATCTGGAGTATCTCCTCTAATTGATATATCAAATAATAATATTTTATTTTCAGATCTCGACAAAGCAAATACGTTAAATTCATATTTTAGTTCAATTCAACAAAATGATAATGGAAATTTACCCGAATTTTATAATTTAACTAAACAAAAATTTGATAATATTGATTTAAATCTTGAAATAATTAAAATATTTTTAAATAGATTAAAAATTACACATACTTTCGGAACTGATGGGATACCATCTTCTATGTTAAAATTATTATCTAATGAATTATGTAGGCCTTTATATATTATTTTTAATTCATCTTTATTATCGGGTAATATACCGAAAATTTGGAAAAAATCTATAATCACACCAATTTTTAAAAAGGGTGAACCATCAAATTCAAATAACTATAGGCCTATTTCAATAACATGTGTAATGTGTAGAGTATTAGAACGTATTATTTCTAAACAATTAATTTTTTATTTAAAATCTAATAATTTATTAACAAAATATCAATATGGTTTTATAAGTGGAAAATCCACAGAATTACAATTAACAAAATGTTTAAAATTTTGGTATAATGAATTGAATAATAAAAAATGTGTAGATATAATATATATTGATTTTGCAAAAGCTTTTGATGTTGTTTCTCATGAAAAACTACTATTTAAATTAAAATCATACGGTATATCTAATAAAATAATAAAATGGTTTTATAATTTTTTATCGAATAGATCTCAAATTACACGGGTTGAAAATTCTTTTTCAAATAGTTCTATTGTAAAATCTGGAGTACCACAAGGATCGGTTTTAGGTCCAATTTTATTTTTATTATATATTAATGATCTTCCTAGTATATTCTCTTCAAAAATTCATATTGATTTATTTGCCGATGATACAAAAATATATTTTTCATACGCATCTGAGAGTGAAAGATTTCTTTTACAAAATAATTTAAATTTATTTTCACAATGGGTAAATAAATGGCAATTAAATATTTCATTATCAAAATGTGCAGTTATGACTTTAGGGAAGGTTAATCCATCAAAATATTTTATAAATAATATTCAATTAGAAAACGTTACTTTTTATAAAGATTTAGGAATAATATTTGAAAATAACCTTTTATTTAATAAACATATTGATTATATTTGTAAAAAAGCTTATTTTTCTTTGAATTCAATTTTTAGATGCATTACTACAAAATCCCCTAGAGCATTATTAAATGCATATAAAATTTATTGCAGACCAATTTTAGAATATCCATAATTTGGTCACCTTTTTCAATGGTTAGTAAATTTCGTAGTCTCATAGACCAAATTGAAAGAGTGCAAAGATTATTTACTAGACGATTAATTACAAGATGCGTAGGATATACAAATTCATCAAATATTAATTATAAATCATATATAGAGAGATTGGTATATTTTAAATTAGAATCACTTGAACTTAGAAGGTTAAAAATAGATCTAACTACAATTTTTAAAATTTCAAATAATTATACAGATATAAATATATCTGATATTCTTAACATTTCGAATAATTGTAGAACTAGAGGTAATTGTAAAAAATTAAATGTAATACATAATTATGATAATACAATTAAAAATATAATTAATAATAGATCAGTTAATATATGGAATTCATTAAATAATGATATAATAAAATCTGTATCTGTTTCATCTTTTAAAAATAAAATAAACAAAATCTGTTTCGACAAACTACTTTTTTTTAACAGAAATTTATAATTTTATATTGATTTATGTTTCATTTTGTATCTAAATTATTGCATTATCTCTTCTGGTTTTTTTTTAATGTGTTTTTGTTATAGAAAATTTAGGTTTTTATATATATATTTCAAATATACTATAATATAAAATTAATAATTCATTATTATTACAGATAAAGTGTGAAGTATTATTTTACTTTTGTTTGTTCGGTATTATATGTTTGTTTTATATATATTTTGTAAATATGTTTCAAATGTATTATATTACTAAAATACAATATTAATAATTTTCTATTATTTCAGATTATAGTGATAAGTATTATATTATTTTGTTTCGTAATATTATTGGTATGTTTTGTTATTAACTGTTTTTGTATATGTATATTGGTTTATTTTATTTGTAATTTGTTCTGTTTTTATATATATATATATATATATATATATGTTTCAAATTGATTATACAATTAAAATATAAATTAATAAAGTACCTACTATTATTACAGATTTTGGTAAGTATTACATTATTTTTTTGTTTCATTCTAGTATTGGTTTATTTGATTTTTAATATGTTCTGTTTATAATATATTTAAAATTTAACATTTAAAATTTAACATTTAAATATTAAATTATATAACTAATAATTTATTACTAAAACAGGATACAAGATGAAGAATTCTATAAAGTTAAAGTAGAAATTGAATATTTCGATACCACTTACAAAATAATGTATTTTATTTCTATTTTCGATTATTTTTACGCTATATTTTATTTCTATTTTTATCATTTTTCGTTTATAATTACTATATGATTTATTTCTACTTTCGATTGGTTTTCGTTTATTTTTACGGTAACTGTAAAACGTTTTAATTTCCTTAATTTTTTAATTTCGTATTATTCTTTATTTATTTCTATAACGTATGTTATCGTTAGCAAATATTTATACTTTATACTTTCGATTATATTTTCGGCTATGTATTTGCTTAAATAAATTATCAATAAATAATAATAATAATAATAATAATAATAATAATAATAATAATTATAATAATATTAATTTTTATCTAGAACGTAACTCATTAATTACTGATTCTCAATTTGGATTCCGTCATAAAAAATCTGTTGAACTGCAACTATTAAATTGTTATACTAAATGGATTACTGCAATTGATAAAGGCAGTTTTATTGATATCATATATCTTGACTATGCTAAAGCTTTTGATAAGGTCTCTCATAGTAAATTACTTGTCAAATTAACTAATTTAGGTATATGTGGTAACATACATTCTTGGATAAGTAGTTTTCTATCTGGTAGATCTCAAAGAGTAAGAGTTAACAATCAAATGTCTGATACAGTTAAAATAATATCTGGTGTTCCACAAGGATCTGTAATAGGGCCTTTACTCTTTCTAATATATATCAATGATTTAGTCGAAGTGATTGATAAAGATATATTCATTAATCTTTTCGCGGATGACACTAAATAGAGTTTTATATCTAATGACATAGATCATAGATATAAATTACAACATAATATTGATAAATTTTATGAATGGTCTAATTCTTGGCAATTAGAAAACGCTGCAAAAAAATCAGCTGCTCTTACATTAGGTAATACTAATAAACCATTGTATACTATAAATAATGTTTCAATAGTAAACTGTATATCGTATCGTGATCTTGGTATCAAATTTGATCCATCATTACATTTCTCTGAACATATTGGTGTGTGCTGTACAAGTGCATATTGTGTCATCAATCGTATATTTCGCTGTTTCATTACTAATAATATGCCAGCTATTAGAAAAGCATATATATCATATGCTAGACCCCACCTTGAATATGCGTCGACAGTCTGGAATCCGGGATTAGATGCCAGGACATTCAAAGGACTGAAGATAAAACTAGAGAAGGTCCAAAAATTCTTTACGAGAAGATTAATCGAGAGGTGCGGTTTACCTTATAAACCTTATAATGAAAGATTAATATACCTAAATCTAGATTCTCTAGAAATCAGAAGAACTAGATTTGATCTTGTTATGGTATATAAGCTATTTAACGGATTGGTATCTATGAATACATCATCTATTATTAATATCAAAAAGACCAACTACAATACCAGAGGCCATTCTCTGCAAATTAGTATGAATACATGTAAACTAAATGTAACAAAAAATCTAATAAATAATCGAATAGCTAAAATTTGGAATGGTCTTGATGAACATATTGTATTAGCAAATAGTTTATATACCTTTAAAAATCATATTAAAAAAATTATAACTTAATATTTATTTATACATATATATATATATATAAGTATATATATATAATTTTATAAATTATTAATTTTAATTATTAATTGTTTTTATCACCGGCACATGTGATACGTTTCTAATTTACTATTGTTATTTTTATATGTGTACTATCTACGTTTTGTTGTCGTTTTGTGAATTTATCACTACATATTGTTAATTATTACTAAATCGAACTTGAAAAATTCATAATAAATATTCATTCAATTCAATTCAATTCAATTCAATAATAATAATAATAATAATAATAATAATAATAATAATAATAATAATAATAATAATAATAATAATAATAATAATAATAATAATAATAATAATAATAATAATAATAATAATAATAATAATAATAATAATAATAATAATAATAATAATAATAATAATAATAATAATAATAATAATAATAATAATAATAATAATAATAATAATAATAATAATAATAATAATAATAATAATAATAATAATAATAATAATAATAATAATAATAATAATAATAATAATAATAATAATAATAATAATAATAATAATAATAATAATAATAATAATATAATAAATATTATATTATATACTTATGTTACATGACTTAAGTTGAACTTAAGTTATGAACTTAAGTTGAACTTAAGTTATGAACTTAAGTTGAACTTAAGTTATGAACTTAAGTTGAACTTAAGTTACGAACTTAAGTTGAACTTAAGTTGTTGATGTAAGTTGAACGTAAGTTTATATATATAATATAATATAATAATAATAATAATAATAATAATAATAATAATAATAATAATAATATTATAATAATAATAATAATAATAATAATAATAATAATAATAATAATAATAATAATAATAATAATAATAATAATAATAATAATAATAATAATAATAATAATAATAATAATAATAATAATAATAATAATAATAATAATAATAATAATAATAATAATAATAATAATAATAATAATAATAATAATAATAATAATAATAATAATAATAATAATAATAATAATAATAATAATAATAATAATAATAATAATAATAATAATAATAATAATAATAATAATAATAATTAAACGACTTAAGTTCAACTTAAGTTCATAACTTAAGTTCAACTTAAGTTCATAACTTAAGTTCAACTTAAGTTCATAACTTAAGTTCAACTTAAGTTATTGATGTAAGTATTATTATTAAGTTTATATAATTATTTTATTATAGAAAGAATAAAATATTATACTTTTTAATTATTTTGAAATATTGATTTAATTTTTATCTATGCAAATTAATTATAAATTATTATTTTAAATTAATATTTAAGTAAATATACTGTTTTTAATAAATAAAATATTATTTTAAAACCTATAATTATTTAAGTAATCCTATGTATTTTAATATATTATCAAAATCTAATTCAGGAGACTTGTGAACTACAATTTTAATCATAATTATATTGATAATACAAATAGAAATCATGTGAAATAATTGCCCAATATTTAATATATAGCAATTGCATATTGATTAAATATTGTATTCAATATTAAAATGATTATATTATTGAATTTAAGTTTTAAATCTAACTTAAATGAAATTATATAATATATTATAATATATAAGTTAATATTTTGCTATGGTAATACTTATACGCTAATATACTATTATTTATTTTACATATAAACTTACGTTCAACTTACATCAACAACTTAAGTTCAACTTAAGTTTATTTGTTACCATCGACTTAAGTTGAACTTAAGTTCATAACTTAAGTTCAACTTAAGTTATTGATGTAAGTTGAATGCTGGGATATCCAATTAAATTATGTTATAGCGGAGAATTATAAACTTTGGAGTGTAGGACATTAAAGTTATACGTTTAAACGTTACACTTTATACATTAATAATAAATGTTCGATCGTGAATTATTTGATATAAAACATCGATAACACTATTCCTCTATTTAAAGTCGCTTCCACACCGACAAAAAAGCCCGTTATCGGACCGATATCGTCGAACATCCAAATCTTGCAGTTTTGGTGTGAATGAACGATATAGGGCAGGTTGACGCAAGCCTTATGCGTGTATTTATATATATAAATTACCTATTCAATGTTTAGCTTGCCCTATATCGGGTAGAATTTTAAAACAAATAACAAATAAATAATTTGTAAACCTCAATATCGGGCTCTAGAGACGGACTGTTATTTTAGTGAAAACATAGCTTAATATTTGTATTCTAATACATTATCTTCTCCTAACATCATCTAACACATTCGACAGGAAGAAGAGAAGATCGATTATGAAGAATGTTCGTATTAATTTATTATATATATATATATTATATATATATATATATATATATATATATATATATATATATATATATATATATATATAATATATATATTATATATATTATAATATATTATATATTATATATTATATATTATATATATTATAATATATATATATATATTATAATATATATATATATATATATATATATATATATATATATATATATATTTATGATATAATATATACATGATGTAATATGTGTGTAGTTATAAACGTAATGTAAACATATTAAGTATCATATTTATAATAAATATATATTACTAATATATAACTAATACATACAATATATATATATATATATATATATATAATATTATATATAAATATCTCAATCACAATAATATTAGTTATACATATTATTTAAATTAAAATAAAGTGTAATATTGTATATATTTAATAATAATACTAATATTAAATATTATAATATGGATATACAAGTATGATACATGATTATTATTATAATATGATATTTTATTAAATATATAATAATATACATACTATATATGTATACTATTTAAATAATTAGTGATAGTATAAATTGATATATATATATATCAATTTATACTATCACTAATTACAATAAATAATAATGTGGGCATCTAGTAAGTAGCTTATTTTAAAAATAGAGTAGCTTTTGACATTAATCTAAATTAATATCATAATTCGACTAGCTCTTGCGACTTCAACCTTGATACGACTATATCTTATATAGAACAGCCCACACATAAATGTTAAGCTAAAATATTAGTTATACCGCTCACTCATCCTTTCAATATTAACATGTGGATGTGAGTCCTGGGCCAGTAATGCAGCAATGAAAAGAAACTGAAAGTATTTGAAAATAAATCACACAGGAAGCTGCTTCACATACAATATCAGGAAAAAGGGAAGAACGCGTATGCAAGAGAGAAGATTATATCAATAATCGGAAAATATGATGATGTTATACATGGCTAAACAATGTAAACTTAATAGTATGGGCATATATCCATATATGACACTCTCAGAATAATTATAAAGCAAGGCATGGTTGAAGGTTTGCTTAACTAAGGTCATCCGAAGAGACAATGTTTCGAAAATTAATCTGACTTGACTAAGATGCACACGAACCAAATATTACTTAAAGTGCATGATCTCGATGGGTGCGTTGCTAAGGCATAACGGACTGACTTAAGTCCCTTATATGGGGATATCCCCTCATATGTGAGAAAAAAAAATGAAAAGTATTTATATATATAAATGAATGAATGAATGAAGTCAGTTTATAGACAAAGTATAAGCAGGATCAGTGAAAGCGATCAGCTTTATTGATTCGAATCCCGTATATGAAATGTCATATCATCATTTCCATTCGAATAAAATAATAAAATAAAAATAAATATAAAGATAATAATAAATTCATAGTAATATAAACAAATAATGAAATGATTAAATTCGTTTTCATTCGCTTCGTTGAATCCATAAACGTATTTTTTTCTATGCATTCATATAATGGCCATTTCTAACAAACAAATTAATACAAGAATTACTGAAAATACAGATAAAATAACATCATTCTTACAATCATTAACGATAATAACGATACTAAATTTGATTATACTAATAAATATAATTGTATAGAATTATTTAATAATAAATTAGAGCTTTCAATATACAATACTAATATTTAAGGTTTAATAAAAGTAGAGAACAAAAAAGTAAATAATGTGGATAATAATTCGGATAAATCTAATAATAATTCTAAATTAAATAAAAATAATACAAAGTATATTATTAAATTAGATAATATTGATATAAAATCTAGAATATTATTTAGGAAAAAGAAACTAATTGACACTAATAATTGTATACAATCAGAATTATCTAAATAAATCGATAATTTATTTTATCAAACTAGACAATTAAAATCTAACAATATCATTACTAGTACCTTGACATATAAAAATAAAGTCTACATAAAAACTAACGATAAGAAACAGTTACAAATAATAAATATCGATCACTTAAACAATTTATATAAATAATTTAAAGTAAATAAATTTATATTAATTAATTTGATTTTGTACAATAAAATTGCATACTATAAATTTCTTGTATATTTTATAAATATCAATCTAGTCATACATTATATATGACATAATATTTTTTCAAATTTATAATCTTTTTAAATTTTTAATTACTTTAGTTTTAGTTTACAATATTACACTTTTATTGATTTTATTTAAAATTTATATATCTATTTTTGTATAGAAACTAATGATAATAAAAAAGACAAATTATAAATCAATTACATTTAGATAATATTGTTTACAATATTGATTTATAACAGGGTTCCATTATTTTCGGTAAAAAGCTATTTTTACCGGGCAAAACCGGTAATAACCGGTAAAAACCTATCTCTACCATGTTAATTTACGGTAAAAACCGGTAAAAACCTAGTACTCATAAAATATAATACCTTTAAAAAAAATGTATATTGAAATTTAAAGTAATATTGATTCATTTATATATAAATGTTATGGCTAATTAATCTAGCAGATTTATTTGAAAATTTGTCAACATTTTTCTGATTTATTATGCCATTTATAGTACATTTATTATTTTAAATCCAACTGGATTTTGAGGTCTGCCACCCTTATATTGTAAAATTAACAAGTTGATGTAATTGGATATATTTTATAAATAAAATAAAATCATACTGTGTTATATATTCATAAAATTACACAATGAAAATATTACTAAATAGTTATACAGTATTGTAAACAATATTTGTAAAAACTATATTTAATTTCATATATATAAAAATAAATATTCTATTCAGTATTTATAAATATATATATATATATATATATAATTAACAATATATATATAGATATATTTAATATATTTAATTAAATATCATGGTATAAAATCAAATAATGAATATATTCAAATAATTTCTCAATGAAAATATTATTAGTTCTATTGTTTAATATATATATTATTTTTTACAATATTAAGTCCCCACACCGAAAAAGTTGGCAGATTTTTCAATAATATCGTACGGATTTTTCTCTCTCTCTGTGCTACACCCCTACCGATATATCACCAATATATCATCGATATCGTGACAATATCACTATTCATCATTTCGAGATATCTCTAAATATTTAACTATTTCTCGACGATTTCGTTACTGCGCATATCAGTGAAAAATCTCTCTCTTTATTTGGTGTGAATGGGCTTTCCTTTTACTAATGTAAAAATAAATATATTATTATATTCAATATTTTATATATATATATATATTGACTTATTTACTCATTTATTTCAATATCATATTATTTATTTTTAAAATGTTTTCTTTACAGAGTCAAAATTAATAAAGTTTTTTTTTTAATATAAAAAATCTTATAATATTGATTGTAATGTAGTATTATTTAACTTTATAATTGTATATTATCTATTAAATATAAAATCTATAAATAGTATATAATTGTAAATTATATAGACACTAGTAGGTTTTTACCATGGTAAAAACCTGTTTTTACCAGACAGGTTATTACAGGCTATTACCGCGGTTATTACCATAGGCGGTAATAACCTATGGAACACTGGTTTATAATTTATAAAAAAAATTATTTTTATTTTGTACCTATAACTAAAGATATTACCTATGACTAATGATACATATAATATAATATTAAATAATCAAGTTTTCACCTATAGTATTAACGATACAAGCAATCGATTACATAATAATATAGAACAATTCGATTATTTATAAATTTGTATACATTATGTATGATGATCAATTGATAAAATCGCCTTTATTTACGTATATTCCATATTATAATGATAATTATAATTACATATAAATACCACTAATATATTCACATAATGTAAATAGGATATTACAACTATAAATACCTTACTACTTTAAATCTGCATATTTATAATTTTTCAATTATTCATATAAATATTCGTAGAATCCCAAAAAAACTAATTCTTTAACTGATTATTTACATTATATTAATGTAGTATTTAGTGTAATTGTTATAACTGAATCCTGGTTAGACTCGAATAATAAACATAGTTATTATTTACAAAATTATTTAGCCATACATACAAATAGAATCAATCAACGTGGAGGTGGTGTCTTAATTTATATACATAATTCAATTAGGAATTATGGATTATTCCTACATTCAATAAATTGGATAATTCCAGTTTATCAATACGTAATGAATATGATATGGTATCTTTAAGTTTGTCTCTTTGTAATACTAATAATCTTATTTCTGGTATTTATAAATCACCTTCCTTTAATATAAATAAATTCTCTGATATAGTGTATAATAATGTTAATAACCTTGTGCATAAAAATATGATTATTGTAGGTGATTTAATATTAATTTACATTCACATTATAATAATATAACCAAGTATTTTATTGACACATTTTATTCTATGAATTTTATACCACTAATAACTAAATCTACTCATTTGTATTCTAATGGAAACTCACTTATAGATAATATTTTTACAAATGTTAACAAATATCTAATTTATAATGGTATTATTTATACTGATATAAGTGACCACTTACCTATATTCTCCTATTTTGACTTATTAAAAAACAAGACTAATAATAAACCGATTTTTAAATATATAAGAAACCATTCTCAAAATAATATAATAAAACTAAATTTTTGACTGAACTGATATTTACTCATGTTCTAATATTAATATTGCTTTTAACCATTTTATCAACACTTTTACAACATTCTATAATATTTGTTGTCCTTTAAAAAATAGTAAAAATAAGCTTTATATAAATAATAAAACATGGATTATGAAGTCACTACTAAAATGTATACATAAGAAAAATAAACTTTACAAAAAAACTATTATAAATTCAAACTTAAATATGGAATATACAAATTATAAAAATTGTTTAAATAAAATTTTAAAAAATATGAAAAAAGTATTATTCTGGTAAACTAAAAACCAAAAAAAGATACATGGAGAGTTATAAATAATCCTATTAAGAATAAAGATAAAAACTCTATTAAAATGAATAATAATAAATTTGATTCTGAAAATTCAAATAATTGTAATAAATATTTTAATACTACTGGAGCTGATCAAAATAATAGTTTTAATAACCCTTACAATACTATATTAACTAAGATTACTTCTAACCCAATTTCTATTTTCTTTACACCTACTACAGTAATGGAAATTGAAAATATAGTAAATAGATGTTCTGACAAATTTAGTAATGCTTCCCATGGATTTAACCTTTATTTATTACAAAGAACAATTCCATCTATCAGCCAAATTATTATGTATTTATTTAACCTTTCATTAATACAGGTAGGATTTTTCCAGTATTTTTACAGTATATTTCATGATATATTGAAAAATGCTAAGGTAATTGTTATATATAAGAAACATAATAGATGTGATTATTCAAATTATAGACCGATTTCTATTACATCACAATTCTCTACAAATTTTGAGAAATTAATAAAAATAATAATTTTAAATTTTTGAACAAAAATAAAATTTTAAAAACGTGTCAATTTGGTTTCAGAGAATCTACATAAACTTGTGATGCACTTCTTGATTTTACTGGTTATTTAAAAACCAATAATGATAAACATTGCGCAGCAGTCTCTATATATATTAAAAAGGCATTTGATTCACTAGATCATTCCATTTTACTTGACAAATTATATTTATATGGTTTTAGAGGTTTAAGTGCACTTAAACCTCTAAAATCATATAAATATAATGCGGTGGATAACACCATGGTGATTTTATTAGGAGTTACTTAACTAATAGAAATCAATATTTCAATTTTAATTCATCTATATATCCGTTCGGTGTTAGGACCTATTATTCTTATTATGTATTAATGATTTATCAAACATACAATATCCATGTCATTTTACACATTTTGCAGATGATACAATTATTGTCTTCTCAAATACAAATATTTCCGACCTTGAAAATATTAGTAATGACATTTAGTTCTTATTCATGAATGGTTATATAATAACAGATTACACCTAAATATTGAAAAAACTAACTTTATTTTATTTCACAGGTCACGGATTAAACATAAAATATATATAAAAATTAATGATTTACTTATTAACAACCTGACTATATTTTATTTTTGGGTATATTATATAAAAAATCTCAACTGTAAAAAACAGATAAATAATATTAAATCCAAACTTAATCGATGTATCTCTTTAATAAATAGATTAAAATCTAAATTGAATAGAGACTCACTTATGAATATATATATATATATATATATATATATATATATATATATATTACTCTTTATTTCATAGTCATTTGAACTATTGCTTAGTACTATGGGGCAATACACATTTGAGTAATATTCAATAGATGTCTAAGGGCAATTTATTATCTAAATAATAGAACAAATATTTACCATATTTATATACATAAACGTAATCTCAAATTTAAAGATATTATTGATTTAAATATTTATAAATAAATGTATAAAGCTTAGTATAATCATAACACATTATTAAGTTATTAAATAAATAAAAATTCAATTTATTCTCTCAGGTCAACCATTTAATTCGTTATTCCCAATATATCACGTTATTATGAAAAATTCTGTATTGTTTATATAGGTACTTTTATATGGAATTCACTATCTATTAATTAATATAAAAAACACTAACCCTTTGAAAAAGTTTTTAAATGTTAAAAAAAAAATTATTGGTAACTATTAAAGTTATTACTATGGTAACTATTATTTATTTATTTATTTTATATATATTTATTTTTAACAAATGATGAAAATTCAGTAATTACTGAATTAATTAGAATATTTTATAATTTTATTATTTTTACAATATATATTATTTATACAATATTTATATCTTTTAACAATTTGTATATGTTTTTTAATTTATTGTTATTATAGATTATTATTATTCTTTTTATTATTTGATTACAATTGTATTACGAGTTAAGGGGATTCACGGTCTTTAAAATTAAAAAATTAAAAAAAAATGTTATTGTAAAAATAAATTATTACATGTATAATGTATGATATGTCAAAATATCACATGTTAAAAACATATATAAAGCATAAAAATATATAATTTTATAACACTACATATTTCTAATAAAATAATAATTAAAAAAATAGCGCAAAAATTACGGTTTACATATATTATAACGCTGTTTTTCAATAGTTATAATGTATCAATTTGAAATATTTAAAAACAGTAATATCAATAATATATTTATTTGCATGTCTACCAGCGTCATCTGTTGGTTTCATTTTATAAATGCTAGTGATTGACCGTTGGCTTTGTTCTATAATAATAATATAGCATCATTTCCTTAATATTATTATTTGATATGGGTCGATTGAATAAACGACAACTTTCGAGGTGTAATCGAGATACAATCAAGGTTTATATTATATATATATATAATATGTATCTATTATATAACTATATAATAGTATCATATATTATTTATAAAACGTCAGATAAATGTGTTTATTTAGAAATATAATATCATAAAATATTTACAATATTTCAATTTTATAATATTGACACAACAAATATAAATGTTATTATATTTATGCTAATCTAATCATTATATAATTATATATTCAATATAATATTATAGATTTATTATAATACAATTTGTTATACATATATTATTATAATCTAATATTATATAATGCATATAATAGAAAAGTCGAGTTGAATCAGAGACAGCAAGAGCTTACTATATGTTACATCCTTCCTCTAGGTCCTCTTCATCCTCTTCGTCCTATTCGTCCTCATGATCCGAAGGTGATATCCCGGGCACAAGTAAAACGACATTCGTGAAGAAGATTAGCTCTTCCCAATCAGAAACTACTATCACTGCTGCATCTACGGAGGCTATTCTATTATTTATCAGCCATATCCAATTTATGTTGGAAAATAGACCGTGTGCTTCCTGCAGTAAAGCCAACCTAACTCCATCAGTTAGTAATTTTGTAAATAATATAAACATATTTTTACTCACACTTCATAAATTCCTGAACTAGGCTACTAAAAACTATGGTCTAGTACATTATATCAATGTAATATGTACTAGCTGTGGTTTAGATAAATTTGGCTTCTGGACTTCTGAGATAGTAAGCAGTGATTATAAGATGAGCCCATTTTCTAGCAACCGAATTGCAGTTAGGACTACTATAGAGAATGGACTCGGACATAGCGGAATGTCTCGTGTCTTGTCATCGTTAGGTCTTTCGTTTGTTCATCAAAAACATATAGTAATCACCTGAACTTTCTTGCTGATAAGTTATTACAGGTAATATAATCATATTTATCAATTGTAATCAATAATATCTCATACTAAAATTATTCGTATATTACAGTCAGCGCAGTCGACTCTAGATTATGCAGTCAAGCGAGTTCGCAAAGCCCATAACGCCACTGTTGGGTCTATCCTGGACATTACTGTATCATTTGATGGTTCATCGTTGACCAGAGTTTTTACTTCTCTATATGGAATCGGGACAGCTATCAAGGAGAAGACAGGATTGATTGTCGATTACGCTGTGCTTTCGTTATATTGCAAGGTACTACTGTCGTGTATTATTTATTTTTGTAAATGTAACTCATAAAATAATACATAATCTATATATTATATTATTTTTACAATTTGTATAATATGCAGTCATGTAGTATACATAAAAATCGGCTGAGTGAAGAGGAACTTTCTAGATGGATAGAAAATCATAAAAATTACTGTGATATAAATTTCCAGGGAAATTCCGGCGCAATGGAGGTAAATTAATAATTTGTAAAATATATTTTTAATTTTATAATACCATTTTCAAAAATACATTTTTATTTAGGCAGATATTGCACAAAGAATATGGTCAAATCGGAAAGCAGACATAATATTCGGTACACTAATATGGTATCAGATGGAGATAGTAAAGCTTTTCGGTCTTTGGTTAATAATAATTCTTATCCAGTAGATAATTTGGAATGTATCAACCATGTCTGTAAGAGGCTTGGCAAAGCTCTCAGATATTTGGATCATGTCGGAGGTAGAGGAAAGGGGAGGCTGACATGCAAGAAAATGAATAAACTGCAAGTTTATTATTCAAATGCTGTTAGTATAATATAATATGTACATAAGTAAATTATTCATATTTTATAAAATATATATACATAAATATAGATTCGGGAATGCAGGAATGATTTCGACGAGATGAAGAATAGGATTTGGTCAGCATACTATCACGGCATATCAACGGATGAGAGTTCCCAGCATGATTTCTGCTAGGAGCAGTGGTGTTCTATAGACAAGCTATTCGTGATGGAAGAACTCCTGGTAGTCATGATACCAACATAGGTACCAGCTTCAGTCCTGCTATTCAAAAGAAGGTCAAGGCAACATATACACGATTGACCAGGGATGAACTTTTGGAGGGGTGTGTCTATGGGCTAACACAGAATGCAAATGAATTTTTCATTCCGTTGTATGGTCTATATTTCCGAAGGTCAGTATTTTAATCCTATTTTATATATAATGTAAAAAACATTTTATCAATCCTATAGAATAAGTTTGCTGGTAAGGATACTATTGCTAGTTCTGTGGTCATCGCGGTCAAAGGGAGACGGGCAAGACAGAGAAGGAAAAGTACAGAGAAGGAAAAGTTCAGAAAAGGATTATGGAAGTGGATTACTCTTATAATATTATCTAATAAAAAAAAATCAATCATAATTATAATAAAATTTATTTTTTTTATATTTGTATTCTTTCATATGCAACTATAATATATAATAATAATTTATATAGATGCATTTTATGTCAAAAGTATGAAAAATTATACAAGTAATATAAAAATTGTAAGAATTAGCTAAACTAACTTTTACCATGATAATAAATGTCAAAAAGCAGATAAATAATATAGTCAATCTTTAAAATCAATTATTTCAGAATATTAGTTTTTGTTATTAACATTTCTATTTCTCAATGAATAATGACTAAACTTGTTCAAATTTTCACAGTATGTTTAGTATTATCTGTATATTGTAGCTATAGAAAATATTTGTGATTAGATATAGAGTTTATAAATAATTGATAATTAAATTTTAAAAATAGATATTTTATTTTTATAAATTTTTTATTTTTTAAAAATGTTGATATTTTCAAAACTATTATTCTAATCATTTAGAATTCCTATAGAAGAATTAACACAATATATCTTAATGTTATGCAATTTAAATTATGTGAAAATCTTAATTATTTCTTGAGTTTTTGAATTTTCAACAACAACAAAAGTCCTATCTAATTACATTGAAATCTAAAGACCGTGAACCCTCTTAACTACTATTATTTCTTATCTACATTTTATTTTCATTTTATTTATACTATTATTATTTTTCCCTACTATTTATTATTATTATTAATTGATATTATTGTTTTATTATATATATATATTTTATTTATTTATTATTTTAGAACGGGGAAGGATTTCATGTATTTGTATTTTTATTGTAACGTGCGGTGGTGTATTATATGCCGAGTAGTGCGTATAGTGGTATTATTGTGGGGGGTCATCACAATGTATTAATGGACTTGGCACATCCATACTGAAAGTTGGTAGCCTTATACCATGCGTTTGTCGTGGTCGACTTATCAACTACATGTTTTTTTCCTCTGTTTTGTACACATATCATTTTATTTTTATTTTTATCTATTATAACTTTATTTTTACTTATATATAATGATTATATGTTTAATATTTATTCGTATTATAACTATTTTAATATTTAAAATTGTACTTTATATTTTACTTATCTTTTGAAATTTCAAATTTTATTTTACACTATTTTTTACTTTAATATGTTTGTTTTTTTCCATTCCTTTTGCTGACAGGTAGATATCTCGATAAGTTCAGTGAACTTCTATATCTACATGGGTTCTATCTCATTAATTATGAGGAATCAAACTGATTATTATTATATTAATATTATAATAATTATTATTAAATACAAAGTTAATCACATACAAAAATAATAACATTTTTAGAAACCAAGATAAATATAAAATTACAATAATAAATGATATATAAATAAAAGTGATACAAATAATATAAATGAAAATTGTGATTCGTGAATAAGCAAAGTTAATTCAAAGTTAAATATTAAAGAAAGAGATAATTCAATAAATAAATATTATTATTATTATTATTAAAAAAAAATATATAATTTTTACTATCAATATGACATTAATTTTAATACTATTTAAATACATATAAAAAGTAATAATGTTAAAGAAATAATGTATTATAATATAATATATATATATATAAAAATGCAATTGGATAATATTATGATAGTGTAATATGAACATAAAAGAAAAAAGACTATAAAAAAAATATAAAATAATATACAATAAATTAAATAATTTTTTTTAGATTTTGTTTTTTTTCATGTCGTGCAAACATGTTTATAATATTTAATACTGTTTTTTTTTAAGATTATAATTCTATTTATAATTTTATTAATAATAGTTTTAATAATTATTAATACTGTTTATAATTTAAATTTTGTAATACTGTTTATAATAAAAATGTGTATATTTTGTAATCATTTTATAATAAAAATGTGAAAATGTGAAAATTATTTATAAAAAGATATTTATATATATATTATATATATATATATATATATATATATATATATATATATATATATATAATTATATAGTCTACTTATACAACACTACTAGGTATATATTAAAGATAATTAAATAACATTTATTTCAATATAAATACTATTTATATAAATAATAAACATTTGTTTTTTATTATCAATATAAATTCGGGTAGTTTTGTTCATGAATAAATAGATAATTACCTATATGAATTAATTTTATATTTAATATCATTATTAGTGATTCTTGGATGAATACATTTTATATTGTTAATTTTAACTATATAATTATAATTCATTATATACTATTCACAAAAATAAAGGGGTGGAGTAGTTTCCATTTTTATTAAAAATGCACTTAAATCTCAAGTTGTAAACAGCTTATGCAAATTAATAGACACTTTATTAGATATTTAATTTACAAATTTGACTAATGATAATATCATTATATAAATGTGTATTATACAATTTATTAATAAGTGGAATATATAATTCACATACTTCAAGTATTACTAATCGTATTACAAACAGTATAGTAGGGGAATTATGTCTAATACGGGCCAGTGTGTAATACGGGCCACTGCGATATCTCAGTAACTATTGTTCAAATCAAAAAAAAATATATACAAGATTTATTCAGTATCACATTTCTATTAATAAGGGTTTTTTTTTATTTTAATATTTGCATTTATATTTCTAATATTGATCATTATATAAAAAAATAGTTTACAAATGAAAATTTACTAAATAATTATTTATTAATCCACCATTTTCGTTAATAAATCTAACATTAATTAAATAATTCAAAGCATGATTGGAAAGTATAATTAAATACGAAGAATATAAATGTATACATTCTACTTTATATTCAATATTAAGTGTGTGAGGGGTTATTTAACAGATATATCAAATGTTTGCAATACGGGCCACCTAATGTTAGTAATACGGGCCACATGACCAATGAAAATGCTTGATTCTATGTTACTATTTTATAATATCATATCACTGAAATAAAATGTAATATAAGTGCGTGCGACAACGTGTGTGTATTCATACCATCGATATAAAGAGAGTTTCTTTTTATCGAATATTCATACATGCGTTTATTGATAGATTGAACTATTACGATAGTGGTTATAATGAATGTGTACATTATTATCATAGAAATTACAAAGAGGTGATTCTAATATATATGATTATTACACCGCATGTATGCATATTCACGTATACTCATATGTATCTTAATATATACATACATATATACACTGTATACGCATGAATGCGTACACTGTTAAAAATTAGTATACCGTGAGTGCATTTTTTAGGGTGTAAGTATACACTATAGTGTCCCCATAGCCGTACCCTGATTAGGGTGCACTTTGAATAAATACGATCAGTACCCTAAAAATGATCAAACTGTACCCTAAAGAATATTAGCTGGTTGTACCCTATTTATATGATACCGTGTACCCTAATGCAATTGTATGATATATAACGTAATTGAATTGCATGATATATAAATATAGTCACGTACATTAATATTTAACATAGCTCTATAGAGCTATGTTAAATATTAATGTACGTGACTATATTTATATATCATTAGGGTATACCCTAATAAATATATAGAGTGTACCTTAATGCATTTAACAGTCAGGTACCCGCATATTTGACATATACCTTAATGTACCCTAATAAATATGTATATTGTACCCTATTGAGTTTAAAAGTCGTGTACCCTATTTAGGGTACATGGCAAATATTGGTGATATTTTAACGATCTGTACCCTATAAATTGAATTCGCTGTACCCTGAATTCAACATATATTTGAATATATGAGAGGGAATATGTGTAATCGTATATGTACGATTGTATTATATATATATATATATATATAACTTTTGTAAATGTGATATTATTTATATTTATAGTAGTGTATAAATTTTAATATTAAATAATAAAATCATAATTGGTATCTATAGATATCTATAATTATCGATTATAATCGATAATAAATATTATATTGAAATATAATTGATATAATATAATAAGTATTAAAGCATAATGTACATTTTAATATCCAGTATATTTAATATTATCTAAAATTAGTGAGATCGGAAATTATTGTTAGCTCTTCGAGATGGCATATAATCATAGATTTATAGTTTACATGTACACTATAAATATATGCATATAATATATTTCTAGCGATCGCTGCCTCGAGGCAGTCATTATATTTATGTGCATTGTTTGTTTATAATATAATTGTGAAAGAAAGTCGTATACGTAGATCTATAGATGTTACAATGTATTTCATTTGAAGTAATTATAATATGAATTACTTATTTATTAATGTGTGTATTAATAATAGATATATAATGTATACAATGTATTATTATTTCTATGGTATTAATATTATAAACCATATGTTTGGTAAATAGTTTATGTATACAATTATATGCTTACGATTATGTGATATTATTTATAATACATAATTTATAATAATTATATATACATTGTATATATATTTGTCAATAAATAATAAATGTTATCTCATTCCTAATTTCCATTAATTATTATATAATTATTATATATCATTATTATATGATTTTATATCATATTATTCTACATATAGGTTGTATATATTTTCACCGTTGCCATAATTTCCTAAGTCAGTTGATATAAAATAATTATAAAATGTAACATAGTCTCAAGAAACACATACGTATGAATGATTACATTATTCAGCATAGTATACGTCATATAGAACAATTAAAGTTACGCTCTATCGATATTCTATAGAATTTATGTAATGCATTTATTGTTACTTTTTTCATTGTTATTTCTATTTAATTTATTTTATCTAACTTAATGTAGTTAATGTAGTTATATTATAATATTTATATATTGCTCATTTTGATAACAACATTTTTGTTTATTCATATAAATTATTATTGTATTTATTTATCAACAATTTCTTTTATTATTTATTTTATATTATATACAACATTTTCAAATGTATTCAGTGAATACTATTCACTAATACAAAACATATATAATTAATTATTAATTTAGTTTATATTATTAGTTTATATTTTTAAATTATATTTTAATATTGTTAAATTCTCGATATCCTGCATACTGTATAATATATATATATATATATATATACATATATATAGGAAATATAAATTATGCAAAAAATTTCCATTGGGAAATCTTTGTATTATGTGTGCCTAACGCCGTTCGATATACAGGCTCACATTATAACCTCGTATAGTTCATTACAAATTTTTATTTTATATTTACTATTCTAAATACTATTCTATTAATAATCAATAATACAATTAAAATTCGCCATATAATTCAATATATTATGCAATACATTTTGATTCATTTGATTTCTATAGAAATCGATATTTTTGTTATAAATATATTTTACATGTATCCTATATTTTAACATTACATTGATATACATATGAAATACATTAATATATTTATTATAAATATAACTTTATTAATATAACATGTTCACCTAATACTATATAGGATCTATAAACAGTTCATAGATGGTATTAGGTGTATAAGTATTCGGTAGAAATATAAGTATTATATATACTCACAAATGCAATACATTTTGATTCATTTGATTTCTATAGAAATCGATATTTTTGTTATAAATATATTTTACATGTATCCTATATTTTAACATTACATTGATATACATATGAAATACATTAATATATTTATTATAAATATAACTTTATTAATATAACATGTCCACCTAATACTATATAGGATCTATAAACAGTTCATAGATGGTATTAGGTGTATAAGTATTCGGTAGAAATATAAGTATTATATATACTCACTCTATTAACTAATAGTTAATATACTGTGAGGGTATAGTTAATAACTATACCCTCACATTATATTGATACTAATACATATTAGTAATCGATAATAAGATAATTTAATAATTATATTTCCGTATTAAATATATAACAAATATATTAATTATCATATTTTTTGTTCAAAAATGAATTAAAATTAAAATAAATTAATGACATACATTCATTAATAATGAATACAATACATATATTTAATTTTAAGATTTGTAGTTACTTGTATATATTTTAGGTTTAGATTAAATAATTTTTTTTAATAATACCAAAATACCACATAAATATATATTTTATAACATATGTTACTCTCATATTTTAAATATATAAACTACAAACAATATACATTTAATTCAAGTACTACTACTATAGTATACTAGTAATACTACTACTACTTATTTAAATTAAATTATGTAATCTATTATTTATTTTATTCCTATATATAAGGAAATAACGTAGATATTATCTACTAGATACGTAGGTTACATTAGTAGGTTGCCGTAGTTCACTATGGTGTAGGAACCATTAGTTTAAATCACTGAAATAAATTAAAGTATGTGTGATAAGTATTCTTATAGCGTGAAAATTGTATCATCAATATAACAATTCATTTGATAGGTTGAATAATGATAACTAGTTTCGCCATCTATTGGATGTTTTACCGGCCCGTATTAAAACCACATGGCCCGTATTACAAACATTGTTTGCAATACAGGCCGGGTAAATTTTCGACGATACATAACATTTTTACAAAAATTGAAATTGTAATGTTATTGACGTTTATAATATCTAAATCGTGATTAAATTTCATTAATTTCTCATCATAAATAAAAAAGTTATTTGATACAAAAAAAAGTGGCCCGTATTAGACATAATTCCCCTACTTCATTTTCTAGAGTATTAACTAATAATATTTTTTATTCGGAGATTTTAACATTTCTATTTCATGTACCCGTATTCAAGACTGCAGATAAATATCAGTTAAAGTCAAGTAACTCATTCCAAGTGCAGTTACATTAGTTAACTGTAATTAAACTGATTACAAACTATCTGTAACTAACTGTAAATAAACGTAGTTACTTAATTCATTACCTAAGTTATAGGTTAATATAGAAACAATACAATACACCTATACCTTTTATTTATTTTAATATATTTATTATATTGTCATATATGTAAATTAATTATTAATTATTATTTTAATAATATATATAAGTTAACATAATGAATTTAATATATAAAATAATTATTTTAAAAACTAAATTTATTTAAGTAATCATATGGATTTTTCAAAATTATCATAATATCATTCAAGTGACACATTGAACTATACTTAAATAATTATATTGATAATACAATTGGAAATCATATTGAATCAATTGTCAATATTTAATATATAGCAATTAAATATTGATTACATATTGTATTTAATATTAAAATATTATTATTATTGAATTTAATTTTTAAATCTAACTTAAATGAAATTATATAATTAAGTTTAACTACAGTTTAATCTTCAGTTTAACTTCAGAATTTAAGTTTTAAATATAAATTAAATGAAATTATATAATATATTATAACCTGTTTAACTATAGTTTAATATTCAGTTTAACATCAGATAAAAGTTGACAACAAAAACAGAGATTAACTACAGTTTCAACTTAAGTTTAACTGCAATTTAACTACAGCATTGAATACTGGGGACTAATGATAATAATAGGATATTTAATAGTATAAAATAACCTATTTTATATTTTATAGATAGCATGAATTCATTAGGAAAATTTCAACTTATTGATAAACCAACATTAGTTGGGTATATGCTATAGCATCGGTGATTTAAAATAAATTTTATAAATGTTTACTTAAAAATAATAATACCTATAATAACAAAATATATATAACTTTTAAAATATATTAATCTTCTTAATCAAAATTTCTAAAAAAGTATACTTAGAAACAAAATTTATATTCAAAAGAATATTTAACAAAAATAGAGGTCTGATAAATGAAATTGTAAATCAAAATTAAAAAAAATATATTTTAATTTCAATACTATCAATAATAAGATAAAAATAATTATAAACGGCAACTATATTATATATTCATTTTTGTAATTTAGGTAAATCGTTAGTAGATAAAATTCTTTAAACTAACAAATATATTTGTCCATCAGAACTAGCAAAAAAATGCTATCTTTACCCGATTTCAATTTCTGAAATTGCAAAGTTTTTGAAAAATTTCTATACGAAAATTTCTAAAGACTTATATGAAATAATATAAATTTAATAAAAAATACTATAGACGAAATCAATTATATATTGCAGCACCTTTTTTATATTTCGATATCACAGGGTATTTTCCAAAATATACTTTAAAAAAAAGTAAAGTTATAGTTTTGTTTAAAAAAGTGACAACTTCAATGTTATAACAATTTTCCAAAATATTTGAAGATAATTAAAAATTTAATATATAAATTTATTTGTATCAAACCTAGTACAAATGATGCTTTAAATTATCTTATGGAATCTATAAATAATAATTTACAAAGTACATTATTATCAGCTGTAATATATCTAGTACCTATATATATATATATATATATATATATATATATATATATATTATATATATATATATATATATATATATATATTATATATATAATACCTATAATAATACCTACATATGCTAGATATATATCTGCATATGTATATATATATATATATATATATATATATTATATATATATATAATACCTATAATAATACCTACATATGCTAGATATATAACTGCATATGCATAGCTATTTGTATACCGATATTATGTCATCACTGCACGAATTGCATATTTTTATCGTTTTTATCATTTTTATATTTTTATCGCCAAGAACGCGTGCACTATACAATCGTCTGTTTGGATGATAATATCACCAGATTCGGATACGCCTATATTACTATATATATATATATATATATATATATCCATGTATACACATATCCATAATAAACATTGTTTCTCGTTAATCCTTATTATATTCAATATACAGATAACATATATGAAGTATATAACATCAACTATTTTATCAATTGATCTAGGTATATTATAATAATATATTACTTAAAATGGAAAATTATGGTTTTAGAGGTGTTGCAACAGATTTGTTTACTAGTTATCTAGACATATATAATGCAATTTGTCATTTATAATTATGATTAAGTCCGATTATAGTAATATTTTTGCGTATTTTTTACGTATTTTAAGTATTTACAATTTACTTCTTTGGCAACCGCTACATGGTAAAAGATCTCAAGGACGACCACCGAAAATATACAGCGATCAACTGATGGAATATACCGGATGTACACTCGATGAGCTAAAAACTGCGCTGAACGAACGAGATGAATGGAAGCAACGTATCAAAAACTGCTGAGAATGCTCGACCTGGTAAGGTAAGTAAGGTATAGTAATATTAATATTGGTATTCCTCATGTTTTTGGTCCTTTACTGTTTAATATATTTTGTAATGACTTACATATTCTTATTAATTTTACTATTGCTATTTCATTCGCTGACGATATACATTTAGTTTGTAAAGATACAAATCCTAATACTCTTATATTAACTATGAATAATGAACTTAATAAATTAAATTTATGGTTATCAGAAAATAAACTAAATATTAATATAGATAAATATTCTTATATTTTAATACATTATAAGTTTAATGATACCAAATATATAAATAATGTTATTTTACATATAAATGGTAATATAATTAATAGAGTACAGTATTATAAATGTGTAGGAATTACTATATATGATAAATTAAATTGGAAGAAACAGATAGATAATATAGTTATTAAAGCTTTCTAAAGTTGTATCGATTATACACACATTAATTAAACTAATTTATAATATATTTGATCCTTATCCAAATTCTGCTCAATATGGATATTTATAAAATACGTCAACTTCTGACAGTCTATAGAGCTTCTGACGCTCTAATATATTAGATATGACTAATTTTATTAATGATAATAGAAATAAATGTTATCAGCATTATCCATAGACTTAACCAAAGATTGTGATACTATTAGTTATTCATAATTTACTCTTATATAAACTTCACAGTTATGGGTTTAGGGAAACATTTTTTGAATAAATAAAATGATATCTAAAAGATAGTATATAATATGTTTCTATAAATGGACACAATTTAAATATACAAAAGATTCCATACAGCGATCCTCAGGGATGTGTTTTAGGATCGCTTTTCTTCCCAACAAATTAAATTTAAATCTATGAAAAACTAAGAACTTAATATTCAATAGACTTAACATTTAATTAGATATATTTTTAGCAAATATAAAAATAAACCAATTATATTGTATTAAATGTATAGGTATTATAATTGATGATAAGTTAAGATTTCAAAAGCTCATTTCAACTCACTAAAATCTAACATGTATTATGAAATAGAAATTCTAAGAAAATTAAATTACTTTGTTCCTTCATATTCCTATATATTAAAATGTATTTATATTTTTCAATTTTTCATTATCACTTAAATTATTGTATATAATATGGTATACCCATACATGTATAGGGAAATAATGATATACCAAAGAAATTATAGTAACTCAACATAAATCGATACATACAATATGTAACCTGCATTATAGGCCGTTCACATCAACTCCGTTTTATTTTAACTCCGATTTATGCTCTGATTTTTAGCTCCGATTTTTAGCTCCATAAATTTAATTCGGTAGTCGGCGTTCACATTGACTCCGAAAAATTAGTTCCGAAATTAGCTCCGACAAAATCATTTTATTTATTAATTTGTTTTCAAAATAAATTCTAAATCTTTGTTAATAAATATTTTAACTTAAATTAATGTAACATATTATTTATATATATATTTATATACATATCGCATCTATACTATAAATATGGACGCCGAATATGGGAATGAGGTATTAAGTTAATTAATGAAATTGTTATTAAAAAGGTTGGTACATATTAAATATGATATTTGTATAATTAGTATAATAATATCTTAATTATTGAATTACAGATATGATATAATTAACTACTTCTCATTAATTAACTAGTAGTTTACATATATGAGCACAATACAATAGAAAATTTATAAATATTTACGTTTTAACCACATATATATAGGGTTGTGAATGTGTGTTAATAAATATATAAACTATAGTTTAGACTATATATAGTCTAATTAGAAATAATATAGACTAATTACACTAGATGTTATAGACCAATTAGTATCTTAACCGGTTTCTTTGATACTCATTGACAACATTCTATCTATCCATTCGATTTACTTCTTTCGAGATAATAATCTAATTAATGATAATCAATACTGTTTTCTTTCAGGTAAATCAACTGATCTTCAGTTATTAAAATGTTATCGAGCCATATTTAAAGCCAAAGATAACTATAAATCTTCAGATAATCTATATTTATATGGCTAAGACATTTGACAAAGTGTCGCATAAATTATTACTCCATAAACTATTTAATATTGGTATACAAGGAGATGTCCTGAACTGGATTAAATATTACCTATTTAATAGAATTCAAAGCGTTAATATTAATAGTAATATGTCTAAACCCCAAAAGGTAATTTCAGGTGTTCCGCAAGGTTATGTATTAAGGTTCAATTATATTTCTAATATACATTAATGATTTGTCTATTTGCTGATGATGCAAAAATTGGCCATATGCTACAGTCATCTGATAATATACATCTTCAACTAAAACTTGCCAATATTGACAAATGGATTTCAACTTGGCAACTTGAACTAGAAACCTACAAATGTAATTTATGCGTATTGATAAATGTATCAACAAATCTAATTATTATCTTGATGATAATTTATTAAAATATTGTACATATTATAAAGATCTTGGTATAATATTCACAGATAATCTAAAATTGTATACTCATATATTTTAGATATGTTCTAAAGCATATAGAATATCTAATATGATATTTAGATCGTTCACAACTAACCATGGTTACTGCAGTACTCTCCTATAGTATGTGCATACTTAACCTATAGGTTATATATATACGACCACTTCTATATTATGGGTCCTCTGTATAGAATCCTCATTCTAACTATATTGGGTATAATGACTTACTTGAAAAAGTGTAAAGAAATGTTTCATAAAAATTGTATTATCGTTGTAATTGATCATATTTAAATTATTCTGATCGATTGAAATTCTTAAATTTACATTCACTCTCCCAACGCAGAACTATTGCCGATCTTACTCTGACTTATAAAATCATCAAAGGATTGCCGATGTCGGACATCATGAATATATACGTATAATCTAACAGGGACCCGTCAATAAAGATGAGGAGAATGAAATCAAGGACCTAACCACTATTCAACTACGTTGGTAATAGAATATCTTCACATTGGAACAAACTACCCGATCTAATATTACAATGTGAAACTTTTCCTTTTTTAAAGCCTTAATGATTCGTATACGATAGTATATACTATAGTATAATTAGATGATCAGAATTATCTAATTTACTGTATTGGTTATGCTGGTTTTAATGTCAGGATATGTCAATACCACTACATTAAGGGAATGGCCAACCCTTGGGGCATGATCCACCTCATATGTGTTATCCAACCTCTAAACCGATACCTACGATCTTAATCAGTGTTATCTTTATGGTCGAGATGAGTGTTCTGATTTTTTTTTATTTTACTTCATATAATATGCGCATATTCACATATAATATTCATATTATACGAGTCTGGGGTCGATGGCTCAGTGGGACAACCAAAAGCTAGTAAGCCAGAGGTCCCGGGTTGGACTCCAGATAGTTCTTGTTTTTCTCTTGTGTTTAACAAGAATTTAATAAACGATAAATCAAAACACAAGAAAAAAAATGTTACTATTTGTTTTGTATTGTCCGGGGCTCCTCACAGTTATTTATAACATGTACAAGTCTATGACTTCTTGAGGGGTCCATTTGTATCCGATATTATTATATGTGTGATTCAATAAATAAATAATATTATTATTATTATATATCTTATTTTCGGCATACATAGACCAAGGCGTTGTTTTATTAATTGTAAATCAAATGTTAATTTTTGTACCATGTCGATTTGGGCATCAATTCATATCTATTTTTTCTTCCATATTTTTGTTTATTTATTTAGTTATTTAGTTTATTTTTTTTATTTACCTAATAAACTATATATTATATTATTATTATTATTAATATTGATAACCCATGTGCGATCTAGAAACTATTAGTGTTTCGTATAGACTCCCCGTAGCTTGTATTATGCTATTGGAGCAATACCCTTGAGTTGATCCTAGTGGAATGTCCATTGCCCACATCACCGGGTTCGATAACAACTAGCTAATGTTGTTTTTTACGGATCTGCAGATCCGCAAACATGTTTGCATTTCACAAAGGAATCCAAAATATTCTACACACATAATTGGCTTTCTCTGCAGCCATGATGTTCATGAACATCATGGCTGATATCGATAGAAATATCTTTCTCGTGTATGCATCTCTAGAAGGCATCACGGTGAGTATACAAACGCGTAATATATACATATGTAGTTGTAATATTATTGATGTGTTCTATAAGTAGTTGAATCGATAATTTATATGTTGTCGGCTTTATTTATCTAAACTTATTAAATTTTCTACAATATATATATATTTTATAACTTAAATTATTTACTATATATATCAAATTTCCTATAATTTTTCTATATTTTTTCTATAAATTATAATTTTACATGCACTTAATATATACATTTGTGATTCTAATATTAGTAATCTGTTCTATAAGTAGTTGTATCGGTAATTTATGTTGTCGGCTTTATTTATCTGAACTTATTAAATTTTCTACAATATATATATATATATATATATATAATTCTTTAAATGGTAAACTATAATGTACGACGTACAATGTACGTGATAATAATATAATTATAAAATGAATATTCACCTATTTTATATGTTATATATTACTTTAATTTAATATATATATATATATATATATATGTGTGTGTGTGTGTGTGTGTGTTTGTGTATGAGTATATTTATTTATTTGTATATATTCAGCTTTATAATTAATAAACTTCTTATTTAAAATCATTTTTTTTAAATATATTTATAACGATGCTTAAATTATATTATGAATAAATACATATTATTTATATGTGATAAATAAAGATAAATGTAGTTAAAGTTATTAAATAAACATATTATTGTAATATATGCCTATATAAATCATTTATAGATTATTATTATAGATTATATAAGTCTATGTTTTTGAATAGAAGTACATTTATTTATTCGTATACGAATATATATATATCGTTCAGATTATCCGAATAAACTATTTAGACATTTTAAATAATATCTATAGGTAAAATTATATATAAACCTGTATCCATGATATTAATTGTGTATATTTAATAAATATTAACAATTATAGATAAATAAATAACTTAATTTTAACTATTAAATTATTAATATAAATTGAAAACATATTATTAATTATAATACACATATGTGTGAATTAGCATTAGTTTAGCCATCGTTTGTTATTTCTATAGGAGTATACGAGATAAAATAATGTTGTTATTATCCATTTTTATATACACGAGAAATATAATAAATGTCGCGTCGCTACATGTATTGTTAAATATATATTATATATTATATACATTATATATATTATTATTTTATACACTGTTTCAGATATAAACAATTATAATTGGTTTGTGGCGCACTGCGTACCTATACTCATTGGTAAAAATTAATATAAAATGTTATACAAAATAATTTACTCAAAAATTAATTAAATATGTATTTAAAAGTTAATTATATATTTGATTTTAAAATATAATATATGTTGACAGATAAAGACATTAAAAAAATAAATGAGTACAAGAGATTACTATAAAAAAAACTAAGGACGAAATTCAATAAAGATCTTGCTGGTAAGAGCAAAAGTGGTGCAGAAGTAGATGATATAGTTGAATATCCGATATGGCCTTAATACACTGGTTTTTAATTTATATTATTAATTGTATTTTTAAATTTATATTATTAATAAGTGCAGTATCCACTGGATACTGTACAGGCTTTACCAGTGTAAGACTTATTAGTTATGTATAAATAATTATTAATTCAATAATCCTAGATTTAAAAGTAAATCAATGTTATCTAAAACCATATAAATCATCTACAGATCTTACAATAAATACCAGTAAGTATTAAGTAGTAAATATATAATTGTTTATGTTTTGCAATGTATTTAACTCTATAATACATGAAACAACCGATAATATGGAAGTAACCCAAGATTCATACCACGAAAATGAATATGATGTATACATCTATAGATGTAATCATAACTGAAACTGTTGATAGCAACCATTATCGGCATTAATATCACCATCAACACCATCATCAATATCAAAACAGTCTAAATATCGCTACACTCAATCAACCTGGAAGGATCAATTTAACAAAAAAGTGTATAATAAGGATACTTTATTTCTTAATATATTATTTTTAGGTATTAACCTATTTGTAAACTATCCTATTTTTAGAAATATATTAACTAGCTTTATCTGGGTATTTACATGTATCATATTATATATTAAACGTATATGAATATATATTTATATACAATATATAATATATAATTCTGCTATGGTTTTGATTAATTTTTATTAATTTAAAACATATATTGACGGATCATGATAAATACATATTTATTTTTCTCACATACGTACATACTGTGCATTGCATAGTGAACATTGCACACTCGCTAACCAATATTTCATATATTTATATATATATATATATATATATATATATAAATGTTTATATTAGTGGAAATTTGTGGAGAGTTCAGTTTACGTAGGATCCTCGGCCCACATTTCTTCATCTATATCTGAAATTTATATGATGATGTGGTGATGATAACTCCAATCCACCGGATCCCCAGGTTGCGGAAAGGGGAAGGGCCATTAGATATAATGGTTAGCTGCGAATAATCAATTAGCAGTGTTGGAAAAATTCTGGTTACCCTTTGGCAATGCAAAGTACCTGTTAACCACCCGCGCAGAGTTACGAAAATGTGTATGGAGTGGCGACCGCACATTTTATCCAGCCATCGAAAGTAAACCATGACAATACAACACAACAATTATCTATCCCGCATCGTTCGTCGCGTGGAACAAGGAGCTCATCATGCAATACCACCTTAGGTTGCAGTCGACAAGTTAATTACTGAGAAAGAAAAAGAGAACGAGAAAGAGAAAAGAAAATAAAAATAAAAATAAGATGACAATTTACAACTATTAAATGCAACTAAACGATTTAAAATCGTATCATTGAATATCCAAACACTTCAAAGAGTATATAACATCTCTGAATTAATAGCCTCCGATGAATTAACTGGACAAGATATTATTTATATTCAAGAATATAATTCATACATGAAGATACAGTCATAAACGAACATACTTATGATAAATGAAAACTATTAACTCTATCAGCCTGGAAGAATAGTATAAATGCCGCAACTGGTGGAATTGAATCCTCGTAAGCAGCCAAGATTATAACACAATCACTAGTGTCGAAATGATATCACCTAGAATTATGATAGTGAACTTTCAAGGAAATCCACAAACGTCGGTGATCTCATGTTACAGTCCAACAAATATTAGTGACGAACAAGAAACTGAGATATTCTATACAAAACTTACATGTTTAACAAGACAGATACCAAAGCATAATGTTCTAATAATAGGAGGAGACTTAAATGAACACCTCGGAAAAGACAGTGGATATAAATATGCCTATCATCAAACTACAAATCGAAATGGCCAAATGCTCAAAGACTATCTTCAAGAAAACAATATATTGTTTTCATATATGATATGTCTAAACACTCATTTCCAGAAAAGACATGGTCAGTTATGGACGTACAAATCTCCAAATGATTTTAAATCACAGATTGACTTCATAATAATAAAGAAGAAATGGAAGAATAGTGTAAAAAAAACTGCAGAGCTTACAACTCTTTTAATATCATTGCGTCTGATCACCGTATAATAACAGCAGATATAAAATTGAGTCTTAGAGCTAATAAAAAAGAAAAATAGTAAATGCAAACCATATGACTGGACAAGATTAAAACATGATACTGAAATTAGAAATGCATTTATTGTAACAGTGATAAACAGATTCTTGTGCCTTCAAAATTCTTATTCAGAAACTACGTTATTCGCAAGTACAAGATAGGATCCTATACATATTTTGAAAAGGCATGCAAAGTTGCAGCCAATAAAGTAATTCCGTTAAAACCCAAATTAAAGAAACGAATACACTGGGAAACGAAAAAATATGCCAAAAACGTGACATACTGCACAAAGCAGCACAACTGAAAGAAAGCTCGCCTACACAGATGAATATCAACAACTTTATAAATTCTCAGGAATCTTTAGTTAATTCTTATGATTTAGAACAACAAATTTACATAAATAAAACTATATATAAAATCCAAATGGCGGCCACAAATAAGAAATCTGCACTAGCCTGGGAAACAATAATTGAAATCAGCGGAAGAAATAAATCAAATAAATCTAAATTAAAAGAAAACAATGATAATGAACAAATCAAACTTTGGCATAAACATTTCAAAGATTTACTTGGCAAGACTATCCAATCGACAATTCATAGCAAAAATTCAGATCATACATTGAATAATCTTGATATAAAAATCGGCCATTTCACGAAAGAAGAAGTTATGAAAGCTACAAATAATATATCATATGGAAAAGCAGTAGGTTTGGACGAAATACCAGCAGAAGTTTGGAAATTAAATGATTTTAAAGAATTTCTGTTAGAATCCTGTAATCATGTTTATTTCCAGGAACCTTTAGTAAGTTGGACCAATCGATGTATACTTTCTTTTCCTAAAAAAGGAGATCTTTCCATCACAAAAAAACTACCAAGGAATTACTCTAACAGCAATCGCCGCAAAGATATATAACCTGATGTTATTAAACAGGATTAGACCAGAAATTGTTCCAATCCTAAGAAAAAATCAAAATGGCTCTCGAACAAATAGATCAACAACGGGATAAATACTGACTATCAGACGAATTTTAGAAGGAGTCAAATCTAAAAATCTGCCACTAACTCTACTTTTTATTGATTTTTCAAAAGCTTTTGACACGATAAATCGAAAAAAGATGAAAGAACTACTTTTAAAGTATGGTATTCCAGAAGAAACAGTTTGTGCTATTATGATGCTCTAAAAGAATACTCGTTCAATGGTTCGCTCACCAGATGGAGATACACCTTATTTTGAAATCACAACTGGAGTCTTACAGGGTGATACACTTGCGCCGTTCCTCTTTATAATCTGGCTCGATTATATTATGAAGACGTCATTGGATAATAATCGAGAGCTAGGTATTACTCTAACATAGAGAAAGAGTAGACGATATCCCGCTGAACAAATTAACGATACGGACTATGCTGATGATATAGCCGTAACAAGTAATACTCTGAAAGATGCAAATACATTATTACTGAAAATAGAATCAGCCGCCAAAGAAATTGGACTTTGCATCAAAACTGAATATATCAATATCAATCAGAATAACAACATGAAAATGAAAATTATCTGTGGAAGTGTAATAAATCAAGTAGAAGCTTTTATATATATATAGGAATCTATATTAGATCAACTAAAAGATATGTTAATATAAGGATTTCTAAAGCTTGGGCAGCATTAAATAGTATGAATACTGTGACGGTATCCAATAACAACTATAATCAAAGATTATAACAGGATACTGAACCCTGACATGTAAACATTACTCAATTTATATACGTCATCAACTAAACTAAACTTTGTAAACTAATACATATAATCATACTATCCGGTCAACTAAAGCAAGGTAAGCAACTATTAGCATATTAGTAGCTTAGCAAATATTAATAAGCCTTAACACACGACACGTTATATGGTGACAGCGGCTATTATATCGATTATAATAATTTTTATAAATTTTTTCGTATAAAATATTTATTTATTTATTTATTTATTTATTTATTTATTATTTTAAAAAATTGATAATATTAATTATAACATATATAGATATTATTATTTTACTAAATTGTATTCACGGAATATAAAATACAACATAAGTAATGGCAGGATTAAAAGCACCGGAAGAGTTTGATCTAGATAGTTCTAATGCGAAACAAGAATGGAACACTTGGATAGAACAATATGACCTATATGCGTGCGCAACAGAATTAGATTCAAAGGACGAGAAAATACAGATAGCAACCTTATTGACATGCATTGGTGCATATGGACGCAAAATATATGCAACGAGCACATTGGATAAAAAGGACAAAGCTATCATGATAAAAGTAAAGGAAATGTTTAATAAATATGTAACACCTTTAATAAATATACCATACGAAAGATGTGTATTTAATAGAAGAATTCAACAGCAGCACGAGACATTTGATCAATTCCTAACAGAAATTCGGAGGCTAGGAAACAGATGTGAATTAGAGAACATCACCGCAGATGAAATACTGAGAGATAGGTTATTACTAGGATTACGCGATGAAAACCTAAGGAAACGACTACTGAAAGACAACAAATTAACATTAAAATCTTTAATAAATAATTGTCATCTAGATGAAACTGCAGAGGAACAAGATTATTCCATGCATATTAAGCAAGAAGTAAACTATATGAAAGAGAGAAAACCCTACAAAAAAGCAGAACAAAGTCATGAAAAACATGCAAATAAAAAATTGTCGAAATGTAAATTCTGTGGGACCGAACATGTATGGAAGAAAGAGTTGTGTCCGGCGTTCAACAAAACGTGTTCAAACTGTGGAAAACTAAATCACTTTAGGAAACAGTGCAGACAACAAGGGAAACGAAGAGACGAAACCAATTGTATATATACAGTTAGCGGTAAAGTGGCAAGTATTAAAGAGATTGCCATAGAAGATCAAATAACTTTTAATACGAAATATGGGAAGATCACGTTACAGATAGACACCGGGGCCACATGCAATGTAATACCAAAACATATATATATATTAAGTTAACAGGGGATAATACACTGATGAACATAAGAGCATCAACTGTGAAACACATATCAGTATACGGAGAAGGCAAGTGGCCAGTAGTAGGAGAAATTCTATTGGCGGTAAATCGAAAGAAAGAAAAATGCACAATACGAGGATTAGTGTTAGAAGGTAAACAATTTCATCCTATATTAGGTAAAAGGGCCTGTGAGAAGTTGAAATTAGTGAAAATAATTGATAATGATTCCATTAATCAGATAAAATCAACCGAAGAACTGATGACAAAAGAAATGATGGTGAAAGAATACAAAAAAGTATTCAATAATAATGTAGGAGAACTGGAAGGAGAATACAAAATTAAGATGAAAGAGAACGCAAAGTCAGTGAAACACGCACAAAGAAAAATAGCAATACCGCTACAAGAACAAGTGAAAACGGAATTAGATGAATTGGAGAGGCAAGGAATACTAAGACAAGTGACTATACCAACGCCTTGGATTTCGTCACTAGTCGTTACTAAAAAAAAGTCGGGAAAAATCAGGTTATGTTTAGATCCGAAAGATCTAAATGAAGAGATTGAAAGAGAAAATTATCCATTACCTACAATAGAAGACATTGCGACCAAACTGCATAAAGCTAAGGTATTCACAGTGCTGGATGTAAAAAATGGTTTCTGGCATGTGAAACTAGCTGAAGAATCTAGCTATTTGACGACATTCAACACACCATTTGGCCGTTATCGCTGGATAAGGATGCCATTCGGGTTATGTTCGGCTCCTGAAATATTTCAAAGGCGTATGCATGAAATGGTGGAAGGCATGGATGGAATCGAAGTTATAGCTGATGACTTTCTAATATTTGGATGCGGAAATACCCAACAAGAAGCAATAAGGGATCATGATAAAATATTGAGAAGATTTTTAGTCAAATGTGAGAAACAGAATCTACATTTAAATAGCGCCAAAGTAAAATTAAGAGAATCTACAGTAACTTATATTGGTCACAATTTATCAGCTGATGGAGTACAACCAGGAGAAGACAAACTGAATGCCATTCTACAGATGCCGTCTCCGAGAGATCCAACGGAAATAAAAAGATTTCTTGGAATGGTTCAATACATAGATAAGTTTATCGATGGGTTAAGCACAAAAACAGTGAACATGAGGAAACTGATAAGGAAAGACGTTGTATGGAACTGGACACAAGAACAAGAAGAAGAATTCAACAATTTAAAAACCAGCATCACAACAACACCCACGCTAAAATACTACAATGTAAAGGAAGAAGTAATCATACAATGTGATGCATCCAAATACGGACTAGGTGCGGTGCTACTCCAACAAGACAGACCAGTGGCTTACGCATCAAAATGTTTAACTGAAACTGAAGTTAGGTACGCCCAGATAGAAAAGGAGATGCTAGCTATTGTATTTGCTTGTAAGAAATTTAGACAATACATATATGGTAAACCAAACATAATAATACACACCGATCATAAGCCACTCATAAGAATCATCAAGAAGCCACTAAATGACATATCAACTAGGCTACAGAAGATGCGACTAAGATTGCAGAAATATGACATCAAACTAGAATTTATACCAGGAAAGGATATCAAGATAGCGGATACCTTGTCGAGGGATCTCCAAAGGAAAAAAGAGCTAGAAGATTTGTTGCCGGAAGTGGTAAATACAATAACATTAGCGATAACTGAAGATAAAAAGAATAAACTAAAAGAACAAACGAACAAAGATGAAATATGCACAAAACTGATAGAATATACAGAAGAAGGTTGGCCTAATAAGAATGAAATACAGGAAACTATAATGCCGTATTACTCTATAAGAAATACAATTACCCACATAGACGGTCTAATTTTTAAAGATCAGTTATTAATTGTACCAAATACACTAAGAAAAGATATGATGCAACAAGCACATGCGGCTCATGGTGGTATTGGTGCCTGTAGGCGTCGCCTAAGGGACATAGCATACTGGCCAGGAATCAACAATGATATAGAAAACTACATAAAATCTTGTCCATCGTGCATCAAACATAGTGAAATTCAAAATAAGAAAGAACCACTATTACAACATGCAAGAGGAGAAACTCCATGGTCAAAAATCGGCATAGACTTATGTCAATTAGACAATAGAATCTTAATAATCGTTATAGACTACTATTCAAATTTTCTATCAGTAGAGAAATTAAGTATAACAACAAGTAAGGAAGTAATTAAAACGTTATTAAAGATGTTTGCTATTCATGGTATACCGCAAGAGATTGTCACAGACAATGGACCACAATTCCGAAACGAGTTTAGAAACTTTACACAACAATTAGATATCAAACACATTACAACTAGTCCTTACCACCCTCAAGGTAATGGAAAAGCTGAGAATGCAGTAAAGACAACTAAGCGAATATTCAAAAAATGTAATGGCTCTGAACAACTAGCAATACTTGAGCACAATAATACAACAACAGAAGGATTACATTTAAGCCCAGCAGAGATCATGTTTGGAAGGAAATGCAGAACAAAACTGATGGTACTGAAGAAGGTTTTAAAACCAAGACATGAACTAAAGGAAATGGAAGAACAAAGAGAAATAAAGTTGAGAAAACAGAAAATATATTATGATAGAGGTGCAAAGAAGAAACAGAAAATAGAAATCAAGATGAGATAATAATAATAAAACCAGGGGAAACTACATGGAGTGAAGGTAAAATCACTGAAGAAATAAGAGATAGATCTTATAAAGTGGAGGTAGATGGAAAGAGTTATGTCAGAAACAGAATAGACATACAAACACTAATTAACAAGAACAACGAGGAAGAGAAAGAGGTAAACAATGAAGAAGAGGAGACGATTAGACGGTCAGGTAGAAAAAGGAATAAGCCTGAACGCTATCGGGAAGAGTAAATATCTTCCAAAAACAGGGATGGTTTTATTTCTTTTATTCATTTATATTTTTATATTACTTTCGTTTCATTAAAACAATCTGGACATCAAAAATAAGTAAAAATCTTAAAAGAAATTGTTTCAGAGCGGCATTCGAATCAGTAGGACCTACTTGTTTACGGTTACGTAACCTGGACTCTAACAATCTCGTTAGAGAAAAACATTGATGGAACATACACACGCATGCTCCGAGCTGTAACAAACAAATCCTGGCGAGATCATCTAACAAATGAACAATTATATGGCGATATTCCAAAAATTAGCAAATATATACACATGCAAAGACTGAGGTTCGCTGGTAACTGCTGGAGAAGCAAAGATAAAGTAGCGAGCGACATGATACTCTGAAAACCACAGCATGTTAATCTTCGCGTGGACGCCCAGCTAAGACGTAGATATATCAACTGCGGGATGATACCTATCTGCTAATGACAGACGAAAAAAAGACGGCGATGAATGATAGAGAAGGATGGAAGAAGGATGTCATGGACTACCGAGCAAGCTCGACCTGGTAAGGTAATATATATATATATATATATATATATATATATATTTATATTTACATATTACTATAGATAAGTAACCACTCCATCGTGTGGTTGTTAAATATACATATATACACTGCATTGTATATGTTTTTATATATTGTACGTAACATATTATATGATTGAAGTTGTATTTTACATATTAGTAAATATACTTTCATTCTAACAAAATGTAATTAAAAATCGATGTTTAACAAGAAATGTGTTAAGAAAAAATATATACAAATCTTTATAAATGGTAATAAATATATTAAATTAATAGATATATTTTGTTATTTATTCAATATATTTCATTTTAATTTAATTTATTTTAATATACATATATATATACATATATATATATATATATATATATATATATATATATATATATATATATATATATATGTGTGTGTGTGTGTGTGTGTGTGTGTGTGTGTGTGTGTGTGTGTGAACGAAGGCTATCCGTCTGAATGGGTATCGGATGTGAAGGGAGTTGTGGTACCATGTATACACCATAGTTTTTGTTTAAATATTTAGTTACAATAGTATGTATTTAATCAATTTTAATCAATATATAGAATAGTATATTACATTTATATATATATATATATATATATATATTATATTCACTTATAAACACATATATAGTTGTATATATTATATATTATAGTATACTATAATATATACTATATACAATTATATATTTTGTTATAATTGAATATATAAAATAATATAAGTGTATTAATATTTAATTTAATTATTATAACAGAGGATATATATATGCTGGAAAAAAGTTAGGAAGATATACTGTACTTCCTCGGTATATTGAGGATACGGTAAAAGATGACATACTTAAATCGGAGTCGTGTCTTTTTGGTATCACCAATGATGCTGCATGCATCATGGAATATAAATTAACAGTTAGAAATAAAATACGGCATGCGGATATTTAAATGTTGTATATAACATTTATGAATATGTATTTACTTTGCTCCCTGAATTTACAACTGATATCATGGATATGTTGGCTACGCAGAGAGAATCAACATTTTATTTACCACATTCTAATATTATAAAAACCATCATGAATTTCATCGTTATAGAATATTGAATAATGTTATTCTTTGTTAGTATTATAATTGATAGTATTGTTTCTAATATCTAATATTGTTTCTAATAGATTGTTAAATATTAATAAATCTAAATAAATAAAATTATCACTGTTTCAGATAGAAATGCCAATTTTAAAATTATTACGTTATTTTATGCTCATTGATGCGTAACGTTAATTCTATAACATATACGTTACACTTCAATACACATAAAATGAGGTATATCTCGTATTATAATACATTTGTAATTGGAATTAATATGTGAAACTATATATATAAATTATATAATAAAATATTAAAACCATATTAGGTGACCAGACAAGTAGCGATTTATATATATATATATATATATATATATATATATATATATACATACATACATACATGGACTGTTTAATTCATTGCATAGTGTGTAATACATATATATATATATATATATATATATATATATATATATATATATATATATATATATACATACATTATTATTATTATTATTATTATTATCAGATTTGGTTTTAACAACCGGGTAATTGTAGAAGCAGAGCTTATCGAGACAATTACCCTTTATTATTTTGACAAGTCCTAAAAAAGTACAATTATAATTGGAATAATAAATTCCTGAAAAAAAGAATAAACTATATATAACATAATGTTATATCTAAGTTGACTTCCTGTCTACACTAAATCTAATTATGAATAAGATCAAATAATTGTACTTATGAAGGACTTGAAAAAATTATCAAAAATCATCATATAATATATAAAAATAAACAAAATAAACATTAAGAAAACTAAAACGACTAAAAAACTAAAAACAGACAAGAAAGGTTAAGAAGAGTAAATATATGAAAATTTAATATAAAGAATAATAAATATATGTTTGGCAAATATTCAAAAATAAATTTATAAATTATCTACACAAAGTAAAAAATATTTAGATAGTTTTCATAAGTCGAAGAGTAGTTATAGTATAAAATATGGAAAAAAGAAGAAATTAATGTAAAAATGTAAAATGTAAAAGTCTGAGTAAAATGTATTAAAAATAGTATATAATATTATATAAAAGCGTAATTATAGTATAAAATATGGATAAAAAGGAGAAATCAATGTAAAAGTCTGAGTAAAGATAAAATTTATTAAAAATAGTAAACTTATTAAAAATTAAAAAAATGTTAAAATATAATTTGAAGTAGAAAAATAATAGTAGATTAAAAAATCACAAGGTTAAAAAATAATTAAAAATATTATTACTGAAAAGGGAAATAGATACTAATTTTCTTTTATAAATATTTAATTCATTCCAAAGTCTTGGTCCATATGACGTTAAAGAATTATTCATATAGTTATATTTATTATAAGGTTGAATGAAATCAAAAGTACTTCTTGTATTAATTTTTTTTTTAGTTATTCTTTTATAATGTTTATAAATACTTGGACTACAAGTTTTATAATATATTCTATGCATAAATATTAGTGTTTTATATTTACACAAATCAAAGATATTTAATAACTTATGATCAATAAATAATTTTTTTGAACTAAAATCTATAGGTTTAGAAAAAACTAATTTTAATACTTTTTTTTGTATAACATAAATACAGTCTATATTAGATTTATATGTATGCCCCCAAATTTCTAAACAATAAATTAAATGGGGATAAAAAAGTGCATAATAAAGTTTAATCATAGCTGATTCATTAAGGCAGAAAGATACATTGTTTATGATCCAATATATTTTTAATAATTTATTCTTTAGAAATTGAAAATGAGATTTCCAGTTCAATGAATTATCAATGATTAGTCCAAGGAACTTTTTTTCAGATACTTGAACTAGAAGCTCATTTTCAATTTCTATTTCAAATTCTATATCATTTCTAAATGACATGCAGTGAGTTTTATCAATGTTAATTGTCAACTTATTTGATTTTACCCATAACATTATTTCATTAATTGTCAGCTGTAATTTAACTTTTAGTTTGTTGGCTGAACAATCACTAATTATAATATTGGTGTCATCAGCAAATAGTATAAAAGTAGTATTAATAGAGCAGGTCGGCATGTCATTAATAAATATAAGAAAAAGAAGCGGCCCAAGAATAGAACCTTGGGGGACACCGATATCTATATTAGTAGTAGTAGACATACAGTTATTATAATTTGTAAATTGACTTCTGTCTTTAAGATATGATGATAACCATGATAGAGGTAATCCTCTTATACCGTAAAAGTCAAGCTTTTTTAAGAGTATTTCATGGTTGACTGTGTCAAATGCTTTTTTTAAGTCAATGAATAGGCCAACACATTATTTATTGGAGATCAGAGAATCAATAATAGCTTTTTGAAGGGTTTCTATAGCATGGAGGGTACTGAGGCCTTTCCTGAACCCAAATTGTGAACTACTAATTATATTATGAAAATCACAGAAAGAAAGTAATCTTGAAAAAAACAATTTTTCTAAGATTTTCGAGAATTGAATATTCAAACATATGGGTCTATAATTATTAAAGTCATTTTTATTACCTGATTTATAGATGGGAATAACTTTGGATTTTTAAACAAATTTGGAAAAGTGCCTGTTGAAAAAGAAAGATTAAAAATATATGTTAAAGGTTCAGCTATAGTGGATGAGATTAATTTTACGAGTTTCATAGATATATCAAGTTCATCCTTAGATATTTTTGGAGAAAAATTATCAATAGTTTTAATGACCTCACTACATGTAATTGGAGATAAAAATAATGAATAATAATTACTATTTTTAAGGTAGTCGTTGAACGATGTATTAGGTGAACAAATGTTCTTAGCTAGTTTACTACCGACTTGTATAAAGTGTTCATTAAATTTATTTGCTATTGTTTCATCTTTTATTTCCTTTCCATGTATATCAAGTACTGATATTTTTGTATTCTTTTTTTGTATAGGATTTATCAATGAATTTATAATTGACCATGTAGTTTTAATGGATTTACTGTTATCCAAAGATTTAGTATAAAAATCCTTTTTACACTTTCTTATAATATTCGTGAGATCATTTTTATATTTTTTATATATCCTAAGATTATTATCATTTCTATTATTTATATATTTTATATACAGCTTTTGTTTTTTTCTACATGCTTTCTTTAAACTTTTTGTAAACCAAGGAATATCTTTTTTGCGAAAAATATTATTAGATTTATGTTTTTTAAGGCATGTTTTATCATAAATTTTACTAAAATGTGTAATAAAAAGGTCAAGAGAAATATTAATATCTTCAGATTTTATAAATGTCCAGTTTGTCTCATTAAGTTCTTTCATTAATTTATTAACATTGTTAGTGTTATTTATATTGTGAGTTATAATTGGAACATTTTGTTTACATTTGAAACGTATTTTATTTAATTTCATTAAGATAAAAATTGGCAAGTGATCAGTAAATTCATATTGTAAAATACCAGATTAAATATAAGAAAAATTTCCATTATAAAAAATATTGTCAATCAATGTAGAACTATTATTACTGATACGTGTTGGTTGATTTATAGACTTAAATAGGTTTTGTAATTGCAATGTGTTTAAAAAAGAATCTGTAATAGTATTGGCTTTAAGTATGTCTATATTAAAGTCCCCACAGAGAAATATATGTTTACCATTATATACATTGAATTTTTCAATACAATTATTTAGATAAACAAAAGAATCTTTTTCCAATGAGGGAGATCTATAAATTGAACTGATTGTAATATTTCTAGTATCAAGTTTAATTTCTATAGTAATTGTATCAATGTAAAGGTTACTAAGAGATAGAATGACAATTTTATTTGTAGAAAATGAACTCTTAATATAAATAGAGACGCCACCAGCTATTTTGTGATTTCTAATAGTGTGAAAAGAGGTATATCCCTGTAATTCAAATAGATTCATATTAAATTCATTGAACCAAGTTTCACATATTGAAATAACATCAAATGTATTATGTATAGATTTAAGTAATAACTTTAAATTATCAAAGTTTTTAACTATACTTCTACCATTTAATTGTAGTACTGATAACGTATTTAAGTTGTATTTTAATTTATTAAGTTCATTCATCGACATATAAGGAGAAACATGGTCAAAATTATAATTAAGATTCTCTGGATCATTGCAAAGAGTTGGATCATTATGAAATTGATTATCAATCATGGTCAGGTGTAAAAAGTAAATAAGATGTATAAAATAAATATGAATAGAAATGTAAGATAAAAATGATTATAAAGAAGTATAAAATTGTAAAATTAAAAGCATATATGAAGGTTTTATATAGAATAAAATAAGTAAATGAGTATGTATATATATATTTATAACGAGCATGGAAAATTAAAAGTAAAAAACAAAAACATAAACTGATTTTTTTTGAATAAAATATTATGGTTAAGTTTAAAATTATAATAATAAATAGTCAACATTTATCAACGGGGAAAAAAGAGTTTGATTTATTGATATCATATTTATAGTGTTTGATGAGATCGTAAGGTGATTTTATTGTCAAAATGACATCATCATTATCCTTTAGCGTACAACATATAAATCCATTATAAGACCATGCACTTTTAGTTAACTCATCACGTTTTAAGGGATGTAATAAATTACTTCTTCTGTGAGTTAGATCTTCATTAATATAGATTTTATAATTTAATGTATCTTTTATCTTTTTTCGTGCTAGGTAGAGATCATTACGCACTGAACGTCTATTAAAGCGTACTAACGTGCTTGATAACTTACTCTTGGTAGGTAACTTATGCGCTATACTAATGTATGTATGTACAATATGAACTCCCAGTTGGGATCCAAATTCTATTATAGCATCAGCATATGATACGTTTTTTTCAACTATAAGACCAGCAATTTTTAAGTTATCTCTCCTAGAATACTGAGCAATATCATCAGATCTAATACTGGCAGCAATAAGGCTATTTTCTAAGGTATCAATTTTAGTTTTGAGATAATCAACCTCAGCTCTGACTGCCACGAGAGCCTCAGTTACAGCATTTTCAATTATATGTTTAATGTCTAGGGTAACTTTTTCTATTACATTAGCTACTATTAATTGATCCTTTTTATTTAGTTTATCTGCCATTATAACAGAATATTTTAATTATTGCTAATACAATTTAATAATAATTATATATTACTTTATATACTTTTAGAAATATATCTGACAATTTAATAAACGAATTATAAAAATAATTATAAAAATATATAAAATAAATATATATATCAATATATTTTATGTATACATATATTTATATTATATTATATATATTATATATCAAATTAAAATGTAAAGTCTAAATAATGAACTGAACATACATGGACTGTTTAATTCATTGCATAGTGTGTAATACATATATATATATATATTATAAAACTGCCTGTGTGGCTCAGTGGCTAAGGCGTCAGACAGACAAGCAGTATATATATATATATATATATATATATATATATTATAAAACTGCCTGTGTGACTCATTGGCTAAGGCGTCAGACCGACAAGCAGTAGGACACGGGTTCGACCCTCGTCCGGACCATTAATTAATTTTATAAAATGGGTCTTAAAATATTATTTAGAAGTGATCTTATATAATTGTGTATAAATAAATGATCGGCTATCGTTAAAACCATGGATGCCTTAACATGAGAGCGACTTCGAAGGGACATTAGAGCTATATATGGTTATAAGTGAAAACTTCATCTAAGTTCCTGGATGGGATGAAAGGACTCCACCAAATAAAAATAACAATAACAATAACAATATATATATATATACATTGGTAATTTAAATCGCGAAATGGAAAATCGCAACTTCTCCGATAAAATTATAAACTAAATTCTATATAAATATATATTTGTGCCCATAATATCAATTCGTGATTAAATTAATGTTAATACACTTTAATGTAAATTTTGCATATTATATTAATTATTAATCTTATTTTTTTGTTGATATAGAAATGTATCGAGACTGGATATCTCAAGAGTCGTAAACACACTACTTTAAATATACGAATTTCTAGGAGATAAGGTAATATCATATTTTAAATATATATAATATCATATGACATAACATATTTTATATAGAAAGGTATAAAGACTACGCTTTGTAATACCATTTCATACATACGTCGTAAGTCGAATAATCCGATGTATGCATTATTAAGAGCGAAGCATGGCACGCCAGGAAAAGGGAGGAGGAAGAGGGTAGCAGAAACAAATTAAATGACTTATAAGAAATAAGTGAAACACATAATCTTGAATTTATAGAGGTAATGAAGGCTATACTACTATTATCCAAAATAAACATGACTGCTCTAAAGTTTGTAAATATATATAATATAAATATATTATATATCAAATTTTAATTTTTTTAAATTATGATAATACTAAATATAATATATATATATATATATATATATATATATATATATTGTTAATCTGATTTATTTTTACTCTTTGAAGTAGCCATATTGATATATCAATAATTATTATTATGATATTTAAAAAAAATTAGAATAATAAAAATTACATTTTTAAATTTATATATATGTATTCTAAAAATTAAAAAAGGGATTATTAGTATTTAAATAATAGTTCAAAATCTATTGAACCCAACGAATTCAAAATCACTACCCATATACCAAAATGGGTAGAAAATTATATTGGGTAGAAAATATGCTACCCATAGAGTAGCGAAGAGGAAGCTGAGTAGCTCTAAAATAAACAATGATTTACATATATTAAAATAATATTAATTATTATTTTAGAATTAAGATGAATCTAACAGTAGCTATAGCTATTGTTAGATCAGGAGCAGAATTATTGAAAGAAATATAGGAATTTCATTAATAAATGATGACTATCCGGCTCTAAGACTAAGAAAAATTGTTAATTTCCTTATTCATAAAATGTTACTTATGATATAAAGTCGAGTTCTAAACAAATTATTTTTAAAATTAAATTTAAGATATTATATCTGACCAAATAACACATATAACTAAGACATTAGTTATAATTCCATTGTATATACTATTCAGAAACTATTCAGCGTCGTCCAGTAAGAATCCTCTATAAACTTAAATGTCGAACAATGGTTTCCATCTCATCTATGATGCATTCGATTGGATGGTTAAAGTTCCGGCTAGTTTGCAGGCTAGTTTCCGGCTAGTGTCGTCTACTTTGTATAACGCATAGAGCCATTTATAAAGCCAGCCCTAAATATCTCGCGAATATTATTACTATACGCACGGATTATCAACCTCGTCATGTTGGCTCGAATATGATGCTCCGTCAACCTATCACTACGACAGTATACGACACCGCAACATGTTAAATGGAAGGAGTGGATGTCTAGGGACATACGAGAGGCTGTGAAGAGACGAAACGCGCTGAGGAGAGATGAAACGCGCTGAGGAGAGACATTACGAACAATCGGGCTGAATGGATTGAGGCTTATATGACAGTGCGGGATATGATCAGAGAGAGTAAGGAGAACAGATGGAAGGAATTCCTCGAATACTCTGACTCAAGTTCGAACCCCCACAAGATCTGGAGCACAGTCAAGTCATGAGCGGAAGGAGCACAGTAAACATCCGGAATGAGACACTGGTCCACGAGGACAGGGAATACGTAACAAACGAGGCCAAAGCAGACGCCTTTCTACAAAGGTACGCTGCGACCACTAGGTTGAGTATACCCAAGGCATGCCGCATTAAGAATTCAGTGCGCCGCTCCCTACTAGGCCCAATAGCTGAGTACCCGAGCTCCATCCCATCTAATGCCGCAGAAATGTCCAACGCGATCACAAGCATGAAAGTCAAAGGCACGCCAGGAAAGGATAAGATTCACCCAAGGTTCATCAAATCCTTATGCCCAATCGTACCCAGCTTCATGTTGCGCATTTTTAATGATTCATGGAAAGCAGGATCTTGCCCGGCATGATGGAGGGATGCTATAATTGTCCCCATCCTGAAAAAGGGTAAGCCTGCAAGTCAGATCGACTCCTTCCGGCCAGTATCGATCACATCCTACGTGGCTAAAACCATGGAGAGAATGGTGGCAAGCCGCCTCTCCTTCATGGAAGAGTCCAATGAGTGATGGTGCCAGGACCAGGCTGGCTTTCGGACCCTCAGATCCTGCGAGGATCAAGTCCTCCGCCTCTCCCAAGCAGTCAGCGACGGATTCCAGACTCGACCTGCTAAGCGCTGCATCCTCGCAGTACTGGACTACAATAAGGCGTATGACATGGTATGGCGGAATCGCTTGTTTGATCTGATGATGGAGAAAGGCGTCTCGAGGACTATCGTCAGCAAAGTGGATCCCGTCGATTACCCTTAATAACCAGCCCTTCATCTTCAACAAGACTCCCACATTCCTCGGGGTCACCTTTGACCGATCGCTGACCTTTCGGCCACATGTCGACTCTATCAAGCTCAGAGTGATATCCAGGACTCGGATATTATCCTCCCTGTCATCCAAAGAGTGGGGATGGAGCAGACGATGCATGACGCGGATCTACATAGCCCTGATTCACAGCTTGATTTATTTACTATGCTTGATTTATTTACTTTGCTTGATTTTAGCAAGGCCTACAACACGGTCTGGCGAGAACGACTATTCGAGACCATGATCTAGAAAGGGGTTCCACACACAATGGTAAAATGGACCCGAGGATTCCTCAGTGATAGGAGATCTAGGGTGAGATTGGATGGCGTTACAGGCCATAGCGTTAAGTTACACAACGGTGTGCCTCAAGGCGCCGTTCTATCGCTACTTCTCTTCCTCTTCTATATTGATGGAATCCGGAAGACGGCCCCATTGGACACCTGCGTTAGTATGTACGCTAACGATATCGCGGTATGGTCCCAACACAAGGACAAACTCCAGGCTCAGTATGCGGTGCAGAAGGCAGTGGTTACGTTCGGGCTATGGAGTGCGGAGCACAAGCTTAGTCTCAACCCTGCCAAGTGCGAAGTGGCATTCTTCAGTATAGCTGAAGCCAAATGGAACCCGTCGATTACGCTGAACGGTCACGCCTTTGTGTTTAACCAGACCCCCACTTTCTTATGTGTCATGCTAGATCGCACCTTAACGTTCCGCCCACAAGCAGAGGCTGTTAGGGCCAGAGCATTGGGGCGGGTTCGTATTTTGTCAGCACTAGCTTCCAAGGAATGGGGATGGAGTCGCAGAAACCTGCGCACGATCTATATGGCGATGGTTCACAGTGTCCTATAATATTGCGGTGCAGCCTGACAGCCATGGCTAGCGAAGTCTAACATGCAGATCCTGGAGCGAGCCCAACATCGGGCATTGAGAGTGATGACTGGCAGCTGTCAGATACCCCCTTGGAGTGTCTGAGACTGGAGGCCGGTATCACCTCTTTCTCGACGACGGTTCGCCAAGACCAAATCGCTCCTCGCTTCTTAAAGGCTCTCGGTCCAAATGCAATAGATTTGTTGCTAAATATTATCAATGAATCCTGGAGTACGGGTATAAGCCCCTTTTCTTGGAGAGAGGCAATCATCGTCCCTCTTCTTAAGAAAGGCAAGCCGGCCAGTGACATAGACTCGTTTCGCCCAGTCTCCCTCACATCATGCGTCGCCAAGACTATGGAGAGGATGGTGGCTGAGAGAGTGCCCGGCGACGGCCAGAAAACGTATACGCGGTTTTGGGGGTGCGGCGCCTCCTTTGTCCGAAATCTGTTTGATTCGCCGGTGATACACCGGTGGAAAAACATAAACTGTTTCAGTATCATGGGTAAGGAATAAGAGGCAAAGCTTGGCATCGACCAGCTCACGCGCGAAATGTTCGTAAAGTGGCACCCGCCACCATGGTCCTGGAACGCCAGCCCTTTATGGACAGTACGACTGTCACTCATAAGTGGATCCAACAAGCGAAACAGCACCAAGGAACTCCGGACGGACGCAATCAACACCATAGCAGAAGCCGAAATCTACGAATACGCTATATATATATACCTATGGATCAGCAGAAAGTGAACAAACAAATGGCGGTAGTGCAGCGATCGCGACTACAGGACCGGCCTCAGTGCCAACCCTCGTTCACTCCTCCTCAAGGAAAGGGAATAAGTGGAACTCGTCATCGAGACGGAGGTCATGGCGCTTCAACTAGCTACGGAGTGGTTAGCGGAACAAGGATACGGAGGTTTCACGATCATATGCTCGGATAGCCAAGCGGCGCTGTCTGCGCTCAACGGTTCATGCATGAGTGACGGAAAGGGTCTCGCGGTGGTCATCAGCAACTTAGCCCAATCGAACAGGAGGATTCTCCTACAGTGGGTCCCTGGCCATTGCGGGTTGATCGGCAATGAATGGGCAGACGTCGCTGCAGGAGACGCAGCAACAACTGTTACCCCCAACCAAGTTCACCAGCAGGCTATCACCTACAATATGGCTAAAGCTTTGATAGGGCGGGAATTAGTGGACCCACCGACGACTCACGAAAGGACGAAAGCAATGTTTGATGGTCTCCGCGACCAAGAACCCCTCTCTCGAGGTGACGCAGTGTTAATTGCGCAACTGAGGAGTGGCCTCTGCCGGAAACTCGCTGCCTACAGGATCATAGACGAGTCAAACTTCTCCTCAATCTGCCCCCATTGTGACATGGAAGCGGAGACACTCGAGCACTGGCTCCAGGATTGCCCGGCGATGGCCGTGAAACGTATACGTTTGTTTGGGGGGGGGGCACCCCAACTATCAGTCACTTCACCCAAGACTGTCCTAGCGTTTGCACACGGGCTCTGGCCCGTGTGAACGCCTGCCTCCAACAACAACAACAACAACAACGAAGCAGTATCCGGCCTATACGTGGCGCTTCGTGTACTCCCTCAGGGAGGCGAAAAGGATATTCCCCCCGGCAAGACCAGCTCTCGAGCCCCAGGCTCGGAGGGTCTGCTACTCCCCCAGAAACACGGATATTTTTTATCCTCCCGGACAACAGGACTCGGCCTGGTTGCCTCGGGTGATGTGGAGAAAAACCCAGGGCCTTCCTGCAAGGTATGCGGTAAGGTCCTGAGGAACAACCAGACATTCCTGACTTGTGTTTGGTGCGGAGACCTATCACATAAGCAGGAATGTTGTAGCCTGCTAAAGAGAGCCGCCCAAAGCAGAGGAGTTTGGGAATGTGTGTCGTGTAAAAACCCTCAGGTCAGGCCATTAACCCCGGTAGCATTGCAGGCATCCGTTGCCCCCTTGAGGACTAACATTCTTGTTGGCCAGACGATAGGGGTAGCAATGAGCCCGGCCACAGCGGCCAATACGAGGCTCTGCTTGCTTTGCTACAGGAGCTTGAGGCGCACGTCCTCACCACTGTTATGTACAGGGTGTGGGAGAGAATCGCACAAGAGTTGCTCTAAGCTATCAAGAGCGGAACTGGTTATGGTTCTCGCTGCAGAAAGATGGTTATGTGGTGGATGTTCGTCCAGTGCGAACAGCGCGAGCACGGATCTCGCCGCTATCCAATCCATAACAAAGGTAAGGAAGGTCGAAGTAGAACTTCGACAAAACCTGAAGCTGATGCAGTGGAACGCAAATGGCATCAAGACGAAGATGGTCGAGTTGGAAGACAGGGCCAAATCTTCAAAGTCTGATGTCATCATGATCCAGGAGTCCAAGCTTAGAGCAACTGACCCAGACCCGAAGCTGAAGGGTTACACTACGATCAGGAAGGACCGCGGAGTTGGAAGAGGTGGTGGACTCATCACATTCGTCAAGGAAGATATTCCCTTCACAGTGGTGTCTCACACCGAAGCTGTAGAAGGATCGCTGTTGGAGATTCTGCTAGTCAATATCAACTTAGCATCTCTCAGAAAAACGATGTGCGCCAACGTGTACTTTCCCCCCACTAGAGGGTCTCAACAAGGTAGTGAGTTTGATACTCGGGAACTACCGTACGCTGAGAATACCATTGTTGGGGGTGACTTGAATGCCCACTCGAGACTGTGGGACAGTTGGCAGCCGGAAGATAGGCTGGGAGAAAAAGTTGAGGATTGGCTGGTAGAGAAGAACTTCAGCGTGGCGAATGATGGGGAGGCCACCAGGGTCAATGTCGGTACGGGCGGCCGTAGCGCACCCGATGTCACTCTAGTCCACAATAGTTGGCTGGACAAGGTGGAATGGGGCGTTATGGACTGCATGGGTTCAGATCACCTACCGATTTTGATAACTCTCGATATACCGATCACTACGCTTAAACCCACTACTTCAAGGAGTTTGAGGTGGAATTGGAGCAAGGCGGATTTCGAGGGCTTTTCCAACCAAGTAGAAATGGCTGTGCTAGTACAAAAAGACAGCATTGGTCGAGCTTCACTGGACGCTAGAATGGCGAGTCTGGTAGTTTCCATTACGGAAGCTGCCAACTCGTTCATTGGAAAGGTGAAGTCCTCGGCCAATGGTAAGGCCTGGATGACCAGGGACTTAAGGGAAGCCGTGAAGTTTAGAAACTCGCTCAGGAGGACACTCGGGGACAACCGCAGGGAGTGGGTTGAAGCCTGCAGGAGTGTCCAGGCCCTAATCCGCAAGGAGAAGGAGCGAAGATGGGTGGAGTTTCTAGAGGACGCGGCGGACACAGCAGATCCAAACAAGATTTGGAGGGTGGTTAAGTCCCTGAGAGATAAGAGCCAGGGATCCACCCGTAATGAGTCTCTGGTACACAACGGCCGGTTGTGCACCACTAGTAAAGCCAAGGCTGATGCTTTCATGCAGAGATATGCCGAAGTTAGCAGGCTGGACATCCCCAAGGTGGACAGGCTGAAGAAGTCTGTTCGTCGCCAGCTGAAGGTTCCTTCAGTTGATGGGGAGAGTTCGTCTCCGTTCAGTCTGACGGAACTGAATGAAGCAATCAAACGCATGAAACCGAAAGGCGCTCCGGGAGGAGACGGCATCGAGCCTAGATTTCTACAAGCTCTGGGCCCAATTGCAAGGGAGTATCTCCTGAGCATCTTCAACGAATCGTGGGACTCAGGAAAGAGTCCCGCAAGTTGGAGAGTGGCCACAATCATCCCACTTATCAAGAAAGGTAAGCCAGCATCAGACATTGACTCCTACAGGCCAGTATCCTTGACATCGTGCGTGGCAAAGACGATGGAAAGGATGGTGGCCAGTCGACTGTCATGGCTGGCTGAGGAGAACGGATGGTGGAATGATGATCAGGCCGGGTTCAGAGCTGGGCGGTCCTGTGAAGATCAGGTGTTGCGGCTCTCACAGTCCATTAGTAATGGCTTCCAGAGCCAGCCGGCTAAGAGGAGTGTATTGGCGCTATTGGACTTTAGCAAGGCATACGATACGGTGTGGAGGAACAGGCTCTTAACAATTATGTTAGAGAAGGGCGTTCCGCGGAGACTAGTGAGGTGGCTAAGAGGCTTCTTGTCGGATAGGAGGGCCAATGTCCGAATTGATGGAGTCACGGGCAGGTCAAGGAAGCTGCATCAAGGGGTCCCCCAAGGGGCAGTTTTGTCACCGCTACTATTCCTGTTCTTTATAGACGGAATAAGGGACGAAGCCCCGGAAGGGGCCCTCGTAAGCATGTACGCTGACGACATCGCTGTCTGGGCGTCTCATCAGGACAAGGAAGTGGCACTCCGAATAGTACAAGAAGCAGTAGAAGCCTTTTCGGTCTGGAGCAAGAACCACCGCATAACCCTTAACACGGCAAAGTGCGAGGTGTCTTTCTTCTCCTCAAGTCCGAAAGAGGCCTCATGGTCTCCGAGTTTGACATTGAATGGTCAACCCTTCCGAGTAAATAAGACTCCTACCTTCCTGGGAGTGACGTTCGATAGAACGCTCACCTTTCGACCACAGGTAGAGGCAGTGAAGTCAAAGACGCTCGGAAGAATCAATATTCTGTCGTCCCTGGCCTCCAAAGAGTGGGGCTGGGACAGAAGTTACCTAACTAGGGTATATAAGGCCACAATCGGTAGTGTTTTACACTACTGTGGAGCAGCATGGCAGCCCTGGTTAGCAAATACAAATCGGCAGATCCTTGAACGGGTCAATAACAGAGCGCTGAGGTCAATCACGGGACAGACCTCAGACACTCCCATAGAATGCCTACGCACGGAGGCTAAGGCCCTCTCTTTTGTTGCTAGCATGCGCAGGAACTGTGCGATAGCCTGGGAGAAGTCGGCTAGAGTCCATGCTAGTAACCCAAGACGGTCTCTCCATGCAGCTCTTGTCCATCACAGGTGGAAGAACAGGAGTTGCTTTAGCGATCTGGCGAAAGAAATCTGTGGTAATATTGGCCTGGAGGACCATCCAAGAGAGCCGTTCCTATATAATTGTAAACCACCCTGGTTGTGGGGCAGAGGTAAGTTGTGGCGAGTTAAATCGCTCCTAGCTAAGGGGGGCAAGACGCTCCGAAGCCAGGAAACACTGCTAGAAGACTCGCTACAGACTATTGCAGCAGCGGGCTCCCAAAGGGTGACCATTTACACGGACGGGTCCGCGGAGAGTGGTCACTCTTGTGGGGGTAGCGCTGCGGTGGTCACGTCAGGCTCTGCATCTGCCCCAATCCACATCACCACCAGAACACAGAAGGGCAGTCGTTGGACGTCATCGTTCGAGACGGAAGTGGCGGCATTGAACTTGGCCATCAAGTGGCTTGCCGAAGAAGATGGCAGGTTTGATCCCGTCATGGTGTGCTCGGACAGCCAATCTTTGATGTTGGCGTTGGAGGGCTCAGGCAAGTCGGATAAGGCAGGAGTCGCGGAAGTCCGACGTGGCCTGTTCTCTCTAAACCGGGAGGTCCTGCTTCAGTGGGTTCCCGGTCACTGCGGACTGATTGGCAACGAATGGGCGGATGACGCTGCGAACAGTGCGTGGTCTAGTGCGCCCACTACCTCTACGTCGTTGGCAGGAAGGATTACCTTCGAGGCTGCCAAGGCTATTGTGAAAAGAGAGGTGGTGGACGTAGAGATCACGCATAGCAGAACAAAGGCCGTCTATTGCGACACCAGGAGCGACGAGCCTCTGACGAGAAGAGAGGCGGTGTTGCTAGCCCAGTTGCGCAGTGGCCACTGCAGAAGCCTAGCGGCCTACCGCAACATCATCGACACGAACTCGACAGCGATGTGCCCTTACTGTGAAGAAGAGTTCGAGACCCTAGAGCACTGGCTCCAGGAATGCCCGGCTACCCGGAGGAGGAGGATCCGATGTTTCGGGGGGCGGCACCCCCTCTCTCAGTCTTGGTGTCAGCACCAAGGGCTGTTCTGGCGTTCTGCCGCGGAGTCATATCCGCGTAACGCCCGTATGCCGCTCCCAACAACAACAACAACAACAACAGTATACGCCGAATCGGCATTTGCAGTCGTAGCTCCTAAATGTTGGAATGCATTGCCAGCTGAAATCAGATCAACTGAGTCTGAACCTTTGTTTAAACGTAAAGTATATAATTATTTTATTTCTTTATAACTTTATTATTTAATACTGTTCTTATTCTTTTATATATATATATATATATATATATATATATATATATATATATATATTGTTCTTGTTATTGTTCTCATATTTATTTATGTTCAAATTGTTATTACCTTCATTATTATTATATTATATGACGCCGATAAACATATGATGTTTTGTAGTCAATAAACTATTTAATAATAATAATAATAATAATAATAATATATGATATAATAATTTACATATAATAAATACAAATAAATATATCTAATATTATATATAACGTATGTAGAATGAGCTATCAATATTATCTTAAATATAATATTATAATTGTGTATTATAATTAATATTTTGCATCTAATAAAGTATAATTAATAGGCTATACATAAAGGTGAGAAAGTAGGTATAATTGACCCATTCTCAAAGATGTCTATTATCAGCCAAACATTTACAAAAATAAAAAAATTATTAAATGTAAAATTGGAGGTGGAGGCATATACTCTATTATATAATGAATATCAATGCAATCAACATTTATATTGCGCTGGTTAATAAAAATTGTTATTTATATAATAATCAAAACATTATATAGATGCCTCTATTAAATTTGGAATATTTGCATTGGTTTCAATATTAAAAGATAAAATAGATTATCTATATATTGAAGATATAAAGGTTTACTATTAATTCTAGAATTATTTAGTTATATTTAGTTATATTTTAGTTATATTTAGTCATACATATTTTAATAGATATATATTTAGTATATTTAAGAAATTTAATTAAATATTCACTTATAGGACGTCAAAACACCACATCCTATTATAACCGGAACTATAAGATACAGCATATTTATAGAAGGGGAGTGCATTGTAAGCGGGGAAAATGTTGCAAACTATTTTTGTTTATGGTATATATATCATTATATTTATAATATTGAATTTCACTCAAACGTTAAAAAGTTATTTTTATTTGTATCCAATTACATATTTTTTAACGAAAAACGCAATGTACCTCGTAATATTAAAGGAATATTTAATAAACTATAAATAATTATTTCCTATATTTTTATTATAATAAATAACTTATATTATTATGAATTTTTATTTATTAAATTTCATTATTAAATATATCAATTTATTAAGTTAGGCTACACCTTTATTTATTAGTTTGAAAATGTAATGATATTTAACTATTTATGTTTATGTTTATCTGTTAACGCAATGTGTTAACGCTTGTTCGGCATTCCATGACTCGTTCTCTCCAACCATATTGATCTTGCATTGCAATTTGACAGTTATTATCTTTGCATCCTGTATCACTTGATAGCTGATCGATATAGATCTTTACAGGCCTACCTCTTGATCTTTTTCAGTGATTTGGATACCAAAGTAATAGATGTTATGAATACCTTTAATACTATATTTGCATAAAACCTTTAGTACTTTTCAAACATCAGTAAAGGTTATGAAAACCTGTAATACTCTATTTACATAAAACCTTTAATGATTTTCAAACATCAGTAAAGGTTATGAAAACCTTTAATACTATATTTGCATAAAACCTGTAGTGCTTTTTAAACATCAGTAAAGGTTATGAAAACCTTTAGTGTTTGCTAAACGAATGCGAAATGTACACAACCATAACACATATATGTCGTATTTAGTATACCTATAGGTCGAATTTTGTAAGGTTTTATACGCTATTCACTAAAGGTTATTTTTTAACATTGCATACTTTTAATAACGTAAAGGAAGCAGCCGGTAAAGATTTTTTAAGGGGTTTAAGAAAAGATTCCCTGAAATTTCATTAAGGACACATGAACTTCCTACATCAGATTTTTTTAATTAAATAGATTATATGCTATATAAACACATATAATTATTTATAATATTATTATAATTGATTATACTCAATTACATAATAATTATAATTATTAATAATTATAATTATTAATATATATATATTAAGTTAATTTAAATATAATTAATATCATTAGGTGCTCATGCAATAGGATTTAATCAAAAATCGTCGAGGAATTCAATAAATCTTATGGAACAATGTACAAGTCATCGTAACATCCTCCAACAACAATTTACAACATGGATGAAACCAGACTGTCTACAGTATATACAAGGTGCAGACGAATTTTAGCCAGTCGGGGGAAATGTCAGGTTAATATGTATAAACTATATGTAACCATATAATTAAATCATGTGATTATATTATATAATGTCACTTATATAATATTTACAATTTTTTATAATAATAAATACATTTTATAAAGTATGAAATTAACCAGACCCATTAAATAATACAATATATTTAAATATATTTTTAAATAATTATTATTATAAAAAAGAAAAATTAACCATGCTTTTATATAATTTAAAAACAATTATATATTATATATTATATATATATATATTATATATTATTTAGTATATATTATTAATGCATATTTGATTTAAATTATAATAATTATATACACTATTAATTATTATAATTAGTATAATAATACATTTAATAAATAAGTGTAATTTATTTATCCATGGTAATAGGTAGGTTGCCGTACTTCCACAGAGCGAGTAGAATCTATAACTGCCGTGATTTGCATGAACTCTTCGGAATCATATATTCCTCCGATGTTAATATGTCCTCGTGTATGAGAGAACATGGCCCTATTAGATGGCGCACCGGATGGGTCTGTAGCTCGGTTTAATAAAACCGGTTACATATCAAAACAAATATTTTGTGATTGGCTAAAACATTTTGTAAAATATGCTATGCAATAAAAAGAAAATAAGATAATTTTAGTTATTGATGTCCATTGGACTCGCGTAAAAATGTAGAATCTATTCAATATGATATTGATAATAATGTCGACATAGTATACTACACATATATGTTTGCCTCCACATACATCACATAAGATGTAGCCACTCGATGTATCATTTATGAATCCCTTAAAATAATATTGCAATGATGAAATAATAAAAATAGTTAGAAAACGTCAATACGTTCAACTTCGAGATCTGTCAGGTGTATTTAGTTATGCTATTCACTTGCCAGTATAAAAGAAATAGCAGAGAATGGATTTCGGAAAACTGGTATATTTCCATGGCGTGATGATGCATTCGGCGAAGAATATATCGCTGCTTCCTCTATAATACACGATCATGGTTACCCATAATATATATATGCAAATTTATATTGAAACTTTGAATAACACTTTTTTTTAATATTTATAAATATACTACGACCATATATTATAATATATTAGTAAAAAATAAAATAAATAGAAATATTATATTATTAGTTATTCTTACTATTAAATTATATAATTACTATTACATGTATCAATAGAACGATGGTCTATTTTATCGTTTACACCATCATTGAATTACTATGGAGATATCTACATTTATACCTTGGCTGATATTCATACACAAACTGAACGTAGCCTACACAGTTACAAGGTTATACAAGTGACTATATATGTGTGTGTGTGATGCACTATTATTTGTGTTAGTTTATAAAAATATGTTATATTTATACACTTCATTTATAAAATTAAATATATGTATGGTTACTGCAATACTATTACATGTAATCAGTGTGTATAATATTATTAAATACATCTTATATTATGCATATTCTTCTCTCGTTTATTATCTATAATCAATATTAATTTATATAGATATTAGTGTAATTTGTATTACAATATATATCATTATATTTATTATATAATTAATGTTCTATAATAATATAATATAATGTATACAGGTATCAAATTGATACTATCAATAAATGCATCAATCGGAATAGATAAGAAAGAGTCCACCATACTACATGTAACACCAGATGATGGATACGATATATTTCACCTCTAGGTACATTTACATTTATACGGATTCACATCATCCGAACCCACCTTATGCATGGTTACGTATATGTATAACCCAACTTACAACCTATACTTGTATACAAATACTCTATATTGCGAGATAACTGGCAAGTACTTCTAACCCCCCTTATTCATCATCAAATAGTGCGAGACCATCGTTAGTATCTCCGTCTAAGTCATTTATTAAACCTATAAATATCGATCCGATTCTTTAATTCGGAGCATTTCATTCTAATAGGGTTGGACGAAGTAGAATACTAACGGGTTACGATCAAAAAGTACGAGTTGAGGGTTAAAGGTTAAATTTTAAATGCGAAATAAATTTGTATATGCTCACTTTAGGATGTAATGCAACTAAAAAAACCAAGCAGGAAAAAGCTAAACCAATTACACCAAATAACCCACAAATATCTATACAATATATCTATACATATAAAAGAAAGTCTATTTAAATGTTTATTTATTTATTTATTTATTTATTTATTTATTTATATATAGGCGTTCGATGTTTAAGAAAACGGCTCGACAGATTTACAAAATTTAAATTGCTACTAATTATCTACGAAAAAAGTATTGTGGTTGTTCGGATGAATTTTTTTATTTCCACCTTTACACAGCTCATAATTACGTAAAACTGTCCTTTTAGAGCTATTTTCCCTATATCGGGAAATCTTTTGATTTTAGAAGAAAATGTTTCACACATGAAATGTATGCGAATGTGAGGCGATTCGTAAAAATGTAATTATATTCACTTTACCATAATTAATGCATTCGTAAAGGGCAATAAACGGTGATAACGTTTACGTTTTCGATATATTTAACGAAGAAATTTTAAATTTGTCAATAAACACTTTAAATTTAAGTGATTTGTTATAAATAAATAAATTGTTTTCTATGAATAAATCTTTGTCTACATCTACGTTGATAACGATTAGTTACTATTATACCCGGGCAACGCCGGGACGTAACCCGGAAAATTGTCAAGCAAATGATGAACAAAAATAGAATAGTTTATAACAAAATCTTACAAAATGGAAATAACGAAGATGGAAAATTGCTTTTCCTAGATGCACCCGCAGGAACTGGAAAAACTTTTTTGATTAATTTATTGCTAGCTAAAGTGAAGATATGGCAAATAAATAACATATTGCCGTAGCATCATCAGGAATAGCAGCAGCTCTATTATTGAACTGTAGAACAGCCCATTCCATTTTTAAGATTACAATACATGTATGCAGTTAAACTGCAGTTAAACGAAGATTCCATTTGCAGTATAAAGAATAATTAAAAATCAGGTAAACTATTTAGAAGCTCCCAGCAAACAGTAAGAGCAGCATAATAGCAGCATAACAGCAGCATAATATCATTACAAATTAATAGCAGCATAATAGCAGCATAATAGACATGTAATAGCAGCATAATAGCACAATGTAAACATTTGAGGCTCTAGCATTTGCTGTTATGCTGCTATTATGCTGCTCTTACTGTGTGCTGGGCTGTAGATTTATTGTTTGGGATGAATGTACAATGACTCACAATCACGCATTAGAAACCGTCGATAGAATGGTAAGAGACATAGTAAACAAAGATAAGCCGATTGGAGGACAGACATTAATATTTAGCGGAGATTTCAGACTAATCCTTCCATTAGTTAAAAGTGGTACAAAAACAGACCACATAAATTCGTGTTTGAAAACTTCAGTAATGTGGAAAAATATAAGATTAACTAAAAAAATGAGAGTATTCTTATCAAACAATCAAGATACAGCCACATTCGAAAATCATCTCTTAGATATAGGTAATGAAATGACGCAGAAAAATAATGGTATGGATATTATCCCGTGCGGTAATTAATTGGAAAATAAGAATGAACTCATCACGACAATTTATGAAAATGTAGAAGACCATTATTTGGATGAAAATTGGCTTTGCGAAATATGTATATTAACACCTAAAAATGACAATGTATATACAATAAATCAAAATTTACTAAATAAATTTCCAGGAGAGATTAAAGTATATAGGTCCATAGACAGAGTACAAAAGAAAAGAAGTTGTAAATTATCCCATAGAATTTTTGAATTTCATTAAACTTTCCGGATTACCAGACCATAAACTAGCACTAAAGTAGGAGCGCCAATCATGCTACTAAGAAATTTAAATCCCCCAAAATTATGTAATGGATCCAGATTGATCATAACTAATTTACAAATAATTTGATAGAAGCCAAAATACTAACGGGTCAATATAAGGGAGAAGAAGTCATGTTTCCCAAAATACCACTGATACCATCAGATTATCTCTTTAATTTTAGAAGACACCAATTTCGAATAAAACTTTGTTTTTACATGACAATAAACACATCTCAAGGACAATCTTTTAAAGTCGTTGGCTTAGATCTTGAAACCGAATGCTTCGCCTACGGTCAATTATATGTAGGCTGTTCAAGAGCACGCAAAGAAAAAAAATTATATATACTGGCCAAAGATTTTCATATATATTATATAATATATATGAAAATCTTATATGAAAAACATATATTTTTTATAAATAAGAAAATATAAATAAAATTCGTAATAATTATAATGTCATTCGTAATAGCAGGGCAACATTTAAGGGGATCCCGCACATTTAAAGTGATGGTAATTTATTTTGTTTAATATTTTATTCTATTACATAATAATACTTATTGTAGTGTTTTTTATTATCTGTAAAAAAATTAGACATGAATTCAGTCTAGAAGTTGCATAAAAATGTGTTTTTTAACGATAAGATAATGCTATTATATGCTATTCAATATTACATTGTTATGCTGTCAAACTTCAAACGCTGTTTTCTCAGAATAATTATTTCGCGCTAGGTATATGCATTCAAAAATATAGAACATAAAAAATATTATAATTATAATATTAATTTGTTGTGCTTTATATAGAATTTAATTATATGAATAGTAAAATAGAGAGATATTTAATAAAATGTATAGAATTCATTGTATTAAATGATAATTTCTATAGAAAAACCATCATTTTAGTATTTCTAATTTTTAATTTAGATATATATAATATAATAAATAATAATATTAAAAATAACTTTCTATTTTCCTATGCATGTATATATTATGAATACATGACATAAAAAATTATGTCAATTGAATGAATAGAATATAAGTTCTATTTTTTTTAGTGGACATATATTTTTCCTATCTATTTATACACGAAATTGGCAAATTGCGTGTTATGTGCGGGATCCCCTTAAGACGTTATAATTACCACTACAAGTATAATACCCGGGCAACGCCGGGCCGAAGCCAGCTTGTCTATACATATAAAAGAAAGTCTATTTAAATGTTTATTTATATATAGGCGTTCTATGTTTAAGAAAATGGCTCGACGGATTTACACAATTTAAATTGCTACTAATTCTCTACGAAAAAAGTATTGTGGTTGTTCGGATGAATTTTTTTATTTCCACCTCTACACCGATCATAATTACGTAAAAATGTCCTTTTAGGGATATTTTCGACATATTTGCCTCTATCGGTAAATATTTTGATTTTAGAAGAAAATGTTTTACACATAAAATCTATGCGAATGTGAGGTGTTTCGTAAAAATGTAGTTATATTCAATTTACCATAATTAATGCATTCGTAAATGGCAATAAACGGTGATAACGTATACGTTTTAGCTATATTTAACGAAGAAATTTTAAATTTTTCAATAAACAATTAAATTTAAGTGCTTTTTTATTAATAAATAAATTGTTTTCTGTAAATAAATTTTTGTTTACATCTACGTTGATAATGATTAGTTACTATTATACCCGGGCAACGCCGGGAAGTAGCCCGGAAATTTGTCAAGCAAATGAAATTAAATTGAATGATTACAAATAATAGTTTATAACAACATGGAGTAAATACGTTTCAGAAATAAAAATAGATTTTATTGTGGTCAATAACTGTTAAAATATTGTATTATAAACAGTATATTTATATTTTTTGTTTACAATGGTTACATGCATAATTATTTCTATATATGTAACTATGGGTAACAAATAAATATTATTATTAATTATAATTAATATTTAATATTTATATTAATATGTATAGACCTATATATATATATATATATATATATATATATATATATTACGGAAGCTGGAACGTGATAGTACGTTATGATGGAACATTTTTTTAACTGCATTACTTCCCGAGTGAGCCTATAAAAGTGTATGTTCACTGTTGTAGTTAGGTTGGGTTTATTTTTAATTTTTGTAGGTTTTTTTAGCTGCATTACTTCCCGTGTGAGCCTATAATAGTACATTTTCACTGTTGTGGATAGGTTGGGTTAAGTTTTAATTTGTGTAGGTTTTTTTAGCTGCATTACTTCCCGAATGAACCTATAAAAGAATATTTATTTATATTGTTATTTTTACTGTTGTGGTTAGGTGTGGTTAAGTTTTAATATTTGTAGATTTTTGTAGCTGCATTTCTTCCAGATTTAGCATATTAAAGTATATGTTCACTGTTGTGGTTAGGTTGGGTTAAGTTTTAATTTGTGTAGGTTTTTTTAGCTGCATTACTTCCCGTGTGAGCCTATAATAGTACATTTTCACTGTTGTGGATAGGTTGGGTTAAGTTTTAATTTGTGTTGGTTTTATTTAGCTGCAGTACTTCCAGAGTGGACCTATAAAAGTATATGTTCACTGTTGTGGTTAGGTTGGGTTAAGTTTTAATATTTGTAGGTTTTTTTAGCAGCATTACTTCCAGATTGAGCATATTAAAGTATATGTCCACTGTTGTGGTTAGGTTGGGTTAAGTTTTAATTTGTGTATGTTTTTTTTAGCTGCATTACTTCCAGAGTGAACCTATACAAGTATAGTTTTACTGTTGTGGTTAGGTTGGGTTAAGTTTTAATTTGTGTAGGTTTTTTTTAGCTGCATTACTTCCCGAGTTAACTTAAAACAATATATGTTCACTGTTGTTGTTTGGTTGGGTTAAGTTTTAATTTGTGTATGTTTTTTTTAGCTGCATTACTTCCCGAGTGAGACTATACAAGTATATTTATTTATATTTTTATTTTCACTGTTATGGTTAGGTTGGGATAAGTTTTAATTTTTATAGGTTTTTTTTAGCTACATTACTTCCCGAATGAACCTATTAAAGCATATTTATTTATATTGTCATTTTCACTGTTGTGGTTAGGTTGGGTTAAGTTTTATATATATATATATATATATATATATATAACATATATATATATATTTTACATATATATTATATTAAATGTTTTAATGATATTAATGGGCAAATATCACATTATAAAAAGTTAAATTATATTAAATTAATAAAATTATAATATTTCGGATAACGAAATAACGTTAATTGATTGATGAGGTTGGCGGAACAGTAATATGTGCGTGAGATATAAGGGAATTAAATAGCGTTAAGATATATAGCAATAATATAAATACTATAAAATTAATAAAATACTAATGTTATCATATAACGACACAACGGAAAAACCATCACAAACTAGCCGAAGCCAGCTAGATTCAAATTCGTTTAATATATATATATATATATATATATATATGTATACGTATATATATATATATATATATATATATATATATATATATATATATATATATATATATATATTACCACTACAAGTATAATACCCGGGCAACGCCGGGCCGAAGCCATCTAGTATATATATATATATATATATATATATTATATATATATATAATATTAACATGTATTTAAAATGTAACCTTTCACCCTCAACTCGTCCTTTTTGATCGTCTCCCATATTAACTACATCAGCATATAAAGAATCATTACAAATTATTATTTTTTAAATACGAAAACCAAATGTGAAGTCTACGAATAAGACTAATAAAAAACAATTAAATCTAAAAACACATTCGAGTGCATTGTATGTGGTTCCTTAATAATAGACGGATCCCCTGGGGCCGGTTGCTCTGGAAATAAAACATGTCCTATCACTATCCAGAGACAATTTTTGGATAATTCTCAGTAAATCGGATTGCTCTGGACAAAAATAAATTTCCTATCCCAGCAAAAAAAAATAGCCTAGGATAGATAGAGGATCGGTTGTTAGCTCTATTTATTCGCATAAGATATTCGGGTAGATCTGGAAAAATCTTTGTATAAAATAGGACAATTTATGTATATTTAGATGGAAAAATAAGGATAACAAATAGGTGTCCTAATTAAATTTTAAATACATAGAATCAAATATTAAATATTAAAATATTAAATATAGGTCATATAGTCCTATATAATATATATAATATTATTATACAACTATGAGCTTCGTTAAATAACGTTAGGAAAACGGGTGTCACACTAACGAATCTCCATAGTTGTATTATTATAATATATAATTATTATAATATATTATATATAGGTATATATAATTTATAATATATATAATATAGGTATATAATATATACTATATATATATACATATATATATATATATATATATATATATTTATATTTAATGTACTATATAATAACGAATATCCTATAGGTCCCTACTATACACAATAGGGCTTCAAAATAATTTCTAGTTAAATATATTTCATAATAAATAACATTTTTTATAGATATGATAATAAAATATTAAATAATAATATTAATATTTAATAGAATTTTATTTGTTTTATGCTTCGTTTTATACAATTAATATAATTTGTCATCTTAACATTTTAAGAGTCTTAAGGCTATAACATAATTTCTAGTAAATAGTAATATTATTATTATTTATATTAAAAAAATATTCCTCCAAAGGATATCCTAGACAGACCTTCTGCTTTGTATACAATTGTATTAACAATCTAACCGCTATACTAACTAACCTATTTTATTAAATGTATATACTTACTAATAGTGTTATTAGTTTTGATTTAATTATAAATAGAATTAATATAGAATTATATTTCATAATATTTTTATTGATTTAATTATAAATAGAATTAATATATAATTATATTTCATAATATTTTTTATTTTATTTATATATAGTTTATTGACTTCAAAAACACATGGTGGTTATAGGCGTCATTATATAATACAAAATATATAACTTTTGACCTATTATTGTGTTATCATATTATAGAAATATTATTTATTATATCTAGAAACTATATATATATATATATATATATATATATCCTTTGTAATTGTAATTGTAAATGTTATTAATATTTACTTATTAAATATTAAATATTATATAATACAACCTATTCAACGAATATTATTTCGATATTTTGATTTTATGATTTTATATATTATTTATAAATTTCATTATGTTATACTAATATTATATGATGATTATAATCTATATACTATATATATATAATATTATATAAAATATATTAATTTAATAATTAAATGAATAATATGCATCTACCAATTTATATTTATATCAATAATTACTAATATCGTCTCAACTATATTCTGATAAAAATAAATAAAATAATATAATAAACTAATGATAATTTATAATAGAAAAAAAATACTGTCTGCGTACATTGTACGCCGTACAAGTGTGTATTCGTGCAAATTGCACGCAACTAGCCAGGCCTGCTCATGAGTCATGGCCCAACAAAACCTGATCATGACCAGGCCCAGTTATTTTGGGCCAAAGCCCAAAATAAAGAAAAAGGCCCAAAATAGCTTATTTTGGGCTTTTCAAAATCCTTATTTTGGGTTATTTTGGGCCTTTTTTAAAAAACTTCAAAATACGTTAATATCAATCATAATTTATGATTCATATTATATATTTAATAACTATCATATTATTTACCATATATACTATACTATTTGTGTATATTTTATAAGTTATCAATATACTTTATTTAATTTAAGAAATGATAAAATTATAAAAAAATATTAAATATAAAATGAGATTAAATAATAAGTAGGTTAATAAGTAGGCCTAATAATAGTTAATTGTTTTTATAATAGCTTTATATTTAATATATATATATATATATAAAACTTAAGGGGACGCGATACCATCGTTTGGTTTATATGTAAAAGATACGAAAAAATGCTATTTTTTGAAATCTATTAACTCAAAAAATATTCCCTTTTTTATTTTTGTAATCTATTAATAATATAATATATTTAATAATATTTGTATATTATATGTAGAAATGTATAGATGTTTATACATATTTATGTTATACGTTTCTAAAAAAAATAATTGAAATATCTGATAAAAAATGTTAATTTTCCAACTAAATTGATAATTAACATTTTTTAAATATATATTTTTAAATGTTGACAAATAACTTTAATCTTACAGGTTTTATCTGGTTATATTGAAAAAATGAAGAAAAAATATTCAATTGTACAAAAGTTAATGCTAGTTATGTCAGCATGATTTGTCACAAATAATTATTCTGAGTAAATCAAGTTTCAAATATAATATATGAATATAAAGAATATGATTATACAGGTACAAATAATATAATATAAACAAAATGAATAATGTAATGAACATAATTTAAACACCATTTTAAAGATAATATTTGAAATATTATAATTTTACGTTAAAAAAAAATTTGAAATTCAATTTTTTTCTCGAAAAAATCAATGGTATCGCGTCCCCTTAAGTGAATATATTTATATATTCAAATACTTATATTTCAATATAAATAGTATGTAGAAAATCAGAAATAATTGTTATTCCATCATTTTTTTTTATTATTCATTTTAATGATTATAAATTGATAGATATTGATTATAAAATTATATTATATATATTCATTATTATGATAAAATTAATGATATTCATCATTATGATAAAATATACAATGATATTGATTTTCGTTTTGAAACAAATAGATAAATGAAACAAAATAAATATAATTTACAAGACAGATTAATATATAATTAATATAATTGTTTACATGATTTATACTGAACATCCCTATATAGTTTATATATGTATACATTTTATACTTATTAGCCAGTTAAATTGTTTAAAAAATACACTAAAAATTAAATATAATTAGTTAAAATGTATAAAATAAGAGAAAAAGTAAAAAAGCCCAAAATAAAGTAAAAAGCCCAAAATAAGTTATTTTGGGCTTTTCAAAATTCTTATTTTGGGCTTTTTGATTTTATTTTGGGCTTTGGCCCAAAATAACTGGGCCTGATCATGACCCATTGTTCTAAAGGTTGGGAACCACTGTTCTAAAGCATAATATATTAAGTGCAGCTGCCCTATATGTATGATATTATATATTTTTTTTAAATGTTTAATATAAATATAAATTTTGTAATTTACATATATGTTATAATAAATATAGTCACAACATTGGAATATAAAACGATCTATTAATAAAAAATACAAGCTTTTAAAAAGCACATAAAGTAAAAAAATCTCCATTATTACAAAAATAATAATTACTAGGTAAATATTTACTAATTTAAATATCTAATAAAATTTGATATATCTAATTAAATTGAATAATTTAGTACACTTTTATTATTAAAGTATCAAGTTATAACTTACTGCATCGTTAATATTTACATATATATATGTTCTACGTGATTAATGCAAATAATTATTCGAAATTGACGGGAAATGTATTAATATATTCGGTATTTTTGTAAATACTTGTCACATTTAATTGTATATTTCGATATCGTATACGATATATTTATACAAATATTTTACTAAAATAATTTCTATATTTACATTAAGCATAGATTCTAGATAAATTCCATATAATAAATCATAGATTTATAATTTAAAACTATAAATCTATGTAGGTAGGTAAATACATAATACATAGATAAATAAATAAATAAATAAATAAATAACCTATTGTTATAAAGTTGAGTAAGTAAGACGGTTGTTGGGGGTTGGCATATTTATTAGGTATAATAAGACATGAGGAGGAGCGTGACGAAGACGCAATATATTATTATAATATTGTGCATAACAAGATATTATTAGTTGAAAGGAAATACTTCAATAACAATATTAGAAATGTGTTCTTCCTATAATTATCTCTGTCTATATATTATAGTCAATACCGTATTGACAATACGTTATATTCTTATATTTATTATATATTATTCATTATTTATTTTTTATAATACTTTATAACTATTATTAAACTATTACTATAAATATACATTTATTTGTATAACTTCTATACATATATTTATTTGTATATCACATTATAATATATATTTGAGTACTCTATATTAGTAATAATTAATATTATGTCAGTGTTGTTTATATATATATATGGTATACCATTATATTTTACTTGTAATTTATATATATATATATAAATGTAATATATATATATATATATTATAATATTTTGTGATTATTTGTTTTAAAAAACTTAGAATGTAATTTTCTCAAGTTTATACTTTTTCACTTGGTAAACATATACCTACTACTTTTTTAATATTTATTATTTTATCTGAAATTTTAAATGTAAATGTATAAAATATGCATCTATATGAATCATATTGGATTTATTATTATATTTTATATTAATCAAATAAATGATAATAAACTTGTATTTTAATGAAGAAAACAATTTTTATATTATTAATTTTTTTATTTATAATTTTTTTATTTATAATTTATTTATTTTTATTATTATTTTTAAATTTATTTATATTTTTTTATGATTTATAATTTTATATTCTTATGATTCCAATAAGATTTATAAAATTACATATTTAACTTATATAATTTATAAATTTACTTTTAATTTTTTTTCTTCTCATAATTGTTAATTAGGAATATGTTGCAGGTAAACGACTGGACATTTTCCAGTGGACAAGCATTACGCTTCTTCGATTACCTTGGTCATATCTACATTCAGATATTATATATATATATATTATATATATATATATATATATATATATATATATATATATATATATATATATATATATATATATATATATATATATATATATATATATATATACTATACGCCGTATAGTATCATATTGAAATGTATAGAACAATATTGACTACAGCATAATATTATCATTAAATAAAATATATAAATGTTAATAAAATTAGTAACTTAAGTTGTATACAATGTATTATAATACATAATATACGTATTTATAACATATATTTAACCTATAATTAATCTATAAAATACATTTATAATTTATTGATTTTAGATATATAATATCTTATAAATAAAAATATATCACAGAAATTCTTATGATTTATCCATATTATTTATAACACATTTTTATAATTAAAATAAATTTTTAAATTATCTAAAATTTAATAAATTAATATAATATAAGAAATATCAAAAATATACTAATAAAATAAATATAAATGTAAATATTATATTAAATATATTTAGTATACTTTATTATTTATAAAATAAATGTATACTTTTATCTAACAATAGAAAATATTTTTTAAATTTAAAATATTAATTTAAAATTTAAAATTTAAATATGTTGTTATTTATTATTTAACACAAATAAATTTAATTCTGACATTTTAGTATTTATCATATTAATTATATAGAACTGTTTACAAATAATACAATTATATATCAAATTTAATTCTACCATTTTAGTATTTATCATATTAATTATATAGAACTGTTTACAAATAATATAATTATATATCAAATTAAGTATAGTATATTATAAATCAAATATATTCAATAACAAAAATTCGTTATTCGTAGATGTATAAAAACTATATTTAATATCCCATATTCTAATAGATTTTCGACTAGTTATTGTTTACACAAATTAAAATGGTTAGGGGAATATTCCAGAATAATTACAGATTTGTATGTTTAAAAAATTAAAAAATTAAAAAAAATATTATTTTTGGAGTAACTTCCTATTTATCAACTACATTATCAGAGAAAATAGTTGTATATGCGCTATCTACCTAATCCCATGAAACTAGAAGAAGGTCTATATCGACTACAAATAATAAATAGGTCCTTCAGGATGTATGCTTATCCGATGTATAACAAGTTACCTCTGGCGATTAGAAGTGATCCGTATATATATATATATATCAATATTCCGCAAAAGACTCGGTATAGAATCTATACTATAGATATAGGTAGTTAATACATTTTATTAAATACATTGTATAAAATAATAATAATGAATAAGTATGTAAATTTAAATACTTATGTAAATTAATATATATATATATTAATATATAATTTAACCTATAGGTTGTTTAGGGATACATATAGTTAATACAAATTATACTTTTAAAAGTATCCCACTATATATAGTAGGGGTACTTTACCTTTACCTATATGTAATAGTATACTATAGTATACTAGTATACTATAGTAGGGGTAATAATTCACTAATGAAATTAATGTATGATCCTTAATAAATATATAGGCATATATATATATATATATATATATATATATATATATATATATATATATAACCTACGGGTTATATAACAATTATAGGTATATATACTCATATTAATTATATAATATTATAATATTAAACTTTTATAATATTATGGTAGATATTATTATAAAATACCTATATGTAATATATAGTATATATATATATAGGTAGACATATGTATATATATATATATATATATATATATACCTATAGGTAGAAGCTATTAGGTCTCTTTTATATATATATATATATATATATATATATATATATATATATATATACTATTAATTAAAGGTTAACAGATGAATAACAGATTAATCAGAGGGTTATAGGGGAGGATACAAGAGGATATATCCAATTATATTTATTTAAATATATTTCAAATATATATAATCAATTATATCTCCGTATATCCTCTAGGATTATATATATATATATATATTTATACTCATGAGTATGCATATATGCATATATACTATAGTAAGAGTAAATATAGACTCATTACTTTTAATAATTTTACTATATTACTTTATTGTTATTGTTCTTGTCCTTGTCCTATAGATAGTCGATACAAATTAATAATCTGAAAACACAATTTATAATGAATACTTAGTATCCATATTACCAATATACATTATAATTGGAATACCAAAGTCTAATATCTGGTTTTAATATATTGTATTCATTATAAATTGTGTTTTCAGATTATTAATCTATGTTTAGTCTATGTATAGGATCATACATAGACTATATATATTTTAAGATTATTCTTATAAGATATATATCTTATTATATATATATATATATATATATATATATATATATATATATATATATATATATATATGTGGGGTAGTATATATTGTATACGTATACTTATACTTATACGTATATGTATATATACAGTAATGTACAGTGTTCAGTGTATATTATATATGTGTGTGAGTGTGTTTATGTGAGTGTGTGTATGTGTGTTAAAATTATATATATGGTTATAGCAAAGATTTTCCGAAGGATCTTCGCAAAATCTTTGGTTATAGTGTAGAATAGGTCCTATATATTTATTATATACTCAATTTAGTAACCTAAACCTTTCCATTGAATTAACGTATTCAATATATTATATATAAAATGTATACATATATGTATGTATACATTTTATATATAATATATTGAATAAGTTAATTCAATGGAAAGGTTCCTAAATTGAGTATATAATTGTATACGTATATGTATACATTTTATATATAATATATTGAATAAGTTAATTCAATGGAAAGGTTTAGGTTACTAAATTGAGTATATCATAATTATAATTATTGTATATATACACAGATTTATAAATATCATGATTAATAAAATCCTATATAATATAAATAATATGTAATATTTAAATAGTTAGTTTAGACAATATTTATATTATTATAATTATCCTATCATAGAAATATATATATATATATTATATAATATATATATATATATATATATATATATATATATATATATTAAAAATCAATACTAATTTTAATTGAATGCAAAATCAGTGAAGCGAATCAGCTATAAAATCAATGACATATATTTAATTATAGGTTTGTTATATTAATTTCACAATAGTTAAATAGGAAATTAGAATTAGGAAATACACGTCTTTCTAGTACGAAATATAAAATTATAATGAATATATTTTACAACATTATATTAATCAATACATACACCCACTATTTAATCATTGGTAGGAATTTTTAAATTAGTGGAAAAATAAATATTATTATTTCAAAAAATGTAAATCATATTTATTTTCAAACAACACATTCAAATTAAGTGTAATGAATTCACAAAATTAATATATTCACTTATTATTTTAATTTATCCTATAGGATATTAGGTATATATATAATATATATTATATATGTATATATATATCTAATTTATATTAGAATAATATTTATTAGTATATTAATTAGATAGTCATTACTATATTTCTACTTTTAATATATTTAAAGTTAATTTATGTAATTAAGTAAACCTACAAATAACATAATTTATTCTAATGAGACACAAATTATATAGAAATTACCTACAATATAACCACATTATTTGGGTTTATTTACAGTTAAATCTATATGAAATAACTATTAAGAATTATACCAATATATATATATACCATATATATATATATATATATATATATATATATATATGTGTCAAAGATTTTCCAAAGGAAAATTTTTTTGTATATGTGTTATAAAGTGAAGTCTGCAGAAATATCGATTAATGTAATATACATATATGTCGAATTGAATTTAATTAAATTCGGTCATTACGTAATATCGATATATCTCCATACATACATTTTTTTAGGCTTCACGCTCGGTAAATAAATTTGATTGCATAGCTATGTGAAGATTTCTATTTTGTAATTAAATGTTTTATTATTTTAATAAATAGTTATTCGTTTTGTATTTTATATTTGTTATTATAATATATTATATATATTTCTTGTCATTAATTGTCTATAAAAGTTCGGTGAGATCATAGATGTATAGTTTATAGGGGACGTGAGGGGTTTTAGGGTTGTAGACGTTTTGGGCGATACAATTTAGCCCTCGCCATAGTAGTCAGTACTCCGTGAATATTAAATATTAGTATTTAAATTTTAGATTATGTATTAAAAAGATGTTAATATACTAGATAGCTATCTCGGATATGTATTTCATTATATCGAATTTATGTATTATCAATTCTAATAATACTAGTAAATATCAGTCAAATATGATATGTGAGGGGGTTTTGGGCGATAGTTCCGAATATGTTAATAGGTGTCGCCCTATGTACTCAAACATTAAATTTGGCATTTTAATAAACTTTTTCGGATATCCGTCATAATTCGATGACAAATATACAACACACGCAATATATAAAATATTATAATGATTTTATAATACTTTATATTACTTTGTATTACGTTTTTGATATAGTTACGCGTTTATATATTTACTAATCAAATAAATTACGAAATATAATAAATTAAATAAAGAATATTATGACTTGTATTTATGACAGAGCTTTATGAAGAGATATAAATGAATATATCAGAAATCTAGAACTCCGGTAAGAAATTAAATATATATATTTTTATATATTATATATATATCATATATTATATTATATAATTTATATGTAATGTATATATATATATATATATATATATATATATATATATATATCATTTATTAAAACACATTAGTATGAAAGTTACATATCATTATGATATTAGTAGCAATTTATATTGTATTTATGTAAGTATATACTTACATAAATACAATATAAATAGCTACTAATATCATTATATGTATATGCAATATATATTGCATATACATATCATATAAATATTAAATATATTATTATCAAAGTTATCATATTTAGGTAATGGCTTACTTAGCGTATACGCTATTATCATTATAGAAGCAATGTTGCTTATCAATTACACCGTTATTAATATGATAAGTATCATTATAGATAATAGTAATAAATAAATAATAATGTTATACAATCAATTATACAATTAAAAAAATAAAATATATAATAAATATTTTATTATATATTTTATTTTTTTATATTATATATGTAACCAGTAAGTCATAATAGTATAACATAAATACATTATTAAATTATAATTAAAATCTAAGAAATACATCAAGAATTAATATAACATAAACTAAAATATAATATAGAGGAAATAAATAGGAGATAACCAACATTTAAAACTAAGAAATAAGAGAACAAAATAAATAAATATATTCAATACAATAGGTTAACAATTTCGAATGTACATACATACAAATATACACACTCGCACACACATATATACATATACACATACACATATACATATAACTATATACATATACATATACATACATACACATATACACATACTTATATATAAATTAATTTGATAATTCACATTTTACTAAAGTAATTTATTTAATGTAAACAAATGTAAAAATAAAAGCTAACAAAATCATAAAATTAAATACAATAATTTGTATAATGTCAGTTTGTTATAGTGTCATAATTTAATCTAAGGACAGTATTTTTTATAATGTCAAATAAATATAATAAAAATTTAAATAATATATACAAAAATATTTTCCTAAGTCAAATAGAATAAGTATAATATATATTAAATATATATTATTTTATAAATATAATATTTATTTTAAGATTTAAAAAAAATAATGATAAGGAATGGGACTTTCTTATATCTATACTTAAAGCATTCCAAAGTTGTTGTCCGAGTGTAAGTAATTAGGGTACTACCTACTTAAGGTATTATTCATATAATTATATTTAAAATAAGGTTGAATAAAATCACATTAACTCCTGTTATTAAATATTTTTTAGTCGTCAATTTAAAATAATAGCATCATCCTAAGGATGGCACAATTTATACATGTAAATGCTAGTCTTGTACTTAAAAATATCATAAAGATAATGTTATATTTTCCATTATTTTCCCATTTTAAATAGAGAAACAAAATCATTTGGTTATTATATAAAAATTATGTTTAAAATCATTTTTTGAATAAAATAAATTATATTTAAGTTTGATACATAACGATGCCCCCATATTTCTATACAGTAAATTAAATATGGATAAAATAAAGCATAGTATAGTTTGATCATGGCAGATGTATTTACAAAGTATGAAACATTTTTTATAATCAATACAATTTTCAATAATTTATTTTTAAGATAACCTAAATGACATTTCCAATTTAAACAAGTATCCAGATTTATTCCAAGAAAATATGTAGAAGTTAGCTGAGATAAAAGTGTATAATCTATACATATATTAAATAGTATATCATTTTTAAATACATACAATGCGTTTTATCTATATTTATGGATAATTTATTAAGTTTATACCATAGAAAAATGTCATCACATGCTGATTATAATTTATAATTGTTAGATTATTAAGTAATTTATATGTAATAATTATATTAGTATCATCAATAAATAATATGTAATTATTTTTTGGAGAACATAATATCATATAATTAATAAATATATAAAAAAGTAATTGTCCTAGAATAGAATATTGGGGTACACCATAAAAACTATTATATATATATATATATAAATATATATATATATATATATATATATATATATATATATATTTGTATACAAATATTAATTGATGATAATATATTGTGCATATTTATATAATAATAATAATTTAATTTCCTATAGTTAACTCAGCTCAGCTCAGAGAACATTATTAAGGTGGACAATTTGAGTCGTTCCAGTAGAAATGGTTTTTATTTATTATTGTCCATATTATTTATTTATTTATTATCCATTATTGATTACTATTATATATATATATATTAATTTCATTATGTATACAAATATGTATTATGATATTAAAATTCATTGAATATAGATTTAATTATACATACTTTTTTTAGAATACCATTTTTATATAAACAACTGATTTATAAAGAATGTGACATGTATTAATTTGATACATTTAACATGAATAGAAATAATTAAATTATATATATTTATATTTTATAACAAATATATTTAACATTTATTCAACAGTTTCTTAAAATATACAATATATATTTGTATATATTTATATATTTGAAATTAATAATTTGTATTCAATTATTATTTTATGATAAAAATGTCCTATAGTTATAATCAAGTCTTATCAAATCGATTCAGAAAACATCAACCTGGGCTAATCTATGAGATTCTCATAAAAATGGTTTGAATTTAAAATATTAAAATATTAAATTCATTAAATATGCATATATATTATATACAATGTATATTATACATATATTAGGATATTAAAATACATTTAATTATAATTTAATTATATGTATTTTTTTTATAAATAATTAATTGATAAATAATGTAAATACTTTGATGAATTTAACATGAATAGAAATAATTAAATTATATATTATAATCATAGATTTATAGTGTAAACTATAAATCTATGATTATAATATACATGTAGTTTAATTAATAACAATTTAATTATAATATATAAATGCATTTATTTATATAAAAAAAAATATATTTGATAACATTATTTCTCAAAATATAAAATATATATATATATATAAATTTGAATTACATTATTATTCTATGTCTATATAATGTGTGCATATATACATATATGTTATATGTAACCATAGATTTATAGTTTACAATAATAATGTAAACTATAAATCTATGTATGTAACTATAGTTATATACTATAGTATAACTGTAGAAAATTAAATCATTATTATAATAATGATTTAATTTTCTACAGTTAGCTCGGTTCAGAGATCATCAACCTGCATTGCAGATCCTGCAGGTGGGCTAAATCATGTTCCTCTTGTTAACATGGTTTTTACTTACTTATGAAATATTAAGATTAAAATATATTATATGTATTTAAAATATTAATATGTATCTGGTATACATTTAATTTAAATTTATATATTTAAATACTTTAATAATTAATTATAAATACATTATTTATACATAATATGAAATATGGGTAAATGTTATACATTTTATTAATTTAACATGTATAGAAATAATTAAATTATATATTTACTAGCATAAATCATATATTATAATATACATGTAGTTTAATAACAATTTAATTATAATATATAAATGCATTCATTTATACAAAAAAATATATTTGATAAAATTATTTCTCAAAATATACAATATACATATATAAATTTAAATTAAATTATTATTCTGTCTATATAGTGTGTGCATATATACATATAACTATAGTTATATAATACTAATGATTTAATTTTCTACAGTTAGCTCGGTTCAGAGATCATCAACCTGCATTGCAGATCCTGCAGGTGGGCTAAATCATGTTCCTCTTGTTAACATGGTTTTTACTTACTTATGCAATATTAAGATTAAAATATATTATATTTATTTAAAATATAAATATGTAATCTGATATACATTTAATTTAAATGTATATATTTAAATACTTTAATAATTAATTATAAATAAATTACTTATAATATGAAATATAGGTAAATTTTATAAATTTTACAATTTTTACATTAATAGAAATAATCAAATTATACACATAAATAAATATATTTTAACAAATAATTTCTAAAAATGTATTATGAATATATTAAAAATTAATATTTTTACTAAATAATTATTATATTATAATAATGTTTATATAATGTTTAAACATTTATATAATAATAAATTTAATTTCCTATAGTTAATTCAAACCGATTCAGAGAAGATCAATCTGGGCTAGTCTATGAGATTCTCATAAAAATGGTTTTACTTCACATATTTCACTTTCAATATTAAAATATGTTAAATTTATTAAATATACAAATATGTATTATTTATTTATTAGTATAAATCATATTATGTATATATATATATATATATATATATATATAAATAATATGAATATAATTTAACTACATTTATATAAATATATATAATAGGTATGTAATAAAATATGTGTAATAAAATTAATTCTCAAAATGTAAAAAAAATATTTGTAAAATTATTATAGAATAAGTATATGTTAATTTAATATTATCACATAATATATATTCATATTATTAAAATTAAATTCATATTAATATATACATTTATTGATATTTTAATATAACTATTATATTATAACTAATTAATTCTCCATTAGGTAAAAGAAAGGATTATACAGCTGTTATCAAGGATCTCAGTATAAGCTAAATGTGGAAGATAAATAAATACTATGTCTAAAAAATATATATATATATATAACAATTAAAAATAAAATAAAATGTTATATAATTTAATCTTACTATGAAATCATATCTTACTATGAAGTCATCTGTTTAATTTAAACTATGATAAATATAGTTACTATATATAGTACCATGCATTATGCATGATACACATTAAATTAAATTTGTGAATTTAAATAAATTTATAAAAAAAATTACATTTATTTTATTAATTGTATATATGAACATATGATAATCAATATAATTATATCTGAATAAATCACTCATGTATATTTTATTATATTATATATATGAACACAGGATAATCATTATAATTATATTTTAATAAATAATTCATATTTATGTATATTTTATGTATATATTTATAAAGTATTTATGAAATATTTATAAATCAATTCATTTTATATATGTGGCTGTATTTTTTATTACATACAAATAATTGTTTTTTTTTTAATTCACTGTTAATATTGAAAGAATATATTAATTTATAATTAACTACATTTTACATAAAAAATTAATTATTAATTATATAAATTGTATGTAGACTATAGTTTACATATAGTCTAGACTATTTATATTCTAGAATATATTGTAATACTATTTAATAAATTATATATGAAATTACTATTTAATAAATAAAATTATATTTTAATAAATCACTTGTTAATGTATTATTATTTATGAAATATTTCAAAATCAATTAATTATATACTATTCCAGTATATATTAATATATTAAATAAATACTAGACAAATAGTTAATATATTAATTTATAAAGCTATTTTTGTAATCTTATTGTTAAATTAAAAAATTATATATTAATTTAATGTATTATGAAATAACTGTATATAAATAGTTAATATATTAATTTATAACTATAAAAATAAAATTACTATTAATAAATAATATATGTTATATATATATATACATAAATAATTACAAATCATTAATCCTGTGATTACTCATCTGGTAAACAGTGTAAAATATAACATTATTATACTTTTCCATTATAAATATATTTATATAATGTGGGCTAATCTATGTATAATATACAGTTTCACTAAATTCAACATATATGACTAGATTATGAGTAATTTATTATAATTTTGTTAGAATAATAATTATATTTATTATGTATTTTATGTTGTATAATATACAAACCCATCAGTTGCATTTAGATTGATTTGTATAGTTATAATTATAGTTACATGTATTTTTAAATAAAATAATAATAATTAATTATATATAATTAATAATATCTATAGAATATTTTATTATTTATAATTTCACAAATTAATTATATTTTATGAAAATAAATAATTATCTTGTATATTCATGCAGTCCTATATATTACTGAATAATCATATATATATATATATATATATATTATGATAAAAATATTTAATATTTAGATAATTCCGATTACTAAATAATCAATTATATATATATATATATATATATATATACAGTCAAGTCATGCTTAATCAGACCAACAAGGAACAAAAAAGTTTATGAGACATCTAATTATTCTTTAATCTATTTACATAGAATTAAACTAGAATCTATAAATAATTCCGAGTTAGCGGTAATTTATGTGTTTAATGTTTTAACATTAGGTTATTTAAAATAGGGACATTAATATGTTCATGATATCATATAGGTTAAATACAAAACCAATAACCTATTAGATAATATTTATTATATATTTTTTACAAATGTATCTCAAAGACATAATTATTAAACACATTTACATATATAAATATACCTAATGTAATTATAAGTATACCATAAATATATATATATATATATATATAAAACATACAAATAAGTATATATAAATAAGATATATATATTATTATTTTATATTATATATATATATATATTTTTATATTATATTATATTTATATATATATATATATATATATAAGATATACATTATAATTGTATATAATATTTGCACAATCTATATAGTATAATTAACACAATTTATTAATTGTATAGTATGCAATGTATATCATCTTACACCATTCAATGGAACGACCGCAATTTGTATATTATTTAGAGAATTTAATTATGCAAATTTTTGATCGTTGATTGGTCGATTCATCGCCCAAAACCCCCTCATGATATCGACCAAAATACCCTCATAGCATATAGTATTGTTATGTTATCTTTATTCAATTATATAATTAATATTTTTAATTAATTTTTAATTCATTTTATGTAGAATATTGAGTAGTTTAATATTATAAAAAAATTATCATAAAAATGTTATTAATTGTGTTGTAATTTACCATTAACTCTCCGCAATTTATTACAATAATATAGCAGAAAATGCACTTTTTACATAATCGATAATATTATTCAATATATTTAATTTTTCTTCAATTTTTCTTAAAATATTAGGTAACATTAATATTATACACAGTTCGTTAATGTAAAATATTTTCATATCTATTACCGTTGTGGTTATATTGCCATCGACCAAAACCCCCGCATCGCCCAAAACCCCCTCACGTCCCCCAACTATAAATTTATTGGTGAAATCGAGACATTTTTGGTTCTGCGTCTCACCAGGTCTTTGCTGTAATAAAGTACCTACCTACGAACTTCACGTTGTTACATATATATATATATATATATATATATATATATATATATATATATATATATATATTATACCTATACTTATAGGCTATGGGATATAGGTATTGCATTTAATGAAATAATAACAAATATCCAAAAAAGAAAATAACATTAGTTAAAGAAAATCTATTATTATTTAATATCACATGATATTTTTAGAATAATTGATAATATCTTAATTCTTTTTTTACATAATATAAATGTTCGTGCTTACTAAATTAGATAATCATATACACGAATATATTATATATAGTCTCACATTAATCTTTTAGGACTTTAATATTCAATTATTCTATAGTTATTTTGTCATTTTATTTTTACACCTTACTATTTGTATTTTCATAAAATTCACCAAAATCACTGAATTACAATCACTGAAATAAATATAGAGCTGTTAATATTATAATTATATTCATGCATTTCCAATAATTATAATTCCTAGAATTCAATATATATTTATTATACATCATTAGGATTACTTACATTACCTACAGTAAATATATATATGCATTATTTATTTGTATGAATCATTATTTATATATATATATATAAACTACGTGTGTTATTAAATATTATTACATCTAACATAAGTAGGGATATATATCCTCTCAAGATATATATCCTAACATATATACCTACTACATTCTATGTAGTACCATCGATATAATGAAAGTATCGATGTAACTTTCCTTATATCTATGTATAGTACCTACATAGTATCCTATTATGATTATAATTTATATATATGCTCTTTATTTAAATATATCGAAAGGTTATCTAATAATATAGATTTACATAAATTAAGAGATTAGATTTACATATAATTAAGAGATTAATTATAATCATAATAAAACCATAAAATTGTAAACTATACCTACTTTAACAATATCACTAAAACATATAGGTGTATGTACTCAAAACTCAAAACTCCTATGTACTTAAAACGCTAACACAAAAACATATGGTTCCATTATCATCATTAATGAGTCATACTATCAGTGGTTCATTGAGTCATACACCTTATATCCTTCATACACTTTATCTATTTGTATATCCTTCATATGACTAAAAAAATAATTATGTAATTAATTAACCCTTACTAATTGTACATGTACAATTCTAAACCCATGCCTTATATTGCATCCCTCATATCAAATAACACCATATCGTGCAATGTACGACGTGCATCCGTATTGGTAAACAGTGTCACATTACTTGATAATTTCTTCATTCTTATTTTTGTCAATCTTTATTATCACAACATCTGATTTTATATGTAAGTCTTCATATTCCTGTTTAATCGATTCAAATAACCTAACAGCCTTTAATATATATTCCACTCTATATACATGTTATTGATATTATAATTCTTTCCCTAAATGATGGTAGGTATACACCCTATACAATATATTGTCAAATTTAACTTAGGTAAACGTATACCATTGACCCACTAGGCTATTGACCTACTTAAAAAACTATTATTTGATTCCAATGTAATCATCAACTATCGCCCTATTACCTTACCTTACCATGTCGAGCTTGCTCGGCAGTTTTTGACTATCTTTCTCCAACCATCTCTATCTTCCGTCGCCTTTTTTATTTCGTTTACATCACAGCGTTTATCATCCAGCAGATGATCGACGTAGGTCTTGCGGGGTTGACCTCTTTTTCTTATACCATGAGAAGGTTGCCAGATTATAACATTCGAAGCCAGTTCCAATTAGGATATCCAACAGTGCCCAGAAAAACGCAATCTTTGCTGTCTTATCGACGTGAAAATTTCCGGTATATTTCCGTATATCTCTTTATTGTTAGGATGATCTTTCCAAGATCTATTTAGGATGGCACGCAGAATTCGAGTATAATTTCCATTGAGTCTTTTTTCAAGCGCTTTTGTTAAAGTCCAACTAACAAAACCATATATTAACACAGACTCAACAGTTGCTCTGAAAAAGTTTCTTTTCATATTATCAGGTAATCTATATTTCCATATAGAGTTCATCTCATTTAAGGCTGCCCAGCTTTTAGCTAATCTGATATTTATATATTTTTCTCTTGACTGGATGTAGCTCCCAAGATACTTAAAATCAGAAACTTCTTTAATATTCTTACCGTTTAGGCTTTTTATAACTTTATTTATTCCTTGATTTATACTGATAAATGTCGTCATTCCAGTAATCATAGATAGTCCAATTTCTTTTGCAGCCTTTTCAATTGTATGTAAACGTATTATTGCTTCATTGGTTTTATCGGTTACTATAGCTAGATCATCTGCATAGTCCACATCTGTAATTTGTATTGCTAGATATATTTTGCTCCTTCACGCAATGAGGGTAAACCCAATATCATTATGTCGGTCTAATGCTTAAGCATTTAGAAGAAATTTCTTCTAAACATAGTCAAGACAAATTATTAAATGAAAAGGAGCAAGTGTATCACCTTGCAAAACTCCACCCGAGATGTTTATAAAATCAGTATCACCATCGTCAGTTCTCACAATAGATTTAGTATTTTTGTATTCTATCATGATAGTACTTATTAACTCATCTGGTATACCGTACGGCGTACGCATTGAGTATCTCTGTCATCTTTCCCCGATGTATGGAATCGAAAGCTTTGGAGAAACCGATGAAAAGGATAGTAGCTGTCAGATTTTTGTGCATTTTCGCCTTCGATAATTCTTCTAACAGTAAGTATTTGCCCTGAGGTAGATCTATTAGTTCTAAATCCGTTCTGATTTTGTATCGCCCTATAGGGCTGATATATATTATATATGCCCGCCCTCTACATTGTAAAGTAGTACCTAACTCGATAAGTTATGTTCGGGACTCTTTTATTTTAAATTTATATTATCCCTTATATGCTACAAATGCCCTATAGATAATATATTATTGAATGTCTATATATATATATACAGTAGGTAGTACCTACTAGGAACCTATAGTAGTACGTACTACTATAGGTTCTTAGTAGGTACTACCAAAGGGCTTTGGTACTACCTATGTACCTATAGATAGTATAGGTTCAACTATCAATTATATGCTGGCGATATATATATTGTATACAATTATAATTGTATATCTTATATTATATATATATATATATATATATATATATATTTGGTAGGGAATATATATATTCCTTACTTTCTTAATTAGGAACTACTAATATAAATACTACCTGGTAAATCTCAACTAAGTCTGCTTAGAAATAAAAAGTATGGATTCTTTCGAATAATATTCTTCTAAATTCGTCGAAAAAAATGTTTTTCTTATTTATTTGTACTAACTCATACTATTTCTACCTATTGCCAGTGATGATCACACTATTAAATATTCTAACTCTGTCATATATCATTAAACTACTCTTGAAATCGATCTATTAACTAGTTAATATTTAATCACTTATAGGCTATATATTTATCTAATCTTATCTATCTATCTTTTTTAAAAGTTATAGCCTATATAACAACATGACGAATTTACTTTTAAAAAAGATAGATAAGATTAGATAAATATATTACATGCCCACTTACTTCTATATTTATTAATACTCTTATATTATTAATTACAGTTACTCTTTGTTATACCATATGCTAGATATCTCATCTTATAGATAAATATATTACATGCCCACTTACTTCTATATTTATTAATACTCTTATATTATTAATTACAGTTACTCTTTGTTATACCATATGCTAGATATCTCATCTTATTTCAATTGTACCATGCATTCATAATTCATTCTACCTTCTCAATTGATTAATTCGCTAATTCATCTACAAACTCCTGATCCCAAAATGGTTTCCTATGAAAAACCTCCCATACTTCTTTCACTGATTCGTAAATCTATATAGGCTACTCTTCGCCATCCACTTATTTAACTGATGTCTAACTTTTATAATGTCCATTAAAATCTCTCCGATCCATTACTATATTTATATAACTTACCCCTAGTATTATAAATGAAAATGTATTAATTTTCCATCTAGTATCAGATATTTCTATTGATTTTCTTCCTTTATTACCCATCTTAAATACACAACCTCCTATAACCCGATGTTATAGGAGGTCTTGTTAAATATTACTTATCCTTTCCACATATCTCCATTTAATTGTCGCTTATTTGTTTTATTGTTTGCACCTAAGAGGAGTATCCTATACCTATCATAAGTGTCTAATAAATCTAATTATCTATATATATATATATATCTCTTTTTAATGTTACAAATATAACTTTTATACTCTAAATAAATATTGTATTTATATGTTATAAATAAATACACAATTTTAAATATCTAATTAAATTTATTTACCTCAACTAAAATATAAAATTGCCATATAACATTTTCATTGATAATAACATCTAATATTGTTCAATTTTTAAATACTATTCTAATTTTATCATAAATATATGAACTTTTATATTAAATTCTAATATATCCAATTCAAATAACTTAGTGTAGATATATCTATTAGATAGTAACTTAATTAACTTATTATATTGTTATTTTAATTATAATATTCAATACTCTACTTAATAAACATTTATAATTAATAATATACATATTTATAATTATATTTATATATGCAGTTTCTCATATTATATAGAGCTAAATATAAAGCAACTAAAAGCAATTAATAAGCAAATATGATTTATAGTTATTTATTATTTCTATATTAAATTAGTTTTTCATTTACTTGCCGTCTGTTTTCAATTATGTTTATAGATTCTGTGAGGGTAGGTGTGACCTCTGTTCTATAAATAGATGTTTACACATATTTAATAGGAAAAATAGTGGTCTATTAAAAGTGTATTAACTTATTTTAATTTATATATTCAATACAATATTTAACACAATGATAGATAGTATATAGATCTATATATTTGCATTTTTATAGAATATGAATAAACATATTTTATATAAATTATATAGATCTATAATATTTTAATTTGTATAGAATATTAACATAGCTTTATAATTTACCTAGATTATTAGTCACATTATTTTTCTTCAACAGACATGGTGCCTCGATTTAGGAAACTTAAGATGTCCGACCATCACATATAAAGTATTATTTAATCTAATTAAATGTTGCAATTGTATTGCAATATAAATATATAATTTAAATAAATATAAATGTTTATTTTGATATAATTGAAATGCACTTTATGTAAAGATATCAAATGTATTTAAAAATAAATATTATTTGTTTGAATTTATATAGAAATCAATATTATTTTTTTGATTATATATAGAAAAGAAATCAAATTTATTTAAAAATCAATATTATTTGTTATTAAATGCATTGGTGTTATGATGATGACAATCTTAAGTTTCCTTAATCGTGGCACCATGTATGTTGAAGAATTTTATATTGGCGTAATATAGAAATAACGATCTATGTAAAATACAAATCTATGAATATGAATTAACAATTTTATATAAATTATATAGATCTATAATATTTGTATTTTTTATAGAATATGGATGAAAATATTTTATATAAATTATTATTATTTTGAAAATAAACAATACTAATATGAATATTTTAAATTTTACTAATTATTAAATTAAAAAAAAACACAAATATTGTATATTTATAATTATTATAAATTATCTGAAAATTTAAATTAATGTAATTCATTATTCAATAAGTTTATAGTGTTTGAATGAGTGAAATTGGTAAAAAAAATATTCTTTAAAATGTAAATTGATACTACATTTTTTACAATATAATTATGAAAAATGTATAAAATATATAAAAAAATTAGAACATCATATTACATTATCTATAAATAAAGAACCACCTCTGAATGATGATTATTTAAACCGGGTTACGATCAAAAAGGACGAGTTGAGTGTTAAAGGTTACATTTTAAATGTGAAATAAATTTGTATAGGCTCACTTTAGGATGTAATACAGCTAAAAAAAACCAAACAGGACAAAACTAAACCAATTAAACCAGATAACCCACAAATATCTATAAAAAATATACATATATAATATTAACTCGTATTTCACATGTAACCTTTAACCCTCAACTCGTCCTTTTTGATCGTCTCCCTTTAAACCTATATATATATTAATTATTTAGCTATTAAAATTCTAAAAACGATCTTATATTCACTTAATTATGATGATTATAATATTAAATTCATTTTTTTATATTATTATAATTTATTTAAATGATATGCAAAAATATTTCAAATGTTTATTTTATAGTTATATTTTATGTAAAAACATGATTTATAAATTAATTTAAAGTTAATATTTGGTATTTTAATATCATATACAAATAATTAAAAATAAAATGTTGTTTCAATTATACAGGTTGAACCTACCCTTAAGGTTAGATATAAATTGCATCAGTTTATTGTTTACACTTGATCACTTATATTATGTAATTATGATCCTCTAAGCTATATGACTATTTTATATAGATAATTATGTAGATGACTATACTCAGTAATTTATACATTACATTCTATATTTGATTGTTATCTATATTTGTTTCTATATTTATATCTGTTTCAATTCTTTCTCAAATTTGTATTTTATTATTTTTAATCAGAAATAAATTGATTATTAAAAATTATATTTTCAAATTTATATTCACTTTAATAACAAACATTAGCCATGTAGTATAACAATAATTATGTATTATATACAATAAATATATATATATATAGTAAATTAACATATAATTTACGATACTAAATATAATTAGTAATCTATTATTATATCTATGTTAATTTATTTTAAATAAGTAAAATTCATAGTAATTTAATTCATAAAGTAAATATAACTAAGAGATATTGTATATAGAAACTATGGTTATCATCAGCGAATATTTATAAATATTAAATAAATAATACAAGGAAAATAAATAATGTATACTTTATTATTAAATTTTTGTTTATTATGTATGTTTTGTGAATAATTGTTACTAATAATACATATATATTACCAATAATGCATCAACGTTTAGATTTCTTCTTCTTTTTAGATGGAGTTGATGTTTCAATTTTAATTTTCTTCGATTTCGGTACATCTGACAAATATATTGATAATATGTTAACTGTTATTATAATATATTTATAAATGTATAAAATACAGGAATTTATTAATAAATCAATATCTAAGGTAATCATTTGCAAAAAAGCGTATTTTTAGTAAACATACCTGTACCGAATGTAACTGGTCGAACTTTTAAACCTTCTGGCATCTCTACTCGTAATTTCGATTTTGGTTTTATTATCGTTGATGGAAGGATTTCAATTTTTCGATTAATAGAAATTTCAGCTTGAATTTGTCCAACTAATTTATATATGATTTATATATATATAAAATTGATTGATACAACACTATGTAATAATAATTAATAATACACACCTGCACAATGATTATTCAAGATGCAAAAATCTTCATACTACAATGGATATTATTTAATATTAATATTAATATATTCAACGAAAATAATATTTATTTTACTATATTTTATAGATAATAATATTACAAATTATTTGTTATCATATTTAATGATAACAAATAATGTAATATAAATATTTATATAAATGTATTTTTGTTTTTTAGTTTCACTTATAATCATTTTTATCACATAATAGTTATACGTATTTATCAGTGGTACATTTATTTTTTAATTATATTTCTTTATAATTTTAAAGGTTAAAAAAATATAAATGACAACAACAATATTTTATATTTTTTAGATTTAATATATCTGAATTAATACATCAATAATATATTTACGATATATTAAATATAAATCACAAATAAGCTTTTTTAAAGATTTATAAAAACTAATTTTTATTAGTTATCAAGACAATGTAAAACATGTATATAATCGCGAACCTTACTCTTCGTGTATTTACTGTCCACCATCCATTTGTCCTGGTAGTTAAGATATAGATTACTAACATTAAATAAGATATAGCTAAGGTCACACTCGAGAATATTAGCTCGAAAATATCGAAAACATATTTGATCTATAACGGCATTTATTATTCGCACTCGAGCACTAATACTCACGAGTGTGGCTTCAGTTTTACATCATAATTAGCATCATAATTTCATCATTATTGAATGAACCTGTATATCGAAGTGACCCTCCTTGCTGATAACTTTGGAGTCGAGCTGAGTTATATCAAACTATCGGATGGATACGCATGATGTGGTGATATTAGCTTATGAATGTATACCATAGGAATGAACAAGACGCACAATACGATACAAATCAATCAAGCGTAATATGAAAGTTTCACAAAATAAACATTAGCAGAAGTCTAATTATATATTATTTAATATAAATATTAATATATTTAACGAAATAATATTTATTTTACTCCGATATTTAATATTAAATAGTATTATAAATTATTATTATAATATTTAAAGTAGTTTTTAACATAAATGTAGTTATATTGTTAATTTCCTCTAGTAACATTCATATTATCGATGAAGTTAATAATGTAAGTTGATAACTAACGCAGACAGGGGCTCGGATAATCACTATCTTATCTCTCGCAGAGATCGGGAAGTGATTCACCGACACCGGCGTATCGGGTGTATCCTTACTCGACGCGACCTTGCCGGGGGTGTCCTTGCCGTTGACCTTGCTGTTCACCTTGCCGGGGGTGTTCGCCCGTTGAAGAATGGGATGCTGAGCGGATGGGATGTAGGCGTCGGAATCACTCGAGTCGGAGTCGCTGGACACCGTATCGACGGAGACGGGGTTCTTCGCGGGGCTCTTCGGAGGGTTCTTCGGAGGGTTCTTCGCGGGACTGCTAACGGGGTTCTTCGTAGGGCTAGGTTCAGGAGTGGACGGACCCGAGTCGCTAGACGAGGTGTCGGCGACGCTATACTTGACGCGTTTACTCGGCTTATCGGAGGAGGAAGACTTGGGCGCCGGAGTGTCGACGACGGTGGAGTTGAACGACAGCTCTGAGGGAGGTAACAGGAAGTCTTCGAGCTCGCTGTCGGTGCTGTCGATGGGCAGGAACGTCTGCGTCGAAATCAGCGGCGTCGACAGTAGCTCTTTCTCGTTCATCGTGGATTCGCGGTCCCTTTTCTGGAGGTAGGCGAGTGGATTGAGTTAACCGATAACGCTCAAGGTTATTGTATAGCTAGCGTACGACTGACATTCAGTATCACCGTATTAACGGTTTATATCCATAAATATATTTTAAATTTTTTCAAATATAATTTCATATATATATTATAAATATATTAACAATTTTTTTAAAAATAATTTCTTTAGTCTAAAGTAAAAATATTATGATCCATGAATCTATATTGTAGTATTATTAATTTTAAATGAATACTTTACAATATTAATGATATTTAAAGCTATTTTATAATACATAAAGTTGTAAAGCATATTTAAAATCGTAATCACCGACTAATTTGACCTAATAAAACATTTCATTAATAATGTATTGAATAAATATAATCTTTAATAGTATTACTAATATTTGAAATAATATAAAATATATTATTATTTAATATATTTAAATCTATATTATCAATAATGTTACTTTTATGGTATAACGGTCAGCATATATAATACAATGGTGTAAGTATGACATAATTAGCGTGTCTACTATCAGTGCACACTGGTTTAGATCATACTAAATAGACGCAAATTAAAGATTAATATTAACGAAATATGTTATTTGAGAAATTAAAATTATATAACAATGATAGTGTTATCACTTTACATCCATATTATATTATCTATGATATTAGGTGAAACCTACATTCTATAAAGAACATTTAGAAGTAGGTTTAACAAGTAAGGATAGTATGATCATTAGTAAAGTATGAATCACATAAATAAACATACTAGTAAATCTATTAAGTGGAAGTGCACCTAATTATAAACATTTTTAAGATTTAAAATTATTTTATAAATCAATATTAGTTATCACTAAATAAAAATTGTAATATATCTATAAATATTTAAACAAAACTAAATTAAATTTAAATGTATTAACTATTATATAATAATTGATAACTTAACTTGCTACAGTAAATAATGACCTCATTGTTAACTTGTGTTGTTATATACATTTTATGATACTATTGGATGGTATAGTACATAATTCATATAAATATCTTATAGAATAACTATAATGTCATCATCGGCTTAAACATGAAACCTTCTTATGCGATTTCTTATCTTTCTTTGAAGAGCCCATTTCGCAAATTTGTATTTGTGAGTGTGTGTGTGTGTGAATATCTTCTAATGGTAGAGTATCTCAATATACCTAGCTGTTAAATTAAACTATATTAATGTATATCTATGAAGTTAATATTTTCATTTATACAGAATTATATAATTAAATTATTCTACAACATACACACATCAATATGTATATATATATATATATTACAAGTTATAAAAGTATAAAAATAATATTTATTAATCAATAATCAAATAATATTAATAAAGTTTTATAATATAAAATAATCTAAATGTCGAGTTCAAGAATTATTTATTATGTATCATAATATCAATTCACCTATAATAATAATAATCGAAAATCTTATATTAAGAAAATATGAATATTATTTACAGTCAGAAATTAATACGTTTTTATCAACATAAATATAGTTCATAATAAAAAAAAATTAATTAAATCGAGATAAATAAATATTTTACAATAAATGTTAGGTTATTTTATTATGTTTAATAATATCAAAATGTATTTGAGAATCGGGTTAGTAAGTACAAATATAGTATACCGTTGATACTAATAAAGAGAAAACGAATACTTTATGATATACACTATATATATATATATACAGTGAAAGCCGCTTACTTCGACAGCCACGTACATCGATAATTCGGCTACATCGACATTTCGAGATATTTTTGTTGGATTTACACCTATTTACATGTAAATTAATCTGCTTACATCGACAATCCACTTATATCGATAATTCGGCATTATCGACATATTTATAAGGTAATATTTGGAATTGAATCCACTTATATCGACAAATTTGATTATAAAACAAATTATTTACAAATTTTAATTTGTATGAAAAGCATTCCCATAGTATTCATTGCTATTCCCCTACTACTCAATATCGTCAGTATATCTATAAATAACTTGATCTTTAATATCTTACGTAATTGGTCAATTAACCAATATTAATATTTAGATACGCCTACAAATATGTATTGTGATATAATTACGTATATCTTATTTCATTTATTAATTATTGTAACGATGCCAATTCATTTCTATCGTTGATAAAGCTACTGCTGTCAATAATATTTAAAATGGAAAGGAGAGAAAGATTGTTGCAGAGGAACTGGGTGTTAGATTTTCAACTATTGTAGGATGGATGAACGTTTTTATCATATATAAATATCAAAACATTAATATAAGTAAAAAGTAGGAAAGTAACAATGAACTATATAATCCGTAGTCATATATTATTGTGTCAGTAGTGTATAGTACCCTTAATTACTGGCGTCACTATTATTTACTAACACCTATGACTCATTGTGTAGGTATATATTTATATTCAATTTATATCTCAATATCATGTTATCCATTATAAGTAATACTATATATAGTTAAATATATTGTATTATAGTACCATATGGCACGGTAATACTATAAACTATTATATGATATATAAATACATTGTATGGATCAACTCTATTTATCGAGTACAAGTCGGTGGTGCATTGCATCACCAGATACAGGTATATGAGCTCAAATGTAATTAACAATTATTAAAATAGATTTTGGTCATAAGATCAATTGTATCAAAGGTATTGGCGTAACTTGCTAACATGTCGCATCACGAATTGTTACGTCATTAGTTTCCATTAGGTTTTTTTATTTGTTCTATATCCTATGTTATATTTAATAAAGTAATTCATTATTATACAATATGTCTAAATATCATCATATTATCTATTATACATCATTGTATTTCGAATATGTAAACTAATAGTATACTATAGTATGCATGTGTATATACATACATGCAATAATTAAAATAAGATATAACTATATAACTATATAACAAAAACTATCAAAAACATAAATAATAAAATAGACAAATATTCTTATAAATATAAAGATAGTGAATACAAATAAGCCGATAAATTATCGCGATCATGCCCATCACTGACTATACTGTATACTATATAGGTTAAGTATAACCTATACTTTATAGTTAAGTATAATATATACTATATACTATATAGTATACTATACTATATATTATATACTCTACTATACTATATATATTTAAGTAATACTTTTTAATATATTCTTTGATTGAATTGTGATGGGTGTGTATATAATTAGTTATTAAATATTAATAATATTAATATTATTTAATAAATATTTAGTAATTTAACCTTTTTTGTTATTATATTATATGCATATATTATATTATTACATACAATTAATTATAAATAAACTAATGCGTTATACATCATTAGGGATACGTCCCTATCGCTCATATCGACAATCCGCCTATATCGACATTTTTGGAGCTTACACAACCATGTCGATGTAAGCGGCTTTCACTGTGTATATATATATATATATATATATATATATATATATATATATATATATATATATATATATATATATATATAATATATTATATATAATACTCTTACTCACACCCTACTAAGGGTGTATGACATATAAGTATGGACATGTATAATAATAATCATAGTATTATGTATACATATTATAGCATAGTATAGCATAGTATTATTAATACGCATAGTAATCAACGTCAAGTGAATATATAATAATTCATAAATATTATTTTGTTGACAGATAATCTAATCAAATCTCTATACAGATTAGATTAGATTACATATCTATTTTTGTATTATTGTGCTGTAATATCGGTGTGAGAGGCGCTTGAATCTTTTTATAAACAAAGTGTGTACGTTTTAAAAGTTAAGATTTTATTAACATATATCTATCATACAAATATAATATAATAATATATATCATACAAAAAATATATATATATATTATATATTATAATGTACAAAATAGGCGACGCTACTTAACCAGATTCTACTTTTGTAGCACCGCACCCTTAGATATACCTATATAAATAATAAAGATACTTGTTATATATATATAATATATATATAACAAGTATCTTTATTATTTATATAGGTATATCTAAGGTAATATATATATATAACAAGTATCTTTATTATTTATATAGGTATATCTAAGGTAATATATATATAACATAAGTATCTTTATTATTTATATAGGTATATCTAAGGGTGCGGTGCTACAAAAGTAGAATCTGGTTAAGTAGCGTCGCCTATTTTGTACATTATAAATTTTAACTGCGCAATAAAACTTTGTAAAATATTATAATGTAAAAGATGAAGAACGACACAAGCCTCTCGACCTGATGTTACTTTTGTATAACCGCACGATAAAGCATCGATATAGTATAGGTTAACTAAAGTAATCTCATTCTCACTTATCAAACACATTGTATATCAATTTTCACAATTTTGTTTACATCGATTTCATCACTACTAAAGGGTATTTTGTAAATACTATTTCTACAGATTATAGGCAACATTTTAAAATTTATGGATAAATACATAACAATTATTATTTTACAAGAATTTAGAAAATCGTCAATGTGGCTTAGTTAAATTTAGAAAAGTATCGGCTGGCTCAGTTTATTTGGGCAAGAATCTATAGATTCTACATCTATATACTCGGCTCGATTATTATTTTTGAAAATATAAGATTAGTCTAAAAGTCTCGGTTCGGCAATATTTATATCAATACTATTTACTAAATATGAAGCAAGGAACATGGCTTATTTTATATGATAACAAATTATTATATTTATTAAAAGTATAACATAGTGAAAATAGTGTAGGATATATCTATTCGTGAATTTATAATTATTTGTATATAATGATTAAAGTATACTGCGATCAGGTTTGATGAATTTTTGTAAAAACCAAAAAACCATGTTATAAAATGGTTTTTATAGGTTTTTATGCATTTTTTTCGGTATATTCAATAAAATAAGTACAAATTATAATTCTTTCATAACAAAAAACTAACTAAATTGTATTATTTTTATTATAATATTTAAATATATAGACATATTACATAATGGAAGAGTTGGAATAGTATAATCTATTATTTTGTATTGATATTCATGATACGAATATATTATATAATATATATATATATATATATATATCTATTAACAAAAATTATTAAATATTATTAAGTCCGTTATTTAATTTATTAGATATATTATACTATAATATAATATTATTAAGTTAATAATTAATATTAACATATAATAAAATAGATTATTATCTAAATGTAATCAAATGGTTTTTTATTATATAATACTTCAATAATTTATTTATCATTTATCAATAAGTAGATATCATTTTAAAATATAACATATTTTTTAATCAGAAATAACAAATTGTTATAATGAATATATTCATAAAAGTATACTTTTCATTGAAAACCATTATTCCATATACATCTATTTATATATCACAATTATCGATATAAAGAAAGTGGATAAGCAATTGACGCATGCTTTTCGTCTAAATAGATTAAAGTGACTTCTATCTATATCAATGGATTTAGATTATAAATATCAATAAAATAGTAATCGTAATTTAAATACACAAAATTACGAGTAATGTTGATATGATGTATTTTAAATATATAATTTTATTTTTAGTATAGATTATATTTAGTACATTAAAAGTTGTAGTAATTTATACACACCTTGTTTTGGTGAAAATATTTTTTTATTTAACATTTTTTTTATTTCATAGTTTGTTTTTTAATATCTGTAAAAAAAATATTTATGAAAACAATCTAGAAATAACATAAAAAGTGGTTTATGTATATTCATTATATATGATATATAATGTATTCATATATATATTCAAATGCTGTTTTCTCAGAATAATTATTTCGCAAATACTCATATTTATTACATTTGCATACAAATACAAATACAAATACAAATACATTTTATCAAATATAAATACAAATACAAAATACAAATATTAACACATTACATATTGAATCATATGATTTAATCATATTTTAAATCATATGATCAGATTTTATATAAAATAATAATCCTTATCCATATACCAGATTACATTATAATTAATTGAAATATATTTAAAATATATTTAATCCCTAAAATCGAAAACACGAACATCAATATAATAAAAACTGTAAACAATAGACTGGTTGCTTGGGATATTATAAGTTATGATTTATAAAGCGCTGTTCACATAAGCAATCTATTCCAACAACTATGCAATGGAATTTTAAGAATTCCCAAAATTTAAAAGTCTATGTTTTTTCTGCGATTATTGCTAAATGTTCTATTCCAAATTTATTCTAGTTTTTGTGACAATTTATGTAATTGGTAAATAAACTCACGCACAAGCATACTGATGAGTATTAATGCATACGCATTTACCATTCTAGGGGTCAATCTATTTATAATTGTTTACGATTATAAGTGATTAAAATAAAATTATTTATTCGTTTACGATATTTTAATTAATAATTAATAATAATTAATAAATAATTATAATATATAATTCCTTGTATAATTATTAAATTATGAATATATGTATATTACCACTTTGTGATTATATAATGAACTTAAGTTCATAAGTTCATCATAAATGTATGTATTTTTAAGTATTCTACTGCGAAAATACATTACTCATGTGAACGCCCTAAAATTTATAACGCTAGGTGATTTTGAAACTTGAATTCTTAAGAATACCATTGCAAAATGCTAGAATTGCTCATATGAACACATACATTTTCTATAAAGAATATAAGTTCATAAATTTATTTATATAGTATTTATAAAATTCTTTGAAAATTATTGTTCTATTATATAATTTGTATTATTTAATAAATATATTATTTAATATAAATTATTATAATTTGTTAATTCATAAAGTAATTGTTTAAATTCTACATTATATTATTTAATAAATGTATTATTTAAAATAATTATTGTTAATTTGTTAATTCAGAAAGTAATTGTTTAAATTATACATTCTATTAAATTATTAAATATTTTTAAAAGTTTATTTGATCAAATACACCAAATACGACACTCAAGTACAAATACAAATACATCACTGAATAAATTATTCAGTGAATAATTATTCAAATACAAATACAAATACACAAAATAAGCGTATTTAAATACAAATATAATTACAAATACGTATTTGACCCCACCCCTGACGATCAGCATTAGTTAATATCGAAATAATATTAATGTAATATATATATATATATATATATATATATATATATATATGTTAATAAAATTGCCGTTAATCCGTTGAAACCATAATTATTATTAATTATTAATGATCAGATAATAATGTTAAATATTATAAAATTAAAATAAAGTAAAAATTGAAATAATGAACATGTTGTAAAAATGGGAAATGTTTTGTAATTCTTTTAATTTCATGATTATAACCGTATAACAACATTAATAATTTATTTATTATTATTTTAACTTTGTTATAATTTTAATTTATTAAATATCGTTCAAAAAAATATTATAAACAAAATAAAATTGAAAATATATATATTATTTAAATATAAAAATTAAATATCAGATTATAGTATTAATTAATTTATGAATATTGTAATGTAAATCATGAATACCTTATTATATATTTGTAATACGTAATATAAAGAAATGTGTTTTTAAATTTATATTTAAATTAATTATTTACATTTATAATATCAAAGATTATAGAACTATATATTATTTGAGTATTTATAGGAGTTTTAAGATTTAAGATTTAAGACAGAACTTCTTGCCTAAAGCCATAGAGAACGAAGTTACTTCGTTCTCTATGCATATATACAATAATCAATAGCGTTATAACGCTATTGCTTCTTGTTACATATGTAGACCAACTATCAATATAAAATAAAACTTTATTTATATTGATAATACTCACCAGGTTACATAGTCTAGGTATAGTATTTATGCTTATAGGCTACTAACTACTTATTAAAATAATATTTGTATAAATAGTTATATAGCGATAACTTACTTTTAAAGCTATACTTATAGTCTAAGAATAATTATTATTCTATACCAACATTTAATATTTGTATATGATTTATAATAATAGAACTAACATGCTCGTAAATAGGATTTGATGAATAATATGATATATGTTATTGAAATTTAAACATAAAGTATATTATATTCATATTCATTAAATTAATGGACCATCTATTAAATGTTTCATTTTATGGGTTTCAGAAAGTAAAGAAATACAATACATAATATTCATATATATATTGTAGTATAATGACTCTATATATACAAAGATTTTCCGAAGAAAATTGCTTCGCAAAATCTTTGATATATATACATTACTATATTTGAAATTGTATTTATATTAGTAGTAATACACTATTAAGTATTTTTATATAAATAACAAATTTTAATAAGTTAATGATAAATGTTAATAATCTATAATATTTCATGCAGTCTATAGATATATTTAATTTACATATGGGTTCCTTTTTTCACGATAATTACTAGAATTATTCGATTTTTCATTATATGTTATTCAGCATACACGTTTAAATTTTATATTTATTTAGTATATGTATACTCGGCTCTATATGACTATGTACCATAGAGCTAGAGAGAAAATGTTTCTCTCTAGCTCTATGCTATGTATGAATGATTACTTCGATAAATGATATTATATGACTTAATAAGTTATAATTATATATTTATATTTTCGTTTGACAATTATGACCAAATTATAATTTATATATTTAAATTATATCAAATTAATTATTCTAAATATAAAATATCCATGACAGTTTAATTATAGCAAAGCCCCTGGGGATTTTATTATAACGTAAATATATAATATATACCTTTAATGACGATGTTCAATTACAAATTGTATTAATAATGATAATCACCTTAAAATACTATACATTATAATCTTTGATTCAAAATAATAAAATAAATTATTTATTAAAAGCAACATTATAAGATAAATATGGCTGTTGATGTCCATAGACCCGGTGTTTTTAAACAGCCAAATAAGGTTCATAAAACTGGTAGACATCGTAGTCGTTCCCAAATTGATAAAGAATCTAAAGGTTACTTTTAATAGTTAAACGTTCTAAAAATTCTATTCAAATAATTTAAATTGAGCGATATTAAAATTCAAAATTAATATATTTTTATTTTGGAAAAATTAATGTTTTATTATAGTTATATATATATTTTTTAATGAGATATATTCTTAGAATGTATATAATTTATAATGTAAAATGTGTGATATTATTTATTTGTTTAAAATATTTAATATTTTATTATATTTAAAGTTATTAAACAATTTTTTTTTAATATTTAAAATATAATTTTAATATTAAAGAGGTTTCACACCAACTCGAACGCATTTATTAACTCTAATAATTAGAGGTTAAAGTTTAACTCTAATATTTAAATCCAATATTTAAAATATAATAAATACTTAACTGTAAAAGAGGTTTCACACCAACTCTAACTCAATTATTAACTTTAATAACTTATTATATTAAATAAGGATTTAGACTGACATCAGCCCCCAATATGTCACGTGACTAACCAATAGTTAACGTTAATAATGCGTGTAGGGCTTATATAATATTATATTTATATATAAACATACGGTATTATGATATGTATGTATATATAAAACACGAATTCACTACTCTGAATAATTTAATGAGAAATATAACGCCAATAGCGAAATGTAAAATTTAACTCTCGGTTTGACACGTGACTTATTGTGGGCCGATGTCAGTATTCAGCCTAATAATTAGGTGTAAAACCCCTTTTACGGAAATTTAAATAATATAGTTAAACTTTAACCTCTAATAATTAGAGTTAATAATTGCGTTCAAGTTGGTGTGAAACCCCTTTTATATTAATAATAATTAATTAAGAATCATATTATGTTAATTTCATATTAACGGATAATATTGAATACATCCAACTTAAGGCAATACTTTTAAATTAAAAGTATTAATAGTTCTAATTTTATGGGTGCTAGTAGATATATAAAATTATTATATTTAATATAATATTATTAGAGTTTTTAATAAAGACTAATATTTAATTGATTATACTTTTTATATAAACTCATTCATTTATAATCGAGCCGCATGAAATTAGTCACATTTTTTCACACGTGATATCTTGTGGGCGTATCTTGTGTGCGTGCACTTCGTGACATGAATATTATATTCAAGGACTTGAATTTGAACTATTATGCGCGCTAAAAACAATGAATTCATTATAGACTTTGAATTCAGTGATTAGTTATTACTTTAAATGAATTATTGAATTTGCAGTGATATATAATTTATATTCATACGCGATTATTCAGATATAAATAATACGAATACGCGTGGATATAATATATATATAACATTTTATTTTTGATTAAATTTTAATTTTTACTATTTTAATTTGAATATGTTACGCATATATGAGATCGATATAGTTTTAGAATGCTCGTTTAATTTTAAGTATAACCAATATATTATATATGTATAATAATATACTCCATCGATATGTTATCCGTTATAGTAACTGTACAATTAAATATTTGTTAATAAATTTGATTTTATATTAAATTTTAATTTTTACTATTAGAAATTATAAGTTAAACAATTAAATATTTGTTAATAAATTTGATTTTATATTAAATTTTAATTTTTACTATTAGAAATTATAAGTTACATAACGGATAACATATCGATGACTTATATTATTATATATATATAATATATTGGTTATACTTGAAATTAAACGGGAATTCTAAATTAAACTCTTTCGATCTCATGTGTATGTAACATATTTGAATTATAATCGAATAATTTTAAATATTTAATTGTACAGTTACCAAAGATTTTGCGAAGCAAAGATATAACACTCCCTATGCATGCAACGTAATTTAGTAATAGACCCAACCGCTGCTAGCAGTAGTATTGAAATCACTGAAATAGATTTAGGTTCGGCTCTGTTTGCATACAACAATGTTTTCATTGCTCTATTAAATTACATGTAATATAAATTAGCTTTTACTCACTAAATATATACTTATAGCATTTAAAACATACAAATCATATTTGTTTGTTATATATTAGTAATGAACACTTAGTTTTCATCATATAAATATTAATTTAAAGCATATTATTTAACATTTTAAAAGTGTATAGTTGAATACGAATTTACATTATAAACAACGCATAGTTCCTAAAAGTAACCCGCTATAGGTGGCACCAGGGTATTTTGTATACAAATTCGAATTACACGATTTCGCGTAAGTGTTATATCTTTCCTTCGGAAAATCTTTGCAGTTACTATAACGGATAACATATCGATGGATTATATTATTATACATATATAATATATTGGTTCTACTTGAAATTAAACCGGCATTATAAAACTATATCTATCTCATGTGTACGTAATATATTCAAACTATAATCGAATAATTTCTAATAGTAATAATTTAAATTTAATCAAAAATAAAATTGATATATATATATATATTATAAACACGCCTAAACGTATTATTTATATCTGAAAATTTATATATATAAAATATATATATTATATACACGCGTATAAGTATTATTTATATCTGAATAATCATGTATGAATATAAATTATATATCACTGAAAAGTCAATAATTCATAACTAAAGTCATAATTAATCACTTAATTCAAATAACCTATAGGGAATTAATTGTGTTTTATGCCAGAATAGTTAACGTTCAAGTCCTTAAATGTAATGTGCATGTCCTCGAAGTGCACAGCCACAAGCTCCTCCCCCCAACATACCAAACCTATTTTATTTTATTATATTTAAAAAAAGTGCCTACGCTGATGCGGAATCTTTATAATTATTATTATTATTACAATAATAATGATTATTTAAAATATAAATACAAATGTTTTATACACATACAGATATACATACTATATATTAAATCATACTTGTTTATACTATGTTCTGATAATATTTCTATATCATTATCGCCCTTTATAGTTGAAATAATAAGAATATTGTATAACAATTTTTACTTTTGTCGAGATAAAACACAATTAATTGTTATAATATCAAATATGGTCCATTTTTTTACCACGATTGCGTCAAGTTTAAAATAGTTTAAAACGTTTATATGTACATAATTTGTAATCATAATAAAATTTATATATAAATCTAATTATATATAATATATGTATATCGTTCAGATTATTGTATTGTGTTGAATGGAGTTACTCCAGTGGAGTGTGTAAGTCGTAATCAAAACAAACTAGTTATATTCGAGACCCATATGAACGACCAACACAGATCTAAATATTAACTAATTGTCATGAGGTGGGTGATGATATTAACGATATTGAATTTTGAACAAGCAATTGATTGAAATATTTATATACACTTATATACATTTACATAAATATATACACAAATACATAATTGCAATACATATATTTTATAAATATAATGGATACTATTAACGACCGGCACTTATCTAAATATTAGCTAGTTAGAGTGAGACAGATGTTATGGGTCGGAGGGATTTATGTATTTTTGTAAAAGCAATTGAGTGATGGGTATATTGTATACTATATGGAAGGATCTAAATAAATATGCTAAATGATGAATTCATAAAATCATGAGTTTTTTTTCGTATTGTTATAATGCTATTATGATTCATCTAGGACCTAGATTTTAGGTAAATATTACATTAAATATAGAAGTTATATTAATAAAACCGTTTAAAATAGTAAAACTTAACTTGTTATCGGAGCTTAAACTGCTATCTGAGTACATAAATATATTTGTGTATATATATAAATTAATCAAACATTACTCGAAAAGTAATTTCAGATTAATTTGATCTTCATATCATTTTATATAAAAATATATAATATTATTATCATGTAAATTCATTTTAATTGATTATTAAATATATTATATATGATTATTAAATATATATATATGTTATTTGTGTATTTTATGATGTATTTGATAAAATATACAAAATACAAATACAAATTTGATCTCATATCTCATACACACACACTCAATTTTATATAAATGTTTATATATATATTACATTAAATTTGTATCTATTAAATCACAAATATTTAACTTATTTAGGTAATATATATATAATATATTAATACACATATATATTAGTATGTTACTTCACAATGTTCATGTAGATTATCTCATTATAGATAATGATGAGGAATTTATCAGTTAAGTCATAACTGATATATTGTAAATAACCGATATTAGTTATATATATTAGTTATTATATATATTAGTTATAACCTTATATATAAAATGTGTTGTAGATTTGTAGCTGATATGTTATACCATATTCACACATTAATAGCTGATATGTTATAACATTTATATATCTATCTATTTGGGAATATCACAACACTTAATAGAAAATTTAATAGCATGAATTTATACAATCCTTGTTATTAATCATTATATAATTTTATGATATTTTAATAAATAAATATATTATTTATTATAGGTAGAGTTTGTGCAAAAGATTTAATTGGAAAAAGAGTTAAAAAACCTGTTAATAAACAAGAGAGGAGAAATCAGGTTTTTATTTTATAATTTATATGTATTAAGTTTTTTCATTTTTAAATATATAAATATAATTTCAATCTATTGTAATTAAAAATATTTTTATGGAAGATAATACAAATTGTATCTTTATATAATTATATATTATTTTATAGTATTTTAGATGATGATTTATGTTATGTTATAGTATAGCATTCATCCCAATTAACAATATTCTATAAACAAATTAAATTACAATCAATAATATAGGTTGTTCAACTAAGAAAACAGAAACGTTCAGACTTTCTAGATAAAAGAAGAGGTTGTGCCGGAAATCCTCCTATTTTAACGGTAACCCTATTATTATAATGTAATTATATATTTATTTACAATTATAATTTATATATAAATTCTAAATATTATAGATCAATAGATCATTTATATATGATTGCATTGTTTTTATCGTGTATACAAAGATTTTCCGAAGGAAAGATATAACACTTACGCGAAATCGTGTAATTCGAATTTGTATACAAAATACCCTGGTGCCACCTATAGCGGGTTACTTTTAGTAACTATGCGTTGTTTATAATGTAAATTCGTATCAAACTATACACTTTTAAAATGTTAAATAATATGCTTTAAATTAATATTTATATGATGAAAACTAAGTGTTCATTACTAATATATAACAAACAAATATGATATTTATGTTTTAAATGCTATAAGTATATATTTAGTAAGTAAAAGTTAATTTATATTGCATGTAATTTAATATAGCAATGAAAACATTGTTGTATGCAAACAAAGCCGAACCTAAATCTATTTCAGTGATTTTGATACTACTGCTAGCAGCGGTTGGGGATATTACTAAATTACATTGCATGCATAGGGAGTGTTATATCTTTGCTTCGCAAAATCTTTGGTGTATATCTATAATTTAAATTAAATTATATAAAATTAGAAGTTAATGAAATTATATCAATATATATTTTGTTAAGAATCTAATAAAAATTGTCCTATTATTTAAAATATTTAAATTTAAATATATTCCATCATAAATTCCATATAAAATTATTTGTATTTAAAAAGTTAGAATATCTAGAAATTATAATGTATTGATAATTATCAATTATGATATAATAAGAATAGTTTTTTAGTATTTGATTTTTTTTATAAATTTAATTAATATATAATTATTTATTTTTATGTTATGAAATAAAATAAAAAAGTAGATATTAGATAATATAGAATATTATTTTTTAATAAACTTGAATGTTTATATATATATTTTCTATGATGGATAAATAAATATGTATGGTACATTTTATTATATTAATTTGTTATTAACTTAAAATATAAATATATATATATATATTATCTATATTAATAATTAAATATATTCAATTTTTTTTATAGATATTACATATAAACACATTTTAATTTTTGTTAAATATTTTAAATAAACATTTTAGGTTTTAAATTAAATAATATACTAATTTTTTTCTAATACATATAAATATATATTTTTAATTTAAAATAAAATTATTTAATATATTATTTATAGAGTATTATTTCTCTTACAACTGGAACGAATGTGGAAAAAGCTCTGAAATTATTGAGAGAAGCTGATGATGATGCTATTTCTCAAGTCAACAAAGCAAATATTTTACATTTAGCGTTAGTTATATATTATATATAATTTGGTATTATATATTTATGGATTGATACTGATCCATTCACAACACTGTAACCAGGGTTGGGGTAAAATACAATTTATTAAATACAAATACAAATAAAATTATAAATATAAATTACAATATTAACACATTAAGGGTGTGTTTTTGGTCAACCACAGGTGTACGAGAAACTCGTATTCACTGCATGTAAAAATCCAACTGTTACAAAACACGTCTGGTTGTGGATTTTTACATGCAGTGAATACAAGTTTCTCGTACACCTGTGGTTGACCAAAAACACACCCTTAATCATATGATCATATTTTATATACAATAATAATCCTTATCCATATACCAGATTGCATAATAATTAATTGATCTATTTAAAATATATTTATTACCTAAAGAAAACCAATAAAATAAAAAACTGTAAATAATAGACTGGTTTCTTGGGATATAAGTTGTAATTTATAACACATTTTCTATATAGAATATAAATTCATAAAATTCTTTGAAAATTATTGTTCTAAATAGTTGTATTATTTAATAAGTATATTAGTATAATGTATATATTATATGTATTAATATAAATGGTAAATTTTGTTACATTCATAAAGTAATTGTTTAAATTCTACATTCTATTAAATTATTAAATTTAAATATTTTTAAAAGTGTATTTGAAATTTTATTTGATATATATCAAATATATACACCAAATATGACACTCAAATACAATTACACAAAATAAGCGTATTTAAATACAAATACGTATTTGACCCCATCCCTGCCTGTAACTGAATTGCTGGTAAGGGTGTAAATTATATATGCGAGAGTAAATAATCCACGTGAAAATAGATTTTAATCAAATATATGAATGATAATAATCTATAAAATGATTTTCTAATAAGTTAATTAAAATTGTAGTGGGATACCCTCTTACTTTCAGGCAACTTGCCGGAAATATAGTAAGTTAAAGGGGATATCCTACTACAACTTGCTAGAAAATCACTTTCTAGCAAACATTTCCGGACATTAATTACGTAAATACTGGTAGTGGGATACCCCCTTATTAATATAATATAATAATTATTAAAATTTTGTTTTTAAATATTTTGAGAAAATTACTGATTTCAAGGTAACAACATTTTAACAAAGTGAACAGATTAATTTTATTCAGAAATAATATAATTTTCGAGATAATAAAATTAATTGCACACTTTTAAAGTAATATTTTATATTAAAAAACTTATAAACAAGCAAAATTGCCCAAAATGGATGATTATAGAGCTTATAATAAATAATAGATATAATATATATTATGATGTTAAATTATAATGTTTTGCTAAAAGATAATAGATTTATTTTATTCTAAAAATTATATTAAATAAATTAATTAAACCATATTTTATGATATTTCAATTCATAATAAGTAATATATATATATCAGATCTCCGAAATTAAAACAAAGATATTCATTTGTTACGCCCGAACATGGAGATATGTATGCTAACTTGGATGCTGCCAAAGTTTGTTTATAGATGATACTAGATATACTTTATTATATTTTTAATAAAATTATGCATTATGTTATGTTTATATTTAATTGATTATTTACTTATATATTATAAAGTAATATATAATGTTGTCAGGCTGCAGATAGAATGTTATTATTAGTAAAAGCTGAAGGAGGGATTGAAACGTTTGCTGATGAGTTTCTTAGCTGCTTATTTACACAGGGACTTCCTAGTATCGTCATTGTTGTTCAGGTTAATAAATTTAAAAAATGTGGAATATATAAAAATATTAAAGAGCCATCAAAGTTTGCGATTCGAACAAGATTTTATAGTCTTTGTTCAGGATGTAATGCAGAAAAAGTATTTTTGTTATCGAAAAAAAACAGAAAAACCATAATAAAACTAAAATATCAATATATATGTATATAAAAATTTGAAAATATTGAAAACATTTATAAATATCCTATCTGATGATTCATTTAGAGGCGTATGTATACTACTATGATGGATGTAAATCTAAGAACGCCTTCAATATATAAATAACATTCGCCCAATTGCCATGTTGTCGAACTGATGACTTGATTCAAAAGAATAAACTTACCTTTATAAATGTGTATTAATTCATATCAATATTATACAGGGTCTGGATGAGTTACCAATCAAAAAACAAATAGAATGTAAACAGAATATATTGAAAATGATGAACAATAGGTAATAGTAACATAATAAATCTATTATTATATATACGAATCTACAAAAAGTGATTTGTACATATTTGTTATAATAACTTGCATATTCTGCTAGATTTCCCGATGAGAAGCTGCATACATTAAATACACCCGCCGATGGATTACTTCTGCTGAGATCTCTGGATATTAAGAAACAGAGATACATTGCATTCCGCGATAAAAGATCTTATATGATTTCCGAGGATGTATCTTTCAAAGCTAATACGGGCGAGGTACACAACCGTTGTTATAGTATACTCTATGTTATGCTATATTATAATAGAAATAATTATTGACGTATACTTTTTTATAAATATATTCTATTAACAAATATTTAATATTCCTAATATTTCCTAATCTATATTATTATTAATGTGTTGATAACAATTTTTTTTAGTAAATATACTTATTTATTATTATTTTGAATGTTGAACAACATTTGTATATATATAAATTGTATATAAATGAATCATATAAAGATATTATATTACAAATATGCTGTAAATATTTATAATTCTTTCTTATGTTGAAAAATAAATAATATTTACTCATTTTAAAAATTAAATTAAAAAATATATGATTTTTTTTTTAATATGCATTTAAATTACCATTATTTTTTTAATTGTAATTTTAAAAGATAAGTTTTTTAAATAATTAGTATTAAAATAAAATTAATATGTTTAATTTCTCACTACAGGAACATGTTGGTACAATGTCATTAACGGGTTACATCAGAGGTCAAATATTATCTGCGAATAGTCTTGTGCATTTACCTGGTCAAGGTGACTTTCAAATATCTCATATAGATTATGCAACAGATGTAAATGTCATGCCTAATAAAAGAAGAAATAATTCTGATGAGGTATTATTGAGTATTATATATATATTTATATATATATAAATATATATATATATATATATATATATATATATATATATATATATATATATATAAAATATATATATAATATTCACACTATTAATAATTGTAATCTAGTCAAATATAAAAATGTTAAGATAAAATAAGGTATACATTTTTAAATTTATTATTAAATCATAATTAACCAATTATAATATTGATGTGAAACAATTTTTAGGTATCAAATTATATCAAAAGATATCAATTTTATAAATATCAATATTAATATAATACATATTTCAGTATTAATTAAATATATAGATCTAATATAATTATAGACTGATTCATTACTTTTTTATAAATTTAATATACTGATTAACATAACAATAATTAAATATAATATATATTAATTAATATTATAAATAAAATTTATAATATTGAATATATTAAATTTAAATATAATTATATAAATTTATATACGAATCTATACATTACAGGATATGAAAGATTCACTATTACTAGAGGAATCTAATCCAGAAGTGCAGTCTTCCTTAAAATCGGAGGTAGAGATAGATCCTCTAGCCGGTGAACAGACTTGGCCCACTGAAGAGGAACTTGCTGAAGCAGGTTAACAACTATAGTTGTGTACATATCACTTTATTTGTATAACTTCGTATTTCATATGTAAATACATTAAAAATAGAATCTAAGTTTAATTAAATAATTTTATAATCAGAAAATTATATATATATATATTACAATGTATTTATTTATATTTAAAAAAATCAATTAAACCATTTGATTTGACTTTAATATATATAAATTATTTACTTATTTTTATTCCTTTTTTTTTGGATGTTGGTCATTTGCATATGCTGGAAGAATTAGTCTACTAAAATATATTCATAAATGATATCTATATATATATATATTACATCGATAAACGAAATTATATATTCAGTTTATTTAGTTTAGATGATAATTCAATATTCTCAATTTAATAAATTATTTAGTAATATGAATTTAATAAATATTATAAATAATATTATCAATGGATGATACTAATTTTGATTTGTATATGCTTGAATCGGTATATAAACAAATATTTGTCTGAGAAAAGATATAACACACAAAATAGTGTAATCGGATTTTTTAGACAAAACATGAATATAGGTTACTCTATAGGTTGTATTTTCTGATAAATGTATTGTTATAGTGTAAATTCGTATCAATTTATATACTTTTAAAATTAAAAAAAAATTATTTTAAATGTTGTTATATAAAGAAAACTAAGTGTTCATTATTAATGTATATAACACTAATAACTTAATATATAACATCAATAGTATAGTTTAGTTTTAAATTCTATACATATCTATGAGGTGAGTAAAATCTACTTATATTGTATATATTTTTTATAACACCTGCGTCAAACTAAATCTATTTCAGTGATTTCGTTACACCAGCTAGTAATGGATTCATATTAATTATGTTGTGTAGATGGGGAGTGTTATATATTTGATTAGAAAAATCTTTGATATACATATATATTATGATAAAAAGATAATATTTAAATAATTATATATTTTTTAAAATAATTTAATCTCCATTCAATATTTGTTTAAAATTAAATATGAACAGTACATAAATAAATGTATTTTGTTGCGTGAATTATTTTATGAATCAGTAAAGAAATTTGATGACAAAGAATCACCTAATTACCATAGAATGAAATTATTTATATTATATATTTCTACAGAAATACCAAGATTATATTATTAAAATCTTAATGCATTTATTTGAAATATTATTTGCTTTTAAATTTTATATATTTAATTTAATTTGTTTACATGATTTAACATAATGTAGTATACACATATATATATATTATTTTACTAATATCATTTATATTTGTATTTACGAATATTATAATAAAATTAATATCATTGTATAGATTATAAAGTCAACACAATTAAATAATTATATTTAGATAATTTGAATTTCCAAAGAAATTTAATTTTAATTACATACATATTTCATAATTAATTACTACATAATTAATTCTATTAAAATGTATACTTTTGTGTAATAAATTATTTAAATAAACTTTATATATATACATATAATTAATTATAATCTAATTAATTATGTAAAAACTTATTCATATAATATGATATATAATGAATTAATTAAGATTAATAATTAAATAATTATTAACATAGAATACATAAAATACATAACATTAAAATTAAAATAAATTGTCAGGGTAAAGTTAAATTTAAAATATAACTTTTATATCTGAAACCTAATAATATATAGATACATTTTTAAAATACCATTTTCTCAATACAATTTTTGGGTTATATAGTATTGTTATACAATTTTTTATATAAATTGTTGATGAATTTTGTAGTGTAATTGGAATGTTCAATTACATAGGGGGGAGGCGCGCGTTCATCTAAATAATGCTATTTTAGCTATATCTAAAAATGCTAAGGATAAATAACTAATGGATATAATTACATAATTTGTTTTTCTATTCAACAGATACTTTCCTCCAACATATAGGATATGTATTTATATAAATGTAGTTAATTTAATATGGTGTACAAAAATAGTCTCAATTAATTAAATATTTATTTTTGATTTTTTTCAATAATATGCAAGTTTATCATCATTTATTTAATTAATATAAAATATAATAAATCCAACATGATTTATATAGATGTATATGTTATACATTGACTACAAATTTCAGATAAAAATAATAAAAATCAAAAAAGTAGTAGGTATTTACATGTGTTACCAAGTGAAAAAGTAGAAACTTGAGAAAATGACATTCAACTTTTTTTAAACAAATTATCACAAAATATTATAATATATATATGTATTACATTTATATATATAAATGACATGTAAAATATAATGATATATAAACAACACTGAAACAATAATATGTATTACTAATATAGAGTTGTACTCAAATATATATTATAATGATATATACAAATAAATATATGTATAGAAGTTATAAAATATAAAAAATATAAATTTATTTTTATAGTAATAGTTTAATAATAGTTATAAAGTATTATAAAAAATAATTAATGAATAATATAAAATAAATACAAGAATATAACGTCTTGACTAGACAGAGCTAATTATAGAAAGAACATTTCTAAATTTTCTGTTCGGAAGCGTCTCTTTTCAACCAGTTATATCTTGTTATATACATACGTGATTTGTTTATTAATTATATGGAATGTATATATAATCTATGCTTAATGTAAAAATATAAATTTGTATAGTAAAATATTTGTATACGATATCGAAATATACAATTAAATCTGACGTATTTACAAAAAATCCTGTCAATATCAAATAATTATTATATCGATTACGCTTATAAAATCACTTCATAATTATATAAATACTCAAAAATAATAAAAGAAATTTTACAAATTTATAAATAAGATATTAAACATGGAAAATAAGAAATATATTTTTAATAATAATATAACTCATTTAGCACCTCATTTCGACTTATTTCAAAGTTATGCTAATTAATATCAATTATAATGTAGTACCTATGTAATAATTTTTCTATATACATTTATATTTATGACATATTTATATTTTTTATATGTGAATTATTTTAAATTATTTGAATAAATTCAATATATGAATAGATTTGACAATATTATTGTATTCTCATACATTTATGAATGTTATTATTTTATATACTTATATATTATTTTTAATTATGTGATTACTTATATACTTTGAATATGACTATTTAAATGATAAAATAAGTCATTTTTTCAAATTAATAAAATAGAAATAGAGTATCGACATTTTTATAGAACAATATATTCAAACAACGAATCAAATACTTTTGTTCTATTTATTTAACCAGTAACCTTCAAGACTCTGTTCCATCAAAATAATAGTAGATAGTATTGGCATTTGAAATATTAAATTATAACTATTAAAATATAACTACTTATAACGTATTTTTTGAGTTTTTCCGGTACTTTTCAATAATATTGTATCAGTTATATTTTATTTTTAAAAAGTTGTTCTAAAATATTGAAATTAATGATTTATAGATAGTTTTAGACTCTAATTTTCAGAATATTGATAGATAAAATAATATATTTATTTAAATATAAAAAAATTACCATTTAAAAATGGGCTACTATAGTATGGAAATATATTTCCATAACGTTGTATCCCATTAAAAGTACATTATCTAAATTTATATTTTTAGATGTAATTACTAGAATGACTAATTTTAAAAAAACTCTTTCCATTACTTTATTTTATAATAATTATATAATTTATTTAATATATAATATTATATTTAACGAAACCTTGTTTAACATTATTATTAGACAATTAATATATATATAATATTATATTTGTATCGGTGTTAAATACAGTTCTATGATTCTCAATCTAAAATCGCAATATATGTGTATACAAGAATACAACTTATTGTGGATATCGTAAGCAATCGTGTAAGTATCTATTTTTCCATAATAATTAATATAATGACATAATATTATCATTAAAACTTTGCATATATTCACCATAATTATACTTCAGAATACAATTTTATATGCGATATTAAGTATGCAGTTTCCATGATTATAAAATTATACCTATATACTAATATATAACCTATATAAATATTAAAATTGTAGTTCTTTTGATATTCGCTTGTCATTTCAACAGATTACAAAATATTTTATTAAAAATACAAAGCGCTATATTAAAATAAATTTGATATAATTATATAAATTTTCTAGAATATTATTAAATATTATAAAAATAGTATAAATGTGCGTTTTTTGTAACGTACCACAGTACCAAGTTAGCAAGCGTTTTTTGTAACGTACCACAGTCCCACCTGTATGCTTATACATGTAAAATCAAGTGGGACTGTGGTATGTTATAAAATATACGAAATATCCCAACGTACCACAGTACCACAGTCCCACTTGAGTTTACATGTATAAGCATACAGGTGGGACTGTGGTACGTCGGTGCGTTTTTTGTAACATACCAATGTACCACAGTCCCACAGTACCATTTGAGTTAAATTCGCGGGCGTTTCATATGGTTCATTGGAAACATCAATATAAATAAACGCTCCCTATATCTATATCGAGGATGGTACTGTGTGACGGTGATACTGTGGTATGGGACGTTTAAAAAGTAATACCACAGTCCCACTTGAGTTTACATGTATAAGCATACAGGTGGTACTGCGGTACGTTACAAAAAACGCACCCTTAATTGTGTATTTGCTAATAACTTATTAAAGATTAAAATAGCATAACAAATTACGATAATATTTACTTATAAAGTGTAGTATATAATATCGTATATATATATATATATATATATATATATATATATATATATATATATATATATGTATATAGGTGGGAATTAGTGCTGTAAAATTTCAAATCTCAAATATCAAATCTCAAATATTTTTTTTTCGGTTCGGTTCAAATCTTAAATTTTCGGGTATTTGGAAAGATTTGATGGTCTCAAATCTTTATTTTAAATTTAGTTTCGGTTCGTGTATCATGTCGGGTAATTGTTCGGGTAACGATCGATTAACATAATTATGTAATAAGTTTCTTTCAACTATTTTAAAATATCCTTTAAACTGTATAGATACTATTAATTCGATCATCAGTTATGCCACCTATATGATAATATATTTAAAATAGAATAATGGTATCAAGGACACAGTGTCCTTTATTTATTATACATTAATAACAATATTTAAAAATTATTACGCATATTCTTCATATCGTACCTACTCTGTACTAATATATAAAAATGTTAATTCATAAACCGTTTAAAACTATATTTGTCTACAAGTACATATTGAATAAATATTTGACACTATGGTATATATATATATATATATATATATATATCTATATATAGTCTAAATATAATATTTATATTTAGTCTTCTATATATATATAAGCTGTGGTGTATATAGTATATAGGATTCCTCTTACAACTTTACTAAATAGGTTTTCAATTACTATATAGGTTTATATAGCTATATATGATTATTAGAATAGTATCGTATTCAATAATTCAAGTAATTAATATTTATGTATTGTTAATTATTCAATTATAATTTATTAATTAATAAGTATTTATCAATTATTATTATTAATTAATAATAATTAATTATATATTATTTTAATAATTATTAATTATTTTATTATAATTAATAATTATTTATAAATTAATTATTATTATTATTAATTAATAATAATTATTTATTAAATATTATAATTATTTATTAATTATTATAATTATTTATTAATTATTATAATTATTTATTAATTATTATAATTATTTATTAATTATTATAATTATTTATTAATTATTATAATTATTTATTAATTATTATAATTATTTATTAATTAATATAATTATTTATTAATTATTATAATTATTTATTAATTATTATAATTATTTATTAATTATTATAATTATTTATTAATTATTATAATTAATAATTAATTTAATTAATAATAATTATTTATTAATTAATTTATTATTATTAATAATAATTAGTTAATTAATATCTAATTTTTTTCTTCGTTAACGTATTTTAAAATATTATTAAAAGATTTGAAGTTCTCGAGAACATACCTAAATATGAGAGATTTGAAGTTCTCGAGAACTTGATATTTTTTTAAATATTTGAAGTTCTCGAGAACAAAATTTTAAGATTTGAAGTTCTCGAGAACAACCAAGTATTTGAAATTTTACAGCACTAGTGGGAATATATATATATATATATATATATATATATGTATATATGCATAAATTTATATATATTATAAGTTTTATACAAATAGTCTATATATTTTATAAGTTCATATTATAATATTTTATCATAATTTAATATAATTATTTATAAACATAAATAATATATGTAATATATCCGAGATAATTTCTCAAAATATTTATTCAAATTATTCATATGATCAGCCTAAAATTAATCGCATAAAATATTTTGTGGCAATAATTGCACATACGTATGACGATTTAAATGCATATTTTAATTTTAAAAATTTTTTATTTTATCCTCTAATTTTCGAGTTATATAAACTTAATAATAAGCTTATATTTACATTATACATTATACATTATAAATAAATGTAATTTTAGTTTTATTTATAAGTTTAATCGTTATATTAAATTTAAATAGTCAATATTTAAATCCATTCTTTTAAATTCATACTTTCATGTTTAAAGTAGACATGCATATTTGTACACAATTCCATTATATGTATTATTAATATTAGATTTTTGAAAAATAAAAATTCCATAAAACTGTATTCATAAGAACTAAGTGATTTAATGTTTAATTTGTAATAAATAATAAAAAAATGTAATATTAAAAGTTGTGAATAATGTTTAGTAGGCTCTAGTTTATTGTTCCCTATCTTGTTCATTATGTTCCATATTTAGTTATCAAAGATATGTATCTAAAATAGTAAATATCTTTGATCGTGACTCACCAGAAATTGTTACATTTTCTGACTTTCGATAATTACGAAAACCATCTTATATTACTATATTTACCTATATTAATATATCTGTCATTTTAATACATTTGTAAATTCTTATTCTATATATATTTATGAATAATATGAATTAATATAAATATAAATTTGAGTAATAATGTCATTCTTTTTTTTAATTTAATTTATATTTCTGAAATAAAACAAATATATCAGTTATAGTAAAGTATTGCCTCAAATTTTAGTTTATTATATAATTATTTTAATATAAAATAAACAATGATTATAGATATGGAAGAAAAACTTAGGATCTCTGAAAAGGAGGCTACTACAAAGAGAGTTCCTAAAGGTACTTCAAATTATCAGGCGGCTTGGATTTTGGAATCTGATAATGAAGACGATGATGTAAGTAAACATGAATAATATACTAATAATACATTTATATATATATATATATATATATATATATATATATATATATATATATATATATATATATATATATATATATATATATAGTTATATGTTTTGTTTGGTGACACCATTAATATTCTAGCAATACAATAGAATAACTATTTGATAATAGTAACATACATATAATAAATTTACTTTATTAATTTCTAATTTAGTTGATGGTGCCCAAAATAAATTATTTGAAGGTACTCATAAGAATGTGATTTATACTAATACATGTTATGTTCTATATATATAAATATATATAATGTATATATATATATATATATATATATATATATATATATATATATATATATATATATATATATATATATAATATAAATCCATAATGTGAATTTATCCCCTGACATTAGCATGGAAATTAAATATTTTAACTAAATATAAATTAAATATTATTTTATTTTTTGAAACCCAAACCCTAACATTATATATTTATAATAAAAATATTATATAATTACATATTCATATATTATTTAAAAATAGTTATCGGTAGTCTTAAATAAATAAGAATTGTTATATAAAATATTTAGATGTAAACAATTTAAAATAAGTGTTTTACACTTATAATGATCTTAGGGTAACAGACAGATCTATTTAATTATATGTATCACGTTTTGTCACTATCCGCTCTTCTCTATTATAAACAATTGTTACTAATACTAGTCACTAATACTAATACTAATGACTTACACTCTTAGTCTGCTCGCTATCTCTGCTATGGTAACTTTTGTGCTTAATCATATACTTTTCAGTGATATATTTTATTATATTTCAATGATTTCAAATATATACATATTTATTTATTTGTAAAATAAAGTTCAATTTTAAATTTCTTAAATAATTATTTTATTTATAATACAAATTTGTTCATAAATTCGGTTTGAATTGAAAGATGTTTTTATATATTATTTATGACGAAATTATAAATAATATAATGTGAATTAAATTATATAACAATTTTAAAATAATCCTATTGAAATCATTCATTTTAAATTTAATGTTTGCATTGATTGGTATATTAAATTCAAGTATGTACCCATGTATAATAATGCAATTTAATAAAATCATTCAGGCATAAAATAAAATTTTCAAAAATATGCTTTTGAGGATATTATATCCTTGCTAATACACATATGTTAAACAAATAATTATAATTATAAATATAATAAATACATTAATTTAATATATAAAACATTTACTTATGACATAATCTATTAGTCATAGTAAGTATTGATCTTTAATTATATTGCATCACCTATACAATATATTATGTCTGATTATATTTATGATATCTATTGAATATTTAGGAAATGTGATTTCATAATTAAATAATTTAAATGTAATAGTACATGATCATAATTATTGAATACTTTTAACATTAGTAATATAAGTAAAATATATATTACATTTAGTTTATGTTATCTAGTGAATGTAAAAAATGAGTGCATAGCATATCTTAAAACAAGTTGTTATCTATGATTGAGAGTTGATGAATGTGTCAGATATGTAATTGAGATATATCTGCTGTATAAACAGCATATATATGTATAGTTTATTTATAAACACATATATTTATATATATATACATTGTTGATGATTTATTTAGCTTTGTAGCTTCTGTGATTAGTTAATCTATTATTGTAAATAAACATATATCCAGAAATACATGCATATCTTGTGTCAATTATAAAGTATATATTGTGATTTATCATCCAGTTGTATGCACTATCAAGTTTATAAAATTGAGAATATATAGTAATTTTTAAATATTTAATATGACTTACTAAAAATTAAATTTATTTGAATATTTTATTTTAAATTATATTTACAGTATTTTATTTTATATTTATTATTAAAAAATGAGTATTACTAAATTAAAATATATATATATATATATTATTTTCACTGTATAAACTTATATATATATATATAAATTATGTATCATTGTTATATTTAATACAAAAATAAATAGTAAATTAATTGTGAATAAAACACTTACTTTTTAGGTAATAATTTGTATGCATTATATAAGTTATATTTTTACTTACTATACAATTTAAATATTTAGAAATAAATTCAAGTTACTAAGTTTGAAATTCATATAACTTATTAAAAATTAACAGGATTGTTTAACTTGAAATATAATACCCCTAATATATGGATGGATGCCACTTTATTATTATCTAATTATCTAGTTGTATTTGATAAATTAAATAAATTAATATAATTAATTAAATTATAAATGTATACTTAATAAATTTTAAACATATACTTAATAATTATATATAATATAATATAAATTTTTCATATTGTTTTTATTTGGAAAATAAAAAAAATATTCAATTATCATTTATACGTTTCTTATATATAGCCCTTGCATATTTCAGCTTTAGGAAATAATGGCAAATATAAGTCAATAAAATATTAACAATGTAAAATATTTTTCGGGACCAATTATCCAGTATAAAAACAATCAATAAATTTTCTAAGTAATGTCAAATGATTCGACATAAAAATGAATAAATAGTTATGCAATCGAGTAATGTACATATAATATATCAAAATAATGACTATGCGATATTGAAAATAAAGACGAGCGACGTCGGATGTGGACGCTCGTAAGCATAGTTACAATAGTTACAATAATGTAGTAAATAGAAATTATCACAATACAAATTAAAGGCATTTCTTTTCTAAATATCAAAATTATCCTATAATCGTGTCATTCGTCTTCTTAAAATATTGCTGACGGTCACGTTTCGATCTCGGGTGGGGCGGTGTAGGGAAGAGTGTAGCACGAGACATACTAGATAACAGGGGTAAGGGGGGCGGGGCGGGAGGGTGGCGGGGCGGGGCGGGGACTAGAGAGGGGCGATTATCTTGGAACACTCTCGGTACTTGAGTAGCGAGGCGTTATGTGACGGCTGTCTACTGTGCGACTGAGCGAAGCTGTTACGACACCTAGTGGATGCCGACGACGAAGACAGCATCGTACTGGTCATCTGACGTCTGTGCTTGCCTCCGACCCTTGACCCCGCCGGACAGCACATTCTCAGCAGACGTGACCGGAACTTAGCCCCCAACAGGCAGTAGATGATGAAGTTTGTCGCCGAGTTTATCACCACCATCAGATTGGAGAGCACCACCACCGATATAAACCTGTCGCGATTCAGTGATTCGTTAATGCTACGCCAGAGAAGATTGACAGTAATAACAATAACACTAGTTTAAAAGGAGTAAAAAGGTAGTACAAAATTAGGCTTCTGTTTCATATTATGTTATGTATTCGCTAATCTAAATACATTATGATAATGATGATATTCCATTACTGCAATCTCTTTTTAGCGTACATTTTATTACTTCTATCGGAATAATGTTTTAAAATAGATTTACTGTGTGTGTTGCTTCAATAATGAACTGTTATTATACATGTATAATCTCATTATTAATTACATAGCGAAAGGGGGTATTGATAACAATGCAATGTATGGGATGATAGGTAACCATTTAGTTTGAATGAACGGGATATTAGTAGCCTCAGCAATATTGACCACAAGGGCTGGAGTGGCGCACACAACGAATATTATCACAACCGCCAATGGAATATTTGTGAGATTCTGTTCAGATCTTTGTTTAGCCTGCGTGTCAACATTGATAATAATAATAATGATAACTATTATTTAATAGAAGAATTATGTTTTTCTATAATAAACAAATTAAAATAAAAAAATTTATATTTTAAATATTAAATATTTTATATATTAAATATTTTAAATTTTTTAATTAAAATATATATATATATTAAAATAAATATATATTAGATTTATTTTTTTCTATAATAAAAAAATTAAAATAAATATATTCCACTGGTTATGAGTAAATGGATCCAGAATAAGCTGTAGCTACTCTTTTCTATTGATGCACACAGTTATTACATCATAGCTCACACACACGCACACACCTACCCACATACATGCATACTAACGTGCAGACTCTTCCATCGTTCCCTTCCCCTCTTCAGCGCCATTATCACCTTGATATTGAGGATAGCCAATAGGGTGAGAGGGATGAACCATAGGGCTAGCGCGTATAGGGCACCCGCATACCCATACCTACAAGTGAATGTTACGTCGCTATAGGGCGATGTAGTAGTAGTAGTAATGCATATCATATTGCCACTTTAATATCAATAAGTAATCCAATACTGTGATGATTCGCTAGTTTTTGCTGTCAGAGAGACAAGTAGTGTGGTATACGTTGGTAAACATAGTGACACAATGACAAATTCAATCATTTAAAAAACCTGTAATGATCTACTTTTACTATATGTTTGTGTGTGTGTATATATATATATATATATATGTGTATGTTTATGTTACATATGAATGTGTGTGTGTGTGTATTAATGCATATGCTTGTATAGCCATTTTATGATAATTATTATTTAATTGATGATGTTTATCACATTAGTATACTATATACAGTGATAACTTACAAGTTAATTACTAGGGTACTATGGCATGACTTGTATGAATGTTTACTGTGTAATGTACACTTATGATTCATCACTTAGTCACTCATTACTATCAACAATATCATGGATATTATTGTAGATAACATTAAACCATTGCTGCTACTTTTTAACATTTTGTAATTGTTAATTATACATCAATTTTAAATAAATACATTACAATATAGTCAGCTAAATAGTATATTAAAATGTCACAATAGACAAATACATCTATATATATACATTTATATTTATAATGTTAAGAATATATGATCACATATACAACTATTGGCTAATGTTTACTGTATGCTATTACATTATAACATGTTTTAATAATTACCCACTGTAGGTAACACCTCTACCATACACCTACCTATATAGAATTCCATTAGAGAATTCTGTTTTTTGATGCAGACCTTCTCTTTGGTAGTTATATTCATAGTATCTGGGTATGTTGAATATACTTGCTGATGCTATGATTATACATATCCATCCTCTAGCCTATATATTAATTGTATTGTTATAAGTGTGATTTAATATATTTCTCATACATAATATTAAATATATATATATATATATACATTTTAATAAGAGTAATATATATAATTTGTATTTACTACACTAATAACTCTCTATAAGTTACTAATTATAGCATTATTATCTTCTGTATACAAATATGTACTATGCTGACATATTAATACAAATATGATTATGATAATAATTAACAAGTTTAAGTATTAGGAGGCAAATGTTACCCAAATAGAAGATGCATAATGTCCTTAATATTATAGTAGCATAAATTAATCATATTTATATTTATTATGCATATTGATTATTCATATATATTGAATAAGTACTTGATTTATTACTACTCCCTGCTACTACTACTACTACTACTACTACTACTACTACTACTACTACTACTACTACTACTACTACTACTACTACTACTACTACTACTACTACTACTACTACTACTACTACTACTACTACTACTACTACTACTACTACTACTACTACTACTACTACTACTACTACTACTACTACTACTACTACTACTACTACTACTACTACTACTACTACTACTACTACTACTACTACTACTACTACTACTACTACTACTACTACTACTACTACTTCTACTACTACTACTACTACTACTACTACTACTACTACTACTACTACTACTACTACTACTACTAAATGTGTGTGAGTGTATTTAGTTTATATATATATTATAAGTATTATTATCATATAATATTATATATAGTCTAGTATGTATATGAAATTCATATTATGACTATTAAATAATGTAATTCATAATTCAAAACGTTTATAAATATCAATTAGTATTTATGTTATTAAATATTTATATAATATATATATTACATACTATAGAAGCCTGCATGTTATATACAGTATGCTGTAGTCTAAAGTTATGCACATGCAGCACATATATACAGCATACTGTATATATGTATATTAATATTAAATAATGAATTTACTAATCAACAATATTTATAAACATCAATTAGTATCTATTTGATTATGTATGCCATACTCTGCACATGCATACATGCATAACCTTAGAAGTGGTACATATGCTAGCGGCCCTCAGTGGGGAACATATCGCTATGTACCTCTCTATGGACACGAATACGGTCAACCATACTGTGGTCATCTGTGACGTCATCACAATCTATAGGAGGGTGAAATCATTTAGTAGAGCGCGAGCAGACTATAATATATACCTGTATACAGGTGAATGAGGATGTACGGAATTACTGGTTCATTACATTACACGCTTAATTAATAATTCAGTATAATATTCTAGAAACAATATAGTATTAATATTGAATGTGTATATATATATAGTAAGTCATTATATATACCTATATATATATATATATATATATATATATATATATATATATATATATATATATATATATATATATATATATTAAATTGATAATAAATTATGGTTGAATCATACACACATATATATATGTGAATAATATTTATAATTAATTAATATAATACAATTCACTGACTATGTGTATATTATTGACCAGTGCAATACAAGTGTATTCCATGCATGTATGTGTATAGAATGGTATTGCACTGTATAATATACTCTCTATTATATGTATGTTTCTATAGAGTTATTGATCTTACCAGCATTCTCTGCATGGAAATAGACTGGACATTGGCAATTAATATTGTTAACCTGGATATATATACACACACATACATATATATATATATATATATATATATATATATATATATATATAATTATATACACATACATATATATCATAATATACCATTACATAACTATATATATATATATGTGCACACACACACACACACATACACACACACACACACACACACACACACACACACACACACACACACACACACACACACACATAATCTACTATATAAACTGAATGCTATTATGATAATAAGAAAGCTACGAATCGCATAGATCATAACCTAATACACACTGCATACATCTTCCTCACAACAATGTCCGCAATGCATCATTAGTAATCATTTCCATCATGTACCGTTCAGCCTATCTACGCGCGTGCTCATATATACATACAGATATATACGTGTATTACTAATGTGTTTATATATTTATTTATTTAAAAAAATTACCTATCACGTGTTGTAAATAAGCACATATGTAGCATGCTATATATATATATTATAAAATATAAATATGAAATACACATATATGATATAGTACATTACATATACATGATAGTTGATGTATAAACTGTAATGATATGCTCGTCGTGGTGATAACACATACACCGCAGTGTGGGGTTGTAGGTACCACTACTATCTATAGGGGTGGCCGTGTACATTGCACTCTACCACCGATGTTTATACCAACACACGTGTACACTATAGACAGCTACCGTATATATAGTACTTTAATAAGTGCGTGTATACATACATGTGCATCTATAGATTAAAGACCGCTCTAGTGTGATATAGCACACATATATTTATATAAATATATATATATATATAAACGTATACGTACCGGCCATAGAGCGAACTGAATGTAGCCCCTGTAGGTATTCATGAACCTAAGCAGACCCGTGTATGGATAGGCGTTCACTAGCGTGTTGGTGAATAGCATGGTGGCCAGGAACACTATGTCCGAGGCCGTCACTGCCCGCAACACCAGGAACATGGTGCTCTTGTGGAACGCCTGCAGTAGCACTATCAGAGATACCACGTTACCTGTACGAGTGTAATGGGGTATTGTACTATAGTAGGTTATGTAGGGTTGAATATTATTGAAACTCTTTTCTGAACCCTATTTGTATAACATCACAGATTGTGTATAGTTTACAGTATCTTTATGCATACATTTAGTGTTTATAAAAATAAAAGTGTATCTATCTATATATATATGTGCATACTGATAATAAAATGTACATGTATATGTACATCTTTAATCTCTAGAAAAACCAATATGTAATCATTTATATTGATTTTAATCTCTAGAATAAATCTATGTATTTACATAATTTAAAATAGATCTGATATGTCATTACAGAAATAATATATTTTAGTTAAAATATTCTTAGATTTATAGATTGAAAAAAGTTGAAAAGTATTTAAAAGTAAATATTAATAATCTCTAGTGAATCCATCATGTTGGCTTGAATGTTTGTGCAAAACGTGTTTATTAAGGGATACAGTAAACTAATACATTTATATAATAAGTTATATAAAGTTTTCAATTTACTCTATGCATATACTATATATATATATATATATATATATATATATATATATCATAGTTAAATTATTGGAATACTATTTATGTATAGTTATATTATATAACTTATATATAACTATAGTTTCAATACATTACTTTATAAATTATTTCCTATACAAAATTACTATTTTATCAAATAATAGTTGATTGTAATTAATCTTTAGAATCAAGTCCTTACTATAGTATTAACATACATACTTCCAATACATTTGTTTAATATAATATATAAATAGTATCCTAACAATAACCTATCAATCAAACTTTCTATTATCTTGCACTTAAGCTTACATAACAGTCCATGTCCAACATACAATATATTATATAAAAATAAATACATAGGATTTGAGTGTACATTTTATGTACATATATACTTGACTAATTCACATCTTACTAGCCCATTAAACACTGAACTTTGTATAACTAACAAGTTCATTCATTTCATACAATTATACAATAAAAATCGTCAACTATTATAATAAGTATTATGTAATGCTTTGTGTCAATGTGAAATGTCCTATTGTCAATATTATAAATAGTAATTATGTATTGATAATATAATTATATACTGATATTATCTATATAAATATGTTGGTAAATTAAGTACACAAGTTAATATATATATATATATACACATACATAGTTGTGTGGATGCATGTATGTAATATATTTTATTTAGTTATATATATATATATACATGTATACATGCATGTATGTCAAATATATATTTAATGTAATTCAATTTAAAATCAATTGTCCTAATGAATAACTTGACATAACATTCATAAATCATGGATAATATTGAAAACGTTTTTAATATAGATATATGCATATAAAATTTGTATCAATATATTTGGTTTTAAAACAATGTTATTTGTCGTTATATTATATTATATATATATGATATTTTTTTAATATTTTTTATATAATTTAATTTAATTATTTTGAAATTAAATTTATGAAATAAAATCAATTACTAAAATATGTTATGATATACTTGATTATAGATGTTTTGTAATTTGACAACTAAATGGTATACTATAAATCAATGCATTTTATTGTATTGGTATATTATAATAATGTAGTGGTGATATATAATATTTAATTAAATAGTATATATGTTAATTATAATGAATACCCTAATCTCATTATTATTATAGGTGTTATTTTGTAAACATATATGTCAAAAAATAAATATTATATATATGTAAATATAAAAACTTATATTATTGAATAGTATGAAAATAAATGTCTAAATCGTGAATTACGTAATACACAACTATATTCATGCTATGTTATATAATATGCACCTGTTTTACCTGTACCAATCATATTAGCCATGCCATGCCTTCGTTTTATGTATATATATACAAACACATATACGTGAGAATATATATATATATGTATAAATATTATACTCACTATTTTTTAATAAATAAATATATGAACTACATTTATCTCTCACTTTGATACTTAAATAATAGATAAATTAAATATAATGTGATGTTATCTTTTGGAGTAATATATACATATTATACTTAATATACAATAATATATATATATATATATATATATATTATAAAATTCAAATTATAAAATATATTTTGAAATAGTATTTGAAAGGTAGTTTCATTTAATAAAACAACATATAATCGACTCGGCTTCAACCAATCTCTATACGATATGTGTGGGACTACCCAGCAGTACTATAGTAACCGATTAGTCCCAGAATGCAGCATAATCCCGTCACCCATATGCCCACCATGTTGGCGAATTCGCTAGCCATCTCCTCCCCACTCTGAGAACTGATCACCACCACAGTGTCATTCAGTAGCGAGGTATAGTTAACCATGTCCATGCGTACGTGTGTGTGTATGTGCGTGTGTGTGGGGGCGCGTTTACGTGTGCGTACACGCGCGTTCCATCGTGTACTAGTAGTAGTAGTGGTGGCAGCAGCAATAGCGCTAGTAGAGTGGGCTATGGGTGCTATTCCGCATGTTAATCCTCGCAATTATTGTACGTTTGTGCGGTCACTGATTTCTAGCACGTGTGTACGCGTGCGTGTGTGCGTGCGTTCGTGTGTGGGGACGTGTTCTCGTATAGATGGGTAGCCGGTTGACACACTATACCGTATGTGTGTGTGTGTGTTAGGTGGTGATATCGGGGGAACTATAGTGTGCAGCAGCAGCAAGACTATTCGTTAATGACCACACGAGTGAACTGAAACTAATGCCCGCCGCTACCGCATGGTGGCGTGTGTGTGTATATACGTGCTGCGCATGCGTTGTAAGGTGTTACCGTTCCCCGCCTTAGTAGTTGTTGTCGGTGATAGTTTTTTAAATGTAAATCTTATTGGCTTTATTATGTACCACTTATATATACATTATACCTGAATACATGAATATATACCATGTAATATATGTATGTATTTATGTATGTATGTATGTATGTATGTATGTATGTATGTATGTATGTATGTATGTATGTATGTATGTATGTATGTATGTGTGTGTGTGTGTGTGTGTGTGTGTGTGTGTGTGTGTGTGTGTATGTATATGTGTGTGTGTTACATAGTAAATATATATTATATTAAATAAAATATAATTTACTAATAACTATATTAATTTACATATAATATATATATATATATATGGATAAAGTATACTTGTGTATAGTATAAACTCTATAGTATATATATATATATATATATATATATATATATATATATATATATATATATATATATACTATACTATAAAGTATACTATATATAGTTACTTTATTATTATTCATATACAATTATGTTTACAATTATTCGTAAATAACAGTACTACATGCATGATGAAAACACATATGATGCAATTATTGTACACCCACTCGTTACACGCATGAAGGTGTGCAATGTTCACCGTGTGTATAGTTGACCAGTGTGGTTCTAGTGAATAGTGGCCATTTCATTAATACATTAATATTAAAACATCACGTAATTCTCTCTATGCACACACCCACTCACCAGTTGGTGTATATATTTATATAGGGTTAAATATATATATATATATGCTCATATATACACTGATCACAATCGCAACTGTATAACCGAAGTAGGGTGTATGTTGTACTACGCAGGCGCAACTCTCTTCCTACGCCCCAGTACTACTAAGCGCGCGCTTGTGTGTGTGTTTACGTTGCGATATGTGGCCGGTTGTACATACAATCCATGTTGTTGCCGTACTGATGTGTATTGTCTTTACACTGTAGTGTGACAGCTCTCCTGCTTATGATGATGATGTTGTAACAACAAGCACCACAACCACCACTACCACTATCACTACTACTACTACCACTACTACTGCACGTAAGCACGCTAATGATCTAGGGAAATCAGTGCTAGCCGGCCGGTCGCCGCTAGTTAAACACGGTGGCGGGAATATCTCTCTGCAGACTCCGCTAGAGAGAGGAGAGAGAGCTCTCCTAGGAGAGAGAGAGGGGGGCCCAATAAACACGCGTGGTTCCATCTCCGCGGGGAAATAGCGCCTGCTATTGTTTAGCTTACTGCGCTGTTATTACCGCTGGTTATATAATGATTAATACAGCCACGCGTATCATGCATAGCGAATTGATGAGAGCCGAGATCTGCAGATGATACCTAACTAGCTATGCATACGTATGTCTCTGTGTGCGCATGTCACTATATGTATGCGTGTGTTTCTCTATGTAAGCATGTCACTATATGTACGCGTGTTTAATACACCGCACGTATACATGTGTATAAACGCGCCTATAGTAGTATAGTATGTATACAGTCGTGCGTGTAGTATACTATAGTACACATGCTATAGTACACATGCTCATACAGTAGGTCATATAGCACATCAATGATACATACACGCCCTTAGTAGTGCCTGGTAGTACATACACTGTGCGTGACTATATGCGTGCCTATAGGCATACACGAGGTTACTAGAATACACACGTTTGTATAATCATCAGCGCGCTGTAGTATTGTTGGACCCTGGATACTAGTATGTAAATTCGCATTGTTTAATGAATAGCTATCTTACCCGCTTATCGATTCATAAACACATCATAATATTACGTAGTGCGGATAACCAAGCACGTGGTTTGACACACCAACCTCATTATGTATTATTACAGTGTATTATGTCATCATCACATGTACACACCTCATAGTATAGTGAATGTTATAACACACGTGTGTTCTATGTGCTTATGTATATACTGAGTATCTTATTGGTATGCTTAAATACAATGTGTATTTAAATAATGTAAAATAAGTATGTTATAAAATAACTCGGATAATAAGTCCAAGAGTACATTTGACCTTGGGCGTTGATCAAGGTCAATGTTTTGATCGATAACGTATTGGGGTCACCTGTAGAATATGCTGGAATAGATAGGTTACCTATAATTCTATTTCTATTATATATGCCTATTGTTATTGTTATATATACACTGGTAAAGTTGTAATATTGTATACAATATGTATACATATATAACAAATAACTCATGATGTATACAGTATGTAACTATATTTATATATATACATATATATATATATATATATATATATATATATAATATTAATATTGATATTAAAATGTTGTGTTAAATTTGTTAGTTAAATAATATGTTATATGATTATAACAACTTATATAATGTATGTATTTAGTAATAGGTACATTCTAAACTATTATTTTATATTTATAGTAATGTTAAATACACCATTATTTTGAGTTATAACTTCATTATTATTTTAGTATTCATTTTAATAGATAATAAATAAATAATTAATAGGTTATATAATATATAATCACTAGCTATCATATATTCATAATTAACTATATTTAATGTTATTACATATATATATATATATATATATATATATATATATATATATATATACACACACACACACACACACACACACACACACACATACATACACACACACACACACACGTATTCATATAAATATACATACATTTAAATGCAATGTATTTAAAAGCAAAATTAATACCAATAGATCATTTTTTATCCAATTTGTTAGATTTTGTAATATAATATTTTGTTAAATACTTTAGTACATTTATTAATTCTTCATTGTACATTACATTTCTTATTTTAATGTTATATATAATGTATATATATATACATTTATGAATTTATATTATTTAAATCCATATATGTATAAAGAATTCAGCATAAGCCCAATGATAGAATTCAACATAGCATTACTATCCTGAAATAAGGCCAATAATTAGCATGATGATGATAGTTTTATGTCCCTATGCGGTCATCTCATCTGACCAGTAGCACTTCATTGATCAGATATTGATCTAAGTCCAATATTGGTCAAAGGCCATAATTTTACCAGTTCAGTTTAATTACAGTAGTCCATCAATGTATCATTAATTTCTATGTATCATTTATGTATTTATATATTTATATTTATATATATATATATATATATATATATATATATATATGATAATAGTTAAAATACATTATGTTATGTGTACTGATATTACTACTCTATAATTTAAAAATATTGATTTTATTATTAACACACTGAGATATGTAATACAGTCATACCTCATTACTCCTGTTCACAATGATTGATATATAGTTACTATGAAATCTTCAACAATCAATCAACTAAACTAGGAATATCTCCAAAACAGAATACCTATTTATTCCTATTGTTATATATATATATATATATATATATATTTACAGAAATAGTTATAAACATATGGCAAATATAACATATATTTACAGAAATATTATAAATTGAATTTTTTTTCATTATTTCTTCATTCAAAATACAATTTCATTATAGGAATACTTTTTGTATATTTCAATAGAATATTACTATTTTATTATTATGCCTTTGTGAAACTATTAAGTTAATAATATTACATATATAAATTATATGATTGATTAAGGTAATATATAATATTTGAATGATTAAAGTAGAAAGTTAAATTTTCAAACAAATATATTTTAAGAATAGTTATGTATTATTTTTTATTTAATTTATTAAATCTTAAAATTATGCATAATACTTTAATGTTAGATTATTATATATATATATATATATATATATATATATATATATATATATATATATATATATATATATATATATATATATATATATTATATACAATATACATATATATAATCCAATCTATTTGATAATGTATATAACTAGAATGAAATCTGATAGATTCTCATATATAATGCAATACATATCTTTTATATATGACATATACCTTATTGATTATATATTATATACTATTACAACATATAGCATAGAACAATATAAATTCTATATTTAGATTGAAAATGTATGAAATCTCTTGCAAAATATAAATTACATATTGATTAAATTATTGAAATAAATATTGCCCTTATTGAATAATACTTGTCATATAATTGTTAAGTCTCCATGACTTTAAGATGACTTAGGGTGTTAAATTTGTTGTCTTTTAAATATATATATATATATAAATTACATATTTAAATATATTTATTTTATTAGAATTATTTATATAATCTAATCTATAAATGTTATTAATTGAAATACAAGTATATACTTGTATATAAATAAAATAACAAAGTATTTCTATATAATAGTATTTATTAATTTTTGACCTTATACATATATATTTATTGAGTTATGTAATAATAGTAATATACATAAATAGCTAATGACATCAAGTATTTTCTTAAGTAATTAAGTGATTGTTAAGTAAGGATGACCTTATTTCATGTCCATTTCATTAATTGCAATAAAAATGTATACACAATAAAATGTATACACAAATATTATATAATAATGTATTGATATACTTATTAATAATGCTCTGATGCATATAATAACGATTTATATATTTTTTATACATAGGCCTGCTTAGATATAATGTCAAATCTATAATATTAAGTGTACAAATATTGTCAGTCATTATTATATCATTGAATGTATATAATATGTCACTAAAATTATCAGTTGTTCTTATTAGTATAGTTTAATATCATTTTTGTTAGTCATTTTATTCAAAATCTTATATATATATATACATATATATTATGTAATATAATTGATATATCATAAGTATAATAAACTGTTTAAAATTATGCATGCATTGTATAATATATATTCTAATCTAATCTAATATATTGTATTTAATAAAATATATTTTATAAAAAATATTATAATATTAAATCAAATACATTTTTGATTCATAAAGAGTAAAACATTTAGTAACTTTGAAATACATTTAGTTACTCTTTAAAACAATGAATTTATGTAAATTAAGGTAACCCCTTAAGTGTATTTACATAATTTTAAACAATAAATATGATTATCCGGATGATTATATGTTATATAAAAGATATTTATATAATCAATACAATTATGTACTACATATATAGCATATGTTATATTTTACTAAAATAATTTTATTATATAAATATAAATAACTTGTTTACATTAAATTGACATTTAATTATATTATTATTTTTGAAATTGTTGAAATTTTTGAAATTGATTTTTTCGAAAAAAAAAATTGAATTTCAAATTTTTTTTTAATGTAAAATTATAATATTTAAAATGGTGTTTAAATTATGTTCATTACATTATTCATTTTGTTTATATTATATTATTTGTACCTGTATAATAATATTGTTTATATTCATATATTATATTTGAAACTTGATTTACTCAGAATAATTATTTGTGACCAATCATGCTGACATAACTAGTATTAACTTTTGTACAATTAAATATTTTTTCTTCATATTTTCAATATAACTAGATAAAACCTGTAAGATTAAAGATTTTTGTCAAAATTAAAAAATTTATATTTAAACAATTTTAATTAGCAATTTAGTTAGAAAATTAACATTTTTTATCAGATATATTAATTCTTTTTTTTAGAAACTTATAACATAAAGTTGTGTAAACATCTATAAATTTCAACATATAATATAAAAATATGGAATATTATTAATAGATTAAAAAAAAAAAAAAAAAAAGTGAATATTTTTTGAGTTAATAGATTTCTAAAAATAGCATTTTTTCGTATCTTTTACATGTAAACCAAACGAGGGTATCGCGTCCCCTTAACGAAGAAAAAAATTATATATTAATTAATTATTATTAATAATAATAATAAATAATTATTATTAATTAATTATCATCATATACGTAATATAGTGTTATATATTTATTTAAAATATATTTGTAGATAAATATATATTTACTATATATAGTTTTAAACTGTTTATGAATTAATATTTTTATATATTAGTTCAGAGTATAAATCATTTGAACTCAATCTAATGATATTCCTTCAGGAATATTTAGAATATATATATTCATTTTTAATATTGTTATTAATTAATAATATATCAAGGACACAAGTTGATAAAATGATTATATTTTAAATATGTTATTATATATTAAAAATAACTGATAATCAAATTAATAGTATACATTTTAATAGATATTTTAAAATAGTTGAAAGAAACTTATTACATAATTATTAATCGATCATTATCCGAACTGAAACTAAATTTAAAATGAAGATTTGAGACCATCTAATCTTTCCAAATACCCAAAAAAAAAGATTTGAAATTTTATAGCACTAATATCTTTTTATTTAAAATTAATGTAACTTGAATTTTAAAATATATGACATAAATATACTGATGTTTATCAAATTAGATCATATTTATTATTATGTGTTCATATTTATCAATAAATAATTTAATTTTACACTAATAACTATTATCCAAAGATAATATATTTTTCATCAATGAATATATTATAAATAAATATTTTAATTTTATTTTTAAAACTTCTAATAATGGTGTTTATAAAATAAATGTCTTCACTAAAATAATTTAAATATTTTCTTTACATTAAATATTACTTTATATATTTATAATTCAAATATAAACTTATATATATATATATATATAAATATTAATCTTATTAAAAATAGACATAATTAACGATAGACTATATAATTTCATAACATATGCATTAGGAATGCGAAAATTCTGAAGATGAAGAAAACGACGATGAGATGGATGGAGTAGAAGATGCTTTAAGTGAAGAGGAAAGCGAGGAGGAAGAATATGAAACGGTAGCTATATAATAACATCTACAATCTCTTGTTTTATTATGTAATATAACGCACATTAGATGAGTATTGCTAGTAGCGCAGTTCAAGACGATCAGAAGTACGATACTGAGTATGATCCTATTCATGAGAGAAAAGAGTAAGTAATACATATACTACTGTTACTTCAATTAATGTATTCACTAATTTCATTAAGGTTGGAAGAACTCCGACAAAGTGATGCTAGATTTCCAGATGAAGTAGATACCCCGTCTGATATATCTGCTAGAGTTAGATTTCAGAGGTTACTACTACTACTACTACTACTACTACTACTACTACTACTACTACTACTACTACTACTACTACTACTACTACTACTACTACTACTACTACTACTACTACTACTACTACTACTACTACTACTACTGCTACTGCTGCTACTACTACTACTACTACTACTACTACTACTACTACTACTACTACTACTACTACTACTACTACTACTACTACTACTACTACTACTACTACTACTACTACTACTACTACTACTACTACTACTACTACTACTACTACTACTACTACTACTACTACTACTACTACTACTACTACTACTACTACTACTACTACTACTACTACTACTACTACTACTACTACTACTACTACTACTACTACTACTACTACTACTACTACTACTACTACTACTACTACTACTACTACTACTACTACTACTACTACTACTACTACTACTACTACTACTACTACTACTACTACTACTACTACTACTACTACTACTACTACTACTACTACTACTACTACTACTACTACTACTACTACTACTACTACTACTACTACTACTACTACTACTACTACTACTACTACTACTACTACTACTACTACTACTACTACTACTACTACTACTACTACTACTACTACTACTACTACTACTACTACTACTACTACTACTACTACTACTACTACTACTACTACTACTACTACTACTACTACTACTACTACTACTACTACTACTACTACTACTACTACTACTACTACTACTACTACTACTACTACTACTACTACTACTACTACTACTACTACTACTACTACTACTACTACTACTACTACTACTACTACTACTACTACTACTACTACTACTACTACTACTACTACTACTACTACTACTACTACTACTACTACTACTACTACTACTACTACTACTACTACTACTACTACTACTACTACTACTACTACTACTACTACTACTACTACTACTACTACTACTACTACTACTACTACTACTACTACTACTACTACTACTACTACTAATACTACTACTACTATAACTAAATACTGAATTACTTACAATAGATATCGAGGATTAAGAAGCTTTAGAACTTCACCATGGGATCCGAAAGAAAACCTTCCAATGGATTATTCTAGAATATTCCAATTTGAGAACTTCAAACAAACCAGAAATTCAGCTTTCAATGAAATTAAAAACCTAGAATCTGGAGCCATGGTAAATATTAAAGCTCTATAATCATCAGTATTACTATACTATGAAACATACATTGAGTTTATACATCCCTTATCTACATTTATTATAGGTAGGAATGTATGTGACAGTACACATTAAGAGTGTTCCTTCTTCTGCAATGATTCAATACAAGGATAGGCCTTTAGTTATGTTTGGACTGTTGAAACACGAACATAAGATGTCCGTATTGAACATGTGTATAAGACGTCAGAAATGTGCAGTGGATGAGGAGCCAGAGATCATCAAATCAAAAGAGAGGTAATCATCCTACTTAAATTAAACTCTAATTTCCTACTTAAAGTAATGTTAATACAATGTAGGTAATTACACTATTGTAGTAATACTTATATAGATTGTATTTATTTATGAAATACTTATAATAATATATAATATTTAAATTCTTGGAAATATTATTAGCAATGGTTTTCAAATAATAATAATAATAATAATAATAATAACAGTTATAACAATAGATGCTAGCCACAAAGTATGATAATAATAGAGGTTAAATAGTTACATATTTTATAGTAATGTATATATATAGTACTCTAGTAAGATGAGTATATAGTTATATATTCACTAACCACCAACCTTCAATAGATTGTAAGATGTATAATAATGTTTGAATATAATGTGTATACCTGTTTACTCGGTTGTCTAATGCAATACTCCATATTTCATCCCATTCCACCTTATTCGCAATATAGTTTGATATATCACATCGGCTACAGAAGATTCCGGGCCGCTGCTATATTCTCTCAGCACACTAATGCTGACAAACATAAGGTAACATACATGTATACATACATGTTCACATGCATGCTATGTGATTACGCACTATGTGATTTATATTTGATGTTCGTTTTTTTCACATTTACTAATCTAACATTCCTATTATTTTCTACTTAGATATTATTTTATGGCTTATTTATGTATGTATTATTTTTCTAAAACACAAATGAGTATTATTTATTTGTGTCTAAATAAATTATCTATATATATATATCGTATAGAAGGTTTCACTTTCATGGAGCTAATAAAAACTTTCATTGATACCATTAAAATTAGTAAATAATATTAACATGTGATACCTACTACGTTAAGGTTGAAAGATACATGCCGGATAGTGGACCTTTTGTGGCTACGGTGTTCGCCCCTATTCTGTATGCTCCAGCATCCGTGCTAGTATTCAAGGAAAGAACTAACGGAGATCATTCATTATTAGCTGCAGGTATATGTTCAATAATACTATTAAATATTTCTATAAAATGCTGGATATATTATTAAATATATTTTGTAACAAATATTTTATTAAATTTAACTTTTATTAAATAATATTCTTTTACTAATAACATATTTTATTAAATATATATATATATATTTTATTTTGATTTGTATATTTAATAATTATAATGAACTCAACATATCAAAACAGGAAGTCTATTATCGGTGAATCCAAACAGAATAATAACAAAGCGTATTGTGTTAAGTGGACATCCCTTCAAGATCAATCAGCGAACAGTAACTGTGAGATATATGTTCTTCACTCCTGGTACGTAACCATCGTGTTATCGTGTCTATTATATAACCTCGCGTACGATAACATAACAGACGATATCAACTGGTTTAAACCGGTGGAATTAAGGACGAAATGGGGAAGACGAGGACATATTAAACAATCTTTAGGTTTCACTAGCTAACAGTTATGATTGTATTCGTTTGTGTAACACTCCTACGCTGTTACAGGTACACATGGTCACATGAAGTGTCAATTTGACGGACATTTGAAATCTCAAGACACAGTGATGTTGAACCTTTACAAACGTCAGTATCCAAAGTGGACGTACGATTCCAAGGTCGATATGGAAGTCGTGAAGTATGAACAAATTGAAAAGATGTTTGAGTGATTAATCAATAAATACAGGCTATTAAAAGTAAATAAAATATGAAGAAATTATTTACAATTATTATAAATTGTATGACTGTTATTTTTTAATTTATTTATAATTTTAATAAAATATTGAAGTTGTTTTTATATTTAATATTTCTTGATAACAATTTAACTTTAGAATTATATAAATATAAAATTCATAACATGTAAAATAATAGTATAGAATATAAACTTAATAATTAAATTAATGATTCCCAAAATAAATTAATATATATTTAGATACAAATTCTACTACTCCTACTCAAATATAGAAATCTTGGAAAAAACATATTACAAATTTAGAAAAAATAGTAATGACATTAAAATAATTTTTTATATTCGTATTTATTTCTATATTAAATATATATATCTATATTAATACAGATTTATTTTATTGTTTATTTTGTTTTAAATTAATATTAATTAATATGTATATATATATATATATATATATATATATATAATTATTAAAACTAATTATATAGTTTTAAATATAATATTTATATGAATAATTATATTAATTTTTAATGTAGAAGTTAGTTTTATTATACGATAGTTAAAATCAAATATATAAGTTTAGATATATACATTTTTGTATTTAAAAAATCTAGTTAATATTCTCAGTGGATAGAAATTTAGTCAATAAATATAGGATATATAATTTACATAATTAATAAATAGTTAAAATATGGACATATATATTAAATATTATATAATATAACTTTTAATTCATTTTAATATTTTTTATTTATTGTTGGCTTATTACCACTTAAACTTAGACTTAAACACCAATAAGAGTCAAATATATTCTTATCATAATCATTGAGGTATCAATAATTGCATTCAATGTAATGAAGGTGTGAAGTAATAACTCATTCTAGGAGTTTTTAAATTGTTAATAATTTTAATATTTGGAGGGCAGTTATTTAGATTTGATTTGTTAAACTTGGGTTAATTTAAAGCGGGGTAACATGCACTCAATTATAGTAGAGATAAGGGAGTGTTGTGAATAATTGTATTGACATGTAGGTTAAATCTCTAAAAAAAACATCTAGTAATAGGATATTGTGTTAAGTGGAAAAGTTGAAGAAGTATTCATAAATATTAGAATGGTGAATGATTTGATGTGGGGAGTTTCAACAATACAGGCAATTTGCAGTGCAGTGCCGGATTAAGTAAAGTATGGGCCCCTTAATTGTTAGTTATAATTTAAGAAATATATTAGATATATTTATATTATAACATATACTTTATAAAAGTATAGATAATTAATTTTGGGCAACTAAAATATGTATTGTATAGGCAGGTATAATTTAATACATGTATAATTTTTATAAAGGTATATATTTATAAACTAGTTTAGATCATAATTATTTGGAATAAAAAAGAATTGTATTAATTAAAGAGTTCTATTTTTTGAACAAATATTTATAATGCTTTCTTGATCAATTTCTTTTAATACAATTGTATCCAATGATAGTAATGCTAATACAGAAAATAAGCGAATTTCTTAAATAATGGTGTACTAATTAAGTTTATAAACACTTCTTTCACCTGTACTGTTTGACACAATTATAAATATATATATATATCCTGTATACAATTTTAATAATTGCAAATATTGGATATCCATGGATAAACATCAGTACTTTCTGGTTATTGTATCAAATCTATCAATTTCGATTATATATTTAGAGAAATGTATAGTCTCATTTATTAATTCACCATTGATATCTGGAGAATAGTTCTCTGATAATTTTATAGTTATTCGTTATTTATGATACACTAATGGTCCTCAGATTTTCTAGAAATCCTAAACGTTTAGCCACTCATCATATGAATCAATCATATGTTTTAATGATACTATATATTAAATATTAATTATAATTATCATAAATATATAAATATTTGTATCTAAAATAATCATTATAAATATATATATATATATATATATATATATATAATAGGTATTATACTATTATACCTACTATATATATATACTTACCAATTAAATTGTCAAATATAGGTAGAAAAAAATCGGTTAACTCTTTCTGTATGTATAATACTCTCATAATGATTCAATGGTTCATCATATTGGTGTTTATTTGCAATTTTCATTCGTTTGTTAGATTTAATAAATTAGGCCTTACATGTGAATTCTTCATAGAAACAATTGTTTCTTTTTCATCTATGTAATTTGATATAGCTACGGAGGTATTGAAGGTTACCATCAACTCGATTGAATATATACTGCAATATTTTGCTGACTGCATTTATTCTACATAACGGCTTCCACTTTTACATATCAAAACAGTTTAAAATTATTTTATTCTCATATAGATAACTTAAGTTAATTACCTCAATTAGTGATAATGCATTAAGATTATCTGTTTTCATCTTGATTATTACATCCAAAACGTTAGAATATCCATATTAAAGTGCGCTTGCTGAAATGGTATATGAAGACCATCGTGTACCGTACAATCTCTTTATTACAACATTTCCATGGAAGCTGCAGCTTCCTCTAATCTTAAACTTAATGCATTCCATCTTTTAGGTCTACTGAACAATTATAAAGTTTGTGTATCAATTCAAAATATGATGATAGGTTACCTACAGTTGTTGATGATTCCACTGCATATTTACCAACTAAATTTAAATAATGGACAATACATGGAATCCAATATTGCTAATGGATTATGATTTGTATATGGGCTTACGATATTAAATTGTATTATTAATTAATAAAATAATAATATGTATGAATTCAGCAGTGTATACAGACTATAGTCTATATACTATATATAGTCTGGCTATTTTTGAATGTGAATATTGAAACTACAATTAAAACATATACTAAGATGTGGAGATGGTAAATATGTTTCGGGTAGATGGAGATGTAGACAGATTCATTATTGAAATACTTGAAGGAAATGGAGTTCTGCTATAGAACGTTTGAAATGTTAGATATTCAAATACATAGGGATACATATGCAAACCTATAGGGTTTCGGTAGAATATAACTGTTGTATCTATGTGGTTAATACATTCTGAATTGTTGACTCGGTCCAATAACACCTACCTCCTGGATACGGTGCACAAGTACAAACTGCCGATCTTTCTCCATATCCGCACCATACCTTTGGAACTCCCTGCCACCTGCTTTACGAACTATAACCTCGACACTGAGTTTCAAGAAAGAACTAAAAACTCACCTATTTAATAACTCATGCGAATAACCATCTATGGACTGCCGATTGCTCGCGCACATGTGGTCCTTAAATAGAAACAAGTAAAAGTAAATTAAAGTAATACTATAAAATTGAATATCATCGGCATTATAGTAGTATTATTTTTCGGGTAGTTGGACATATTGTAGAAGAGTGGGTCATACGGTACCCATGTCCGAATACGGACACCCTGTGTTATAATACGGACGCCCTATTACCTCTAGATAAACTATATAGTATTGATGAATCAATCAGAAAAATTTCAATTACATTATTATAATTAATTTTATGAACAATTTATCCTAATTTAATTAGTTATATTATTTTTTAATTAATAATACACTTTAAGTATCTAAATTATAAACATTTTAGATTTAGCTTTATTGGTGGTATTAATATTATAACGCACGCGATTTTTATGAAAATCAGAATAGGTTCAGTTCCTAGTTCCTATAGGAACTAGGAACTGAACCTATTCTGATTTTCATAAAAATCGCGTGCGTTATAATATAACTACTATAGTTCATACGCTGCGCGCTGATAAGTTATAGGGTTTCTGTGTTAAGACATCTAAAGTGTCCGTATTAGGAACTTATATGACCTCTAGATATATGCTTATAACTTAATGAATATTTTATAACAAATATAATAATTATATTTATAATTTTAGAATGCTTTATTTTTTAATAATATAGTGTTATATTTTATATCGACACATTTGTATATTCTTGAGAAGGTTTTAAGTAGAATTTTTTTTTCTTAAATTTAAAAACGTAATAAAAAAATCAGTTTATTGGATATATTAGCAATATTTTAAATAATAAAAAATTAAAAAATACTTTTTTAGACTATTTATATAATTATGAATATGTTATTCATTAACATTTTTTTGTAGGATTTATGGTTTCTGAGATACCGAGAGTATCTGTATTCGGGCACTGTCCGTATTTGGTTACTTTCCCCTATATTATATTATATAATATAAAAACAAGCTGTGTTTTATAATACTTCATATTTTAAAGTATACATTAATATAAATATTATTAATAATATAATTTATTCAGAATTTTTGAGAACTAGGTTCTAGAACTTATTGGGTAGTTTTGTGGACAATAGTAGCCTAAAAGTTCCGGAACTTAATTTCCACAAAACTACCCAATAAATTCTAGAACCTAGTTCTCAAAAGTTCTCAAAACTTCTGAATAATTGTTGGTTGTGTATGTAATTTGTTTACGTTTTACCTATCCCATAGCATTTGGATGCCGTAGGGGCGCAGTAGATTTCGTCACAATTTTTTTCCATCCCTCTCTATTTTCTGCAGCTCTCATCGCTTTATGTATATCAAGACCAGTCCATTTTACGATATTGTCTTGCCATTGCATTTTTGGCCTACCTCATCTTCTCTTACCTTCAATAAAACCCTGAAGAAGTGTTTTGGACATGGAATTTGATCTTGTTACATGACCAAACCATATAAATTTCTTTGCGATGACCATTGCTAGTAGCTACGAATGTTGACCGATTTATTTGGTACCTCTATTGCCTACATCAATGTTCGAAATTCTATCTCTGTATGATATGTTCAATACTCGACTGAAGCACCGCATTTAGGCACCGCATTTGTAATTTTGTTATTTTTCTTCGCAGTTCCTTCGTTATTGTCTATATCTCACACGCATATAAGAATATTGAGTTGACTAGTGACTGCATGAGTCGGATTTTCAGTTTCAGTTTTAGTGTTTTATCGTACCATTTAATATTTAGTCTAGATAGAGCTGCAATGTCTGTCTGGTTCTAGCTAATATTTCATACTTTGAACCTTTATCGTCGATGATTGCTCCTAAGTATTTAACACTGTCAACTACTATTAGTGGCTCGTTATTTAGTTTTACTTCTGATGTGAAACTATAGTTGGTATACCTTAAGAATTTGCCATTATTTGTGTTTTCGTAGAGTTTATTTCCATTCCATATGAACGTGCTGTATTGTCGATTATTTTAATAAGATTGGCTAATCCAGATTCACTACCTGCTAATCCATTGATGTCATCTGCGAATCTTAAATTTGTGATTATTTTACCACCAATATTTACTGAACCACATGATTATTTAAATCATCGTTCATTGTTTGTTCAAGAAAAATATTGAATAGTGTGGGTGAAAGTAGACAGCCTTGCATAACTCCAATTTTTGTTCTGAACCATTCTCCAATTTCCCCGTCAAAGTAAACTGCACTTTCTGCTTTATTGTATAGATGTTGTATAGATTCTATTAGTTTTAAATTGATGTTAAATCTTTTCATTGCCGACCATAGCACGTTGTGCCATATTCTATCAAACGCTTTTTTGAAATCGATGAAAACTTGATATAGGTTAATAATGGTTTAATATATTCAGCATATATGCACATATGCAGCATATTTGCATATATGCAGCATATATGCTGAGAATATTTCTCTGAGATGACTCATAAATTAAGTATCTGTTCGCTTGTACTTCCACCTGCTCGAAATCCAGCTTGTTCTTCAGAAGTGAACTCTTCCGTGTAATGTTGCAATCTGTTCAGGATTATCTTTAGCATTATTTTACTAGAGTGTGATATAAGGATTATTGTCCTGTAATTTTCACATTTCTGTTTAATTCCATTCTTATGTAAACTTATTATCATTGATATTGTCCAGTCTGATAGCCAAATTCCATTTTCCAATATTTTGTTACATATATCTAACAGTATTTGAATCACTATATTTCCTCCAGCTTTAATTAATTCAGCTGGTATATTGTCAATACCAGCTGACTTTCCCATATGTAATGCCTGGATAGCAACTTCAACTTCACTTTCCAATATAGGAAAATTATCGTGGTCTGATAGTTCATTCCTACTGTTAATACTGGTATATCACCTTCTGAGTTATTTATATACAGTTCAGAACAATATTATGTCCAAAGTTTCAGAACTTCTGTTTATCTGTTATGCACTTACCATCTTTATCATGTACATTAACTGTTATTTTGTCCTTCTTTTTAGTTAGCTCATTAACAATGTGGTAGGCTTTCTTGGTATTGTTTCTAATTAGACATTCTCCAATATCAGTACATTTTTTATTAATCCAGTTTTCTTTTGCTATTCTCATCTCTTTATTTATTTTGGTATTACTTAGTTTGTACGTACTTTCTGGTTCAAATTTAGTCTTTTTCAGTTCTCTTCTCAAGTCACACATATCCGTCAGTTCATTTGTTATCCATTTTTTTCTTTTCTTAGTATTTTCCTAGGATTTCAGTTGCTGTCTCTGTCATAGTTCTATTTAGTTTCTGTAATATTTCATCTGTATTTTCTATTTCTGTTAATTTTTGTTCCGTCAGTTTTTCATTTATTTTTTTTTCAAATAGTTTGTTGGTCTCTGGATTTTTCAGCTTTTCAAGATCGAATTTATTTTGAGTACATTTATTTTTCTTAGGATTTTTCAGGTGTAGACAAAAAGTCATCATCAGTATGTTATAGTCACTACCTATGTCTGCTTCAGGGAATTATCTAGTCTTATTTATATTCACACTTGTGGAAAAACGTTTACTCACTAAAATATAATCGATTTGATTATGATATATTCCTCCAAGGTTATGCCAAGTTTGTATTCTTGATTTGTTGTGCGGGCCAAATGTATTAACAATTGTTAACTCGTTTGTTTTTGCGACTTCCATAAGTCCTCTCTCATTTGTTATTGAATTGCAAAATATGCCAGACGTTGATCCCCAATTCGTATGTGCATACTACCAATTTGTGCATTCATATCACCTTGAATCACCATTATATCTTTCTTTGAAATTTTTGAGATTGAGTTTTGCAATTCATTGTAGAATATTTCAGTTTCTTCATCTGTATGATCTGATGTCGGTGCATAACTTGAATAATTTATATGTTAAAAGGGGTTGCATACAGTCTTATTATTGCTATTCTGTAATTTATCGGAGTGAAGCACATAACCATGCATGTTACTTCACTGTTTATCAAAAATCCAACAACATTAATGTGTTTGTTGTCATTTCCAATGTAGTAAGGTTTGTGACATTCCGTGGATTGTATTTCGTTCACTCCTTTTCTGCGTACTTCAATTAGGTCCTAGTCCTAAAACAGTCCACCTATATCTATCTAGTTCATGAGTAAGTTCTTCTAGTTTACCTCCTTCTCGTAAAGTACGTACGTTCCAAGAACCTATATACGTGTTTTTTGTTTTTGTCTTTATTTTATTTTATTCATCAGTAACTATCTTTACGTTATTATCCTGATTTTCAATAAATAACGCGAACCTTATTTTCCCGGGCGACGTCCGAGCCGGATTGGTGTTTAAGTTTTGTTTTGTAATCATTTGAGTATCTTGGGCAAATAATATCAGCGGAGCCCATCCCTCTCTGAACTCCCCCATATCATTAGCTTACTAAAAGTAGTTTACAGGGTGTGTCACGAGGAGCTTGCTGTTAGAGTTGAGTACTAGGTCTGGTTGATTAGACTGTAACTAGTACCCATAACACCCCAATTGTTAATAATTGTAAATAATATTTATTATTAATATATTGTATTATATTTCAATAATAAGTCAATTTAATTAAATTGAATGTATATCATATAGACTGTATATTATATAGTGCATTAAATATAATTTATTTATATAAATTGGATACAAATATCTACCTATTGTACGACATACAATGTATGTTAAGTCAAAGTCGATGGTTTACATATATGATATCAATTGATAAAATTCTATTATTGTAAAAATAACAATTATTATTTAAATACTACATTGACTTGTAATACATTGGAAAACATTACAAAATAATGATCAATACAATATCATATCAATGTAATAATACAATACTAAAATTTTGTTAAGGGGTATATATTCTTATAGATAAATATAATAATATTAGATTATCGTAGGTGGTATATGAAATGATGGGCACGGATAATTTTTTTTATGGATCGGCGATCCCGATCCCTATCCTTTTTCCTATCACGATACCATTCCTCCATTCATTACCCGATCCTCTCGGACCGGATCGCTGATAAATGATCGCGATCCTGCCCATCACTGTATATCTTAAATACAATATTGTACAATATTGTACAATATATATTAATAATATACTATTATTTCAGATTATAGTGATATATATTATTATATTATTTGTTTCGTAATATTATTGGTTTATTTTATTTTTAACGTATTTTGTTTGTCTATATATGTTTCAAATGTATTATACAATTAAAATATAAAATTAATAATATAATATTATTACAGATTTTGATAAGGAGTATTACATTATTTGTTTGTTTAATTATAATATTGGTTTATTTGATTTTTAACATGTTCGGTTTATTATATATTTAAAATGTATCATTTAAATATTAAACTATATAACTAATAATGTATTACTTATACAGGGTACAAAGATAAGAAGAATTCTATAAAGTTAAAGTAGAAATTGAATATTTCGATGCCACTTACAAAATAATGTATTTTTTTTCTATATTAATAAAATATAGTGAATTTTATCCGATAGTTAAATATACCTATACCTATAATATAGTATGATTATATATAATATGATTTCTTTATAAACCATAGATTATATTCAAAATGTTAACATATTCTGAATACGCATTGTTATTTTAAATATTAATTACGTAATATAGGTAATATACCGTAATATACCTACCATATTATTAAAAGTAATTTAATACTATCATATATCCTATATAGTTTAATAATTCTAAATAATGAATGAAACAGAGTATAATGAAATATTATAAGTTGAATGAAAAATGCAAAATAATATTTTCAATAAATGAATATTTATATTATTTATTCTATTATCTGTTAACTTTTGATAATTCGGTCTACGGGTAAGTCGGATTTCACGACAAATCGGACTACTCGATAAGTCGGATATATTTATTTCGATGTAGGGGAAAGTAACCCAATACGGACACTTTAACAATAAATGGTCTTAACTTTTTATGACTCATTATTTGTTATCAAAAATTACAATATATTAATATTATATGATTATAGATATTATTGTAATTTTAAAATTTTATTTAATCTTTTAATTCCATATATAACGGGGGTGTCCGTATTCGGTACCCATGTCCGAATACGGACACCCTGTGTTATAATACGGAAACCATATATACCACTAGATAAACTATATATTATTGATGAATCAATCAGACAAATTATAATTACATTATTTATAATTAATTTTATCAACAATTTATTCTAATTTAATTAGTTAATAATTTATTTATTTTTATTATTTTTTAATTAATAATACAATTTAAGTGTCTAAATAATATTTTTTTTAGAATTAGCTTTATTGGTAGTATTAATATTATAACGCACGCGATTTTTATATAAATCAGAATTGTTCATACACTGCGCGGTGATTGGTTATAGGGTGTCCGTATTAATACATTTAGAGTGTCCGTATTAGGAACTTATATGACATCTAGATATATGCTTATAACTTAATGAATATTTGATAACAAATATAGAAATTAAAAATACAATTTTTAGAAGGCTTTATTTTTTAATAATATATATTATTAATATATTAATAACTATATAGTATTATATTGTATATCGATACACTTGTATATTCTTGAGAAGGTTTTACGTTGACATTTTTTTTCATAAATTTAAAAACGTAATAAAAAAATTAGTTTATTGGATATATTAGAAATATTTTGAATACTTAAATAATAAAATATACTTTTTTAGACTATTTTTATAATTATGAATATGTTATTCATTACAATTTTTATTGTAGGATTCATGGTTTCTGAGATACCGAGAGTGTCCGTATTCGGGCACTGTCCGTATTCGGTTACTTTCCCCTATATCAAGTAGGGGAAATATACGTAATGTGAACATGAGGATAATGTGTCCAGCTGGCGTACCTCATAAACTAGAAGTAAAATCAAAAAAAAAAGTATATATGAAATATACGCATTGGTAAGCATTGTTCAAATAAGTAAAAATAATTTGTATATCTATTAATAAATAAAATTATGTAAAAAATCGATTTACTTTTTAAAAAATTGAAATAAAAGTTTAGTAAAACATATATTAAAAAACTAATATATAATATAAATTGAAAAATAAAGTTGAATTTATACAACAAGTATGTATTAAAGACATATTTTTTTTACAACAAAGTGTGTAATCCATTTAGTTTAGTGAGTAATATTCATTATTAAATAGTGTATATAGCATGATACCTAGAAGCGGGTAATGTGGCCATCTCATAGCGGGCAATGTGGCCACTTCACGATTATTTAAGCAATGATATTAAAGATATGATCTGAAATAACTATTTTTATATATTTATACAATTGCGTGCTTCATCATATGCAAACGTTAATTGAATTAATATCTATCATATCCTAACCATACAAATATATTTCCATACATATTATAATCGTGGTATAAACTTTTAAATGTAATGTAGTAGGGGAAAGACTCCGATTACCGACGCCTAATTAAAATAAACGAAATATTGTCACAACCTTATGCTATTAAATATGGAGTCCCACAGGGTTACACTCTTTCTCCCATACTATTTTCCATTTATTTACTTCCACTCAACAAACTACTGACTAATTTCCCACACGTGAACTATAATCTTTACGCTGATGACATAGAATTACACGCCCAATTCATTCACTCAGTTAACTTACAATCATGTTTAACCTCACTGCAAATTTGGCTTACAAAAAATAATTTATTACTACCAACAAAAACTGAACTCATCAACTTTATAACCAATTCCACGATCAATACTACAGTTCCACTAACAAATATAAATAACATAAATATAATACCGACTGAAAATACAAAATACTTAGGTTTCCACTTTACTAACAAACTCGACTTTACTAAACATATCAGTAAAATGAAACAAACTTTTCCTTTCATATATATAATTTAAAAAAACTAAGACCATACTTAACCAAACAAACAGCTATAATTCTATCAAATTCACTGATAATGTCTAGATTACTATACTGTAACTCTTTACTAGCCGGAGAAAAGAAAACAGTTACTAACAATATTGACCAATTAGTAAATAGAACTACTAGAATTATTTTTAATCTAAAAACACAGATTACACTACTAGCATTACGAACTTACGGAAATCACTAAACTGGCTACCTACAATTGACAACATCAACTTTAAACTACTAATTATACTTTACAAAACTACAAAAACAACTCAACCTCATAATTTACATACTTTACTTCACAAACAAACCACTAACAGACAACTGAGACAAACATATAGACTTGACATACCAACTACACGACTACGAAAGTACGGTAACAAACGATTTAGCTGGAGAGGTGCAACTCTCTGGAATAAACTTCCCCAATCCATACGCAAAGAAGATATGTCAATAACCACTTTCAAATATAAACTCAAGGAGCTATTTAAACGTTCCCCACTAAAATACCACTTATCTAACCCTCTTTGAAATGTAATCGTGTTATTATATTATTATTATATTATTATGGTATTTAAGAATGTTATTTTATTATATTATTTTTACGGATGATCGTTAAATCATCCGGGAACCCACACATGTAAACTGTTCGACAAACAGTAAAACACATTGTAGAATGCTATATTAATCTTTGTGTATAAATAAATACTATTACTACTTACTATAGTATACTACTACTACTACTACTACTAAATGATTATTTGTAATAAATTATTCAATATTAAATATATTTATTTGAAATTTCGTAAACAGGGTAATATTATGGCAATGCGGGGGGTCGGTAATAGGATACTTTCCCCTATATTTAATTATTTATTAAAACAATTATAAAGAACAAAATATATATATCTATATATTATTTATTAAATATATATTATATTATTTAATATATATATATAACAAATCTCCATAGTTGTATTATAATATTTTATATATATATATATATATATAATATATATATATATATATATATATATATATATATATATATATATATGTTATATATATTATATATAACATAATACATAAATGTACAAACTTATGAATACATAATATTGTTATGACATACAGTCATTTACTGATGAAATTGCTTTTTACATATTAAGGGAGTAGGACTAGAACCTACACTGGTTGTGGAAATATTTGAAATATTTAAAAAAAATTTAAAAATATTATTAGAAAAATATCAAAAATAGTTTGTTATATATAACATATCCGAAAATTAGAGCTCAAAACCATATATAAAAAATTAAAATCGAATATTTAAAACTCAACCTATTTTAAAAAATATAAATATAATATATTTAAATATCATAAAATATAAATTATAATTTGAGTACTATATTTAAACCTGATTTTCTCAAAATAATTATTTTTGCTAAATTGTATTCCTAATATATTCTATAACTCCGAAAATAATGATCATAACTAGATGGAATTTTCAGTATTTATTACATTATAAAAATGTAGGCTTATTAATTTATTTTCATTATATCTTATATAAAAAAATAATTTTAAATAAAAATAAAATAAATAAATTTTTAACATTATTGGATGACTTATATTTCCGAAAATACATAATATTTTCTTATGATGCTATATTTTCTTATAAACAACATTCCCCACTACAAGATACCGTGTTCAGAATTAAAATAACTTAATTATTTTTCTTAAATATACTTTTAAAAATAAATAAAAATCAATATCTTTTTACATTGAATTCTCACAACCAATATAATAAGTAATAACTTGATAAGTAAGTTTAATCGTATAGGTAATTAGTAGGTACTACTAGTAATTACAGTAATTTATAAAATTAACTAAAAAGCATTAATATTAATATTAACATTAATATTAATGTGATACATATGTATGACAATTGCGTGTTTTATTTAATATTATACTTCATGGGATATCATTGGACTACACTTGATATAAAGTAACGCCACCTAGTGGATTAATGCATGACCACATTACCCGAAAAAGGTGGCCGTATTACCCTCCATGGAGGCTAATGTGACTACCTTAATAATTTCCATTAGATACTCTATAGAGTAATAAAATGATTCTGCAGTCCTCTTGTTTAACATATATGCTAAACATCTTATAAGATGTGTCTATATTGAAAAAATTATCGAATTATAACTAATATTTATAAAGTTATACAACATTATCTAAAAATGGCCATATTACCCACCTTTCCCCTATACTTGTAGAGGTATGTAATGTTAGTTTCAGAATAGGAGTGTACGCCGTACACTGTACACTCCCATTAAGGTTTATGGACCGTTCGAACACTATCGGTATCTAAGGAACTCCAAATCCTACAAATAAATTTGTAATGAATAAAATATTCATAATAATAAAAATATTCAAAATAAATATTGTTAATTTTTTAATTATTAAAAATAATTCTGATATATCCAATAAACTGATTTTTTTATTACGTTTATAACATTTATGAAACAAATTACAATTTGAAACCTTCTCAAGTATATACAAATGTATCAATATAAAATATAACAATATATTATTAATAATATTATTAGTTAACTAAAGCATTCTTAACATTATATACATAATTTCTATATTTTGTATCAACTATTAATTAAGTTATATGCATATATCTAGAGGTCATATAAATCCCTAATATGGACACTCTATATGTCTTAATGCGGACACCATATAGGGGAAAGTAACCGAATACTGATAGTGCCCGAAGACAGACACTCTCAGTATCTCAGAAACCATAAATCTTACAAAAAAAATTTAATAAATAAAATATTCATAATTAAATAAATAGTCTAAAAAAGTATTTTAAAAAGTTTTATTTTTTTATTATTCAAAATATTTCTGATATATCCAATAAACTGATTTTTTTATTACGTTTTTAAATTTATGAAAAAAAATGTCAACTTAAAACCTTCTCAAGAATATACAAATGTATCGACATAACAATATATTATTAAAAAATAAAGCATTCTAAAATAATATATATAATTTCTATATTTGTTATCAAATATTCATTAAGTTATAATCATATATCAAGAGGTTATATAAGTACCTAATACGGACACTCTATGTATCTTAATACGGACACCATATAACCAACCAGCGCGCAGCGTATGAACTATTCTGATTTTCATAAAAATCGAGTGTGTTATAATATTAATACCACCAATTAAGCTTAATCTAAAATTGTAATTATTTAGATACTTAAATTGTATTATTAATTAAAAAAATAATAAAAATAAATAAATTATTAACTAATTAAATTAGAATAAATTGTTCATAAAATTAATTATAAATAATGTAATTATAATTTGTCAGAATTATTCATCAATAATATATAGTTTATCTAGTGGTAATTAGGGTGTCCGTATTATAACACAGGGTGTCCGTATTCGGACATGGGTACCGAATACGGACACACCCGTTATCTATGGAATTAAAATATTAAACAACATTTTAAAATCACAATAATATCTCTAATCATATAATATTAATATATTGTAATTTTTGAATACAAATAATGAGTCATAAAATGTTAATACCATTTATTGTTAAAGTGTCCGTATTAGGTTACTTTCTCCTAATTTACCTGTCAACCTCATGTATAAACTTGAGCGTATTTAACGACGTGTATTATATAAACTAAACTATGACTCAATAGTTTCTATATTTACTTTAATGAGATCACTAGGCTGGCTTAAGTTTAGATATATTTGTAAACATAGGCTATTGTGTATAACACATAATGATATACACCGTGGATATCTAGCTCAATATTGTATTCTTCAGAGTTCTAACATATCTAGTCGGAAGTGCCACGTCATGAAATTGGTGCAACGCTAAACATATTTGGCCTACTCTCAATCAGTTTTCTCGGTTATTGTTCAGAAAATCTGTAATTCACTGCCATACGATATTCGTTATACAACACCACTTTCATTGTTTAAACGTAAACTGTATGTCCACTTTAAATTATTATCATTCGTTCTATTTTGTTATTCATTTTCTATTTATTTATTTTTTGGTTTTTATTATCTAATGACGCCTAGGAAAGAAGGTATATAGGCATACCTAACCACAATGTGTTTTTGAAGTCATAATAAACTATATTTTATATTTATAATGCATAGTTACACTCATCATTACTAATCATCCCGTATCCTTCATTATGGACCATAATTGATGGTGTTTATTGGGATATATTCTCATATATGTCATCTCATATTCTCAATATATATTTTCTCTTTTCATTAATAGTATCGATCAAATCCCAGATGTTCATTATCACATATACGCTGATGATATTTACCTATACTCCTTATAAGGAGTACAATATATTGTCTCACTCCTACAATATACTACCATAAAAATCCCAATTATGTAAGTATACTTATACCATGACCTCTTTCAAACAATCTTCATCTTAACTCCTAAATATCCTATCAAACTATTATTGTTATTACTGTTATCATTGACGGGAGCCTTATCAGAGATATGATATCACTCCATCCTCATATATCCTAAATACATTAGTTACTTTGTATGCCATTGTATCCCTCGATTCCCACATAACTAATATATCTAATTCAGCCAACTATTACCTCTTCAAAATTCATCGCACAAAGAAGGACATATCTCCCTAGCAAACCATAACAGCAGATTTATAAATACTTATTATAGCAGTTTATAAAGACATTTTAATCAGATTTAAGAACATTCTGATTTAAATTTGCTTTAATTCTACTGATTTAAACGTTTTTAAGACATATTTCTACTGCTTTAATAATTAAGTATTAAAGCCTGATTTAATTCTGATTTAATAATCTCCACATATAAAATATATTTCAGAAATAAATTCCAAGCAATAATTGACAACCTTCGTCGTACGACAACTTCTGATTCTAAACATAACCATCCACTATTAACCCAGTGCCGGTTAAGGTGGTCATGTGGGCAAATTCCATGAGCCCCACATTTATAGGGGTCCATATAGTTTGTAAAAATAAACAATTTATTTTTTTAAATATGTTTTTTTTCTGAATAATGATTAATTATTAAACAAATTATAATTTGAAAATAATTACTTGGGGCCCCTTTTAACTAACTAATAGTGACATTATAATGACATATATATCACAAGCTTGATTATGTTTTCATCTAAAACATAAATTATTTATTGCTTTACTTGTAAGATATTTAGTATTAATTACTACTTAAATTAATGTAACTAATTTCACCAAGGGATATAATTATTGGAAACATATGTTTCCAAACATTTTTTCAAATCATGTTTCCAATTATATATATATATACATATGTATACATATGTATTCATATGTATTCATATGTATTCATATGTATTCATATGTATTCATATGTATATGAAAAAAGTGTAGGCATACGAAAATATACTATGAATTAATTTATAAATATTAGAAATATTTAAAAGTCCTATATTATAAATATATTTATAGTAAATACATATATTAATAATATATATTCTTGGATATGTTATTAGCGATATTTAATTAATAATATATATATATATATATATATATATATATATATATATATATATATTATACTATTAGGTATGTAGGTGAAATATGGTTAATATGACCACTTTTAGATATTGTTGTATAACTCTATAAATATTAGTTCTAATTCGATATTGTTTTCAATATAGATACATCTTATGATATACAAGAGGACTGTCGAATCATTTTTTCATTTTAGCGTATCCAATTATTAATGTCTCCACATTACCCTCCATGGAGACCTCTAGATATATGCTTATAACTTATTAATATTTGATAAAAAATATATCTATTATTTATATAATGTTTAGAATGCTTTAGTTTTTAATAATATATTATGTTTTATATCGATACATTTTTATATTCTTGAGAAGTTTTAAAGACGTAATACATAATAAGTTTATTGGATATATCAGCACTATTTTGATTAATTATAAAATAAAAAATACTTATTTAGACTATTTATATAATTATGAATATTTTATTCATTAACATTTTTATGATTTTTGAGATACCGAGAGTCCGTATTCGGTTACTTTCCCCTACATATATTTAGATACATATATATATATATATTATTAATAAATGTAATATAATATATCTAATTAAATTTCACTATATATATTAACATATAATAATATATATATAATATATTATAATATTACATATTATGCAATAATTTGTCACTACATCGACATAATTTATTTCAAAATCACATGTTTCACCGTCCCTTAAGAATGCCTACCCGTGTATCCTGTTATAATTAAATTATTAATTATATATTAAAAGTAATTAAATAAGTCAAATAATATTGCAATATTGTAATATTGTAATACTGTAGTATTATAGTAGTATTGATTGATTAATGATTTATTTAAACAATTATATAGTCGAAATATATAATCGAAAGTATAAAGTATAAATATTTTCTAACGATAACATATTATTACAGATTTTGGTAAGTATTACATTATTTGTTTGTTTCATTCTAGTATTTGTTTCATTCTAGTATTGGTTTATTTGATTTTTAATATGTTCTGTTTATAATATATTTAAAATTTAACATTTAAAATTTAACATTTAAAATTTAACATTTAAATATTAAATTATATAACTAATAATGTATTACTAAAACAGGGTACAAGATGAAGAATTCTATAAAGTTAAAGTAGAAATTGAATATTTCGATGCCACTTACAAAATAATGTATTTTATTTCTATTTTCGATTATTTTTACGCTATCTTTTATTTCTATTTTGATCATTTTTCGTTTATTTTTACTATATGATTTATTTCTACTTTCGATTGTTTTTCGTTTATTTTTACGGCAACTGTAAAACGTTTTAATTTCCTTAATTTTTTAATTTCGTATTATTCTTTATTTATTTCTATAACGTATGTTATCGTTAGCAAATATTTATACTTTATACTTTCGATTATATTTTCGGCTATGTATTTGCTTAAATAAATTATCAATCAATCAACATACGTTATAGAAATAAAAAAATAATAATACGAAATTAAACATGTAAAGAATTAAATCGTTTGAAAAATAATCTATAATAGAAATAAAATACACTGTTTTGTTAAGAGCATCGACTTATTCAATTTATATTTTAGCTATATTGAATTCTTCATAACTTTGTAACCTGTAATAGTAATACCGGAAAGGAACTCCCCGGTAATATATTATTAATTATATAGTTAACTATAAATTAAATTTAATATTTAAATGATACATTTTAAATATATTACAAACAGAACATATTAAAAAAATCAAATAAACCAATACTAGTCTAAAAAAAAAAAATAATGTGATATTTATAATGTTTAAAATCTGTAATAAAAGTAAATTATTAATTTTATATTTTAATACTATAATACATTTGAAACATGTATTGTGTATGTACTATGTAGTGCATTCCATGCTATAGCATTTCTCACTTTTATATCCTTTTCTGAAGAGTTTATACAAGAACCAATACCTTAAGGTATTTGAAGTATTTTCGACTTGTAACGTTTGACTATCAGCTATTTTTAATACTATTGGGTCAAGTGTGTTAAAGCCATTACTTTAGTCTTTTTAGTATTCAGATATAGTCCCATTTCTGCATTCAACTACAGTCTATAGGGTATACCCTTATCAGTAACTCCTAGACTAACCTCCTAAATCCAGGATAATAAGGCTATATCATCAGAACAATCCAAATCTGTTAGAACAGTTGGATACAATCTTCGATTTCTGCGCGGGACAATTTAATTTAATTTAATTAATTTATTTTAAAGACTATTTGTGCCATAGCAATCAAACGACTAAAGTAAAAACAAAAAACAATATAACGGAACATAAATGAAAATAATATAATTATATTAATAAACTACCACATAATCTACGCTCTACTCAATCCATCAACTAATTTAAATCTCTATTAAAAACATATCTATTTACTATTGCATTTCTCTGATTACTATTTGTATCACTATTTGTATCAAAGTTACTATAGTACAATAGTTAACTAATAATAATTAACACTATGAATACAGAAAGTACTCAACATTAATATACATAGTAAATAAATTTTAAATATTGATACAAATAGTGATCAGGGAAATGCAATAGTAAATATATATGTTTTTAATAGAGATTTAAATGAGTTGGTGGATTGAGTTGAGCGTAGATTATTTGGTAGTTTATTCCATAGATAAGGCCGATATGTGCCATGCACGAATATTAGTGGTATGGAGATTAAGTTTAGAGGGTAGATGTAGAAGGTATGAAGTAGTAGAACGTATATAGATAGTATGAGTGGGAATAGAGATTAAGGAAGATATATATTTAGGTTGGTTGTGGTGAAGAGAGTTATGAGTTAGTATACTATAGAAGAACTTTACATATTATTCTAAATTGTATTGGTAGCCAATGCAATCTCTTTAAATATTGAGAAATATGTATTTGAGAAAAGCGATCAATTTTTAAAATTGATCGTACTAACGCATTATGTAGTATTTGTAATTTTTTAATTTGATAGCCAGGTAAGGAATAAAGGAGAATATTGCAGTAATCAAAAAGAGGTAATATAAAACATGAGGCGAGAGTTATAGAAACACTTAGATGGAGTTACGGATTAGACGGAAAGAGTTAAGATGCATGTTTATAGAGCGAAGAATATTTGAGAAGTGGCGATGAAAAGATTATTTTAAAATATTATCAGAATATAAGATATTATGATTGTTAACCATGATAAAAGGTGGGACTGTTAATGGGTGTTTGGGAGAAGGGAAGTGAAGAAATATGGTTTCTGTTTTATTGGGATTCAGTGATAGAGAGTTATTTGAAAGCCAATTATGTATAGATTTAATACAGTTAAACATAATATTTGGAGCAAAATGTATATTAGAAGTGCACTTTTCGTTAAGTTGTATATCATCTGCGTATGAGTGAACTGATATAAGGGGACATTTAGAAATTATTTTAGAGCACATGGGAAAATGCAAAGTATATAATTAGTTGTCAGGAAAGAAGATAGTTGTTTTGGAACGACTATTTCTAAGGTTTTAGAAAGTATTGAGAGATTGGAAATATGTCTATAGTTATTAAAGGATGAGGGGTCAAGAAAAGGTTTTTTAATAATAGGAGTGATAAGAGAATGTTTGAAAATGAGGGGGACATTACCATAAGTAAGTGATTCATGGATGATATGAGCTACATTTGATATTATATGAGGAACTATATCATTTAGTAATTTTAAAGGAATTGGATCAAGAGAAGAAGATCTGCGAGAATTTGTATGTAGACAAATTAGTTGATCATTAGAAAGTAGAAAAAATGAAATGAGTGTATTAATAGTAGAGGACAATAGAGATATAGATATAGGTTTGGGTAATGATGAAATAATATTGGTGATTTTGTCATTGTAAAATGAATCAAATAAATTAGGTAGGTCATCATCAGTAAAGTTATGGTATGGCGATTTTTGTCTTCTACCAAGTATGCTATTTGCTAACTTAAAAAGTAACTTACTATTATGTTGCATAGAAATAAACATGTCATGCGTAAATATAGCTTTAGCGTTAATGAGATCGATATGATGTTTATTTTTCAAATTTTTATATGTAGTTAGTTATGATGAAGATTTTTCTTTTTTCCATTTAGAGTCAAGCATACGTAGACATAGTTTTTGGCGTGAAATATCAATAGTGTATCATGATGTATTAGGGCGTGATATAGTAGTTTTATTAATTACAGGAGAATGTTTGTCAATTGTGTAGAGTAGTGAATTATGAAGAGATTGAGCATAATGTGTAGGCAACATATTTAAGTCAATTAAGAACTGATATATTGATATATAATGTAGATGGCGAGTAGAGAGAGAAATTATAGGACGTTTATGCCTATTAAATTCATCGAGAATGTGGGGATGGGGTATCTAGGTGAAATATAAAAAACATAAATATTAAAGGTGCGTGAGCGGGGTGAGCTTACCGAGCAAGAAAAATCTTCCCAATATCTATTCGCTTTCTTATATTCATCAAGTGTAAATAATTTTAAATCTCAATTCCTCTTCACGTCCGTTAATTGCTTTTCTTAGTGCATAATCTAGTATAATAATAAATAGGTAAGGTAATAGAGTAGCCCCTTATAGAACTCCTGCTACTATATCAAACTCTTCAAATACGTCATGTGGTGAGTATAATGTCGTTCTAGTATTAGCATAGATCACATTTATTGCATTAACAAGCTTATCAGGTATTCCACATGATCTAAGTACTCTATCCATATTACTTCTATGTATAAAATCAAATTCCTTCTTGAAGTCAATACATGTAAATAAAGCTGATAAATTATTATTCATAATTCCCTCCAGTATCCTTCTTATTGTTAGTATCTGGCCGACCGTTGATCTCTTCTGAACGAATCCATTTAATTGGGTCTAACTCAGGGGTCAAGCTGTTCACTGTTTATATAAGACTTTTTTATGATATAATGCGCAATGTTATCAATTAGAACATATTTTAGTACTTCTGTCAGTATACCATCTTCCCTGGAGCTTTTCCACATTTTATTGATATTTTCGCTCTCTTATATTTATCAAGTGTAAATCTGTCTTCTTTTATGTGCAATTTTTCAAAAACTGGAGGTATTTCTTCATTTTTATCTGTCACTTCAAGTGAGTTCCCGAGAAGTTTTCTGAAGTGTTCATACCATAGAACAACTCTACCCTCTACACTATTACCATTTAACTGAGACGATGGGTGCCTTTCCTATCAGATATTTCATAGATCAAGTTCCAACTTTTAGATATATTATACCCAGATCAGCTTGCTCAACTTGCTCTTACAACACATAAATGTACTATATAGACACATACATGTATTGCACATCGTCTGGTCCCTTCCTTTAGTTCATGTTGCTTAATATGATCAAGAAGTTATGAGATGGTATTTGTTCAATAGTTGTTCGAAGTATGTATTCCTATCACCTCCGAGTTATCGTTAGTTGAAACTAGAAATCAGAATAATTTAATGATCATTCCAAATAGCATAATGCCTGGTTAAAAATAACAAAGTACTCAATTAATTCCTAATGTATATACTTTATTCTTAAGCCATGTATTTTCTTCAGCGTATTAACTATTATTATTATTATTGTTATATATATAATCAATATTAATATACTTCTATTACATCCTTACCTCTTTACCTGTAACATGTCATTGTGGATATCCTGACTATGTTTCCTCCCAGACCAATATCCTTCACCCATTATCTCCTGTAATCTACGTCCACAATCTACGAGTCTCATTCGCATTACTTCGAATCCTTATTATGAATGTCTACCATACAATAGTAGTGTATATCATGTATCAGTTTGCATTATCTGACTCTTCGATGCACCGTTTTACACTCTATTTCTAATCCATTAATTATTCTAATATATTAGGTATACCTTCCCCTTGCCCATAACAGTAGACGTTCAGTATACCTCATTCCAGCCTCGCGTGTATTACACTTATATGTTCATCCCACTATAATATACTAACGTGTTATGTTATGTTTATATTGAACCGCAATCTCGATATCGAATCTGCACAACTTATATTATTCTCCTCGACTGTTTGTTTCTATTCACTAGCTCAAACATCTCTCACTAACTCGCACACTCTCACTAACTCGCACACTATCACTAACTCGCACACCCTCACTAACTCGCACACTCTCACTAACTCACACTCTCACTAACTCGCACACTCTCACTAACTAACATACCCCTCACTAACACATACGTAGCCCTTACCCGACCTTTACGCTTACTCCGAGTGTTCCTCCGCATTTTACATCGTCAGAGCTCTAAAAATGTGAGATGTCCCCGTTACAAGCAACGTAATAATAACCTACAGGTTACCTGTATACAGGTATATATTGGTTTATAGGCCACACGTTTTTGATACAACAAGAATTCATCTTCTAAACCGCAGATTTCAATAACTTAATACACTCTCCCCGCTTCGCAAATCCATTATTCCACATCATTGTATCCATCGTACGTTCTCACTATTTGGTGGCTATTTTATTTCACCCATGTAGCTCATATGGATAAGGTGTCAGACACACAGATAGTCAGCGGTTTCAATTTCAGTCCAGGCAAATATTATATATAGGTCATAAATAATATTTATAAGTGATCCTATATAATTGTGTATAACTAAAATATCTCATCTAGTTAAAACCATGGATGCCTTAATATGGTCATAAGCGAAAACTCATCTAATGGTGTGGTGTTTGCAGTAATATAGCTAGAAAGTTGAACTGCAGTTGTATTCACGCTGTTTGTAATATTTATATAGGACATTACACTTACATATCTATGTGTGGTATTTATATTTCTAAATGTTTGTACATTTTTCAAATTAATTATTTAGAATTAAATTTTTAATTGCGTAGTGAATATATGACGTTGATAATTTATTTTTAGATGTAATCATTACTAGTAGTGACGTCACATATGGGCGTGTCGTTATATGGTATGGCGTGTGTAGTTATTCAGCGTAACTGACTTAGCGCTAGCTAGATAGACTGACTACACTAACATATCGGTTGACATTTAGTTGATACATCGAGTATACTATATCTATAGATATAACTGTAGACCTTATACATTGCACAGTGTACATTGTACACTGTACAATGTATAGTATACAATGTATAGTGTACACTATATAGTGTACAATGTATTGTGTACATCCATTCAACTGCAACCGTATTATTACAGAACCCTAAGTTCCTGGATGGGATGTATTACTCAACAAAAATAAAATAATTAAAAAAATAATTGTCAGTATTAATATATATATATATATATATGTATATGTATATATATATACTATATATTATAAGTGTATATTACGTTTTATATGGGAACTACTGTTTTTATTGATTCTATTTTATATTATAAAAATTTATTCGCAAATTGTATATAGAAATTCTTTATTACTTAATTAAATTTTATTCAATTGATTTCAAAGCGATCAATTTTATTTATCTTAATATTAATATTATTATTAATTTTATTTAAAAAATGTTTTTTCGCTAAATTATTTAAACATATAAACATTGTTTATACGTTTTTATTATTAGATCATTAAATATTTACTTATATTTCAAATTGTTATACACTTTCACTAAATAATAATATAGACATTAACGTACGACATAAAAAACATATGTTTTATATACGTTATATATAATATCATGTAACATTATCTAATGTAACGTTATTCAGTCGCTACCATCTACTCGGTTGATAATCATATATTGCTAGCTCCCTTATTCCACTAAGATATTTATAAACTCGTCATCACTGTTAAATGTTATGTGGTTGATCAATAACATCCCGTTAAGATCTATTCTATTATCAGTGTACTTTATAGAATATACTAACTTACATGTCCGATGAATATTATACGTAAACGTATAAACACACACAACTAACAGTTAACTTAGACAATAGTGTAAGTATACATGTATTATCATTAATTATATAGGAGAAACACTGTCTACTTCTTATCAGCAAAATAATATATTCGCGGGAAACTTATAAACAGATTGCGCAACATGCAGATCGCGTGACGTGTCTAACCCTAGGTCATATTACGGGCACTCTATATCTACTCCACTAACTACACACCCACCCACACACACACACATACACACACATACATACATATATATATATACTTGTTTTATCGAATATATGTATATTTATATCGTTTTATCGAACACACACACATATATATAAAACTAACATATATGTTAATTTTAATTATATGTATAATCTATATAATCTATGGACATATTCATGAACAAATTAAAATAAATAAATATACATATATACCAATCTGTTATTATGGGCATAATATATAGTGAGTAATAATGTAACATTCGATGATAATGATGATGACATGAGGGTTAATAGGCACCGTTACAAAGTGATAACATTCCTCGTACGTTTAAACATCGACTTGTATAAACCGAATACAAAGCATTATGCAAAGCATTTAAAATATAAAATAATTCTGTTTGGTTTCGGGTGGACATTTGTGAGTATTTCTAAGTATTGACAGTTCTTACATATTTGTAGTATTTTTATTCGGTCAATATGGTATTTCATTAGGTCCAGAGAATAATTTAATAAATATTGTAGTTAATTTGCATTATTTAAGTCATGTTGCCTTCTCTATATATGGTATTATATTTATGCAATATATTTCCCTATGAATTAAATTGTATATCCTCAATTTTAGATATTTAAAATCGAGCTCCATTTAAGAAATTAATCTTACTTATATCGTAATTATTATAATTTACCTAAAAACGATTACCGATTGATACTATAGATAATATGCAGAATTATACTATAGTATCTATATATAGATAATATACCGATTTATAATAGTCATAGTCAGGAATATATTCCATAGACCAAATAAATGTATATTACAATTTATCTATTATGGGGAACGTATCCGAATACGGACAGTGCCCAAATACGGACATTCTCGGTATCTCATAAACCATAAATCCTATAAAAATATGTAATGAATACAATATTCATAATTATATAAATAGTCTTAATAAATATTTTTATTTTTTGATTATCCAAAATAGTCCTGATATATCCAAAAACTGATTTTTTATTACGTTTTTAAATTTATGAAAACAAATGTAAACTTAAAACCTTCTCAAGAATATACAAATGTATCGATATAACAATATATTATTAAAAAGTATAGTATTTTAAACATTATATACATAATTTCTATATTTATTCTCAAATATTAATTATATTATTAGTTATAAGCATATATCTAGAGGTCGTATAAGTCCCTAATACCGACACTCTAGATGTCTTAATACGGACACCCTATCATCTATCACTATAACCAATCATCGCCCAGCGTTTGAACTATTCTGCTTTTCATGAAAATCGCGTTAGTTATAATATTAATGCCACCAATGAAGCTAAATCTAAATTTTATATTATTTAGATACTTAATTTGTATTATTAATTAATAAAATAATAAAAATTAATAAATTAATTACTAATTAAATTATATTAAATTATTCATAAAATTAATTATAAATAATGTAATTGTAATTTATCTGATTGTTTCAACAATACTATATAGTTTATCTATAGATATATAGCTATATCGGTATATAAGGTGTCCGTATTCGGACATGGTTACCGAATACGGACACCCCCGTTATCTATTGAATAAAAAGATTAAATGAAATTTTAAAATCACAATACTATCTATAACCATATAATATTAATATATTGTAATTTTTGAATACAAATATTGAGTCATAATATGTTAAGATCGTTTAAGTGTCCGTATTAGGTTACTTTCCCCTATAGAGTATACTCTGCTCCCTGATCTTTAAAAGAGGTATTTGTATATTTATAATTTGTAGTTATATTATTATATTAATATATTAACTTATAAGTAATAACTTATATATACGTTATTTCTTCAATAAAATTCATTTTAGATATACAAATATGATGGTATATACATTATAATAATATGTTATTTTATAAATATCACATTGCAGATATTTACCAATACTTATTGTATAAATAAATAAATACCAAACAAGCAAATATGATATTATAGGAGGACTTAGTTTAATAATTTAAATATGTGAATTTACAAAACTATAGTTTTGTATGCATAATGCATACATAATTATGTATGCATAATGTATACATAATGAAATAACTTCAAATAATTAGTTTTTTTTATAAAATCTAAAATATGCAATTATTTCGATAACATCACTTTGTTGATAATACAAATTCTAACTGTAACTGTCACAAGATAATGATCACAGTAGATCATTGTAAATACGTTATATATCCTATAGGATATATTTATAAACTAATAACGATGATAATAGTTTGTATTACCTTGTTAAGATACATATAATTTGTATAACCTAATTAATTATCACTTTTTATAATATAATATATATATATATATATATATATATATATATATATATATATATAGGGGAGGGAAGGGAGTAGTGGCCGATAATTAATATGCCTCAGAAGATTTTTAATATATCGATAAATACTGAATTTTAGGCTCTTATTTTTTTGAATTAACTAGAAATCATATAGTTCTAGAATACTGTAATTTCACTTTTATATATAAAGTGTTTAACCTAATAATATAAACGTTTGATTAGGCGTTCAAAAAATCATTCAAACAAGGAAAAGCTCTAGTAGTGGCCGCTAGTACCAGAAAATGCGATAGGTGTCTCGTAATATATTCGATTTATATTTTGTTAATTATGTAATATTAAATAATTATATTTATGATGCATACACACCTTATTTGATTCAATTTTTAATTATATATGCACATACTCTTACACATAAATAAGCATAAATATATATATAATCATGTTTTTCTCAAAATTTGACAAAAAATGATTATGTAATAAATTAGAGTAATTAATTAATTATTTAAAAAAAATGTTTACTATATATTATAGATATTTTGATTATCTAAATATTATATATAGAACTTTTTAAGCGTTAATTAAAACGGTCACTACTATGTTCTTGGCCACTACCCCCTTCCTTCCCCTATATATATATATATTGTAATTATATAACTCATTATTGTAATACATATAAGTGTATAATTTAAACACATATATCATTAGTCTACCAGTCTAGTGTGAAACCCGTTGTACTTATAGACGGTGATTTCATAGAATACGTAAATTAAATTAAACTAGAAATAACTTTTTATTTTCTCTATAGCGCGCAATCTCTATTACTGCAGTGATTGACTAGGATTCCGATTCATAAATATGATTACATTAATAAAGTGACAACTGTATGGCGTTTAGTTTGACCTTCAGGCGACATTAAAACTAATCTAATCGTCAAGTAGCCAACAAAACAATTCGATATATATAGAGTTATTTAATGAGGATAATCCCTAATTAGTATTATAATACACACACGTACATATACATATACGTCACTAACAGCTGATCTAATTACGCCTTCGTTCAGTGTACGCGGGCGTAATTAGATCACGTAAACGTGTGTGTGTATAATAATACTAATTAGGTATTATCCTCATTAAATAACTCCGTATATCGTATTGTTTTGTTGGCAACCATACGATTAGATTAGTTTTAATTTCGCCTAAAGGTTACATAATTAATACAAAATAATAATTAATGTATGTATAAGTTATATTTCATGGTTTACGTAATTCTATTAACGGTATACCGATTAAGAGGTATACATCTGAAATAATATAGTAATAATGAATAGTTATATCACTTGTAATTAGTGTATTCACTTGTATCTATGGAGATATGGGATCTGTCGTTTACGAAGCGAAATAAAAAGAATATTTAAAATTAAATAACATATATAATAATAAATTAAATAGACTTGATAGGTATTCCAGTACTTACTGGCAGCTATGCTAGGTACATCATTACTTACCGGAAGCTATGCCAGGTATATCATTACTTACCGGAATCTATGCTAGGTACATCATTACTTACTTGCATCTATGCTAGGTACATCAGTACTTACCTGAATCTATGGTAGGTACATCATTACTTACCGGAATCTATGCTAGGTACATCATTACTTACCGGAAGCTATGGTAGGTACATCATTACTTACTGGCAGCTATGCTAGGTACATCAGTACTTACCTGAATCTATGGTATCTACATCAGTACTTACCAGAAGCTATGATAGGTACATCATTACCGGAATCTATGGTAGGTACATCAGCACTTACCTGAATCTATGGTAGGTACAACATTACTTATCGGAATCTATGGTAGGTACATCATTACTTACCGGAAGCTATGGTAGGTATATCAGTACTTACCAGAAGCTATGCTAGGTACATCATTACTTACCGGAATCTATCGTAGGTACATCAGTACTTACCGGAATCTATGCTAGGTACATCAGTACTTACCGGAAGCTATGCTAGGTACATCAGAACTTACCGGAATCTATGCTAGGTACATCAGTACTTACCTGAATCTATGTTAGGTACATCATTACTTACCAGAAGCTATGATAGGTACATCATTACCGGAAGCTATGGTAGGTACATCAGTACTTACCGGAATTTATGGTAGGTACATCAGCACTTATCGGAATCTATGGTTGGTACATCATTACTTACCGGAAGCTATGGTAGGTACATCAGTACTTACCAGAAGCTATGCTAGGTACATCATTACTTACCGGAATCTATGGTAGGTACATCAGTACTTACCGGAATCTATGCTAGATACATCAGTACTTACCGGAATCTATGCTAGGTATATCAGTACTTACCAGAAGCTATGATAGGTACATCATTATTTACCGGAATCTATGCTAGGTACATCATTACTTACCGGAATCTATGCTAGGTACATCAGTACTTACCGGAAGCTATGCTAGGTATATCAGTACCTGAAGCTATGGTAGGTACATCAGTACTTACCGGAATCTATGGTAGGTACATCAGTACATTCCGGAATCTATGGTAGGTACATCAGTACTTACCGGAAGATATGCTAGGTACATCATTACTTACCGGAATCTATGGTTGGTACATCATTACTTACCGGAAGCTATTCTAGGTACATCATTACTTACCGGAAGCTATGCTAGATTCATTACTTACCGGAAGCTATGCTAGATTCATTACTTACTGGAAGCTATGCTAGGTACATCATTACTTACCGGAAGCTATGCTAGATACATAATTACTTACTGGAAGCTATGCTAGGAACATCATTACTTACTGGAAGCTATGCTAGGTACATCATTACTTACCGGAATCTATGGTAGGTACTCCAGTACTTACCGGAAGCTATGCTAGGTATATCATTACTTACCAGAAGCTATGATAGGTACTTTAGCACTATCCGATCGCCTATTACAAATATACACTATTATTACCATTACAAATGTACCTTTTTTTAATAATAACTATATATATATTTCTATACATATTTATTCTATTCAACTCTATATAATACTAGAATAGTTATACAATAAAGTATGTAGAATTTACTTCTCCTATATATCACACGTCACATTGTCTATGGTCCATATATGAACATCATATGGGAAATTTGCTGTGAGGAGGGAAATCTTTAATAAGGCGATAATGTGAATATTGGATATGGATATTACGAACAATGGAGATAATAAGACAACGGTAGTGAATACAATAGGTAATTTGACATAGTACCGATGGAGGTGAAAGAAGAGGATGTGTTCAATAAGTAAGGATTGGATGGACGATGGAGTATGTATTCGTTAGGAAGAGTTGTCGAGATACGGCGTATTCGCAATAGGTTATCTATTTGAGAAATAATTGTGAATAAGAAGGTTGAATTTTAATTCATTAATTATATTTTATTATTGAATTAATAGAATAATTAATGATTATATGGAACAGGGAGTTAACTTATTTAGGTCAAATGATTACTAATAAATATATAATAATAATAATATATATATATATATAATAATTATTAATATTTTTTTTTATTTTTTTTTATTTGTGTCGATCCTTTTATTTGTGTGGATTCCATTCTTCCTATCCATGAATTATTTCATTTTTTTAAACTTATTGATTTGTACTGAAATTTTATATAAACACTTAAATAAATCATAAATAATTTCTCACAAGTGTATATATATAGAATACAAATAATAAAAGTAGGTAAAACAATAAATACCATTAATAATAATAAATTAAAATATAATAAACTGCAAGGAAATCAATAAATAAAATAATAATGACATACAATATTAGTATTACAGGTTTCCACTGCAATCAAAGATCAGACTTATAACCGAATCATTCTACTATACATTCGAAGCCGTTTTCGTATTAATGCATCCGTGATTTTAACGAGAGCCGATAATTTTTGTATATACAATTATATAATACCACTTATAAATATTATTTTAAGAAACTAATTTTAACTAATTTTAATAACTAATGTAATGGTTCGGACGGGGCTTGAACCCTCGTCCTAGCAGCTGATTGTGTATCTGACTCCTCAGCCAACAGGCAGTTATATATACACACACAATAGAATAGTATATAATGTACTTATTAAGCATTACATTATAATTAGTTTTCATATATTTTATTTTCATTTTAACTTGTTATTCTTTTCTTTGATCTAATGTCTTTAAATTAAGACATTTTTCTCTTCCTCGTTGTCGCCAAATATTTCGTATATTGTTGTTATGTATATATATATAATAAACAAATATATTCAATAAACTATTATATATTTATATATCTATATATGAATTATGAAATGATGGTATTCAGGTAAAGGGAAGAATAGTTTTAGTAAAAATATAAATATAAATGGGTTCCGATGAGAAGAGGATAATGTTGGTTAAATAAATAATTCAGATATATCACATGTACGTAAGATAGATACATAATTACGGACATGTTTACTAATTTGTATTAAAGGTATGCAATATGAATATAATATGGTTAGTAATGGATGGGTCGGTAAGCTTTCCATATAGTATATATATATATATATATATATATATATATATATATATATATATATATGTGTGTGTGTGTGTATATATATAAGCTCTATAGAGCTTATATTAATTATTACGCGATGTAATCACGTGGTGATAATATTGTTGAAGATATCGTAAAGTAGTAATGCAGTTATTTCTTATATTTAAGAGTTATACTTATGAAAGGCAATACTATAGTATAACTATTGATTGAACTATTGATTGGTTATAACGTATACGTTATAACCAATCAATAGTTGGTATAGTTTAATTCAACATTGTTAGCAAATATATTTATATTATAATTCTAGGTATATAGTTTGCAAGTAGTATTATTATGTTATAATAGGCATACCACTATAGCAATATACTCTATAGAAGATGTAATCCAGATGTCGAGTTTGAAATGGCAGAGAATATCTGACAAATGAGTAAAATAAAAAAAACGATTTAATAATATGTAATTTATTTACGTTTTATGTATATATCAGGTATATCTACTTTCCAGTAAAACTTTTTTTAAGTGTGAAACAAATATAATATTATATGATTAATATATATATATAGTAATATAAATATTATATAACATCATCATCATATGTGTATGTTACATAAATGCATTTTTAGTAATATATATATATATATATATATATATATATATATATATATATATATATATATAATAATAATAATATTTTATTAATAAATGTATACACTTAAATATATACACTTATATATATATTACATATAATATTTTATATATCTACCCCTAATAATGTTCGCATATTCTAATCATAGTTTATCCCTGCTAACTTAACTGTTATAGCAGATACATCAACGGTATACGTCTTTGCTATAGTTATACAGTTTAACGTTTGTATATATTTAATAGATTAATAACTTAGAAATATCATCTATACTACACAGTATAATACACCAAAATGTTAAAATTATACATGTAAATATGCTATACGTGTATGCATCCTATACCTCCTCTATACGTAAGTTACCTTGATATATAGATACAGGAATATATAGGTATATATATAGTTACATTATTTAATATATCACATATATAATATATTATATATATAAAATGAATATAAGACCATTATTATAAATAGAATAGGAAATTAAATAAATAAATATATACAAGTCAATTCTATAAATAGACAATCGACCATTAATATCTGCCATGTGACTAACAATGATCAAAGAATGATGAATCCCGAATACTGTAACCTACGCATCCCGAAGAGATAAATACCCGCATCCCATGTCAATAACAGATCAGTCATTCGTTTGTCGCTGGTCGCCGATTGGTCGCCCACCATCACGTGATGATTATAATCTCATAGTCTGTTGCTAGTAGCGACTTGCTATGGCTGCGGTGATTATTAATAGGTTAACAATAACCCTAGCGAGTAAGCGACGCATCACTACGCAGGTTACGTCACATCGTTATTACGTCATTCATCTGCTTACCTATTGCGTAACAACCGATGTAAACGTACCGCAACAATTCGAATAGTCCTTTTCTATTGATCTATATATAGAACAGAATACGCGTATTGAGTTTTTAATTTATCCTTTCGTAGTTTCATTTCTACGTTTGTTAATTTGTAATTCTCCTCAGAAACCACCGAAATAAGATGCCATCAAATATGAGTGTGATTATATTGTCTTGGTTTACGTCAACGGGTAGTCGCCAGGCAATATACCAATATATTATAGAGTGCATATAATCATGTGATCTATTGTTCTATTATTATCTTAGATTACTTACTTAGTTACTTAGTCCCATGACGATATCGTCGTAGGGATATGATAATAGCCAACACAACTTCCTCCATTATTCACGATCAGAAGTATTATGTAGATGTTCGCGTAAAGGGGAGATTAGACCAGCTGGTCCAGGATACCATTCATCCAGTTTCTCTTTGGAAGACCTCTCTTTCTACTGCCTTCAACTGAACCTTGCAATATCATCTTAGATAAAGATTCATGTATAGAGATATGCCTATATATACCTATAGGTAATGTTTTACGTAACGCCGTGTATAAGAGAGATTCTTAGTTTACGTAATAGTAAACGTGCATTATACTTCCGTTTATGGCCATAGCTTTCTTTATACACTATATATATATATATATATATATATATATATATATATATGTATACATATAAATTGGATCTTAAATAATAATTTACTTAAATATTTATCTTTCTAATTTTGATTTTCCTGATATTATATTTGATAATATTTTAATTACTCCATTTTCTAAATTAAATTCCTTGGAATATTTATTTCGTGTAATTTATCGAAGTCAAATCATGTATCATATATGATACATGTATATTTACACACATATATATATATATATATATATATATATATATATATATATATAGTATATATATATATATATATAAATATATATATATATATATATATATATATATATATATATATATGTATATATATGTAAATCAGCTAATTATCATGTATTTAATATAATATAATTCATAAATATATATCAATAAAATATACTATTCGACTTATGAAAGCGTAGTTTTATTGAGATTAGATTATGGGAATATTATCTTAATTGGAGCTCTAATATATATTTTTATAAATATTAAACACATTATTCATAGATGTATACACATTATATTTAATATCACATACTCAAATAGTTTTCGAATAGTTATTATCTACCAACATTAAAATAGTTAGGAGTGTGTTCCAGGATTAATTACAGATTTTTATGTTTATTTAAAAAAGTAATTATTTCTGGAGAACCAACCTATTAATCAACGTTATAACGTAAATAATAGTATAAATAATAGTATAATAATAGTATACTATATATATATATATATATATATATATATATATATATACTATTAGAGAAAATAACTGGTTATTCGAAACTATAAGATGGTCGATGTACGAAAAGAACTTTCAGGAAGTCCACTGCCTCTATATGGAACAAGCTACCTCTGGACATAAGAAGTGATCCTTCCATTTATAACTTCCGCAAAAGACTGAAGAAACATCTTTTATTGAAATTATTTTGTTTAACATTATTATTTGAATATACCTTAGAGAATTGCAATTCTATTGCAAATAAACATGTTTATACTATTATTTAAGTGACTAAATAAACCAAATTGTATATAATAACCCTAATCATATATGTACATATATGATATATAAGCGGGAGCATTTCAAAGCTATAGCACGTGCTATAGCACATGATTCATGCATCGCTATAAATATGATAACGAATTAGGTCACGTGAAATAATATATATATATATATATATATATATATATCTATATATAGTTACAGTGTATACATATAGGTATACAGTTTATTTATAGCTGCCGTTATGTAATACCGCCTAATTATAATTTCCTATTATAACATCATTATGTAATCTATCTATAATCTATACGCCGATTACAAACAATGCAGCATCACTCACCGCATACCACCACTATTAATCATGACGGATAATCCATAACGAACAATTCACACCTCTATAGAGGTATATATAGAGGTACACCACACCTCTCTATATATCGCACACCGGGAACAGGTTACATCGTATACGAGAATATATTCTGTTATTATAACGCCCTCTTTGACCATCCAATATATAAGGTTGTGGTTTTGTAATTAATATAAATATATATGTCACCACATTTGTATATATATATATTTAATCTATACACACCGTTACATTGCGATACTAATATGATATCAATTTGATTTTAATTCCATATATGTAACTATAGTTGTAAGGATTAGAAATATAAACAGATTTAATAAATAATTTAGTTTTATGACCTCTGAACGACCTCTAAATTATATTCACATTATTTTGCATCATTTATACAGGTGTACATTATGTATTTATATGTAAACATGTACCTATATATAAATATGTGTATTTCGATATTATTGTATTAAAACCAATTATCGCTATTACATGAAATAAACGTTTTTAAATATTACTAAATGTAAATATAGTTAATTTGTAAGTTATCTAGAATCTCTATATATGGACATGTATTCGTAGTAAGAATTATAGTAAGCACCTGTAGATTACTACGAATTATATATATATATATATATATATATATATATATATATATATATATCAGACTATCTATATATAGATATTATATATAGACATTATATATATAATGTATTACATTAAATAAGTGAGATATGTAATACACTATATCTTATACCGAATATAAAAGTATAGTATTAGAGTAGTAATGATAGTACAGTAGTGTAGTACACTACAATACTATATAGTATTAATAGTATATTATTATAGTAGTATTAAGAGTATGGTATTATATTAGTATTACTAGTATATTAATTATAAATAATTTCTTATATATATATAATATAGAAATCAATATAATATATTATTTCTCCAATATTGATAACTATTAATGCACGTGACACTTGACATGTCTCGATAATACGTATTATGTCTACATGAATATAATCATTGTGTACATGTCACGTTTCGGGCTATAGTATTAGGTTATTGGATAAATTATTATAAATTTCTAAATATATTGCCGAGTTGTTGTCGAATATCCTCCATTTACTCGATATCCTGTAGCCGATGTCCTATATGTCCTTCACCCATCTCGCAGCCTAGAGACTGCATGTGCATACACGGAGGTTACTTCTCATGGTTACTGTACGACTAATGCGATTGATTGATTTAAACACGCGTGGGTCTGAGTCTACGGTTCAGTGGAACAGTCAAAAGCTAGTATACTCGATTGTAAGACGTGGTCCCGGGTTCGACTCCAGGCAGTATTTAAAGACTGCAGTCTGTATCTTGTGTTCACCATGATTATCAAACACACGACAAAATAAATGTTACTATTTAAAGTGCATTTTCCTGGGCCACTCACAATTATTTATAACTCAACGACTTCTTGAGAGATCCATTTGTATCCGCTATTTGTATTGTATTTAATATATATATATATATATATATTTTTTTTTAATTTATTTAAACCACATATATATATATTGTTATTGTTATTGTTATTGTTATTTTTATTTGGTGGAGTCCTTTCATCCCATCCAGGAACTTAGATGAAGTTTTCACTTATAACCATATATGGCTCTAATGTCCCTTCGAAGCCGCTCTCATGTTAAGGCATCCATGGTTTTAACGAGAGCCGATCATTTATTTATACACAATTATATAAGATCACTTCTAAATAATATTTTAAGACCCATTTTATAAAATTAATTAATGGTCCGGACGAGGGTCGAACCCGTGTCCTACTGCTTGTGTGTCTGACGCCTTAGCCACTGAGCCACACAGGCAGTTGGATATCCGTATATATATATATATATATATATATATATATATATATATATATATATATATATATATATACGGATATCCTCCTATTTCTAGTATACTGGCGAACAGGTATGTTCATACCGGTGATACCACCTGTGGTATCCTGTGTAGCTCTATGTATACAGGACACCTGCATACGTGCGGAGTATGCTTATGTATTTATAGTAAATAACATTCTTGTATAGTCACTAGATTAGACTATAATGTTAAAGTTTATCAATTTTTAAAATAGTGTTATATTCCTAAAAATGAAATATGGATAGTTTAGTCATTTTTTTTAGGATTTATAGGAAAAATAAAAAAAAAATATTTTTTAATTTTTAATATTGTAAATTATCCATTTCGTTCATATTTGTTGTATGTAACATTTCAGTGGTTTCGTTATGGATAAGTATGATACATTATAATTTAAAATGGTCTCTATTTACTCTATAGAAAATTTCCTATCAACTCCATGTTAAACTTTGCGCCTGTATTTCTAATATACAGATTTCAAACAAATGTCAGATTCAGTTTCATAATCATTATATTATTAGGGAGTTGTTTTCCTTATAAAAATTGCTAATTCATACATTTTCCAATCCGGTGTAGTGTACCCTGTACTACGTGGTACACTTTACGTTAACATTACTTCGTAAAGCGTCACGTCAGTAATGTATATATAGCATGTTCTTCAAAATATAAATATAATACATAAATAAATATATTTATCCAAACATAATTATCTTATAATTCAATTGACTGACTGAGAGAGTGAAATAGTATCGTATTTAATACATATATATATATATATATATATATATATATATATATATATATATATATATATATATATGTTTTAACCCTTTGCGATCGAGATGTTGATTTATGTTGAGAAACTTTTATAACACTTTATAATACTTTTATAACTCTTATTAAAATAATATTTTAATTTTCAAAAATTAATTTATCTTAATAATTGATTTTTTTTGCAAAAATTTAAACATTTAATTAACATTTTAAAACTTTTATAATATACTTTAACTAGAATTCTTGTATCTAATATATTATATAGGATATACACATACTATTCTTTGCATTTTCATAGATAATGTGTTATATATATATATCTAGAGATAATTAATTTTGTTTAGGAAAAATGATATAAAATTATATTTTTCTTATATAATTTATGTTTTATATATTTCTATTTGTAATTTAGTAAATAAATGTATATATAATATACTCATATTATATAATATATTTTATATTTATATGTTATTTTTTGTACAAAATTGAAAATGTATATTAAAGTAAAATAAATCCTTTACTTATTAATATTTATTAGAATTATTAAGTATTTTTAGTTTTATAATGTATTAAATTATAAAATATGTTATACTAATACCATTACCAAATAGTTTGTCAGATATAATTATACATAAATAAAAAAGTGTATTATATATCTACTCCGTGTTAATTTTACTTTCATTTCGACATGGATCCATGTTAAATTTAAATAAGCCCTCCGATCTTCAATGTTGGTTAACATTATGAAATGTTATAGTTAACACGATTATAAACGAAATGTCTGTTAAGCGAGTTGTTATTTTTTGTTATGGAATATTAATATAGGGTACACAAGTAATATCAGAAATGTATTTGGTAAACATATACATTCTACAAGTCTCCTCGCTGTCCGAAGTCCTACACTGTCTTACCAAGAACATTTAAATATTGTGATTATACTTACTGTATATATATATATACAGTAAACCGTGGTTTTATAAATATGTACAAAATAATATATTATATTCAATTATCGATACGTATTTAAAAACATACACACGATTACCCTTACACGAATACTATATCCAGCTTGGCTAGGCTTATCATTAACATATATCACTCGTTGACATGTAATCATGCTAATATCTTATATGTAATCTATATATTTATATATTTATATTAATATTTATTTATTATTATGTATACATATACATATATATAGTTACAAATAGTATTTAATCTATTAATTAGAAATAGCGAAATGTTTGTATCCTTATAATAAATTGTTATTTCATCTATTGTCCTCACTTATAATTAACCACTAATGTGACCTAGTTAAAATAATTAACAATGCGATAATTATGTAATAACATTATGCATATATAGCTACACAATAGGTATTGTGATTTAATTAGCACAGAGGGAATTAGTATACAAATAAAAATGTAATAATAAATATTAATTGGAACGTACTTATTATATATTTACGAGAATATCTATAGATATATATACAGTAGAAGCTCGGTAACTCAACATGCCGATAACTCAACATTGCCGATAACTCAACATCCAACAAATATTTGGTTGGATTCGTATCTTTTACATGTTAACAAAAACCCTATTACTCAACAAATATAACTCAACATACATATAACTCAACATCGTTTTTATAATCCTAGCCTATAAATTACATGTAAATATACATCCGATAACTCAACATTTATGAAAAATCAAAATATCACAAACATATGTTGTTGGATTCGTATCTTTTACATGTAAAACTACATTGCTCAACAAATATAATTCAACATACATTATTCAACATGGTTTTATTTAATAATATATGTATATAAATATATAAACGTAAAAATACAATTACAATTATTATATTATCATACGAGTACTATTTTGAATGCATTTATGTGAACAAAACATTAATTAAGTCATTAATTTATACATCCGATAACTCAACATACTCGCTAACTCAACATGAAAACTCCGTCCCGTCAATGTTGAGTTATCGAGCTTTGACTGTATATCATATATATATATATATATATATATATATATATATATATATATATATATATACAGTCTATATATATATATACAGTATATCATATATATATATATATATATATATATATATATATACAGTCAACTCTCGGTAAGTAGGACTACAGATAACTCGGACTTCTCGATAAATCGGACACATATTATTGTCATTTTTATGATGTTTATACTGGATAAGTCGGACTTTTATAAATTGTCAAAAATGTTTACTTTAAATAATGTATATTATAATTTTAGTAAGTAATATTATTGAATACAACATTTATGTTATAGATTGTTGCATAATTCCACATTTCGGTAATCCGTTAACTCATATGTCTTATTTGCATGATATTTTGAATCTCGGATAAGTCAGACATCTCGCTAAGTCTGACACTTTTTTCGGTCCCTTGCGAGTCGGACTTATCAGGAGTTGACTGTATATATATATATATATATATATATATATATATATATATATATATATATCGTATACGATTATATAACAATCGTGGTTTTATAGATCAAACGTGGAAGATGATTGGTAATATTGGCAAACATGGCCTCAGCTGATAACTTATAACTAATTTATTTATTTGATTAAAAATACGAATGTTAGCTAATTTAGATAACTTTAATACTTTAATAATTAACAATGACTACATTAATATTAATATGAACCGAGTTTTAATAAATATACTATATTTAATCTATTTTATAATGGAATTAGAAATATCATATGTGTTAATGGCATGACAAATTACATCGATTTAAATATTCCTCAAATGAATAAATCTACCTCATAAAACATAATGTTTAACATATATATATATATGTACATACTATAATATATATATAGTACGTAGGCCGTATATCTCAAGTAGTAATCGTACAATGGAACACTATTGGACATATATCATCATATGATGAAATAATAAATCGTATTTTAATAATTCATAATATATACAATTAACTTTATTGGGTATTATATTTCGATATATTATGTATTAGCTGCATCAACCAGCCTAACTTATTAATAAGTACTTATAATATCGCAGATTGGAAAAAAGGTATATGTTTAACCTTTTAACAATCAGCGATATTAATAAATAATGTTAAATTGTCGCGTGTTATCGTGTATTAATATTTAATAAAAATCCATATTCATAATTTATATATAGGTGATCGTTGTGAAATAATACATATTAATTATACAAACATTAAAAGTATAAATATATATAGTATATATATTATATACCATTAATAATGTTAGCCTCGCAACTATTTAAGGGTAAATTGACATCTGAAATTGAGAAAAAATAATTATTTTTCACATTTTGTTATATAATATTATTAAAATATTAAATATTATCTTAAAATGATATATACATTATGTTTTTACGTACAATACATATAACTATAAAATAAACACTTTTAAAACTATAAAATTTAAAAAAAGTATTATAATAATTAAAAAAAAAAATAATAATCATAATTATTTAAGGAATATAAAATCGTTTTTAGACTTTTTAAATCTAAAATAAAGAATATTGCATTTAAAAATCAATATTCATAGGCGATTCTTTAATTATAATCGTTAATATTATCATCGATAATAAACAGATCTGTTTATATATTCCATACACTTTTCATTATTATACTGTAAATCTTTAGAATCAATTTACACAGAATAATAATAATAATAATTATTATTTTAAACAATTGCACCCATTCAAACATAATTACTTTATTCAATAATGCTTTAAATTTATTTAAATTGTCAGATAATTATCTAAATTATAAGTTATAATATATATAGTTACACAATATTTAAATTTTTTTAAATTTAATAATAGGACAAATTAAATATATTCATAATTTTATCTTATATTTATAAAAATAATAATAATTTATTAGCTAAATATAATTTATATTAAATATTTTCATTTATATTATTTTAAAAATACAATTATTATATATCTATTTAATATCTATTATTGTGTTACATATTGTATAGACAACATTAATAAAAAATACGATAATACAATTTTAGTAAACCAATATGTTCCTTAACAAAATATAAAAATCAATTTATTGAACAGAGGACGCACCTAACATATTTAATCAATCGGATACATGAAATGTATTGACTTGTTGATTTTTGATTTTATAGTATTCCATATTTAACAAAATTTACTTAAATTATTACTTACAAATAGTCTTCTAATGAAATATAGGCCAATTTGTATACCTTTTTAGATACAATATATATATATATATATATATATATATATATATATATTTAGTGATAGATATACATAATTTAATACAGATGGGCGTAAAACCTAGTCCGATAGTGGACTCTCCATTTTCACCAAATAAATGTCTTCAATTATTTTCCTATACGATTATTCATAATATTATGTTAATATTAAAATTTCCGTACGTAATAGAAAACTGGTCGCTAATACGGACACCCCTAACTTACTATAATACTTACTCATATATGATATATGGGTGATAAACTAGATTTTAAGGATAACAATGGATCTTAATCACTATTCTTTAATCTTGTATTATATTTTGATTTAATTCAATATCGATATATAAACACACACAAAAAAAATATATATATATATATATATATATATATATATATATATACAGTCAACTCTCGGTAAGTCGGACTACGAATAAGTTGGACTTCTCGATGTTAAATTTATCGGATAAGTCGGATAAGTTGGATTAGATAAATCTGACTTATCTATAAGTCGGACACATATTATTGTCATTTTTATGATTTTTATACTGGATAAGTCGGACTTTTTATAAATTGTCAGAAATGTTAACTTTAAATAATATATATTATAATGTTAGTAAGTAATATTATTGAATACAACATGTTATGTTATTTATTGGTGCATACTTCCACATTTCGGTAACCCTTTAACTCATGCTGCGCATCTCATATCTTATTTGCATAATATTCTGAATCTCGGATAAGTCGGACATCTCGTTAAGTCGGACATTTTTCCAGGTCCCTTGCGATTCCGACTTATCGGGAGTTGACTGTATATTATTGTTCGTATTATATGCATACCTATAAGTCATACCTTTTCATTACTATAGTCATGTTAATTTGTATTAATATGTATACGTATGTTTGTGTTTGTGTAATGTATATAACTAGATATGCATGTATTTAATTAATATTAATATTAACATAACACTTAATACTCATAAAAATGTATACATTATACACCCACGCTATTAAATTCGTCGAATATAGGAATATCTATAGATAGGTACGTATGTATAAGCTGATATCTTCTTACACACACACACACGTGTACAGTGTACACCTACATATTATCACGTGCTCAAATTAACACTTATATTATCACTTAACGTAAATGACGAATTAGCGAATATTCCGCCTCCGTAAAATATAGCCGAAACCACGCCCATCGTTGGCGCGCGCGCGTACGTCGGACGCCCGCCACAGTCGCCAAGACTGGTCGACATATCCGCAACCGACGGACACTGGAAGTTAGTTCTCCTCTCCCCACCATCCAGACATGACTAACGCCGTACAATGTATGCTGACCCTATTCGCGATGATCCTGTTGGCCACCGCGCTGCCACCCTTCGACGACTTCGCCTTCCGGTCAACCCGGAACTCAGATAAATGTTCGTGGTCATCGTCGTCGTGTTGTAAAGCGAATCGTTTCATTAGGCCAATGTTCAGGCGACATCGCTCGAATCTAGTTTCGAGTCGTATTTAACTTTTATAGTTAACAATATATTATTAATTATAATTAATATAACATTATAACGCGACGGTTGATCAATTGTTATCAGATTATATAATACACTAGTGTTCGTATCGACCGAATGAAACCACTATTTTCAACACGCTTATTAAGTACTATGCAAGCGCCGCATCTCCTATATTATATAATACATCTATTACGTAATTCCCCTATTACACAGTACCTACCTCTATTACTCAATAATTATATTACACAATACCTATACATAACACCCCTTATACTTATTACGTAATAACCCTATTACATAATATACCCTATTATATTATACCTATATACCGTTATTATGCAATAACTCCTCTATTACCAATATTACGTAACACACATGTAGATATCGCGCAGAACGAGAAGAGAATGTCGGCAGACTACCACATCACGCAAGCCTTCAAAGATAGTTAGTATTACTACTATAGAAATACGCTTACTATTATCAACTCTATCTAATATACCGAATATATATATTTAACTATATATAGCTGAATATAGTAATATACTATAGTTGAATACAATTATAATGTATTGTACTTATACATGTGTATATATAACTTACAAGTTAAAGCTTGTTTGGATAATATATATTGGGAATATTTTATTTATATACATTAATATATATATATATATATATATATTCGGAATAAAATGGAATATTATATTTATATACATTAATATATATATATATATAGGAATGTGAAATAGGTAAATGACTAGATAATCATAGCGCTTCTTCGTTTACCATGGTCATACCTAAATTCTGATTATTATTATTATTATTATTATTATATATATTCGTATAGACTAAATTCATGTAATTTATTTAATAAAACTAATATATGCATATATTAGTTTTCATGAATATAGAAAACCTATTTTTATTATCATCATCATTAGTATCATCATTATCATCATCATTAGTATCTTCATCATCATAATCATTATCATCATCATAATCATCATCATCATCAATAGAATGCCATAGTGGGCTCAATTAAATAATAACTAAAACGATAACATAAAACGGAATATTATCATGAGCATAATAGGAAATTATTATTCAACTAATAATGTGTTCGTATAATTAGGCTGTATATTGATTAGTACTTATTGTACAGTTAACAATAATCTATTAGAAATAGTAATATTTACGTATTTAAAATAGATAATAATCAATTATTATTATATATTATATATATATAGGTATGCGATGCATTTTGTGCGTGTTCTTAATGTATGCAGTATTAATTAAGCACATTATCAATGAAAAGTCATAATTATAAAAGTATATATATATATGTGTGTGTTTGTGTATATATATATATTTATGAAAATTATCTGCTATATTTATATCGTTATCACGTGATGATATCACGTGACACGTCATCTCTATTACGTTACAATAACACCACGTGATTTCGAATGACCACAAACACACACATGTGACCTCTATACCGCCTCTCGTCGCTATACACGCCCACACATAATAGATAGTTCTTAGACACGCCCACTCATGTCTTCATATAGTAACTAATACACGATATTGTTTTATTTCGTATAAGAAATTCTTACATTTAATTAGTTAATCAAGTATATGTGCTGTTATACAAGGACAAATGTCGTACATATATGTCACGGTGGCATATGTATCCATCATAATGCCTTACTATATTTTGCGATAATATCTTGTATCAGAAATTATACATTTCATAGACATTTCGATTGAGTCATTTGAGATATATGTAATCAAACATGAAAACTTAACATTTCGTATCATTCTATCATATACAAGCATATATACAACATATCTTTATAAAGCCTTCTGTAAACACCGGCGCTGGGAACGCTTTCAACGTAACCTACAGTATTATAGGTACCCTATGGGATATATACACATATATATTTAATTGAAGAATATATGCTATATATATATTTAAATAATATATCATTTATTTGTTTATTTAATTAATAATACTACAAATATAAATTATAATTTTCTCTTATTCTCGTTTTTATAAAACTAAAAGTCTGAGGTATTCTCCTATAGGAGAATACCTCGGATATATATATATTAACACCCGTTATTAACACTTGTATACTATAGGGAGAAAAGGGGTAACTCGTAAGGCAAAGGTAACAATAATATAGTATCTGACATGTTTGATATGTAGATTACACAACTTATCACAGACAAAATAAAACAAAAATAATTAAACTATAAATGTTGAGTGAATTTAAAATTGGTGTTTTGCTAATTTATAAATACATTTAATTATTATACATTCATTTGTATTTAGATAGGATAGTTTGTTCGCATAAACACTTGTATGATAACTAATTTATACATCATTACACACACATAAATACATACACACACGCATATATATATATATATATATATATATACATTCATACATGTATACATACATACATACTTACAGGTATGTAATTTATTTACCATATATATATATATATATATATATATATATATGCTGTAAATAATTATCAAATTACGTTATTCAATATATGAACTATTGCTTATATTGAACATGATGTACCTATAATTACGACAATAAATCAAGATTGATTAAAACGAAACATAGTGTTATGTCTGATATAAATGATGTTATATTTTAATCACCGAGATTTATTATTATGTTAAACATAGTATATATGTATATGTGTGTGCGTGGGTGGGTGGGTATATATATATATTTGCTGGTAGCTAATAGATAGACCACATTTATCCTTAAGAAGAAAGAAGAAATAAAACCAATATTGTTGTACTCAAATCACATATATGTATGCCGTTAATATTCCTAGTATCTATTTAAAACTATTGAAATATAGTATATAATATTTATTATTAAATTCATTGTTTTCTAATTATACTTTGTAAACGACATATTACCGATAGACGAATACGTGACCTGTCTCGATTTAATGCACCCGACACTGGGGAGTAGGACGCCGGTTCAAATACCTTCCTATTCAGTAAATAGCTATTAAAATAATATTTATAAATAATCAATCGTATATTATATATAAACATGATCGGCTCTCGTTAAAAACATGGATGAATACATACGAGAGTGTCTTCGAAGTTAAATCAGAGCCATATTGTTATAAGTTAAAATATCATCTAAGTTCCCGCACGAATAACAATAACAATAACAATAACAATAACAATAACAATAACAATATATATATATAAAGTAACGTAAACACCGATGGTCAACTGGATACATCCGGGTAACTCGCGTAGTAACCTATAGGTTAAGTAATCTATATATAGAAATAGTCTAAACCTATAGATATATTATATATCATAATACTGACGCGGAAACAGAGCTGGTGATTTCAAGGTGGCGTGTCAGCGCATCACATTCTAGTATACCGCTTATAATGTCTACACATATGTATAGGATGTATATGTACCTATATGTATACAATACAACTACAGTGCACTAGCATGCCACCATCAGTATTACCACCAGTGACCAGTGCATACGGGTTACCCGAATATCGCCGAGAACAGCACTACGTTTACGGAGATAACAATCTCATATTTAGAAACACACGCGCCGCGCGCTCACGACAAGTGTATTGTTATAATTAAGGTAGGACTGTACACACTAATAGTAGGGCTGTACACACTAATATATTATTAATGTAGGTGGCGGTGTTGTCGTCGATACGGCGACGAGATATCGCGCTAATTAACGCGGTAATCACGTGTCAGACTCCTACGTCACGTGACCTATAACTGCATAGGTCACCTCGACCCGGAAGTATATTATCACGCGGTAGAAAGTATTTGATAATTAGTAACGATTAGCTTAATAGATGTTGAACACTTGTTAGAATTCCTATTTATAAAATAATATGTATTTTTCGTTTTGTATATATATAAAATATACTCGAAATGTATATATTATAATTCGTTCAAATTAAATATATTTATTTATTACTAGCCTATTTTTAATAAATAAGAATATATTATTTAAAATAAATACTTACTTTTCCTATAGTTTTACAACTTTATACAATAGTCATGCCTCTCTATATATATATATATATATATATATATATATATATATATATATATATATATATGTCGCAGTGTATAATGTAATTACTATGGTGGTGCGCAGTTCAAATTATATAAAACAGATATTAATTATATTATTCATTATATATTGTGATACATATTTATTTACATTCGATTCCAAAATGGTCGCCGAAAAATCGCCGAAAATCCCCAACAAAATACTCGCCTTTCATATACATTTTAAATAATTAATTTGTTTTACTTTTTACAAAACGTATATTCTATTACAATCTATTATTATTATTATTATTATTATTTAAACTTTAATTTGTAACTTCACATATACGTATTGCGTTAATGCAGTAATATTTATGTTATTATAACTCATGAGATATAAACAAGTAAATAGAAATAATATATTATTTCTATTTACTTGTTTATATCTCACGAGACCTCGCCCTGTGTCATCGGCTAATTCAACATATATGTTCAACATGTATTATTTCGAATAATGAACTTGGTTAATATACATTTAAGAACAAGTCAAAGTCAAATAACTTGCAAGTTAATTAAAAAGTCAATTACCTAAACAATAGGTGATTAACACAAAGGGAACTCGTTACATTGTGTTCATATATCTATATTATTAAATAATATGTAAAGTATAGACATAATCTCTATTGAATATTGTTTAGCATTATTTAGATATTTGTGTAGAATACTTATTATATATATACATTTAACAAAATTAATCTAGAAGATTATATACATATATTTATAAATAAATACAAAGGTTATTCAAAAATATATATATATATAATTAACAATGACAGTTATAATTATGTATAAAACTTGTATTTTTGATTATACGTATACATATATGTTAAACTATCAACTATTAACTATTTATGTGTTGTTTACTAGTGCATGTCATACTTATATGTCCTTATATTAGACGACCACAACATAATGTCAAGGTCAAGTTACGGTTATAACCGTAATATATACAATATATTGTTGTGACGTAGGCGTAAGACGGTGCTATGCATATTTAATATACACACCAATACGTGTGTATGTATACATGGAATACATGATGACACGTGACAACACGGATTGTGTCCCCAGATACGAGTCACTTACTTAAAACCAATTGTCGAACACAACTTCAGTATTCACAACAACAACAACAACAACAATAATAATAATAACAACAATAACAACAATGAATCTTAATATATAGATGAAATATATAATTGAATGTATAAAGTATACATATTTTCTAATGATATGTTATTGAAATAAACGTGAAGAATAATACGATATTTAAAATAAAGAATGTAAAATATTTCTGAGTTGTGGTAAAATAAAAGAAAACTAATCGGAAATAACATATATATTAAAAATCGTAAAATTTGGTCTAAAAAAATAATAGAAAATATAAATAAAATACATTGTTTTATTAAATTTTATTAAATGAGAATATCGAAATTTTAAATAATTTTAATTATTCATATATTTATAACCTTTAATAGTAAAACATATTTTGTATTTTCATATTTAATAACATTTAAATAATTTTTTATATATATATATTATATATAATTATAAATTTATTAATTTAAATATATTATTTTAAATTAGTATTATCTCACTAATAAATTAAATTAGATATACAGAATACAAAATACCCAACATTTTATAATAATATGATAACAATAATATTAGTAATCGTAAATATAATAACAATTGTTAATAATAGTAACATAGTAACACCTGTACATCGTGGTAGACATATGTTTGCCCATACGGATGTTGACATTCGGGATGTAACACGCAATGTTGACACTATAATTAACATAGCGGCATTGTATTACTGCATGACGCAATGTGCTGCTGCTGCTGCTGCTGTTGCGCAATAGTGTATGATGTAATACCGGCATTACATTACAGAGTAATAAGCGAAGTAACGGCGTAAGTAAAAATGTATGAATAAGTAATTATTCATAGAAATTATAGAATAATTATTTATTTATATATATATATATATATATATATATATCCTGTAGATATATTGTAAATATTATATAAATGGATATGCAGATATACTAACAATATATACATGCGATATATATGCGATATACATGTGGCATGTGTAACCTAATATTATACATATACCTATATTAGGTCAGCAATAGGTATACCTAACTATTCTATAGAATGTGATATTCTCCGCAAGTAGTTGATTTTGTTTTCTTTATTAGATTTATATTAATATTTAATATGTTAAATATATTAAATTGATATATATATATATATATATATATATATATATTATTAAATTAATATATTATATAATAGAAATATAATATGGTTTACTTATTGGATGTATTATATGTAATACATTAACTTATATTTGTTATTTAAACAAATATATAGTCTAAATATATATTTCAAAGTATAAAGTTGAAACAGTTTCTAACATACTGACATACTGACATATGCACATACTGACACATTGACATACTATCATACTGGCATACGTGTTATCGGAATACGTGTACTTGTACATAATGATATTAAATAACAAATAATATATTTTAAATATTTTTCTAATGGACACAATTTTCAATTCTATATATTTTCCACTTATACTATATAATTATATTGATTTTTGTTAATTATGAAATTTTAAATGAAAAATGGTTGTAATTATAGATTATTTCCAAATTGTCAGTATAAAACTCTATAATAAATATATGTTTATACCCATATATGGGTTTACTATAGTATACTATAAGGTATACCCTATAGTGTATACTATAGTATAAGGTTACCATCAGTTATTAAGGTATGAATATCATTATTATATTATTAATAATAGAAAGTATAAAAATACCATCTCAGACGTCATTGAAATAGATTAACAGGTGTATTAGGGATTAATAGGGATTACCAATAAAGGTTACTGAAGGTTAATAAGGGTTAATAGAATAATACGAAATTAAATGTATTACAATATTTACGATTCACGTACACATCAAACTACAAATAATTATTTATATTTAATTTATAAATCTTAACAAACGCGCCAACTATATATTATTACAATATTTTATGTGGTTTTTATAATCAATTGTCATGGTAACCACGTATTTCTACGGTATGACGTCATAGTTTGCGGTTATCTCCTAATGAGACGTTATTAACTGGTCGTCGTTATTCCGCACATAACGAAATACTCGGAAATACCGGTAATACTAATTAGATAGCATTAGTTATAATCCAAGTATTCCGTTCATTATATTACATTCAAATTAATTTTATAAATAGATTTAATTTAATTATATATATATATAAATAAAGAATAATACAGACTATTGTTTTTATTCATAAAATTACGTGAATATATTTATGTATATATTTGTAGATGTATGGAATTTTGAAATAATATATATACTATGAAATACTATGAAAATATACTATTAATAACAATCGCAATATTAAAAGTGTCGAATGTCGGTTATATTAATGGGCGTAACCCAACACATATGTCTCTATGGATTCTAGGTATACCCGGGGTCATATGTATTGCGTATATCGAAATGATTATTAATACGTCGTATACATATGTGTGTATGCTATATCATATCTATACGTATATACACTCTATATGTTGTCGCACGTAGGTGTGTTCGCACACCATTTTACTAAATACTAGATTGGTAAATTGACTAATTAATCTGCAGATTAATTAATCAACGGCATTAGTACACTCTTTAAGATGTCACCTAAATATTATTATATTAATAAACAGGTAAATGTGATTATATAATATTAACAAATTAATAAATATACACATATATAATATATATATATATATATATATATATATATATATATATATATAGTTATCGCTGGAATGTACATATTCCATAATTAAAATAGGTATGACAATATTATTACATATATGTATATACACACACACACACATATATATATACTTAATAACTTATTATATTCCTTTCTAAACCGACTACAGTTTGCAATTCGGACCGTTTCTCTATCCCTTGCCCGACCGCTTTCAACATCGGTTTTCGGAAGTGCATTCCATTAGAGAATATCTGTGACGGTATTCCCGACTGCCCCCTAGCAGAAGATGAGTCACCTTTCCTGTGTAGAAAGTCCATTAAACGGTAAGTATTCACTCATGCGTACAGTAATGTCCTTCGGGAATGTCCTCAGTAATGTACCGTTTATAAGGAACGGCTCGCTATACAGTAACAAATTGGTATATTTATTGAAATCAAATATGTTTACCATGAATATATAATGTGAAATATATGTTTAAATCGTTTTAATATATCAAATATATTATATAACCACATGTTTAGTGTTAGATATACATTATATTTTTTGATAGATTTTTATCATAGTCGGTCATTATTAAATTTATTAATATACTAAAGAAATTCCCCTATCAATATATATTATACGCTGTATATTACAATATAAATTATGTATATATGTGATTGTATAAATTGTGTATATATCTCCGTAATTATGTTTAATTTATTCCCTAACCTACTTTATATCGTTCATCCTTTTTATTAGTATTTATTTTTATAATCTAAAAACTCGTCTGCTATGTTATCTTATATATTATTTTAAAATATATATCACCTGTATGTCTATATATTGTCTACAATCTATAGATTCAATAGGTATACCTTTACAAAATATAAATAAATATTCTTCTCTGATTGATTTACTATATAGAAATACTATTATATAATATTATTACTATTTATAAATAATTTAGTATACTTGGTAATTTATGTTTAATATCACTTAATTGTTTAGAGTAAATCAATCATATGTCTATATAATATACTATTCTATAGAATAGTTATTTATATTATATATATGTATATATATACGAATATAAAATTAATCTATATAGGTATACAATTATAATAATATATCATATAATATTGCTTGATAATCAATATAAGTAATATTATTTCTATAAGAAATGTCAGTATTTGTATTAGGATATATCCTCTTCAGACTATAGTCGTCAATCCATAACATCGCCCGCCGGCACAAATGCGTATACGACATACTGCGTACGGCATACCAATTTTAGAATAGACATTTTGGATGTAATGCCGGGAGATAATACATAATACGACATTCGACATGCGTATGACGATTTAAGTATATTAGCGGGGGCTGCCGGATATTAGTGAGAAGGGTATTATTGAGTTATAATAATTACAAAAAGGGTATATATATACCTATAGTTGAGAATATTTGAGATCTACGTCGTTTACGCCTACACTATCACGCACACACGCGCACACACTCACGCACACACTCGCACACATAGGTGCGCCGCACACGGTGCTCTATTACGCGTTGATAAACAATCGATTAGCTCATTAACAATTAATCATTTATTTACGTTGTAGTATCAACTGATCGATCTTGTTCGGCCTCTCTCTCTCTCGCCGTCATTGGTCGGTGTCGGTTACTGACCGCCGAAAACTACTTCGATCGCTACTTCGACCGCTACATCCACCGCTACACTGACCACTACACTGACCACTACACTGACCACTACACAGACCGCTGAAGTCCGGGTAACCATAGTAACAACGGTGATATCGTCATATCGTAACCATCTCCTCATCCATCTCATCCTCATCCTCTTCATCAGTATCGTCGCTTCTCGTCGGATATGTAATATGTAATGCCCCCTAGCGGGATAACTCGTCTAAAGGTCTAGTTTTGTAGTAGATTTAACGGATTGACGGATGGACAGTTGTCCACGTGCATATCTAACTAACTTCCCTGCTAAATAATCGTATCCTCAATTCAGACGATCGGTCGATATCCGTCGTTGTTATTCCGGCGCTGTGTTGTACTCTACCGGTAACACAACCTGCCCCCGCCACCCCCATTACACACACTTCATCACAGCCCTGCCACTACCCTCGCGCCCCCCACCCCGCTGTACCACCTCGTCGCATAGGTCCATGCCCCTACTTCATGGCTCCAGCGCAGCCTCCGACTTTCCGCGCGTTCAAACACGTGACAATGACGATGTTGTCATGCTATTCGCATACATATGTATATATATATATATATATATATATATATATATATATATATATATATATATTACTAAATTAATATTGTTTTATTTAAAGATATATTTTCATATATTAATATTATTATTACTATTACTATCGCTATATTATTATAAGTATCGAGAGGACAACGACAACGACAACAACAACAACAACAATAACTACAATACATCGGAGCTATATTACGTAAGATCTCTTGGTACTGTAATGGTATTCAGAATAAATTCATTGTAATGTGTTGTGTTTTGAATTTTGAAATAAATAGAACTTTAACCTAGATACTATGCATAATGTTATTACAAATTAAATTCGAAATACCTATATATAGGTGGTTATATATATGTATAATATAGTTATCTATATATAGATATTCGATGTATTTCATTAAGTATAATGTATATCGAAAACGAACTCATTCAAATTATATAACATTATGTAATAGACTAATTGTAAATAATATACTTTTTCCGTCTTGGTAATGGTCTTATTATTTTAATTCTATAGTGAATGTCAAATATATCGGTCTCTATAGGTCCTACCTTCGTATAACAAACATAAAATACATAAATGGATAACATAACATCGCAATTAATGAAAAGTAATCTCCTTTATACTATAGTATATAGTGTATACACTAACACACCCTTAATATACAGATCTATTTTAATACATTCATTGACATCTCATACTTTACAACGATATAGTCACTTATATTATAACTTCGAAAGGTTATCATAACTTACTTCCTACAACACAATTTCAAACCACTTCTTTCAAAACTCAAGAAAAAGTAATGTTATGTAACAAACTATATTAATAAAAACAAGCATGAAAATAACCCGTATTTCCAGCGCATCCAAAATAAACAAATAGTGAATCTATTTACTTGACATAAATAATGTGAACCAAATAAAATATGTTATATTGATATTACTTTATCTCTCTTCAGAATGTGACACTTCCAATATTAACCTATAGGTTAACCTAACCTACAGGTATGTATAACACTCATGTATAACACCCGCTAAACTACATCTATAATTATAATAAGCAATATTAATGCAATTAAACTAATTATATCATTTATAACTAAAAGATATTATCAATTTGTGAAAATATATTATCTACACCCCGAGTACGAAGTTTCATATTTATAAATTATTATAAGATATTGATTAATCATCAATAACAATAAGTGTACATTCTAAATCATATATTCTTCTATATTGAAGTATACTATAGTATAATATAATATATATATAATATTCACTGTTAGAAAAAAAGGTTGACTGAGGCCTATAAAAAGGTTGAATTGATATTCGTCTAGTCAACCTCCTAAAGGTTAAATAAAGCAGAGCATTTACACCTAATTTGTAGGTGTCATTCAACCTTTTACAATTACTCCCATTCAACCTTTTATAATTAAACCAGATTAACCTTTTTATAACTAATAAATTTCAACCTTTTATAATTACTCCCATTCAACCTTTTATAATTAAATTAGTAGAACTATTACATATAATAATATAATAATGGTATTTAACAATATTTTGAATATTAAATACAATATTTCAATGTTCAATAATGATTAATCATTATAACATTATCTTAATTATCAATATAATTATGATTATAGTTGTTGTTAAGTTGACATTAAATGAAATTATGATGATTTTAAAAACCCATAGATACTTAAATAATTTATGATTTTAAAATAGTAACTTTATTTATTAAATACATAATATTAACTTAAATAATAATTGATAATTAAGTTACACTAGTACTAAATTAAATCAATATAACAAAATAAATAAATTGTAAAATAGTATATTTTTTTATATATTAAAATAAATAATGTATTTGTAAATTAATATATATATATATATATATATATATACTATAGTAGATTATTTTATAAAATAAAAGGTTGAATCATAATTACGTTCGTTCAACCTTTAAATAAAAAGGTTGAATGGAGAGTATATTGTTGACTCAACCTTTTACAAAAGTTGAATAGGTAAATAGATTATTCAACCTTTTTATTTCCTTGATTCAACCTTTTATTTTTTAGTGTATATATATATTAATATAATATAATTCCCAGTAATGTTAAAGGTATTGAACTTAAACTATATATTATATAACATATTTAATACATTATTAATATAATTATCATTACATCATTATAATATATATATATATATATATATATTAAAGTAGCATATAATAATGCATATCGCATATCCCTTGGCTATAAACCTAGATGCAGTGCATCCGAAATGTACCTATATGATAATGTCGATAATATTATTATAAAATTACGTAAGTCGTATTACTCACTATATAATCGTGTTAAATTATCTGACAATTCTATTATTAAAATGATATATTTATATAATGTTTCTCGCCCGTCGTCAATATTTAAAACATGGTGTACATCATTGTTTTTTTAACTATATATTATTTGTAATTATATACTTATATATATATATAGATATTTGTTGTATAGTTGTATTTAATTTTTTTTTTGTTTTGTTTATCTATGGACTGTTTATGTCTGACTCAAATAAATAATAATAATATATATATATATATATATTATAAATATAATATATAATCATGTTATCATATCACTATTATTTATAAATACACTTATTTCATAGAATATAAATAATAATTGTCATCATTATAGTATTAAGAAATGTAATAAATTATAGAATTTGTTATATATTTTCGGCAATAAAATCAAATATAATGTAAATTAAATTAACGTATTTCTTCCTATTATATATATATACTATATTAGTTTTTAATATTAAACTATATATTAAAAAAATAGTTATCTTTAATTGAAAATACATGTTTTTATAGGTTATTATATAAGTACTAGTCATATATCTTAATATATATATCTTAATTTATTAAACATATACCTATAGATTTAAAAATCCATAGCTAAGTATATTACAAATTCTATATCGATATAATAATAATATTTATTTATGAATAATATAAATCAATTGCGAATACAAATAGTTCACACAAGAAGTTGTAGATGAAGATATAGGCCTAAAGACATACTATACATGTCATAAATAAGTGTGAGGGGTCCAGGATAATACAATACAACTAGTAACATTTTTTGTTTTTGTGTTTTGATGTACCCAGTAAACCAAATTTGAATATAATTTGAAAATAATTTGAAAATGATTTTCGAAAATTTTATGGACACATTTTTGCGAACTTTGAAAATTATTCTCAATATTCGTAATTAATTACAATTAATTACAATTATTTTCAAATAAATTTCAAATTTTGGTTTAAATTTTGATTATTAAGTTATCAATAAATACAAGATAAAAATGAAGAAGCATAGTTCTGGTATACCTAAGAGCGAACCCGGTGTATATTTAATATGAAAGGACTTAACCAAAATAAAATAACAATAACAATAAAAACATGATAGGGTAATGTCACCAACTACCTACCCCCTCCTAATACCGACCCCTTTTATATCTCAGTAACTATATGAGAGATCAACAAATGATATATACACGAACTGTTAGTAATATATGGTAAATATGAAAAAGTATTTTGTTTTTCAAAATATTCAATCTTACAATTATTATTTGATATATCAAATGTGAATTAATGTAAATTATATAATCTGATATTCTGGTCTTAATTTTTAAATATTTGAATAATAACTTTTTTATATCATATATGATACTATAGTAAATGATGTATTAATTAAAATAAAACGTAATATGCATAATATTGTAGATTAATTTAATTTTAATAAAAGTATAGGTATATAAAAAATGTAAAAGTATATATACCTACATATATTATAATTTTAATAAGTATTAACCAATATATCTTAATTATAGTACCCCATATGATGACCTCATATTACCGACCCCTTACTTACCCTAATACCGAATCCATGTGATTTATAATAACCAACTAAAATAGATCAGTTTTTTACTTTAAAATTTGTATAATTTATGTGTGTATCATTTTAACCCGCCAATAGTGTATTTTAACAGCGTCAATAATACTATATAATTATTATTTAGTAATAAGCTTATGTATACTAGTATACATAAATATCTAGTATATAAATATATATAGTGAATTAATGTACAGTTTAATATTGAAATATAAAGTTATATAATGATTTAATATTAATATTAAAATTTAAATTCAATGATATATATATATATATATTACGTGCGTTTTGTAATTTATTAAATCTATTTATATATACTATTTTGATTGGATAATATAATACCACAGTTATATCCACAACGCGTATTTCATGGGGTTGGTAATACGAACATGTATCCAACCACTGGCCAGCGGACGGCGGACTGCGTTAACGTTTATTATTGTCAATATAATTATTTCAACAATTAAAAATAGAAATGGTATTCATTGTAATGATATTACTCTGATTACAAAATTTGAAATAAATATATTGAATATTGAATAAGTTATTACAAATATTCATTTAGGGGGGTCGGTAATCGGAGATTCTATAGAGGTATACCTTATTACTTTGATATAACGTTAAGCTACAATTACGAATATATATATATATATATATATATATATATATATACATTCATACATACTTATATAAATACATATAAAGAATTATGAAAAAAAAAATTTTACAAATATTATTCTGAATATATTATATAATAATGTATATTAATTATATAGATATATACAGTGTAACATTATACATATGTTATAACACTGTATATATATACTTAAGTGTATATGATTTTATATTTATATTTCAAGATAGATATCCATATATTATTCAACTTCCTGTTATTTATCTAATTATTATAATTGTATAATGCTTATATATATATATATATATATATATATATATATATATATGTGTTTGTTTATGTGTATATGTGTGAGTATATGTAACTATACACGTGTGTATCTATTTATATATATATATATATATATATATATATATATATATATATATATATATATATATATTATAATTGTAATGGGTGATACAAATAGAAAATGGTTAATATTAATGCGAGCAACAATCGTACATATATATATGTGTCATTATATATATATATATATATATATATATATATATATATATATATATATATATATATATATATGTATATACAGTTAACCATCGATAAGTCGGATTTCTTCATAAGTCTAACAAATATATTTGGTTTGTTTGACGTATATCTAGTGCTTTGTTAAATTATTCGTATAGTCATATTGCATATGTCGTAATTTTCGATAAATAGGACATACTTTGATGATGATGATGATGATGATAATATAATATCGAGCGCTATTCTCGAATGTGTTTTAGTACTTATATATAACAATAATTATAATAACAAATAGTGCGTGCATTACTCATGAGTAGTAGTGATGTAAATTATGCTCAAATCTAAAGCATGATGAAGTCTCAGTCTATGTTACCTAAAGTCTCATCTCGGCTCGGGCTCGTTTTGTTAGAGTCTCAGCTCGGCTCGGGCTCGGGCTCGCTTGGCTAGAGTTTCGGCTCGGCTCGGGCTCGTTTTTTTTTCCGAAAATGAAAGTCTCGGCTCGGCATCAAAAAGCTAGGTATTATTTACACCATTAGATAAAATTTACATTATTATTCACTGAATCGCGAAGTTGTTGCAGATTATTTTTTTTAAATTGATGTAAATGTGAAATATATAAAAATTAGTAATAAAATGTAATTTCAAAAAAGCATCATTTCGACTCGGTAATGTTTTGTAAAAGTCTCAACTCGGCTCGGGCTCGTTTGACTAAAGTCTCGGTTCGGTTCGGGCTCGTTTTGCTAGTGTCTCGGCTCGACCTGAGCTCGTTTTTTTTCCGAAAATGAAAGTCTCGGCTCGGCATCAAAAGCTCGGCATCATTTATATCCCTAGTGAGTAATAGTATACAAATAAATAGGAGAATCATAACTACCTGTGTGGCACAGTTGGCTAAAGCTTATAAGGCATCATACACGCAAGCAGTAGGACACGGGTTTAAGCCTCGTCCCGACCATTAATTAATATTATAAAATGGGTCTTAAAATATTATTTAGAAGTGATCTTATATAATTGTGTATAAATGAATGATCGGCTCTCATAAACTATGGATGCCTTAACACGAGAGCAGCTTCGAAGGGATATTAGAGCCATATATGGTTATAAGTGAAAACTTCATCTAAGTTCCTGGATTGGATCAAAGGACTCCACCAAATAAAAATAAAAATAACAATAACAATATATATACAGCATATTCTCTCGGTAAAAAGAATAAAATAAAAACGCAAATAAAATGTATTATAAATAATAAGTTAAATATATAAGTTAAATAAACATATTACGTAAAGTAATATTTGAGGGTATAACTGCTTCTATATAGGGTTGATTTCCGTATATCGTCTGGAAGATTGTTCCACGTAGATGCAGCCATATACTGACAATCTCTTCTTCCATGGTGGGAGTTTTCTGTTGATGGTAGGTAGCGTAAGTATCTTAGAGTTCGAGTTTCTTAGTGGTCGTATAGAAGTTTTTAAATGTAGTAGGTCAGTTAAGTAAGTTGGAGTATTTTTTTATAGAGAATACATTAGCGATGAAATAGATCATCTATCAAATTTCCGTTTTATTAAAAATAAGTCGTAGATTTTATATTCCGGTCTAGTTGTAGTAGTTGTATTTTAGTTGAGTTAGTAAGTAAAATAGAGCAGTAGTCGAGTCTGGACAAATAAAAGCTTTCGCTAATAGGTAGACTGTTTTAGATGGTAGAGATTACCGTATTTTGCATAGTTAAAATAGATGAGTAGTCGTTGATTTAGCTACTGAATTAATATATGTATTCATAGTTAAGTCGGTTGATAGTGTTACTTTTAAAACATTGAAATATTCACAACTATAGATGTATACAACAATAATTGTATACATCGATAATGATGTTTAATCGTTCATTTTGTAAATGCAACAATACCACGCTGCCTAAAACAATTATGTGTATTTCGAGTAATGACATTATGTGTAATAATGAACAAATATATTCATATAAAGAATATAACATTACTGGAATGAATTAATGAATTAGTTTACTTAAAAACACCGAATATATTCCGCTATAGCGGAAACCCTCACCAGTATACATAACGTAATGAATACGTAACTATAAATAAACGAATTGATTTTAAGAATTGTAGTTAATCAAAATAAGTTATAATATTGAAAAATGTATTATAAATAGTTTATGTAATTTTTAAATTTAATTCTAAAACAATACGATGATTGGATCTTGCATAAATTTTATTGAAATTATTGAGTTGTTGTACTTTGTTATTTTTTATATTTATATATGTTTAAGATTGGAAATCATACTTATTACCGAACACTTAAAATGTATTTACTGACATTTATAACCTATATACATGTAGTTACTTATTATGTAATTGAGTGTAAACGCAACGATATAATATGATTCTTATGATTATTCTGAATTTAGAATATGTCGAAAATCTCGCTAAGTCGAACACTTTTTCCCGGTCTCTTACATGTCAGACTTATAAAGAGTTTACTGTATATATATATATAGTTGAATAATTAGATCTCCACGTTAAATGACCTCTACGCATGACCGCGGCCATTATGAAAGTTTCGTTGTCATGAATCACGTTACTACTAAAAATGCATTTATAATTTAGTATTATCTAATTAAATGTAACATTAATATATATATATATATATATATCTCTCATTTTAATATCTCCTTCTCATATTGCATCCAACTTAGGTGTACTTTTTGATTTTTCTCTTTCCTTCATTACTCATATTACTGCCATCACTAAATTTGAAAATTATCATATTTTTAGAATTAGTAAAATACGAAAATAAATAATGTATTTCTTACTATAAGTTAATTCCATTGTCATCTCACGTATAGATTACTGTTCCTCAATCCTCACCAATCTTCCATTATCTTCTATCTCTTCCCTAAATCGAGTTATTCATTCATTAATCCGTAAAACATATAACCTACGTATTCGAGATCATTCCTCTACTTCCTCATACCAACACTTACCTCCCTGGTTCCCATTTAACAAACGCTCTGCTTATCGCATAATATCTATTATTCATTTCTCAATATACTCTTCGCATTGCCCCTCATATATGTCTGCTTCTCTAGTACAAAGATCTTCCCTTCCATCTCTTAGAAACCATGCATCTCATCTTCTATCTAGACCTATACGGAGAATATATTATCCGTCCCTCAAAAATGAAAACTCGGGCACTGAGTTATATTGGTCCTAAGCTATGGAATTCACTCTCGCCCAATATTAAATCCATAAAATAGCATAAAACATTCAAGAAATATATACAACAATTTATATCAGGTGGCAACCTGTAATACTAATATTAGGTCATTAATATTTTATTTATTAATTTCCTTACGGAATAATGCTATTTCATTTTATTATTATAACCATCTGAATCCCAAAAGGCATTAATCGCACATTATTTTTAATGGTTTTTATTGTTTTACCTACTTTTATTATTATTTGTATTCTATATATACATTTTTGAGTAATAATTTATGATTTATTAAAGTGTATAAATAAACTTTCAATTCAATTAAATTCAAATATATATATATATATATATATATATATATATATATATATATACATACTATATATATATACTATATATATATATATATACTATATATATATATATATATATATATATATATATATAAATATATATATATATATAACATATATATATAACATATATAAATACACAAACATGTATAATTCGTGAAGTTCATGCATAACCACACACGCATACACAAATACATGCTCACGAATGTGTATATAATAATATTTGTAATTTTAGATATTTCGTATTAAATATTTATAAAACTACGAATAAGTAATGTATTAGTATGATAAACATCTACGCACAGTGCGTCGCACAGTGAGCGTCACAAGTGCACTACAGCACTATTGTACGGTACATATAGACGTATACGTACACATATACATAGACGTATATTCTTATAAGCAAATATAATAATTATAATAATAATTCATTAATAGATATTAGTAAATATTAATTAAATACTAACTTAAATAATTCACAAATAGATGTAGGTTTATCACAACTTATCAAAACTATATTATTTTATCGTTTATTTATTTATGTATTATTATTTTGTTAAAACACAAATGAGAACTATATTTGTGTATAAATAAATCATCTATCTAACTATAGATATATCTATCTAATTATTAGTATACTACTTACTTATGTTTTCGTTAAACGCATTTGGGTGTATCTAAACTTTAGATTCTAAATTCAAAATTCTATATCAAACATCGAATATTTATATAATAGAATAGTAGAGAATTATTATATATTTAGTAGTGTATGATGCTTTTTTTTCTTTGTTCCTTTTTTATTTTATTTTATTTGCAACTTCAATCGACTACCTAATATAAATTGTAATATATATATATATATATATATGTGTGTGTGTGTATATGTATGTGAGTGTGTGTATGTATGTATCTAATTCACGTATAATGAGTATCACACTGGATATCATAATGATTCATGTTCATCGGGTTATATTTTATACATATATTTAAAAACACAGTAATCATAACGTATACTATAGTGAAGGCTGCACTTCCTGTGTGACGATAACTTCACTAATAAACTATATCATATATATATATATAGCATATGATATATAGTATATATTATATACTATAGAATGTTCATTGAAGTATGCCGGTGGTTCGTATTCTTCGTATGATACTTGATAAATAAATGTAATCGATACTACATTAGTTAATTAAGTTACAAACCACACCCACTCATTATAATTATAAAATAACAACATATTCCACATTTACATTTATACATATTATATAACAGCTACCTAATTTAAGCGAACCCTTTACAAAACATAAAAAAAAAATATTCCATATCTATATTTATATGTATTACATAATTTTTATATAGTTTACAAATAAAACAATATTTACACTACACAGGGGCGCTGCAACATGTGGGGACATGTCCCCCCCCCCACTTTAAAATCTAAGGGGACCTCCTATGTATTGGTCCCCCACATACAAAATCGTTCCATCGCCCCTAACACTACATATATATTACCTAACCTATACGTATACCACACTACATTCACAACTACTGGAGAACAAACATTTATCATCAATCATTCAACACCCTCTTTAAATTTATGATATTCTCACTCTTAATACAATCTACCTTCTTAATCCTAATACCACATTATATTTTAACTTGATTTTAACTAAATCATTCGACAGAAGTCCATGATATTCAGTGCTGTAACACCTTCTATATTAACACAGAAGCCCGTGTCCGTCTTCTATGATACCAATATGCTTAGAAGCTTAGAGAAGCTTAGAGATGGCAATATCTTTCCGAAACCTTTCTACTTCGAAATAACAATAACGTTAGCAAATATTTATACATTCAATTCTATATTTGCTTAAACAAAAAATCAATACATCAACAGCAGTATGTGATATTCAGTAACTTGTCACATTAGAGGTGACAAAATCAACCTATGACCTTTCTCCTTTAACATGACAATAATGTTAGAAAATATTTATACTTTCAACTATATATGATTAAATATAAACTCAATTCATCAACAGCAGTCCATTATATTTAGTGATGTGTCGCCTTCAATATGACAAGAGTATTCCGTGGTAATCAATGACGTGATGCTTTAGGGATAACAATGGCAGTCTGTGACGCCTTCGTGATGACCATAAAATCTAAGTGAAGCCCTCATTAGATACCGACTATATATCATCTGTTGATAAACATACCATCCAGTATTTCCATCATGCTGGCTAGTAGCATTATTCCATATGCATTCTTATATTATATTGTGTATTTAATAGATCGTGGAATAAATATTTTCCGCCTGAAGGAATGTAATAAGAAAATGTAGTCATGCCAAATTTTATATTGGGACATTATATTGTAATTTTATCTTATACATTACCACTCTCATTCTAATGTAATCAAATAAATCATAATGAGAGATAATACATATACATATGTATCAAAAACTATACACAAACCTAGGTTAATATCTATTACTTTATATTAAATATATAAGTTTTCTTATAACCTTATTTATATATATTATATATCCATTTAGATGACAACAGCAGCCCGTGATTATCATTGACTTACCTATTCAAGATGAACAACAGTAGTCCATATACTTTCACCTTCGAAATAACAAATTTAACGTAGTTGGCAAATATTTATACTTGCGACTATATCAACCTATATATTTATTTAAATAAAAATCACTCAATCCAAAACGAGGGTTTAAATGGGATATGGTCGATCAGGCAGACACGAAGAGTGGGGGCCTCTTATGCCTGTAAAATGGCCAAAAGTTAAATTCACATCCAAATCCTACCTCCACCTTCACGCGGTAGAATATGTTTAAACTAACGGAGGAGGTCGAACGCGTATCGTCCAGCGCGTCAAGTATGGATATGAGTCCCGCTACTGACTTGTAGTCGACTCAGGAGAGCCAAAGTATATGGGAGTACACACAACAAGAAAAACACAACTTGGCCGGTTGTAAGCGGTCGATTATCATGAGCATGCTGCAGCAGCAGGATAATTATTGGAAGACGCGGATGAACCTATTACATGTTCAACGACAAATCCATCCTAACTCCGAGGCATTGTGGAAACCCATATATGGCTCGGATACTGCGCTAGAGTAGCCAACGGGAAACCACTCTAGTCTCATCCCAAGAAAACAACCATGAAAGCTACATACATACAAAACGCTATAAAGTCGAATATTGATTTCCTAGGTTGGACGACTTTATTATTACTACTGAGGAAGGGTATTTCACTGTCACGAATAAGTGCAATTAGGATGACGTTGATTCTCTAAAGCCGAAAATACGAACATCAATCGAGAATGGTGCAACGAAAAGGACAGTGGAAAGCCATATAATAGCAAAAGAAAGAGTGAGAATCGATACATGGAACGTAAGAACATTAACTAATGGTAATATAGAAGTAGTCAAGAGATAAATGGAAAAGACTGATGTGGATTTGCTAGGAATTAGTGAAATGAAATGGACAGGAATGGGACACTTTACTTCAGATTAACATGACATCTATTATTGTGGACAGGAGACCTTACAATATAATGGAGTGGCATTTATATGTAATAATAAACTCTGAAGATGTGTGATGGATTTTAACCCAGTAAATGACAGAATTTCCACAATACGCATACAGTGTAAACCCATAAACATAACTGTAGTTCAAGTATACGCCCCGAAATCCAGCTCAGAGAAAGATTTGATGTTGGAAAATGTCATATAGAAGCTTGTTATGAGACAGTACAATCTGTAATAGACCAGAAACCTAGTGGAGATAGTCTTAATATTATAGGAGACTGGAATTCTAAGGTTGGGAAAGATATATTAAATGGCATTACTGGTAACTTTGATCTGGTGGAGAGAAATGAGTGAGGTGATAAACTTGTAGAATTCTGTATTAGAAATGACCTTCGAATCATAAATACATTATTCAAGTTGCACCCACGAAGGCTTTATACATGGGGATCGCCGTTCAAAATTACTAGAAACTAAATTGATTATATTTATGCAAGACTATAGTCTTTAGATGGATCTATATATGGAAAAGTAGTATAAAGCGAGTTACAACACTGCCTGGATCTGACTGTGGCACTGACCATAATTTGCTAATAACAGACATCAAGATCAAACTCAAACGAACACAATGATCAAAACAAACTCCAATATATGATGTTGAAAAAATCTGACTTAACTACGGTGTAGAGATAAAAAATAGGTTTAATGAGCTTACAATAAAAGATAGAGAAACTGAAGAACTTTGGAATGATATTCGAAATATACTAAAAGAGGCGGCGTATAAAAAGGTCCCGAAAGTTAAAAGAAAGAAAGTTTCTAAATGACTATCGGATTAAAAATTGCACAATAGCGAAAGGAAATGCGCAGTAAAGGAAAATATGAAGAATATAGAAAGCTAAACTCAGCCTTCCAGAAGAAAGCAAGCCAGGATAAAGAGCAAAGCATCATAGACAAATTGAAGACAATAATAAAATGGGTAAAACAAGAGACCTGTTTAAAGAAATAAAAGAGATTACAGGATCACGAAACCTAAGTTGTGGTGCTATGAAACTAAGTACTGGAAGAGTGATATTGAAGAAAAGGATATAAAAAAGAGATGGCAACAATATACAGAAAATCTATACAGAAGAGATACTAATATATTTTATATTTTTAATGAGAATGTATATGAGGACGAACCTGATGTATTAGAAATAGAAGTGAAAAAAGCAATCAGACATATATCTATAGAATTCCTAAAAGCAGTAAGTGATAAGACTATAAGAGTCATGACGAGTCAGTGAAATATCATATGGAAAACAAAGATATGGCCAAATGACTGTAATAAATCAATATATGTTCCTATTTAAAAAAAGGGCGCCAAAAAAGAATGTGGAAACTACAGAACTATCACATTAATATCACATTCAAGTAAGATACTTCTGAGAATATTGCAGAAAAGACTTGAGACCTTTCTCATCCCTGAACTACCAATAGAACAAGCCTGGTTTCGAAGAGGTAGAGGAACTAGAGACCACATTGCTAACTTAATATAGATGATGGAAAAAGCTAGAAATCATCAAAGAGAACTCTTCATGTGCTTCAATGACTACAAAAAGGCATTCGACTGAGTAGATCATCAAAGACTATGGTGCACTCTCAAAGAAATGGGAGTACCCGAGCATCTGCTAGTAGTGCTGATAAATCTATACACAAATCAAGAATCGACTGTAAGGACAGAGTATGGTGAAACAAGCAACATCCCGATTGGTAAAGGAGTAACGGCAAGGATGCATCCTATCTCCATTGCTATTAAATATCTATGCAGAAAGAATAATGCGAGATGTCCTGGAAAAGTTGATTAAAATATTATATATTAATTAATTAATATATTTATTTATTAAAATTAATCAAGTATTTTCATAATAAATATTATATAATGTTGTATTTTAACATATTACTAAAAATCTAAAATATAAAGACACATTTTAAAGAATCCTATCACCTTTATTGGATATTATTACATATATAATCATTTTTATTAATATAATTCAACTACTGAGTTTTTTTTAATATTCGTTTATATTCAACCAAATGAAAAAGCATTAAATTATATAAATTATGTGCGATTTGAGATGCGTGGGATTCACAGAGTAATAGATTAATTATAATTCTTTGAAACGTCACTGGTACATTACTTACAATAAAGGACATTATAATAAACTGATATAATCCGAAGTGAAACCAATGATGTATTAGGCTTATCCGTAACCCTACCTCTTCCAACAATGTTGTTATACCTCACATATTCCATAACCAACTGATGCTGTGACGGTGGTATTTTCCTGTATGATGAATTCATTGGTATATTTACTGTAGTTCTAATTTGAGGTATACCTTCTCTATAGTCTGGTACTTTCCCTTTTACCATTTAATTATATTTTCTTTTATTACATTTTCTAAAACCTAAAAGAAAAATATACCCCTTGGTTATAAATACAATGGTAATATTTAAATTAGCCATTAATTTAAAAATACAGTTGACACATTCATGTTCGAAAGTTGATTATTATTAGACAATGTATACAGAAGACATTAGAGAATAGACCTTAACTGCTACTAATATATTTATATTTGATATTCAAATTTTGAAAATAATAATATTTTATAATATACAAATATATTAAATAACAAATATTTGCAATTTAATTGCCTGGTACAACGTACTAAGAACATGTTTGGAATATATAATTACAATTAATCATGATTATATGACAACATAAAGGTGCGATATATATATTAGAATTAAGATAAGTAATACTTAATTATAATAAGCCTCTTTATTTATTATGATCAAATAATTTTAATATCATGTATTTTAAATTAAAATATAATGAAACTAATGAGTAATATTGAGAGGAACTGCAGCCGTAATCGATAGTAAGGGTTAAAGGTGAAGATTTTGAATCGATTTTATTTAAAAACGTTTTAAACACAAGTATACAATTGATGAATAGCATTCAAACAATGGTTTCATTGTAGCCGATCACCTCACTACGACGTAACAACAAGGGGGGTGGAGGGGTGGGGGGCTGAGTATTGTTACGAATAGTAAGGGTAGATAAACATTGACAAACGTACACACACACACACGCACGCGCGGGCGGGGGAGGGGAGCTATAATCTCACGCTGTTCATATCAAACAGTGTTAGGTTACAGGCGTAGTTAAAGGTAGACAAACGATCAAACACACACACCGGAGATAGATAATAGGAGGGAGGGAGGGAGGGAGACAGATAGAGTGGTGGAGAGAGTCGATGTTATAATTGCAAGCTCCTCAAATCTGATACGTCGGACGAGTTTATTTCCTTGGAGTTGTCGAGCGCCTTGGTGGGGCGTCGCTTAACGCCCATCAGCTCGTCGATCTTATTCTTAGTGGTCGAAGAGAGGCTCTTCATCGTGGACTTGATCTGTAGACCAATCGGAGAGTGGCGATCCGGGTTCCATGGTAACGTGAACATATCTCCGGGCAGCTGGGTACAATGGGTCGAATCGTATTCTACCATGTATTTAGAGCCCTGAGGAATCATAATTATATACGTTAGAACTTCTGACTCAGAAGTGATATGATATTTTAATGATTATATAGGTAAGTTGATTTTGAGATATTTGATATATATATAATACATACAAACCACATATATGAGACACCTAGCTTTATTCTCTTGGGACATATCTTTGCCTGAAGTAAACATGTTTATTAATACATATAATGAATATATAATTAATTAATATATAAATAATAAATAATATTTTATAATAAAAATAATTTGAATTATTTATATAATACATGCTATGAAAGTATAATTGTTATATATGAATATTATATTATACAGATTATGTAAACGACAAACCTATTGTGTTTGGGAAACTGTATGATGTGAAGAATGGAGTAATTGTACTTTCACTGATATTGAATTGTTTCTCATATTCCACTGTTTAAATAGTTAGTATTAGTAGTAGTAGTAGTAGTAGTGGGACTATAGTAATAGGGGAACATCAGGCTATATCACTACAAATATATATGTATTCCCATGTATATGTATATGCATGTATGTGTATGTGCGCACGTGTGTGTAATTTATATATAATATTCTTTATAGAAATGGACAATTATTTTAAATTAATTGTAAATTCTACATTTATACAACATTTATATAATTTATATAAATATACAATGATTACACTGGTTCACATTAAGTATTAAGTTTTTTTCTACTTACAAAAAGAATTTAAACTTTTATTTGATGATTATATTAATAGTCTTTATTATTATGACTAATAGGATATGTCCATTAATTCAACTACTCCATTTACATTATGGCTAATATATTATTATTATCAGAATTAGGAATGCTAGGGTAATTATAGAAGCTGTTGCTTATCGAGACAATTATCCCTTATCAATGAACCTTGGGGTAAAGCATTGGTGAAAGTCAATTTCGCTATGACGGTATATTCTTGAGACAATACATTTGAGATATTAAATGAAAAAGTCTTTTTAGTAATATTTAAATTGGAATATCATCATTATGTGCTACTTGTCATAATGTAGATAGAATATTCGCATATTTTAATGTATGCTTATTATATATATATATATATATAATATAGAATATATACAGTTCACAATATAGTGTATACATCTATATTACATAGTAATATTTATATATGTATATCAACATTTCTATATTTTTTCTAACATTTTCAAAGTAAAATAAAAAAAATTTGATCTGATCTGAAAAAACTAATTACATATTTGTAATCAGTACAAATAACTAGTCTAGAAAACATTAATGAAACCCAAACACCAAAAATCATGTTAACCAGTGTTATCATATGTTTTAATTGAATTTTCAGTGTACGTAAGTATATATATAAGTTATACTAGTATAACTTATGCTACTACTTATACTATAACTACTATAGTAGTAGTGCTGGTGATGGTGGTGATGATGATGGTGGTGGTGGTGGTAGTGGTGGTGGTGCTGGTGGTGGTGGTGGTGGTAGTGGTGCTGGTGGTGATGTTGCTGGTGATGTTGCTGGTGGTGGTGGTTGTAGTGGTGGTGCTGGTGCTGGTGGTGGTAGTGGTGATGGTAGTGGTGGTGGTGGTAGTGGTGATGGTAGTGGTGATGGTAGTGGTGCTGGTGGTGATGTTGCTGGTGGTGGTGGTGGTAGTGGTGGTGGTGGTGGTGGTGCTGGTGATGGTGGTGGTAGTGGTGGTGTTCGTGGTAGTGGTGGTGGTAGTAGTGGTGGTGGTGGTGGTAGTAGTGGTGGTGGTAGTGCTGGTGGTGGAGATGGTAGTAGTGGTGGTGGTGGTGATGGTAGTGGTGGTGGTGGTGGTGGTAGTAGTGGTGGTGGTGGTGGTGGTAGTGCTGGTGGTGGTGATGGTAGTAGTGGTGGTGGTGATGGTAGTGGTGGTGGTAGTAGTGGTGGTGGTGGTGGTAGTGCTGGTGGTGGTGATGGTAGTAGTGGTGGTGGTGGTGATGGTAGTAGTGGTGGTGGTGGTGATGGTAGTGGTGCTGGTGGTAGTAGTGGTGGTGGTGGTAGTGCTGGTGGTGGTGATGGTAGTAGTAGTGGTGGTGGTGATGGTAGTGGTGGTGGTGATGGTAGTAGTGGTGGTGGTGGTGGTGGTAGTGGTGGTGGTGGTGGTAGTGGGGGTGGTGGTGGTAGTGGTGGTAGTAGTGGTGGTGGTAGTGGTGGTGGTGGTGCTGGTGATGGTGGTGGTAGTGGTGGTATTCGTGGTAGTGGTGGTGGTGGTAGTAGTGATGGTGGTGGTGGTGGTGGTAGTAGTGGTGGTGGTAGTGCTGGTGGTGGAGATGGTAGTAGTGGTGGTGGTGGTGATGGTAGTGGTGGTGGTGGTAGTAGTGGTAGTGGTGGTGGTGGTAGTGCTGGTGGTGGTGATGGTAGTAGTGGTGGTGGTGGTGATGGTAGTGGTGGTGGTGGTAGTAGTGGTTGTTGTTGTTGTTGGGTGCGGCTCGTTCACAGGGACCAAAGTCCCTGCGCGTACGATAGTACAGCCTTGGGGTTCCCCACCAAGACTGATAGTGGGGGTGCCGCACCCCCAAATTCGCGTACTCTTTTGTTTATGGTTGCCGGACATTCTGTAAGCCAGTGCGTAATAGTCTCCTCTTCTGTTTCACAGTGGGGGCAGATCGGCGATGTGCTGCTGTCGATTCTATGTTTGTAGGCAGCAAGACGTTGACAGTGTCCACTCCTGAGTTGGGCGAGGAGTACTGCCTCTTTCCTACTCAGGGGGACGTCGCTTCTTTGGCTGCCGTAGATCGCCTTCGTCCTTGGGTCAGAGGGAGGGGGGTCTATAATTGTTGCTTTGATGACAGATTTCGCTGCGGGCAGAGATATATACCCATTCGTTGCCCGTGAGGCCAATGTGACTAGGCACCCACTGTAAGTGTATCCGGGTGGTTACCTTGTCCAGTCCAGCCCGTAGCGCTGAAATGGCGGAAGAGTCTCTGTTGCCGGTATTTTCAAGTGCAGCGAGAGTGGACTGGCTGTCCGAACAGATGATTGCGAAGCAGGGTTTGTCGCTTTGGTCCTCTAACCATTGAATAGCTAGGTTGATGGCCGTCACTTCCGTTTCGAAGGAGGACGTCCATCGTCGTCCTTTGCTACAGCGTTCGTCTAGGAGCAAGGGGTCAGTGGCCGTGCCGGTGGTGAAAACTGCTGCGCTGCCACCGAATTCGCATCCACCCTGGGCTGATCCATCTGTATAGATGATCACGTCGGGGTGGTGGAGGGCGTCGATGGTGTCTGTGGCGTCTTTCTTCAGTTCAGCTTGGTCCGTCGTTTTGGTAGAGCCGTTGAGTAGTCGCGTGGCGACTGACCAGTGGGGGTTTGACCTCTGCGTCCATGGCGGTACTGGGGACAGTGCCATCGTGTCTCTCTCGAATGAGGACAGGCCTGTTTCGATGCAGTCAGCGGTGGCCATTTGTGAGAAGCTGAGTCTATTTTTCCATCTATGGTACACCGTGTTGCGCGTGAGTTGGGCTCTGGGGTTGCTGGCGGGTAGTCGTGCCGATTTTTCCCATGCTATCAGGCAGTTGCGCCTTCTGGTGGTTTCGATAGATGGGATTTCCGCCTCGCAACGCAGGCATTCGATCGGAGTGTCAGCGAGTTGTCCGGTGATTACTCGGAGTGCTCTGTTCTGGGCTCTCTCCAGGATTAACAGGTTCGATTTCGCTAACCAGGGTTGCCAGCCTGCTGCGCAGTAGTTGAAAACGCTGGAGATGATGGACTGGAATATTCTTTTTAGGCTCTTCCTGCTCCAGCCCCATTGTTTGGTTGCGAGAGAGGCAAGAATTCTCGTCCTGTAGGCTGTTCTGGATTTGATTTGGTCCGTATGTCTGCGGAAGCAGAGCGTTCTGTCGAATGTGATCCCTAGAAATTTAGGGGTTGCATTAAATGTCAGAGGCGTTCCGTTGATATCCATAGCCGGGATCCATTTCGCTTCGTGCGTGTCGGTGCTGAAGAAGGAGACCTCGCATTTCGAAGGGTTCAGCTTTAGTTTGTGACGGCTGCTCCAGTTGGCGATGTTCGAGACTGCATCTTGGACATGTGCGAGTGCTTGCAGTTTGTCTCTATGCTGGCTCCAAATTGCAATGTCGTCTGCGTAAAGGCTGATTTTGACTTCGGGCGATATGACCTCTTTGATTCCGTCTATATAAAATAAGAATAGTAACGGGGATAGGACTGAACCTTGCGGGACGCCTTGGTGGAGTTTCTTCCGCTTGCCGGTCACGTTATCCATACTTACTTTGGCGTGTCTGTCGCAAATGAATCCTTGTATCCATCGGGTCATTGCAGTGGGGACGCCCTTGTCTAGGAGGATATGTAACAGGCGGTTGCGCCACACTGTGTCGAAAGCTTTCGAAAAGTCCAGGAGGGAGATAACGCTTCTGAGAGGCGGGCGACTTTGAAATCCGTCGCTGATAGATTGCGTTAATCTAAGGATCTGGTCTTCACAGCATCGTTGTCGTCTGAAACCCGATTGTTCCGGACACCACCAACCTCTCGTCTCTGCTAGGTAAGACAGTCTGGTAGCGACCATTCGTTCCATAGTTTTGGCCATACATGAAGTCAAAGAGACTGGGCGGTACGAGTCAATGGCGCTTGAAGGTTTTCCTTTCTTTAACAGCGGTATTATCGTCGCAGTTCTCCAGGAAGCTGGACATGTGCCTTTCGCCCAAGAATCGTTGAACAGGTCCAAGAGGAAAGATCTCGCTAAGGGGCCTAGGGCTTTAATAAATCGAGGGGAGATCTGGTCTTCGCCCGGGGCACCTTTGGCTTTCGCGCTATCTATGGCATTTGAGAGCTCGATCTCGGTAAACGGAACTGTGGATTGATCGGGGACTGTAGGTGAATTCAATCTTTTCCTTAGCAACTTCTTACATCGTTCCTGTTTGGGGATGTGTGTTCTGCTGATTTCGGCATATCTGTTCATAAAGGCATTAGCTTTTGACTTGCTTGTTATGAATTCCTTGCCTTCGTGGATTAGAGACTCATTCCTAGTGTTGCCTGTGGCTTTACCACTTAATGCTTTGATCGCGTTCCAGATCTTGTTTGGGTTGGCACTGGCTTCCGAGTCTTCCACGAAAGTCTTCCAGTGTTCCTCCTTCTTGCTTCTGATCATGTCGTTCACCTTTCTGCAAGCGGTTATCCATTCCTGTCGATTGTTAGCGATGTTCTTCCTTAGGTTGTTCCTTAACTTTATTTGCTCTCTTATTTCTCTGGTTAGCCATACTTTATCATTGGTGGAGGCTTTGACTCTACCAATGTATTTTTGTGCTGCTTCCAAGATTGCATTGTTTAGGAATGAGATTTTTGCGTCCATGTTGGGGGTTGCGTTATTGGCGTTTGCCATGAAGTTCTCAATCCTGTTGTCAATGTGTTCGGCGAAGGCTGTGTAGTTGGCTTAGTTCCAGTTCCAACGGAGTTCTCTTATAGGGGCTGCCTTTAAGGAAGAGAGTTGGCACTCGATAGTGAAGAATATCGGTAGATGGTCGCTGCCCATACATTCCACGGTAGTCCATTCGGTCTTGTCAATCCAGACATTGGGGACTATGGTAATGTCAGGTGCACTGTTTCCGCCAGTGGCAGAGTTGATTCTCGTGGTGGAGCCGTCATTGGCTATGCCAAGGTTGTTCTCGAGCATCCATTCTTCCAGTTCTTCGCCTTTCTGGTCTTCGGGTTGCCATTCATCCCATGCCATAGAGTGTGCATTAAGGTCGCCCCCGATGAATACACTATTTGATAGGGGGAGATCGGTTACTTGGAACTCGAGTCCATGGAGATCACCCCTGGAGGGAGGGCAGTAGACGTTAGCAAAGGTTAGACGTTGTAGGGATCTTGAGTTTAGTTGGATCGTGAGCATTTCGAGGAGAGAGTTGGGTGCAAGGTTCGGGTTCTGGATGACGGTGTAGGGAATGTCTTCTTTGATGAAGGTAACTACTCCTCCGCCCATTCCGGTACTACGGTCTTTTCGTACCGTTGCGTAACCCTTAAGCTCAGGATTTTTGTCTGTGGATCTCAACTTTGACTCTTGGATCATTATGATGTCCAGGTTAAGGTGGATTGCGCGATCTTGTAGCTCTTTTACTCTTGCCTTCAGTCCGTTGGCGTTCCATTGGAGCACTTTGAGGTTTCCTCTGCTGGTGATATCTGATGTTATCTCGGTTCGGTTGGCTGGGGGATTGGAGCTGTCTAGGCCTTTCGGGGGACTAATAGCTATGCAATCGTCGCATGTCCATGCCTTTGGCCCTGAGAGCATTTTTTGTTCCGTTCTGGAGAGGTTGGAGCAGCTTTTGTGGCAGGATCTGGAGCATCTGCGACATAGGGTAGTAGTGGTGGTAGTGCTGGTGGTGGTGATGGTAGTAGTGGTGGTGGTGGTGATGGTAGTGGTGGTGGTGATGGTAGTAGTGGTGGTGGTGGTGGTGGTAGTGCTGGTGGTGGTGATGGTAGTAGTGGTGGTGGTGGTGATGGTAGTGGTGGTGGTGGTGGTAGTAGTGGTGGTGGTGGTGGTGGTAGTGCTGCTGGTGGTGATGGTAGTAGTGGTAGTGGTGGTGATGGTAGTGGTGGTGGTGGTGGTGGTGGTAGTAGTGGTGGTGGTGTTGATGGTAGTGCTGGTGGTGGTGATGGTAGTGGTGGTGGTGCTGGTGGTGGTAGTGGTGCTGGTGGTGGTGGTGATGGTAGTGGTGGTGGTGGTGATGGTAGTGGTGGTGGTGGACTAACACTGATTACTCCTACTGTAGGCCACCCATATATTGAAGGCAATCATCGTATCCTCTGTGAATAGATGTGGATACCTGAGTGATAAAAGGGGGCACGTAATAAGATAGCGTAGACGAGAGAATGTTTGATGAGTACCTTTGTTTCAGTACTTCGGTCAGTAGGATATTCGTACGATTGTAGGCGACGTTGTTTCCCTTGCTGTGGAATAGAGGTCAGTAAAGGTCAAAGGTTACGAAGCGTTCATATCTAGAATGCTGTTTACTTACGTGGATATCATTTCGTCCTTTCTTCTTCGGATTAATAATAGAGGTCCCGAATATCTGAAAGCACGGATAGAAATAGACACGCGTTGTATAACGATTATACAATGATATCCTTTATATATAAGCATATATGCTATTTCAAATAAATATATATATATATATATATATATATATGTATATCAATTCATATTTTATTAGGTATAAAAAATATAATTATGATTTATAAATGGCTATTATTTTTAATTTTATATAAATATTACAATTTTGATATTAACAATATAAATGTGAGTGAATTTCTTAAATTAAATAATATTTATAATGAATAATTAACATATCAAAATAATGGTCGATATATTTTTACTAATATATACTTATATTTAATATGAAATATATACAAATATCTAAGTAATTATTTATATATGTAATATATTAGATAGTAACTATTATATTTTATAGTTTTTAAAATTATTAAAAGTATAATTAACCATAAAAACTATACACATATTAAACTATTAAAGTAAATACTTTATATCTAGTGTGTATTTAAAACATTAATACATATAGTTTATTAATAGTGAATTCGTAAAGCAATATTATATAAATAAGTATTAAAATAGATATTAATAAAATAATTATATTATATCCAATACTTTTAATATATACGCAAAGATTTTCCGAAGGAAAGATATAACACTTACGCGAAATCGTGTAATTCGAATTTGTATACAAAATACCCTGGTGCCACCTATAGCGGGTTACTTTTAGGAACTATGTGTTGTTTATAATGTAAATTCGTATTTAACTATACACTTTTAAAATGTTAAATAATATGCTTTAAATTAATATTTATATGATGACAACTAAGTGTTCATTACTAATATATAACAAACAAATATGATATTAATGTTTTAAATGCTATAAGTATATATTTAGTGAGTAAAAGCTAATTTATATTGCATGTAATTTAATAGAGCAATGAAAACATTGTTGTATGCAAACAGAGCTGAACCTAAATCTATTTCAGTGATTTCGATACTACTGCTAGCAGCTGTTAGGGATATTACTAAATTACGTTGCATGCATAGGGAGTGTTATATCTTTGCTTCGCAAAATCTTTGATATACGTATACAAATATTGTTATATAATTGATATATGATCAATAATTATATATATTTAGCAATTACATATTTAAAATTAAAACAAATTTAAGAGTAAAAATAACATTTTATATTTTATATATGTCAATTTATTATTTTTAAGCTTGTTTTTATTAATTACCAACAATGATTCATATATTTATTATTAGATTATATTAAAATAATATAATATATATTATTATTATTTATTTTATATTTAATTATTTAAAAAAATCCATTACAAAATATGACAAAATTATTCGACTAATAACAAATTTAAAAATGATCATTATCATTTCCATACATATCAAAATAATAATTTATTGATTTATTAATAATTCATTTTTTTTACAATATTTTTTACAAACAAAATTAATCCTTTTATTACACATATTTTCTTTTAAAATAATGATATTATGATGCCTACATATTATTGATATATATTAAATTGTTAAATTGTATATATTAAATTTAGGAAAATAATTTGTATATGAGAAATATTAAAAAATATATATATTTTTATTGTAAACATTCCTTAACATATTTATATTTCCCTGAATTATTAATTATTTACTATGTTAATAAAATTTGTATTATATAATAACCATATATAGATCCTCTATTAAATAATGTATAGTTGCTATTATATAAATATTAAATAAAGTATATTTAATTTATTTTACCATTATAAAATGTCCTATAAATTTTATGTTAAATATTAATTTTCACTTTGTAGCCTATTGATAATTAAATTTATTAAAAAAAATGTAAATTTATTAAATTAAAATATATATTACATGTAAGTTCATAAATTGCATTTTGACTAACTATATTAATGTTGGTATAATATAAATAAAAACTAATATAATGGAACATTTCCAATATTATTTTACTAGAAATATATATATATATGTCATTTGTTTTTTAAATTATAAAAGATAATTTTATTAAAATTATTAAATTTGTTATTTATTATACATAACATATTATACATAATGTATATGTTAAATACACATCTTGATATACTAAACAAAATGATTATGATATCTCAGAAACTACAATATCTGTTAAATTGTTAATATCAATACTTATTGGGTATAAATATCACATGATACAAGAGTATATATGATTAATAAGTAAAAATTAATAATAAGAAATAATATAGATTTTCAATTGTGAAATATATTATAAAAATTATAAAATTATAATAAAACAAATAATAGTAAAAAATAATCAATGTTTATTGTATAATATTTTATAATTGTAATAATTTGTTTAAAACTAATTGTCCATTACTCGTGTATGTGTTTTCCTCACCAACTGCGTAAATATTCTAATTAGAACATTTAGCAAAGGTCGCATAATACATAATTTTACAGTACGGAATTTTGTCAATCGAAAGCAGGAATAGATTTCTCATGTGAAACCACTTAAAATGGTTTTATAGAGTATTTATAGTTTTAATTTTAAATTGAAAATGACACATAATATAAATAATAGTTAAACATAAATTCTTAAAAAAAATATTATCAAATTTATTTATAAATTTTAATATTTTAATATAATCTATTTAAATATTATAATTATATAATAATTAATACATAATCGTTTGAATATATGTACAACAACAAATACACATAAACACACATATATACAATACTTATAGTATATAACTTACTTGATAAGTTGCTCTGCATTATTCAAGTTTAAATATTTGTGTATAGCAAAACCTACTAAAGAACCTGCAATATATTAGTATTAGTATTATATATATATATATATATATATATATAGTATAAGTCATAATAATATAAGTCAAATTTGTCAATATCTATTAACTATAACTATTAGATATAATTATTTGAATTTTATTTTATTAAGGTTAAAATGATTATATATGTATTTAAAATATTTAAAATAAAAAATTCTGAACATATAATTATATATATATATAATAATTATTAAATATATATTTGTAAAACAAAATAATAATTTTATATTAATTCAACATTATTACATTAATATATTCATTATTTATATACAAAAGATATGAAATGATTATCAGAAATTCTACTGGTCTGATTTACTAACTAATACATTTGGGCATTTTCGTCATAGCAAGGGGTTCAAGGGAATCAAATGAAGCATCGATGGTCTATATGTTATTTATAGATTATTATTTATTAAGAATATTTATTAAGTATATATATATATTATTTATATATATATATATATATTACTAAACTATTAATCATTTATATTTATTAATCCAAGAATAAAATAATAGGAATAAAAATAACAGGAAGTAAATTAACGGAAAAAAATAACGGAATATATTCATTTATTTAGTTGATAAGTTAGACACGTCTATATATCTTGTGAATATAATATATTTTTAAATATTTAAATATTAACTTATTTTTTTCCCATTAATATATTGTTTGTGTTGATATTTTTTTTCCTGTTATTTTTGTTGTCATTTTTTTCTTGTTATATTTTTTTCTGTTATTTATTTTCTATAATTATTTACAATATAATTTATGGTATATGTAATTTAGGATGACAGGAAAAAATAACTGGAAAAAAAATAACGGAAAAAAAATAACAGTAAAAAAAAAAATGTAATTCAATCCATAATAAAAAATTATTAGGTTTTTTGAAATAAGTAATTCTGATTTTTGTTTTAAAAAAAAATTAGAATAATTTGCACATTGTATATTAATGTTGAAAATGTATAATAGAAATGTCTACAATATATGATGTATTTAAAAATATATGTATTTGTTTGTGTTACTTGGTTTTTTTTTACCTGCATTACTTGCATCCCTAAATGAGCCATTAAAAGTATGTACTATCATAATGTATAAGGAAATAATATATTGTATATAAAGTCTAATAATATAACTGGATAAATATTAGGGTACAAACAAATAAATATTTTAAAATGAACAATATACATATATACATATATATACATATCGAATAATTTCTTTGTTATTTTTTTCTTCTATTATTTTGTTTCCGTTATTTTTTTCTTGTTATTTTTTTCCAATTATTTTTTTCCGTTATTTTTATTCTAGATTCAATTTATGATTAATTTTAAGATATAGAACTATATTGTATATAAAAAAAAGTAGAATATATAAGTTATGATATATATTAATAATTTAAATAAATAAACATTATTTCTATATGGTTTATATACAGAACATTCTGGTAGAAAAAAAATAGGTTATTTTGATTACGTCAATTATATATATATGATAATAATCATATATATATAATATATATAAATATTTAGTATATGAATAAATTAGTTAAACTAAATGTGATAATGTAACTATATTATATAACCGTACTATATTATATTTTTTAAAGTGAATTAATTAAATATTTAATATTTCACACTATATTACAGATTCTAATTTAAATTCATATTAGAGTTATAGTTATTTCCTATGACAAATTATATATAATTTTAAAGATAATTAATTAAATTTAAATAGTGTAATACTGACGTTTATTTTATTGTCCTGACGTACAATTTAAGAAAAGCTTATATAAACCCAATATATGTGTATTTCCGGGTTGGTTTTACTGAATCTATAGAGCCACTCACTTATTAAGCTATTAACATGAACACACTATTGCCACTGAACACAATATTGCCTATAGAGGTAAAACAGATTGTTAACATAGTAATACCAAAACCCAAGATACACGATCGCCTATTTAAATTATATTATGTGAAGTGACTTCACCCAACAAATAGGAAATATGGATATTATATCACATTAATTATATTATATATATTAATAATATGTGAATGTCTTTGGTAAATAGAAACCAGATAAAAATGTATTTTGAAATAATATTATTATTTTATGTATTTTTAAATTTTTTTTTCATACATTTATTAATAATATTAATATTATTTAGAAATAGGTGCATTATTAATTTAGTAAAAATTTAATAGGATTATTTCTTGTTATTAAACAAATTATATTTTTAAGTATAAGTATAATTCATAACAAAATAAATGTATTCAATGCAATGTTTACAATATTTTCGATCATAACTTTTGTACTAATGAAATTTAAAAAAAACTAAAATATGACTTATATTATAGAATTTAATAAGCTTTCCAATATTAATTTTATTAAAATAGAATCTATATAAAAAATATCATTCTCGTAGTTATTAATTAGATCATAAACAAAAATATCAATAAATATTTTTCACAAAGTATATACTCTATACGTATGCACATAATTATATAAATATATAATTATATACATATATATAAATATTATTAGACAGTGAATAAAATGTTTGACAATTATTGATTGACTATGTATCTTGGTCTTTAATAATACTACTGCAATATACTGTATGTTATATACATATATCGTTAGTTAATATATAATTATATCAAAAGTACATTATTTTTAACATTTTATAGAGACACAGAGTACATAATCAATATAAAATTGCATGATAAATATTTATTTATCACAAACAAATAACAAAATATAAAATCCAATACTAAATATGAAAAAATTAATCAATTGATATCAAAAATTGACATTTATTTCCTAGCTATATGTACAGAAACACATAATTTATTTTCGAACAAATTGTTAACAAATGTTTTACAAATAATTTTATATAATCCATTTTAAAAAAATTAAAAATATGCTTCTTTAAAAAATAGTATCTTTATATTATAGATATATATTATAAATTTATGAAAAATGTATGTTAACTGGTAAAATAATTAAAAAAAACATAATATAACATTATATTTTTATTATAAAGTACATTCCTAGAAGTATATATATTTCTCAGAATTTATAATTATTTACTGACATAATAAACTTTTATATTAAATAATAACCATATAGTTCTAATAATGTATAATAACTATTTATAAAAATTAAAAAGAGCATATTTAATTTATGTTTAAACATTTTATATCTAAACCATTATAAAATTTCGATATGTAATGCCTAGTCTCTTGGTAGAGCCAGATAAATGTAGAATTATAAAATTAAATATACGCCTAAGCAACTGTACTAACCACTTGCTTAATCTCGGGATAGTTCTTAGCGAGCCACGTAGCGCTGAACCCTCCTATAGACCAGGCAAACACCCCGATATTCTCAGGGGTGAAGCCTAGCTTCTGGGTGGCGTATTGCATAACACTGTCTACCGCGGTAACTTCAGATTCAGGCCAAGGTACACCCTGTTAAAATACATTCAGGAGTACAGGTGCATGTGCGCGCTGTATTTAATTACTGTTTCTATATAAGATTCTAGATTATACGCAAGTTGTGTGATAATCATAATATAAATTTGAATTATTTGATAGAATATGTACATTTAGAATATAGGAATAATATTGTCTGAGTATTATTGTATATATTTACTATATATACATGATAGTATATAATACATTACAAATATCAGCCTGTATTTTATGTATAATAAGTGTGTACATTGTATGAATACACAAAAACACATCAGAAGCATGAGAAGATGAGGTGTAACAACAAACCGTGCTGCTACCAAAGCCGGGATGATTCCAGCCAATCGTAGAGTAGCCTGCGTCGAGGGGCGTGTGCATCGTTCCTATCTCGTAGAAACCAGAGTTTCCTTCGCAGCAGATTATCTAAAGAGGGGGTGGTGATGTAGTGGTGGTCGCGAAGTAATAGGCAGTACTAATGTAACCACCCAGTGAGGGTGTAGGCAGTACTACCCAGTGAATGTGTAGGCAGTACTTAGTGATTGATATAGATTCTTATTATAATCTATATGACAATTACCGATCATTTGAACATATGGCTCCCTATCCACACCCCGTTAATGATCAATGCAAAGTGTATTGCCTGTAGTAATCGAGGATAATACCCATCACTAGAACTACTGCATAACTATAAGCATCGTACTTTAGGGGATATCCCATGGGACTGCGATTTTGCTGAATTTACTTGTATAGAGATAGGGAACCCTAGGTATATTGAGTGATTCTAAAAAACTATTTATTGAATTTAAAAAAAAAAAAATGTTATAGAAGGACAAAAAAAAACAAAAAAAATATATTTTACATGTATAACAATATACGTACTTTTTTTTTCACCAATTATATAAAAAGGGGGTAAAATCCATTACAATAATTATATTTTTGAATATGGCTCTCTGGAATTGTGCATACATATATTATATATATATATATAGAAAAAGAAATTAGGTTGTTAGCTTTAGTACTTTTATCTAAACTCATTTATATATATATATATATAAACATGGCAAAATAAATTATTCCTAGTAAAATGCATTTTAAATATCAACAATAAATACATTCAATAAAATCTAAATAAATTATAGAGTAATAAAATTATGCATTCAGCTAATATAAAATAAATATTATAAATTAAGTGTTTTATATGTTCTTATCTATATATAAATTTAAAGTTATATATATATGTTAGGAATGTAGATTTCAAAATAAATAATTTATTATATAATGGCATGCTATAAAATATTCTTTTTATGCTAATTCTAAACTGATTTCATCTTTTATTCACAGTTACTAAATAGCATATCAATTAATATTACATATTACAATTGTTGTTAATGTTGTTGTTAATTATAACTAATGTATGCATTGCGATATGCCCCCCAGTAATAGTACTACTTACTACACTGTTTGTATCCGATGACAATAATCATAATAGGGATACATTGATGCTGTATACAACATATGCAGGCACGTTAACATTGCGTAGGTATGCCACACTACGAATGGATAACAATGACATACTCATCTATTCTACAACCTCGTTGGCACATAAAAGTATGCCACCGATGTGCAGACTATATGGTGATCGAGGTTAGATGAGATTGAGGTTACATCGACTAATTTATGTGAATTTGCTTATCTTAATCAATAGTTAGGACGTGTTTATTGAGTTAATATTAACTTATATATAACGAATGAAATATAAATATATTAGCTATAAAATATAATTAATACGTAAACATAAATTAATTTGATTTAAAAACAATGAACATAGGTAATGGATTAACATTATTTTTACAAGTTTTATAGTTGCTAAGGTTGCGGGTGTATGTTGATATTTGGTATTAGCAGATATATTCTAAAGATATAAGTTGACATTGTATTATTAAACTACCTGTGTGGCTCAGTTGGCTAAGGCGTCAGACACATAAGCAGTAGAACACGGGTTCAAGCATCTCAGTACCATTAAAATAGGTCTTACAATAATATTTAGAAGTGATCTTATATATTTGTGTATAAATAAATTCTCGGCTCTCGTTAAAACCATGGATGCCTTAACATTAGAGCGACTTCGAAGGGACATTAGAGCCATATGGTTATAAGTGAAAACTTCATCTAAGTTCCTGGGTGGGATGAAATGACACCACCAAATAAAATATCAAACAATAAAGTTGAGGGTTCTTCGTTGAACTGAATGAAGTAACTATAGATGTTTGAAAGAGGTGGATATGAGTAAGTCCCCACCACCCCCCGTTCAGCCCCACTACAGTGCCCTAACTAACCAGGGTGTCTCCATAAGTATGTTTAGTAGCGCGTCTGTCTATGTACATGCAGTCTATGGTGTTGTTGTCACCTGTTCTTATTCGCACACGTTTGCCATTGTACTGCGTGGGGGTGTGAGGGTGTGTGTGTGGGTGTGGGTGTGTGTGAGTGTATATGTGGTTATTGTTTTGGAAGAAATAAGGTCGCACTTAAATGAATCAGGTTTCGAAAATATATGAAAAGTATCTTTAGAATATGATGAAATAGAAATTTCTTATTTTACAAATTATTCTATAAATTATAAATAATATATGTAGGTAAAGAGAATATATAAATGTGATTATGAAAAAGAAATAAAACATGTAGATTAACAACAATATTATGCAATTATTAAAGCTAATAGAGATATAGATATGAGAATGTAATAATTAAGATCCAGAGATAAGATATGAGAAACACAAACAACATAGATGAAATTACACAGTACCCCTAGACTTGGTTTATATCACTAAATAGTACCATGTGATACTATTTAGCTGATAACATGCTGTAGGAATGAAGTATATTCATGACACTTATGTTATCCGTCTAAATTTACATCTAAATTCTATTAATGATTCCATTTATATAAATTAATTACCTATATTTATTCGATGATATTTATTTTTAAATTCAAAGACGATTTATTTTCAGAAATAATTATTTGAACATTATTTAATCTCATTAAGTAATAAGATTAATTTGATTACATTACTATATTTAAAAGCAAATTTGTAGGAATAACAATAAGATTTATAAATGATGATTATGATATATATATATATATATATATATATATAATACTTTATATATAATATATATAAATATAATAAAAAAGTTGTTATAAATACTATATAAATATAATCAATTATTAAAATACATGAATTTATAATTTTAATATTAAAAATTATAATACATAAATAATTAATATTGCATCTGTAGATAATATTTATATTGATAACTAATAATAACGAAGGTATGCGTAATATAATTAAATTTAAGTAAAGTAAAATTGTTTAGTGACTATATAAATACAATGTTAAATTGAATAATTCAAACTGTGGAATTTAAATGCATGTCTTTGATAATATATTAATAATTCACAAAGATAATAGGAAATGACGTGTACAACTGACCTCCTCGACCAGTTTGCCTCGGCCGTAGATAAGAGCCGGTCCAATCAGAGACCTCACTAGGCCAGTGGATCCAGGGAACACGAGCCTTCTTCCGATAGTGTGTATCGCTAGATAACTGTAGTGCATTGTGGGTAAGAACATTGTGTGTATGTGATGTCTTACTTTATCAGCTTTGTAACAGCTGCATATATATATATATATTATATAGTGAGTTTTACTTATATTGTATAAATGATGCAATTATTTCATATTTAAAACAAATAATATAATTGTAAATAATAATTATAATTAATAATAAAAGGCCTATATCCTTTGAATGACGTTATAATGATGATATCGTATACATTGTCACACGCATGCGATACCGCATGTAATGTACACATAATCCACTTATTATTCGAGTGCAAATAATCATTGATTTTAATAATGACGCGTGTAAATAAACCTAAATCTAATTAAATTCAATAATTATTAGTTTTTGTATTATTACATTTGATTAATTCATTAATTCCTGAGAGGAATTTAATTAGATTTAGGTTTATTAATACATCTATTGATCCGTCCCAAACACGCGCGATAGTAATATACTAGTTTGGGTTGATACAATAAATAGGCGTATACCTGATTGCTTGTACAGGTAGAAACATACAACAGTTCGGAGTGTGTTCGTTAGGGGTGGATCTGTAAACATGTTGTGATTAGGATGTCTGGGTATTGGTGGTAATAATGTATATTCACTGGATGATATTTAGTAGTAGCAATATAGTATACTTGGTTCATAGTTGAAACGTCTGAAGGATTAACATTATTTTATACAATAAATATTATTTAGGTATTATATATTGATTAAGTGAGTGAATATTAATTACTGTACCCTTGAGGGAATGATGTAGTCATACAATATTGGATTTTATATATATTTTGTTGATATTTTTTTTAAGAATTTACATTCAACTATATCATTTATATTTTGTGAAAATTTTAATTTAAAACTTGCATTATAAATGTTATAAAAGTAGCATATTGGTGTTAGTTTTTTAATAATTTATTATAATTATAAAATATTACGTAAAATTACTATTTATTTGTTTATTATAACTAAGCATTTATATTATAAATTTAAAAATTTAAAAACCATATTATTTATTATGAATTTCTATTGTTTTTATGACAGTTATTTTATGAGATGTCATGATACTTTAGTTAGGTGTATCAATAATTATAGATATATATAATATATCTATAATAAATGATCATGCTTTGCCTTATATATATGAATTCATTTATGAATATACCTACAATATTTGATAATTTTGATAAAATATGATATCATAATATTCAAAATCAAATAACATTTGATCTGTGAACATAAGAAACTTTATAGATTTACATGTCTAGTGTATATAGGTGGTTTATATTGGCAAAGTATTATATTAGTTGTTACATGTAGAGTTACATGTACTAAATAACAATATTATATCTACTAATAATAAAATATCTATATTATAATATAAATGATTATATAATAGATATTGTGTAATCGGTAAATGTAATATATAAAATAGATAAGAATATTAGCATACTATTATCTCTAGGCTGATGATTAGAATATATATGATACTGCTGATTATAGTTATTTTGTATGGAATATTAGACAATATTTTAAAGATAATTAATTAAAATATAATATTTTAATTGTTATTATTATTGTGGTGGAGTGTTTTCATCCCATATAGGAAATTAGATGAAGTTTTACACTTACAACCATATGGCTTTAATGTCGCTAAATTAATACAATACATTTTATAATAAAAAATGACTATGATTATAACGGCCTTTAATGTAGTTATCTTATTTGATCACACTTCTATGTATTACATGTATTAAGAATAAACAATAATTTCTAAAAAGTAAAGATATCTCCACTGGATAGTGTATCCACATGTAACATGATATCACACCTATATAACGTGATGTTCATATCATAACACAGAATGCATTTTATATGTTTTCATATTCGAGTTTAAATTATTGAAATCATAGTTATAAGACTATTTTAACTAAAGTAAACGTTATTTCTTAATATAATACTTATTTTCAATTGTTAAACATGTACTAAAGCTTAATACAATATTAATACATTAATATAGATTGCAAATATTGAATCCTATCATTATAAATTTGATAATACTATAGTATCTATGAAATGATAATTTACAGAGGCTATGAATTAAATTAGTGCATGATTTGCTATCCGACAATGTAATTGTTCAGATTATTGATAATAAGCAACTGAATGTAGTGTATGGCATTTTGTAATAGGCGTTTCTGTAGTATCTCACTAATATATATTTCAAATTATTATTTTTATTTATATTTATAATTATGATCAACTTTAATATAATATCGTACTTAAATAATAGTTATATGTATATAATACATATCAACATTCCTTATAATTTTCAGTTTTTGGTATTTAAATATATTTGATTTAAACACTACGTTATTGACATATATAATCTAGATGCACACACACACACACACACACACACATATATATAGAGAGAGAGATAAGTATAGAAGTTTATTTGTATCCATCTCTTACGCGTACGGTGGTGTGTGTACAGTGCTTATCCATGTTTCTTTACAACAATAGCTTAGAGAGGCGGGTATCACACACACACACACACACACTCGCCTACAACAAACATACAAACTCCAATGCGACGGTGTGTCCGATGCAGTCAAAGTCTATAGGGTAGCAGCTGAAGTCAAAGTCATACTTGTCGAGTTCTCTCTGCGGGCGGGGGGTATGGGGGTTAGGCGAATGGGGCTAGAGATAAGGTATGTGTACTGAACGAGATAGGAGCTGGGTTGATGCAGCAGTGATCATAGATAGCTGTGATCTATAGTGATGGAAGGGGTGATACTATACGAGCACACTATATATACTTTATAGAATGTAACTAAACTAATGAAAGAGATGTGATCATAGAGGATATCTATAGTGAAGATATGGAGGTTGGGTTTAGAAGCTAAAGAGGAAACTGTTAGTATACATTACGGGAATGATTTCATCGTAGGACTGGAATAGTCATGCCTATAGTGATTGTAATCGAACGATAAATAAATACATCACATAAGCATGATTACATCAATAAATATATTTTGGAGAAAAAACACAGTCATGTGAATTGATGTAGCGGATAAAAATGATAGGGAGAGAGGACTTCATATCCTTAGTAATGTGATACTGACGATACATATTATTTGATAATGCCAAATTATTTTTTTCTTATATTTTTCTGTAAATATTATTTAATGTTACATATCGTTTAGACTCTAATATAATTATCTATCTATGACGATGATGATGGTGATGACGATGATGATGATGATGATGATGATGATACAAACTCTTGATGCGATAGTAGACAATGAATAGAAATCATTGTAGACATTGGAGAACTTCACATACGACGGGTCAAGTTTCCTGCCTAGAGCTGTATGAGAGATGTGTGTGTGTGTGTGCGTGTGTGTGTGTGTGTGTGGTGTGTGTGTGTGTGTGTGTGTGTGATTTAGTAATCGTATCTATTATAGTGTATGTTATGTATAATATGCTTAGTGACATTAAATAGATAACAGGTAAATAATTACGCACGATTACATGAGTAAAGATCTTTATAGAATATAGAACGCTTGTTTAATAATACATATATAATATACTAAAAATATGTATTGAATATTATATTATTGAGAATACAAAAATAGAGATTCAATATTTTATAATTAATAAATAATATTTAATTTTGAGCACAAATTATTTACAATAAATTAATGAGTATAAAATATATATCATAACGAAAACTTAAAAAATATCTATTTATTAAAAATTCATTTAATTGAATCATACGTATATAGTTTATCTGAAGTTATAGTGAAAGTGATAAAAGTAAACTATAATAATTTGTTCACAAATAGTTATTATATATATATATTTATGTTCAATAATGTTTTAGTAATAGGATATAATAGGTTATATCCTAGTGTATCCACGTAAACGTTAATTAGGGATGTGTAGCTGATATGCATGTATTATGCATTATGTATTAAGTAAGGTGATGCAAATATGCATTCTTACTTATATGTACACACACACATACACACACACAGACATACATGCTCACCTCTGATAAGAATAGCCGAGATCAGCACCACGTGAAAGGCTGCAACGTGAGGGAGGTACGGCATCAGATCTTTCTGTCTGATGTGACCTATAGGTAGTGTTGTAGTGTAAGAGAGTGACTATAGGGGGCGCCTGCTGTAACCGTAGTTGTAGATGTAGTAGGCGGTCACTGGAGACAAGTAGTAGAACACATCGAATGCCAAACTGTACTATTGGTCGATTACTATTAGTTGATGTGTTAGCTACATTCCATTTCAATATTCCGCGAAAGACTGAAGAAACATCGCTTATTATAACTATTTCTAACATTATTATTTAATTACACTTTAAAGAATTGTTTCTACTATTATTTAAGTGTCATATTAACGGTTATTATTATTATGACATATATGATATATGATATATAGTAATCTAGTACACATTCGTATGTTTTTTTTACATGTACTTAATCAATAAATCTAAACAATAAAATAACAAACTTAATCTAAAAGACAATATTATACATATATATATATTTATGAAAATTAACTAATGATAAATATTATGTTATTTTTGTAAATTAATATTATAAAATTAACTTTGTAAAAATTATTTTTCAAATATAATAAATTTTATTATACAATATATAAATTATTTAAATATAAGTTTGTGTTGTAACCGTTTTGATTATATAATCACCAACAGTCTCGAGTATTCCAGCTCTATATATCTTTCCCTGTAAATATATTAGAAATGTATCAAGTTTAATTTTCAATCGTTTAGTTTTTTATAATCAGTTATTCTATATAAATTGTGACTTGAATATATCTACAATCCTTTTTAATGATATATTTTTTATATTTTATATTTTAACAATTGTTAATATAGGTATCATATCATTTTTATGTGAACATATATATATATATATATATATACATATATTATTTCTTCAGTGACCAATTGAATATGAGGTATAAGGATATAAATCTAGTCTCAAAGGAAGAGGTAGATTTAATTTATAAAAATAAAATATATTATTAAATTTTTTCTAAATATTATTATTATATAAACATGTATATAATATGTATGTTATTTAGAATTAGATTATTTATTATAATATATACATCTATTATTAATCTATCCACATTATTGTATAAAGTAAATAATGTATTTACAATAGATATTATTCCATATATATATATATGGAATATGGAATATGTTATTAGATTGGCATATATAAAAACATAATCTCAAATAAGCAAACTTAATAATCTACATCGAATAACATCATACTATAATCATATTACATACATTTTAATAATTATTATAATAATGATGTATGTATAATAGCTTATTATTAACTTATTATTATTATTAGACATATGTGAAATTTGTATAGGGTAAATCATTTATTAAAAAGTGTATTTAGAGATCTTGAATTATAAAGTACATTTTACATACGTTTTTATACGGTTAGAGAATAATTCATATTTAAAAAATGTAAGCAAATTAAATATAGAATATATATATATATAATAAAGGGATGGTCATATTCTGATGTTAACTTATACATTTATGGATGGTGTATTTTAGTTGATGAGTCTCGATTCCACACATCAGAAATATACAGTAACTTTAGCAGTGTATACTTTATATTTAGAGTAATGATATATATATATATATATATATATATATATATATATATATATATATATATATATATATATATATATATATATATATATATATATATATATATATATATATATAATATATGTTATGTATTATCAATTCATATTACACAAACAAATTATATTCAATGTACATTACATTATATAAGCATGATCGTTACTAAGATATAGTTTAATGTAAACTTGTGACTGTCACGGTAACGTTGTAGTTACAAGCCGAGCGTATTGGGACTTTCTGTATTTATTAATATCTATGATAATTCAAGATATGTTATAAATGCTATATATGCTACTGATATGCTGTACAACTTTTTATTTATTTTGACGTCTACGATATTTACTATATGTAATATTGACATTGTAAATTTGTAATATTCATTGGTATTATATATATATATATGTGTATGTACTTCCATAGGCAGGTTTAGCTGTGCGATCTAATGATGAAAATATAGTGACCAGTTATTTTGAATTTACGGCATGCATTGTAAAATAATTATTATTATATTATTAATACATTCGTTGATATTCAATCAATTATAGTTCTGTATTGATAACATAGTAGATTATATATAGTATGTTATAGTACTAAGTGAGTACTATACTACTAATAGATTTAAGTATAAATATTAATTTGTATTAATTATACAATGTTTATTGTTTATGGTTTAAAAGATAGGCTATTTAAATTTTTTTTGCATTTTCTAATTATGTGAATTATATTTAGATAATTTTATATTTAATACATTATTATAATGATATGTTTACTAATTATTGATAACATTATTTTAAAATCATATACACATATTATATATATATATATATATATATATATATATATATATATATATATATATATATATATATATATATATATATATATATATATGATATATACTATATAATATAGTATCATAATAAGTATGATACTATCATTGATAGTAAATATCAAATGATATTGTTATCCAATAATATACAATGTTGTATGTACATAGAGTCTATGATAGACTATCATACTATGATAGTATCATAGTCACTATGTATAATACATATAAGCTTTTACAAAACTCAAATCGTCTGACAATTCAATTGTATGTTATATTTAAGATAATATAATATTATTTTATAAGTTTATTATTATGATAATAATTATCTGAATAATATCTTAGATTATTTAATATTATCGAATATATACTCGAATTTATGTATGCGTATTAATTAATATATAATTATTACAGCAGTATTATAATTATGATATCAATAATAGGTTCATAATTCATTACGTTAATGAATCATTAATTATGTAACATAGTCATTGTTTAACAATGTTACATACTCATTATCATAATGATTATGTGATAATTGTGAGTAAAAGTTAACTGGTATACATTATGATAATGTATACCATTATATATGATTATCATTATGATAATAATAATGATTATGATAATACATAATATAGTATACAATGCATACAATTTATACATTTAATGTTACATTATCATAATAATTATGATAATCATATGATTATCATTATCATAATTTATACCAGTTACCTTTTAAAAGGCTTTTATTCACAATTATCACACACTATTATATTTAGAGATAACGAACTAAGTTTCACTATTTATTAAATGTATTTAATAAATTTAAAAATATTATAAAAAAAATAGTAAATTTTATACAATAAGATCTATAATAAGCCTTTTTTATAAATTATGTAATAAGGAAAATATATTATTTTTTCATATCACTAATTATATAAATAAGTAAAATAACATATATTAAATCATAAATTTAACTTCATATATATGTAATAATAATAACCGGTATATCTCCATCCTTGTGTGTTCTTATTAATTTTGGACCGTTAAAGTAATTCATATTTCATAAAATAATATGAAATAAATATTCTTTTATTTACATTGTCAATGAACCTTAAACTTAGGTTTAAACGGAGGTTTAGGATTTTTATTTTTTAGATAATAATCCTTTAGGATAATAATCATTGATATATATTTCCAACACAGACTTTGGAATAGCAACATAATATACTTTTAAAATTAAAAGCAGCATAATAGACATTAAATATCAACATAATAGCAGCATAATAGCATGACAAATTAATAGCAGCATAATATACATTTAATAGCGACACAATAGCAACATAATAGCACAATGTAAATATGTGATACTATTAAATATGCTGTTATTCTGCTATTATGAGTCTATTACTGTTAGCTGGGGTGTTGACTAATATTGTTATATTGTAATGTTTGATATATAGATCAAACATTACAATATAACAATATTAGTCAACGTTATAACCTGTTTCCAATAATGTTGGTATTAAAGTATCAAGGTATTTAGATGTCTATGGATAATATATACACAAATTATAATTATATAGGGGAGGGAAGGGAATAGTGGCTGATAATTAATATGCCTCAGAAGATATCTAATATATCGACAAATACTGAATTTTAGGCTCTTATTTTTTTGAATAAACTAGAAATCATATAGTTCTAGTATACTGTGATTTCACTTTTATATATAAAGTGTTTAACTTAATAATATAAACGTTTGATTAGGCATTAAAAAAGCACTCAAATAAGGCAAGGCCGTAATAGTGGCCGCTAGTACCAGAAAATGCGATAGGTGTCTCGTAATGCAGGGCGTAACCTATGCGATTTATATTTTGTTAATTATGTAATATTAAATAATTATATTTATGATGCATACGCACCTTATTTGATTCAATGATTTAATTATATATACACATACTCTTACACATAAATAGGCATAAATATAGATAATCATGTTTGTTGTCAAAATTTGACAACAAATTAGTATATAATAAATTAGAGTAATTAATTAATTATTTAAAAAAAATTTATTATATATTATAGATATTTTGATTATCTAAATATTGTATATAGAACTTGTTATCCTATCACGCATCATTTAAGTGTTACTTAAAACGGCCAATACTCCGTCCTCGGCCACTACCCCCTTCCCTCCCCTAGGTATAATCCCCCTACGAATAACTAATGGTTTATGGTAATTACCGTTATATTCACTTTATATTAATACTGATATTAGTGTCAAGAAAAAGTGGGCCATCACCCATTTTTTATAATTTAAATAAATTTAACAAATCTATGAAAACAAAAGTGAATCCATATGTTCATAGACATTATAATGTAGAATTTTTTTGTATAGGTTTATATTTTTGTAGAAAGATTATTTTTTATAATTGTCTTATTATAATTCCTAATTGTCTAAAAAAACTGAAATGAATAAGTCAAAATCATCGATTATTTCTAAATATTATTGTAAGACCTATTGTAATGGTCCGGACGGGGCTTAGACGCGCGTATGACACTATTACTGCTAGTGTGTCTGACACCCATAGAGCCCGAGAGAAAGTATATCTATAGATATACTTTCTCTAGAGCTATAGCTCTACAATGACACCTAAACCAACCGAACTACACATGCAGTTTTTATTTAACTCAATTAGTCTTTGTATTTATTTATCAGCGAATTAAAAATAGTAAAAATAGTTCCTTAGCAACTGAAAACAAAATCTTTATATTTAATTATATTTGTTGTTATCTCATTTTAACGCCTACATTAATTTAGATTTATATAATATAATTATCGTCTCGATTATGTTTTCTATTTCGGAAAACAATGTTTGTATAATATAATACATGATATGATATTAATAGTTTATATTATTAATTATTGTTAATTAAATGAAATAAATAAATTAATTAATTAATATATAATCACTTGATTTATATATATATATATATATATATATATATATATATATATATATATATATATATATATATATATATATATATATATATATATATATATATATATATATTAATACATTTATTATTTATATTATTGAAATTATAATTTATAATAATTATTTTTATTATTCTTAAGTGTATATTATACACACTGCATACTATATATATATATATTTAATATATAATATAATGTTATTAATGTCAATTCATAATATATTAAATTTTTTTATATTTTAAATTTCTATTTTGAATATTTGTATTATGTGATATATTAATTACGGCTACCTTATATTTAATATTTAATATATAATATAATATTATCAGTATTTATCAGTATTTATTTTATATATTTTATTTTATAGTTTTTTTTATATTAATTTGTTATACAATTTTTAATTTTAGTGTTTTATTGGTTTATATTTTTGTATGTTACATATTATACAAATATTTATTTTAAATACACGATGAGAATGATTTTGGAGTTTTTTTTTACAATTTTATTGTTGGGGAAGGAAAGGGGTTGTGGTCGTTTTAATTAACGCTCAAATGGTGCTAATGAGGATAACAAGTTATATATATATATATATATACAATATTTAGATAATCAAAATGTCTACAATATAAAGTATTTGTTTTTAAATAATTAATTAATTACTCTAATATATTACGTAATAATGTTTTGTCAAATTTTAATAAAAACATTATTATAAATATATTTATAATTGTTTATGTGTATGAGTGTGTGTGTATATAATTAAATAATGTAATCAAATATGGTACGTATACATCACAAATATAATTATGTAATATTACATAATTAAAAGAATATAAATCGAATACATTACGAGACACCTATTGCATATTCTGATACTAGCGGCCACTACCCCTGACTTGCCTTAATTTAATGCTGTTTTATGTATTTTTTAATGCCTAATAAATCGTTGATATTATTTAGTAATATGATAAGTAAAATAATATAAAAGTTAAATCACAGTATTTTAGAACTAAATGATTTATAGCTAATTCAAAAAACAAGAAGATCTTAAAATTCAGTATTTATCTATATATTAGAAGTATGCTAAGGAATTTGCACTATAGGCCACTAGGCTTACTCAGTTACCTCCCCTACTTTGTTTTAAATTGTACATGTTTTATATATCTTAATTACTTAAATATTAAATTTTATTTAAATTTATTCTATCAGTATTAATTTCTATTCAGGAAGTCTAATTTTTATTTCAAATATCTAATATATGATATACTCGAGTACTTTGTATTGATTCGTATCGGGGACGAAGATGCTATTTTTTCCAGTTATCTTAATTTTTGCGAAAGTAGGTTTAAGTTCCTTAAGGGGACGCGATACCATCGTTTGGTTTACATGTAAAAGATACGAAAAAATGCTATTTTTAGAAATCTATTAACTCAAAAAATATTCACTTTTTTATTTTATTTTATTTTTTAATCTATTAATAATATTCCATATATTTATATTATATGTTGAAATTTATAGATGTTTACACATCTTTATGTTATACGTTTCTAAAAAAAATAAATGAAATATCTGATAAAAAATTTTAATTTTCCAACTAAATTGCTAATTAAAATTTTTTAAATGAATATTTTTTCATTTTGACAAATAACTTTAATCTTACAGGTTTTATCTAGTTATATTGAAAAAATCAAGAAAAAATATTCAATTGTACAAAAGTTAATACCAGTTATGTCAGCATGATTGGTCACACATAATTATTCTGAGTAAATCGAGTTTCAAATATAATATATGAATATAAACAATATGAATATACAGGTACAAATAATATAATATGAACAAATTGAATAATGTAATGAACATAATTTAAACACCACATAAAAGATAATATGTGAAGTATTACAATTTTACATTAATAAAAAATGTGAAATTCAATTTTTTTTTGAAAAAATCAATGGTATCGCGTCCCCTTAATGCATTGGATATAGACACCACAAATCATCCAAGTTAATACATCTTTATCGACTTTTATTTTCAATCGGTATAAAATATTCGAGGTAGATTTTTGTATGACTATTTTTATTATTGATATCCTAGATAGAAATTTTATAATCAAATATTTTATTTAATATTATTTTAATTTTATATCTGATTTCCCCCCCCCACAATAAAATTGGGTGAATGGGGTACATGACCCCCCCCCCCCCCCGCTTTTAAAAGTGGGGGGGGAGTATACTATATAATATCCCCCCACTTTTAAGATCTACAAATTATTTTAATTTTTATAAATATTATATTTCTACTATTTAGTCTTTGTATACAAATTATATACAAAAAGTATACTATAGTATAATTATATCAAACTTGATTTGTATTGTGTATTTACGTATGTATTATGTATAAATACAAGTCTATTATATTCAATATATATATATATATATATATATATATATATATATATATGTATGATTTATATATTCTATATTTATATAAATAGAGAATAAGTGATATTATGGATTTATCTTCTTAGAAAAGTATATTGTATAATTGATGATTCTGAGATACCCCCACTTTTACTAACCCTGTGACGCCCCTAGTCGACGGAGTAGGTATACTATTTATTTAAACTTTCACGCGATCGCTTATTTATCGGGTAAAACGCTTAATTTCGTTAAATAAAATATGGTTTTAATTTGGATGTTCTTTAAGGTTAACAATTATATGATACATGTATTGCTACTGCAGTATACTATAGTTATAGTTAACTATAATAATGTATACATTATATTATATTTATAGACAATTGTTAAATTATGACCACTCGTAACTAAGCAACCGTGTAACATTTGTAATACACAGTTAATGTACTCTATATATAGAGTACATTAACTGTACTCTATAGAGTATATGGTCGTAAACAAATTATTTAATATATATATATATATATATATATATGACGTCGAATACGACCTATAAATATTATTATATTTTAGTAAAATGTTAATGTATTAACACGGTATAATATACAATAACTATTGTTATGAATAGTTATTCTATATACAGTTTTATTTGCATGACCATCTGAACTACCTAAATCAATGGGAAAGTAGCCTAATACGGACACTTTAACAATAAATGGTCTTAAAATGTTATGACTAATTATTTGTATTCAAAATTTACAATATATTAATATTATATGATTATAGATATTATTGTGATTTAAACATTTTATTTAATCTTTTAATTGCATAGATAACGGGGTGTCCGTATTCGGACATGGGTACCGAATGGTATACGACCTGTGTTATAATACAGACACTCTATATACCACCAGATAAACTATATATTATTTCAATTACAACCAGACAAATTACAATTACATTATTTTTAATTCATTTTATGAATAATTTGTTATAATTTAATTATTTAATAATTTATTTATTTTATTATTTTTTTAATTAATAATACAATTAAATATCTAAATAATAAAAAAATGTAGATTTTGCTTTATTGGTGGTATTAATATTATAACGCACACGATTTTTATGAAAATCTGAATAGTTCATACGCTGCACGCTGATTGTGTATAGATTTTCCATATTAAGACATATACATTGTCCGTATTAGGGACTTATATGACCTCTAGATATATGATTATAACTTAATGAATATTTGATAACAAATATATAAATTATATATATCATTTTTAGAATTCTTTATTTTTTAATAATATAGTGTTTTCTTTTATTTTATATCGTCATTTTTATATTCCTGAGAAGGTTTTTTTTCATAAATTTAAAAACGTAATAAAAAAATCAGTGTATTGGATATATCAGCAACATTTTTAATAATTAATAATAAAAAATACTTTTTTAGACTATTTATATAATTATGAATATTTTATTTGTTAAACATTTTTATGTGTGATTTATGGTTTCTGAGATACAGAGAGTGTCCGTATTCGGGCACTATCTGTATTCGGTTACTTTCCCCTACACATATATAAAATATAATATATGTACACATAAAAATGTATAAAAATAAACTCACTTTATAATAAAGACATTTTTTAATTGGATATATAAATAAGTTGATTAATACAAATATCAAAAATATATAGTAATCACTAGTCGGATATACCCTTCGTGTATATAGCTAATATATATATATATATATATATATATATATATATATATAGTATATTGTCCATTATATATATATAAATATATATATATATGCACATCAATATATGAATAATTACGAATATAAAGGCATCAAGTGCGGTGGCTGTTAATGAAGACTGCGGTTCTCAGAACGAATTGTTGAATACGGTCTACAGCGACACGATCAGCGATACCAGTTTTCACACGGACTACTTCGCAAACACTCTAGAAGCAGGCGACACACCGTACTCGTCCGAACTTGGGGGCGGAGTTAGCTGCGGTAGTTACGCCCACTTCTCCCGCGGACTACGAGCTAACGCCGTCGACCAATCGGCGTCGAGCACTACGTATTTGAACTCCGCTTCGTTCGTGAACTCAGCCTCGACGCTGAACGATAATATACTGAGCGACTTCATACACGACGATATCGTAGCTACCTCTCTAGCCAATCAATACAATCCACAAAATCCACACATCAATAGCACTAGTAACATGTTCGCGAGGGAGACCACCTACGAAGCCACGCCCTTCGCTGACCTCTCCGCTAATAACACCGGGGTCAACGCCTACAGCTGCGGTGAGTGTCCCATACAACATGTCGTATACGACAACGACTACAACGGCGTTGAGAATAATCTAGAAGCAAGTCATCTTAACGCGTCCCAGTCAACGGAAGAAGTGGATATCCTAAACAGTAAGGTTTTGCGTGACAAGCATGCGGTCATTATAGTAGAACGGCTGGACAGATACCATTCTGGTGTAGATATGTCGGCTGGCTTCAACCCCACCCTAAATACCACCACCGACAGTACCCCGTCATCCGTAGCCCCCATCGTCCCTACCACCCCGTACAATAATTACACGGTTGTCAACGCGACGGTTGTAAACCCTATCATACCGATCCCTAGCTACCCCCCGCCGTGTTACACATACCCTATGCCGACCCTAGCCTACCCGATACCCGGTGTCGTTAACATGTTTACGGCTCACCTATCCGGTCAAACGACGGTACCCCCACCTAGCGGTCCGTCCGTGAACTATTCGAATGAGAGTTCGGCGCAAGTCAGAGTTCAAAGTTCGAACAACGTCGACAGCTGTCAATCAGCGACAACCCAGCAGACGTACTTCCACAACTTCTACCCTACACTAGGAAGCGGGGCCATCGATTACGTATCACCTATGCCGTCCATGTATCCGCCCTGCATGTTCCCTAATGGCGGCGCTGACGTTAAACCTCCTCCACCGCTAGTACGTAACACCGGCACGACTAGTTCCGGTGTGGACGTCGTACATGTAGTGGTTGCCGACGCCAGCAAGTATATCAAGATCGAGCAACAGGTTCCCAGTACGAGCGCAACAGTTGTAGAACAAGAGCGTCCGACCGAGCAGATACGAGATGTTAAACCGATAAAAAGGCGTCGTTTGTCGAAGCCGGAAGTCACGTGTCCGACGCTAAACGAGGGTACCGAGAACCCGGCCGACGTGAAGAAGGAATCTAATGTAGATCATGGAGCGATGTCGATGTTTCGTGGGGTAACCTATTACCCCCCGCCTCAGATTGACGGGAACCCTCACCTGTTCGAGAGTGCCCTCAGCCGAAACCCCGGAGTTACCGATAACAACAACAAGAGGAAGGCATATCGCGGTTTCTAGTGCTTATAGATAATATCATTTTAAAACCCCTCTTATTCCCATAAGGCATTAATTAACGTAAAGTTTAATCACATATTTAATCAAAGTAGTAATGTATTGTAATATATATATATAATTTAACGTATAATAAAATAAATTCTAAACTATAACTATACTTTATTTAATGTATAATATATATTGTATAATAATTCATAACCTATGCATATATATAGAGGTATAAGATATTACATTACAATACGTGTATAGGCCAAACAACACATTATTTAGTGTAAGGGCATACTTGCGTTGTCATAAGATGCAAGCGTTTCGTTGTACGATTAGTTCATGAAGTTTGACCAGTATTGACCGGAAACGCTGTCCTCGTAGTTATCGGAGTCTGTGACCTCTACGACGAGCTCTCTAAGATGTGAGTCATCATCTTCAATCATCTGTCTTGCCATTCTGTTGTAGGCGTAACTGTCTGCCCTGGCTTTTTTAAATAGGTAGATTTTAGATTAGTTATTATTTTTTAAACTTTTGGTCAATTTCATTTTTTTGAATTAAACATGTTTTAAGCCCTAATTAGCCAATATTTATTTAAATAGGAATTTGTTGTATACATTTTTTATAAAGGAATTTTGTTTTATAATTGTCTAAAACTGAAATGAATAAGTATATAACATCATACTCATTATATAAGCTATTATAAAGCTCACAAATTATAATTTAGAAGATATAGATCAATCTCGCTTATATTATTCTGTGTCATGTAATATATGGATTCACTATTTTTTAAATAGATTTGTTAAATTTAATTAATTTATAAATACTAACTATGGGTAATTGCCAATATTTTGATCACTTAAGTGGTCACTAATATGCTTACTTGCTTAATTTCGAGGATGATCTTCATCGTCTACTAGAGCATCAATATGAGTCAACTCCCGCCAGATATATCTATCGAGCATGCTGGTTCTTATCTCTTCCTTCTCTAGGAGACCAGTGTCCTTTTTTAACACATCAACATAGTTCAATCATCGGCGACCTCTGTTAGCTTTGTCTTGTGTGGGTTCCCATAAAATGAGCGGGTGTTTTGATAGTTCTGAATGCCGTATACAGTGACCAGCCAATCTCATCCTTCTGGGTTTCATTTTAGATGAAACACGAGGTAGTTTACCTACACCTTTTTATTTGTGGAGTATTCTTGCCGATATTTATAGGGTTTTACGAAGCTTTCGCGTGTATGTGCCATCCAGTGATTTCTGCTGTTAGACAGTCAGTGTCCATGATTCAGATCCATAGGTTAATACACTTTCTACGGTTTCTACAAATAATCTTCTTTTAAGTGGTAAGTTTATCTTAGACTTCCATATAACGTCCATGCTATGTAGTGCGTTCCATGCTAAAACCTTTCTCACTTTAATGTCCTTTTCTGATGAATTGATCCAAGTCTTATCCTTAATTCCCTCCAGAATCCTTCTTATTGCTAGTATCTGGCCGACTGCTGTTCTCTTCTGTCTGAATCAATTTTGATTGTGTATACGTAGATGATCTAATACCGGACGTATTCAATTGAGTATCATACGATTGTAAGTTTTGGCCATTATAGAGGTGAGGCTAATTCCACGGTAGTTTTCAGCTTTGGTTAGATCTCCCTATTTAGGTATAGGTACTATGTTAGAAATGTTCCATAGGTCAGGTTGTTCACTGTTTATATGTGACTTGTTTATGATATCAAGCACAATTTCATCAATTGGAACATATTTGAGTACTTCTGGTATTATATAATATTCAGGTATATACCATCTTCCCCAGCGCTTTTTCCACATTTTATTGATATTTTCGCTCTCTTATATTCATCAAGTGTAAATATGTCATATTTTATATATAAGTTTTCAAAAACTGGAGGTATTTCTTCGTTTTCATCTGTCACTTAGGTGAGTTCCCGAGAAGTTTTCTAAAGTGTTCATACCATAGAACAATTCTATCCTCTGCATTGTTACCATTTAACTGTGATGACTGGGTGACTTTCCTGCCGGATATTTCATTGATCAAGTTCCAATTTTCTAGATATCTCATACCCAGAGCAGCTTGCTCAATTAAAATAACTTTCTTTTCCAACTCTTCGTCATTAATTACTTTATACATTTGGAACATCTCTATTTTCTTTTGTTTGTATAGGTTTCGATTACTTTGAAATTTTTTCTTAACAAGTTATTTATGTCCAGAAGTTAGGGTTTCCCGAGCATTAATAATTCGTGGATCTTGATAATTCAATTTCATTTTAAGTTTCGGAACTTGCCTCATGCATCCTACCTCTGTCACATTAATTGATTCCACCAACCGTTCATACATTTCTGACATTGTTTCTTCATCTAGTCTCTGGATGTTAAACTTATTCCGTACTTCAACTGCATACAATTCTTGTAGTTTATCTTATCCCTTAAATCGCTCCAAACATACTTGGGTTTACGCTTCGCAATCTGCTTTGATGCTTTGAGACTTAGTGTTACATTCGCTAGTACTATTCTGTGGTCTGATCCCAATGATATGAAAGTGTTATATGCTTCGCAATTTCTTATGCTTTTCCTCCATTTCTTTCTCACCAATATATAGTCAAGTTGGTGTTTCATGTGTGGTAACATCCAGGTCCATAACTTTCCTATTTACTTTCTAAATTGTGAGTTAGCTGCTAGTAGCTGGTATTCTTCCATCATTTCTATGAGCGAATTCTATTATTATTTGTTGATGTGTTGTAAGTGTATTGCACATCTTATGGTCCCATCCTAGCATTTATATCACTTAATATGATCAAGCAGTTGTGGGATGGTACTTGTTCAATAGTTATTCGATGTTGCTCATAGAAAGTATTCTTGACTACTTCATCTTCATATTCACATAGCATATGTAACGATAGTAGTTAATCCCGGATTACTTTGAAAGTTAGCTATCATAATTCTATTCGTAACTCGTTTTATGTTTATTAGACTTTTACTTGCCTCTTTGCTAATGATGATACCCACGCCACCATTAGCTGCTTTACTTGATTTCTCCATGCTGATACAGTGTATACATCGTATCCAGGGTCAACATCGTACCGGTTGATTTCTTGTTCCCTATCTGCTGAGTGTACTTTTCTATGTTCTTGTATACCGCATATAGATATATTATACTTTCGCGTGTTCGATGTCATCTCTTCTGTTTTTTGTAGTACCTTATCAACTTCTCTGATGGCCAGAGTTTGTACATTGAAAGTTGCTATTTTTATATTTTTTCTACACTGTAATAATTTCGCCTTAGCTTCTCGGCACGTCTCAATCTCACCCCTCTCCGTATGGTTTAAAGGTGCGACGACATGGAATCCTTGTGGATGTGCGTTGTTTGCGTTAGCTGGTCTCCTGCGGACTCCCGCCGATGGAAGTATAGGATTTGTTGTTGTTGTGTTCATACTTGTGCTATTCATTGCTAGTGGGTACAGGTGCACCCTGACGAGGGTCGCAACTCCTCTCGTCAGGTTTATGGTGAGTTTTCCTTCTCATTGATCCGAGATTATTTGTGATCTTTTCACGTAACCCTTATCGGGTGGCTAACAGGTAATATGCCTTGCCAAAGGGCACCCTGGAATTTGTTCAGCACTGCTTATTGGTTATTCGCAGCTAACCACTATATCTAGTGGTCGTTCCCCTATCCGCAACCTGGGGAGCCGGTGGATGGGAGTTGTCATCACCAGACACCACATAATATAAGTATACCATAAACCATTAGTTATTTGTACATTATTATAATGTGTATATATATATATATAATATATTATCAATTAAGGTGAACCTTATTCCATGGATGTTTTATTATTAATGCGTGATCGTTTGTTTATTATTGGGTATGTGTAATGAAATAAGTATACTTATATATATATATATATACCTATTATATATATATATATATATATATATACCTATCATTGACATGAGAGGCTCTAGGATAAGTTAATTTTATTATATCAATGTTAAAGTATCTTCATATAAATATTGTATTATTAGTAGCAAGTGTATTCAATAAATTATATATTTTATCTGAAAAATGTATGATATCAAATTCGGGTATTTATAAATACAACGTATTATAATATATTTAGAATTAAGAATTATTAATTTAATGGTAGCGGACGGAACGGGGTAGTAGATGATAACGGAGTAGTGGCCGTTATAAGTAATGTATAAATGGTGACAAATAGGATAACAAGTTGTATATACAATATGTAGATAATCAAAATGTCTATAATATAAAGTAGGACTTTTTTTTAGACCTACATTTTTTTCAAAATAATTAATTAATGACTCTAATGTATTACATATTCATACTCTGCAAAATGTTAACAAAAACATGATTATATATTTATACTTATTTATGTGTATGAGTGTGTGTAATACACACTGTGTATATAATTAAATAATTTAATCAAACAAGGTTCGTATGCATATTAAATATAATTATTTAATATTACATAATTAAAAAAATAGAAATCGAATAGGAGTTACCTACATTACGAGACACCTTCCAAGCAACACAAATGTTATTTCATGTAACCATTAATGGTTACAAACCATAGTACGGCTGTAACCATATTGATAACCATATGGTTACATCCGTACAATGATCAGTAACCATTTGGTTACAAACCGTAGTACGGCTGTAACCATGTATATGTAGTCATGATTCGTCAATTTATTTATGTACGCTATATAATCTAGTTTGGGTAATATTATAATTATGGTGAAACACATGTAATATGAATGCTTCTGGAAAGTCATAATTACTAATTAGAATTCATGCTAAATTGTATAAAGTCACGCCTCTAAATATATCCAGGGATTGGAGAAACCGATTGTGATCTAGGCTTTTTTATGATTCGCCTTCGAAGAGAAAATATCGAGGAAATTATCTAAAGTAGTCATAGAATATAACTTGAATAACGATACCTGGAACTTGTATAGTCTTGTCTACATTATTTACACAACGTAGTAGTAGGGCATTACATATCATATATACATACACTTTATTATTTAAATTTAATTATTTTTAGGATTTTTATCATGATGATATCATGTTAAATAATAATAAATATATGGCCGTACTTTGCTATATATCTCATTACTCTACAAAGGCATATAGAACTAAGAAATGTAAATAATGTCAATTATTTATAAGATTATATTTAGTTAGAATTTGGTGAATAATGTTTCGAATAATTGATGACCTTAATAATAGAGTATTATTATATATATATATATATATATATATATATATATATATATATATATGTAATCTATACGTATCTAAATATGAAGTCAAATTTAATAAATTTACTCATGAAAAGAATATTATATCAGAAAATGGTATTTATTAGTAAATGTTATGAGAAATTATTTGAAATTTATGAAATGTGATATATTACAATAAATCGATGATTATTTAATGATAACAAAAAATGTTTCTAATGCATTGATGATATTAATCGCAGAGATTTATTATATTCATCTAATAATATATTTAAAAGTATACAAATTGTTTATGATATAATTATGTACCAGAAGATCTATACTCTCACTATAATTTCACCAATCTAGGTAATCTATCTTCACCAATCCTATCAGTATAGTTTCCTTGTTAGATAATATAAAGTATTTAAAGAATGCCCTTTTTTGAAAATGAAAATAATATTATAAATTATTATAATAATTTTTGGAAATAAAAAAATAATATATAAATCTGTAACTATACATTTTATTTACGAATTAAAAAAAAATGTTGATAAGTTGATAGTAATAATTATTAAGATAATCTTAAGATAATAGTAATACGATTAATAATAATTACTTAAAATTCATATTAATATGAATTTTGAGTGTAGATCGTTATATTAGTAGAATTAACTTACACTGTTAACACAAATTGGTAGGGTTAACCATGATGTTTTCATGAATTAAACATTTTAATCGATTTCCATCCAATGAAAGGGTTTGGTAACATTTGTAATGCCATTTTTCGAACAAAAGGGTTTGGTAGAATACATTTCAAGGTTATAGCAGATTAATGTAATTGTAAAATATAGAAGAGATATTGATTTTCAATACAATTTAATTTTTTAAATAGTAATTTATTTATATAATTAAGAATATTATCTTTAATATAAAATTAAAATAATGATTGATTTCTAATTTTTATTAGTTCTAATATAATATATTTTAAAATTAAGAGAATATTATAAAATAATATCATTTTACTTATAAAATTAATAATATTGGTATAATAATGTTGTATACAATAAATTTGTATATAATAATTATATGATTAACTCTTATGAATTAATAAAATATTACACACTATAAGCAAAGATTTTGCGAAGCAAAGATATAACACTCCCTATGCATGCAACGTAATTTAGTAATACCCAATGCCGCTGCTAGCAGTAGTATCGAAATAACTGAAATAGATTTAGGTTCGTCTATGTTTGCATACAACAATTTTTCATTTCTCTATTAAATTATATGCAATGTAAATTAGCTTTTACTCACTAAATATATACTTATAGCATTTAAAACATACATAGGTATCATATTTGTTTGTTATATATTAGTAATGAACACTTAGTTTTCATCATATAAATATTAATTTAAAGCATATTATTTAACATTTTAAATGTGTATAGTTAAATACGAATTTACATTATAAACAACACATAGTTCCTAAAAGTAACCCGCTATAGGTGGCACTGGGGTGTTTTGTATACAAATTCGAATTACACGATTTCGCGTAAGTGTTATATTTTTCCTTAGAAAAATCTATAATAAGTGTATATATACAGGCCCCTCTTTTAATAATGTGTTTGCCCCTATTTTATTTGAATAATGTTTTTAGATATTTATTGCTATTTAGGTGATGATTAAAATGAAGGATTTAAAAATAACATCTTTAAGATATTATCTTAATGATAATCTTATAACACACAATAACAAATATATTGAGTTCCACAAATATCCAAAATATTTAAATTCGCAGAAATATTAGAAAGTATATAATTTTGTATATATATAATACATATATAAATTACCTATTTTTTAAACTAATTATAAATGAATAATCACCTTCAAAAAGACTCAGAAAAGTATGTCAAGTTTAAGACTTTTTAGTGTTAAGTAAGTTAATATAATGCTAATATTCATGTATTCGTGTATCTGAACTAAAAATAGTGTTGATGATAATGAAGAATTGTTATGTTCAATAAAATATATGTAGGCATTTCAGGCATTAAGGATGTTATAGCATACCAATAGTGTCATTATATATATATAACTACCGAATCTATAACAATGTAATATTATATTACATATATTATCTTAAATAATTGTAATAAAATATTTTATAAATTAAAAAATTTAAAATAACTGATGAAATAATTAAAATTAAATATTTATTTTACGCAATCTTATTTTTGCAAATGATTAATATGTTCAATATGTCATTTAGGGGGAAACCTTCGTTGCTTTTACATAAAAAATATAGGGGATAATGGATCTACTAAAAAGATCAAAAATAAAGTAACATTTTTATAAATATAAACAACATTCATATTTAATGTATATGACCTAATGATTAATATTAGATAATGAAAAATAAACATTAAAATACGTGTTTTAAAAAAATATATGTACATATATTTTTTTATTGAAAACAGATTTAGTTTTTATTATAATTGTCCAAAATCAATATATTTATTTGCAATTGTAGGTACCTATCACCATTTATATAATATGTATACAATCTGACGATTCAAACGGTGGAATCTTCTTAACATTATAAAGTATTATTAGGTAAATATGTAAAATAAAATTCCGAGATATAAGATTCTAAAGTTTTTTGTGTAATATATATGAAATAATAATGTATATTATACATACAATGCTATATACCCTACTATAAATTACTATTTAAATTAAAATTAAGATCTGCATCATGATGTATGCATATGCATTGTCTACTTCCTTCATTTGACCATATAAGGTGAGATACGCGAATAGGCAGGATACATCATACACCCAACACATGTTTATTTATACTATATAAATATTTAAAAAATCATAACTAGTAAACCAATACGAATATAGTGTTATGCAATGACATGACATTTTTAAAATAATTTATAAATTTTATTTATTTAAAAAATAAAAAAAGGGGTTTAGAATTATAATCACTTAGTTTTACATCACTATACAAGGTATGATAAAGTAATGTAAGACTAAATATTTATATATATAATATAAATAAATTATACGTGTGCTATATATTATATACTATAGAATATCAAACATGATATAAATTAATACAAAATAACAAAATCTGAATACTAATTTGTTATGAGCATTTTTTTTAAATATCCGAAAATATTGTGGTTACATTTTCTAGAATAATGTATTTAAAATATGTATAATTATTAAATAATTGTTATTAAATATATCATATATATATGATTATAGTGACGTGAATATTGAGGGAACGGGTATATGTCCTCCCCAGCGTTAATATGTTGATTGAATTAAAATATGGTGTATGTTATATATTTCCTTAGAAAAATCGTTGCTAAATGTGTTGTTTAATTTCATAAATTTTATTATATTATAAGATTAAAAAAATTTAAAGTGGCTCAGATCTCCCCCATTTTTTGGGGTGACATGAGCACATGTTTTGATATTTTTAATTTTTCGATAACAATTTTTCTGAAAAATGTTTTAAAAAAAGGATATCCTATTTATTAGTTATAATATACTAAGCATATTCAATGAATACTATTATCAGTATTTTTATAAGCAAAATTGTTGGTTCAAGTCTCTCCCACTCTCCCCTAATCATTTGTTTTAATTTTACAAATTTGTATAGCCCCAAAAATGTTGGTATCGAAACATTTCTAATTTGCACCTTCCCTTAAGTCTGCCCTGATTATAATATTAAATGAATACTAATTAAATAAAGTTACTTTAGTTACTATTAAATAAAGTTATTTTTGACTTTTTAAATATACAATATTTATTTATAATTGTACACTAATTATATGTATCATGATTCATGATACATGAATCATATGATACATTATCAGGCATCGGATTAACAGTAAACTTATAATTAGTAACACATATAATATATTAACAGATTTTATATATAAACTTCAAGTTTAGAAAATATGTAGTATTTAAAATATAATATATATTGGGGACCTTGCCCCCCCCTAACGAAAATTCCTGGCTACGGTCCTGTATACATATATGCGAATATAGTGTTGGGTTTGTTAAAATAACACTGATGCCTCCTTTATGATTAATGACTCTATTCTCGATCCAAAAGAATAATTATTGTACCCATCCACTCTTACAAATTAGTCATTGCTATAAAATTACAAATTATATATCTTAATTTAAACATAATATTTATCTACTAATTTAACATAAATAATATCATGTGTATAAATACATTTTAATAATATCAAACTAGAGTTGTATTATTACGATTACGGGTTTCGAGAAACTCTTTAGTTAACTACGAAATAAGAATACTTTTGTTGGTAAGAAAAACCCTTTAATTGTTGATATTTTACAAAAGAAAGGGGTTTGAAAGCTATTATGTTTAACAATGTGCAGAACTAGACTATTACCCTTGTTCATCACTCCCACGTAACCATGGTTATCAACCCGATAACGATTGTTCCGCTAACAGTATAAACTAGTACCCATTATTGCATCTAAACTCCTCCCCTTACACCCTACACTGCAATATACTGCGGTACCCCTTTCTCTTTTTCTATATCGCAATCCTATAGGATTACGGGTATACCCGTCATTATTATAATGCCTAACTCAATCTCTTATATCTCCATCATCTTATATGTTTGTCGTATAATATACACTTCATACTTATTATCTAAACAATACAATACTTAGAATATTTTCACTTGATATCATAACGCCACAGCATATATACTACCGACAAAATAATAAATTATTATAATATTAATTTATAAAATTATTAGTAGATATAATATATTCATTTGTTATTTATAATATTAAATGTTTAGGTTACCAAGATTCGGAATCTTAAAGTGTATGCAATAGCATTAATATATGTAATGTCATATAAATTATATATTCTATATAAATATTCTTAATTAATTACCGTCATATTTAGTCATAAACAATATAATTTGTAATTTAGTTTATATATTTTATTTAATTAAATTCATAATATACGATAGATAATAAAATTTGTAAACATAAAGTATTTAATCACATATTTAATAAAAGTAGTAATGTATTGTAATATATATATATATATATATATATATATATATTATACGTATAAATAAAATAAATACTATACTTTATACTATATTTAATGTATAATATATAATGTTTCGTTGTATGATTACACTAGTTCATGAAGTTTGACCAGTATTGACCGGAAACGCTGTCCTCGTAGTTATCGGAGTCTGTGACCTCTACGACTAGCTCTCTGAGATGTGAGTCATCATCTTCAATCATCTGTCTAGCCATTCTGTTGTAGGCGTAACAGTCTGCCCTGGCTTTTGCCGCACTCCTTGCTGCCGACTTAGATGTACTACCAGGTACATACTTATATGTACTAGTTGAAAAGCTGGTAGTTGCAGTATTCTCAGTAGTAGTAGTAGTAGTAGTAGTAGTAGTAGGTACGGCGGAAGTATTCACTGATATATCAGCATTCTTATATGCAGCATTCTTAACATCAGCATTTTTATCATCAGCTGGAACGAGATAATTTTCCGCGTTGTAGAAATGCTTGGTGTTTGAACATACCAGATGATCGAGCTGTGTAAAGGGAAATAGATGTTATCAGTGATACACGTTATAATTTGTTATTAGTAATTTTACAATTAAAACAAAATAACAATTACGCATATTTAATACGATCGTGTTAATATGACTGTGTTAATGTGTGCTACAATTAACATAGGTGACTATAGTCATATATGTATACCGTCCGTACGAATCGTTAATCGATACACTATGCAATAGAAACTAAATATATATTAAACATACTTCAAAGACATATATATATATATTTTACATTGAGATGAGTACATTATTTAAAATTATCAAATAGTATCTATTAAATATTGTAACATATAGAATAACATTATTCGTGGTATATTTCGGAAAGTAATTTATAGAATATACAGAATGCACCTATTATTTAAAATTCATATTACATATTATATATACTAATATATTATTAATGTTATCACGTATTAAAATAATTATATTATCATATATCATTATTATTATTATTATTATCATATATTAATATATATATATATATATATATATATATATATATATATATATAATAGGTACCTGTTCTACGGATATCTGTGCTTGCATCTCGTTGGTAGCCGAAAGTTCTAAAGTGGACTTAACGGTCACTTGGGGCTGAGTTAGGGCCATCTGGGTCCTAGACTGGGACGGAAGCTACGGTAGAAGTAAAGGTTTAAGATATAGAGAGGTTTAATCAGAAATAGATTATGATACGTATACGTATCATATCCTATAGGCTTACGCAGTGGATGAAATATAGGAAAAGTAGAAAAGTAGGCGGATGTTCTCGATTTACGGTATAAATAGTATTGAAATCATTGATAAATTAGTTTACTTACACACCTAGTACATGTAAAACAAGTAATTCGAGGCAATACTACTTTACATTACAACCGTTCACTTGATATGCTATTATTACGTAATAGAATAGTTAACCGATATTTTAAACACCAACATTATGTATGTGTTAAGCATATTGCATGTGTTATATCAAATTTGTATTGTATTAGTCCGCGCCCCTCACAGTTATTTATAACATGTATAAGTCTACGACTTCTTGAGAGGTCCATTTGTATCCGCTATGTGTATTGTATTCAATATATATATTTATATATATTATTCTATGGAATAATGTAACTCGTTTAAAAACATATACCAGATGCGGTTATCAACCGAATTCGCAATAGTGCGGAACCTATACGGATAACATTATATTATCGCCCGCGGTGAGGGGTATCGTAACAACAATACTATAGTTACATTAGCGGGTATAAACCTGATAATGGGGCGGGGCTTGATCGGAATCGTGACCTGTAGAACGAATAAACGACGGGTCGGAGGTCACCAGGGCGGAGTATTTGGCGGGCGTGACCTTGATCTCGCCTCCTAGCTCATCGCCGTGTTCGCTGGCGGAGTCGGTTTCCGAATTACCGGTGAGATCGAGCTGAGATGTTAGCTCCTCCCCCTTCTCCTTTAGCTCCTCGGGTCGGTTTGATCGCGAGTCGGCTAGGTAACTTAGCGGAGTGGGTGCTAGGAAGTGGGAGGTCACCGTAGCATCCCTGTAGCGCAGACGTTCTAGGAAGTCTTGTCCGCTAGGTTCCGACACTAGGCTAGTGATGCCGTCCACCAGTCGGTTAGTGAAACTCTTGTACCTGTGTGAGCCACCGTGGAGGGGTTAGAGGTTACAGGCGTGCATCGGGTGTTTATGTATTGTTGTTAATTAAAAAAAAGTATAACTATAGTTATAATTTTGTTCATATATATATATAGTAATATATAATAGTAAACATATATGATGTATAATATATATATAGTCTATGGAATAATGTAAATCGTTTAAAAACATATTCCGAATTCGCAATAGTGCGGAAACTATACGGTTAACAATGGAGTATTGCACACGGTGAGGGGTATCGGGGTATATATATTTATATATATTATATAATATATATATATATATATATCATACACTAACACAATGAAACACAATCACACACACACACACACACACACACACACACACACACACATACATACGCGCGTGTAACGTAAAGGACTATGTGTGGTGAAGTGGGGCTTACATGGAGTTATCGTACTGGCGCAGGAGTTTCTCATCCCCCCGGAAACAGGGGTTTCTGTCCCTTGCGCTGATCACAGGTTTGACGGGAGTGTTCCTACGAGGTCGAGCTCTTTTCGCTTGGACATCTGTCGACAACAATCTCCGAGATATATCTATAAGCGTATTTGTATTGATGCTGGTGCGGCCCATGTGTGTGTGTTTGCGTATGTGTGTGATGTTATTAACTATAGGGGAGAGTGAATACTCGAATATGCAGAAGACTTTGGCTATAGCTATACTTAAAAAATCGGTTTAAATATCTTATGACATAACATGAAATTGTAATAATTTCTAGAATTTATTTTATAAAAGTTTTTTTTTATAATTACTTTTATAAATATTATTGATATATCAATATAAAACTGAAAACCTCAAATGTGATTCTATGTAGTTGTAGTAATATACTACTATATATATACTACTCTAGTGGTTTAGGTGTGACATTATTAACTACACTGTAACCCAATATAACATCGTTGTAACATCTCCTATCTTAAGGTGTCAGTTAACCTATAGGTTGCCACCCATGGACGGAGAAGTGTTATACATATTGGTGATGGGGTGTAATTACATTACAAAGGGTTAAACCAGATATAATACGTACACTATTGATAATAGAGTAGAATACATATACACAGTAATCTCTTATTTACACAACTAGGTAATTGATTTCAACCTCTTACCACTAATAGTAATGCATCACGTATAGTCACCGACACATGTTCGACAGTATTGTAATGGTTTCAACACATCATTACAGGTGTTTAATATTTAAATATTGTGTACAGTATACAATACGCTGATTGGATGACGCGCTCTCTACATACCGGTGTCGCTGTAGACAATGTTCGACCCGTTCATCTATTGAGAATTATTATTATTAATTATTAATGATGACATTGTGTGCGCTATCGTACTGGTATAAGTAGGGCGCACCTATATTATATCTACAGCTACATAATATATTTATGATATATATATATAATGAATTTGTTTTTATCGTGTTAATAATATCAAATGTATTGCCTATTATAATACTGATATAGATAGTCTATCACTGAGTTGGAATTATTTGATAGTATACTAATTCATAATATATTATGAATTACAATATACGGTCATATATCACAATCAACTATAGATGGTAATCGTTTCTCTATTAGCATTTAAGTACTATAGTGTACGAATAAGTACATGTGCTATATTAGCTAACCGTGTCGTCCATACTTGCGGGATCGTACGAGACAATGTTGTTGTTGGCGTTAAAGTGCGAGAAACCGCGGTAGCCCATCCTTCTGTTATTGATAGAGGTAGCGCTCGTGTTTCTGCTGAGAGGACGCTGGAAGATGTGAGGGTTGCCGAGCATCTGAGGCTGATCCGTCGGTCCCCGGGGGTAATAGGTTACCCCGCGGAACATCGCCCTCGCTCCGTGATCTATGTTGTGTTGCTTGTCACTTCCGCTAGTGTTCTTGTTATCTCCGGGATATCGGGGCATCTGCGTGCGCTGAGGTATGGGCGCGCGTGGGCACGCATCCATGGTCATACCGCGTGGGTAGTACCCGTCCATACGTATAGGTGGCGGTACTGGTGCAAGATAACCGGTAGGCGTACGAGGGGGCGTGTCCGCTTGAGACGAGAGCATCGACGCTGATTGGCTGACATCGTTCCCGTTCGCGGAGTCGTTAAGACTAACCATTCTAGCTTCGTTAAGAGCGTCGTTAAGAGAGCGGTCGCCGCGGTGAATGTTCAGGGTGTTAACGTTACTACCCGAACACAGTTCAGTGATTGCTTCCGAGGCGTTTTCGGATGTTTTGGACGCTTCTAACTTCTCCTCCTCCTCCTCCTCAGTCTCGGATTGGTTATTGTTACCTTTGTTAAACGTCGGACACGTGACTTTCGTTTTCGTGAAGCGACGTTTTTTAATGGTTTTAACCTCTCGCACACGAGCGACCGGGCTATAATCTGGTACGTCTATACATTTTGCTATCGTACTAGCAGCCGGTTCCTCGCTCTTGTTATACTTGTACGAGTCAGCCTCTACTACAGGTACATCCGTATCGGAACTAGTTATAATGGTGCTACGTACTAGCGGGGGTTTAGCTCCGCCATTAGGGAACATATCTGTGGCATACATGGACGACATTGGCGATACATAGTTAGCGGCACCTACTCGTAACGCAGGGTAGAAGTTGTGGTAGTAGTTCGACGTGGCTATCGCTGATTGACTGGTGAGGTTGTACGACCTTTGACCCCGGGCCGCGTCTTGAGCCGAACTCGAGTAGTTCACGGACGTACCGCTAGGTAAGGGTACCGTCGTTTGACCGGATATGTCAGATTTAGACATGGTGACGCTACTCGTATCGCTGACATTAGTGGGGACTGCCGTGTGGGCGTAACCTGGTATCGGGTAGGGTAGGGTCGGCATAGGGTAGGTGTAACGAGACGGGGGGTAGCCGATAGGGTTAACAGCAGGCGCGTTGACAGCCGTGTCATTATTGTAAGGGGAGGTAGGGACGACGGGGTCTACGATTGACAGGGTACTGTCATCATTTAGAGTGGAGTCGATGCTAGCCGACATATCTGAACCCGAGTGATATCTGACGAGCCTATCTACTACACGGCCAGAATGCCTACCATCTCGCTTAACTACGATGTTTAGGCTATCACCTTCTTCCGTTGACTGGGAATCGTTTAGATTACTTACATCTAGACTATTCTCATCGTCATCGCCATCATAGTCGTACTCGATGTTGCTGTAGGTGTTGACCCCAGTTGTGATAGCGGAGAGGTCAGCGAGGGGCGTGGCTTCGTTGTCTGTCTCACCAGCGAACACGTTACTAGAGCTAGCGGAGGTGTTGTGATGCCGTCGTGGATTGTTATGATTGGCTATAGAGGTAGATACGCTGCCGTCGTGTATGTAGTCGCTCAGCATCTTAGCGTTAGGCGTCGAGGCTGAGTTCATGAACGAACCGGAGTTCAAATACGTAGTGCTCGACGCCGATTGGTCGGCGACGTTGGCGCGTATTCCGCGGGAGAAGTGGGCGTAACCACCGCAGCTAACTCCTCCCCCCTGTTCGGACGAGTACGGTGTTTCGTCTGGTTCTATCGTGTTTGCGAAGTAGTCCTCGTGATCACTGGCGATGCTGATAGTGTCGCTGCCCACCGTGTTCAACGAATCGTTCTGAGAATCGCAGTCTTCATTAACCGCACTTGGTACCTTAATATTCGTCATTATTCATATATTATTTATATATATATATAATATGTGTTATATTAAATAAATATATCTCTCTCTCTCTATCGATATATCGATATATCTCTCTCTCTCGATCTCTAAATATATAGATATAATAAACAATGTTTTGACAACCGTATACGTTAATTTACTCTACAGAGTAAATTAACTATGTATTATAAAGGTTACAATGTTTCTTAGTTAAGCGTAGTCATAATGTATCAATATTCTACATTATTATAGTATACTATAACTATAGTATACTGCAGTAGCAATACATGTATCATATAATTGTTAACATTAAAGAACATCAAAATTAAAACCATATTTTATTTAACGAAATTACGCGTTTTACCCGATAAATAAGCGATCGCGTGACAGTTTAAATACAATACAATAAGGTATAGTCTATACATACTTCGTCACGAGAATTATATTTAAGTTTGAGCTTTAACTTTCTAAAATCAAAATGTTCGCATACATTTGATCACACGTGTGATGCCACAGTACAACATGTAAACCCGTCAATGCCCATCCACAGTACATATCATTAACACAAGTTATAACTATACTTATAATTCTAACTATAGTCGTGTATATAGTAGCTGTGTCCACGTTCCTCGAGTGTATTTACATACAAATATATATATATATATAGGTAAAACTATTTTAAATATATTACTATTAATTATAATTAATATAGATGATTATTATATATATAATATATATATATATATATATATATGATATTTATATGTATATTATACAGTGTATAATACAGTATAATATACACTGTATTATTATTTAAAATATATTATTTTTAGAATTAATATTATTATTATAATAAATAATAATAAAAATAAATATTATAGCATATTATATATTTTCAATAATATAAATAATAAATGTATACATATGTTTATACAATATATACATATATATATATATATATATATATATATATATATATATATATATATATTGTATAATATCAAGTGATCGTATATTAATTATAACTATAAACACTATAATGTATACCATTATATTAACAATAATTATGAATATAAACTAATAATCGCAGTATGTACAAACTTTACTTCCCGAGTTCATTACGACTATTACTTATCGGCGATAAAAATGAGATAACAACAAATATAATTAAATATTTAGATAAAAAGGTATACTTAAATATAAATATTTTGTATTTTGTTGCTAAGGAACTATTTTTACTATTTGTAATTCGTTGATAAATAAATACAAAGACTAAAGTTGTTAAATACATTCAAATATTTTCCGAAGGAATTCTTCACAGAATCTTTGATACATTTAGTTAATATTAATAAAATACCTATTATATATATATATATATGATAGGTCTATTTATAAACTTTATAGTTTTAATATAGTTTTAAACATACCTATTACATATATATATATACATATGTAATCGTATATATATATATATATATATATATATATATATATCGTATACGATATGGTATATATGATGATGATGATGATATTGAGTTTATTAGCACTAAAATAGGGTCATGTAGACCCCTTCGCTCGTGCGGGAAGAAAATAATAATAAAATAATAGTAATACAATAATAATTTAATAATAATATACATTCAATATACCATGGAAAACAATACTAAATAATATAAAGGACTATTATATACTACAGTCTGCATTGATATGGTGTAGTGTTATATACTACATACTGCATTGATATAGTATAGTGTTATATAATAATAAGATAATAATAATACAATAACAATTTAATAATGATATACATTTAATATAACACGGACACAAATAATAAATTGGATGATTTAATGATTATGGGTAGAGAGAAAAGAAGAAGTAAGATTTATAATTTTGTTGTGGGAACTAATAGAACGAATGGTAGGAGGGAGGGAATTCCATAGGGTTGGACAGGAATTTTTAAAAGCTCTAGAATTTAGGGAAGTTTTACTAGAGTTATGGGAGATAAGTAGAGGAGCATTTTGATAACGAAGAGAAGATAATATAGTACGTTTTTTAATTATATCAGAGATATAGCTAGGGGTGAAAGAATATATTGATTTATGGATTATAGATAGTATACGTAATTTACACCTGAGGGAGAAGGGTAGCCATATATGAGATGATTGATGAGATGTTGTAGTAGAGTGATCCAGTCGAGTTAAACAGTAAGTAGTACGTATTGAGGAACGGATAACCCGATTAAGTGGAGCAGTAGCTTTAGCAGGAAGAAAATTTAGTAGGGAAGAACAGTAGTCAATTCGGGAAAGTACAAGAGCATTAATTAGAGTTTTAGTAAGGTTTCTGGAAAGTGATGTCCGTATTTTTTTAATTCTGAAGAGATTAATGTTGGAGGATTTTGTAATGGATGATATATGATTCTTAAATGATAATTTGTCATCAAATACTAATCCTAGGTTTTTGGAGGAATGAGAAGGAGAAATAATTATGTTATTTAGAGTACAGTTTGGAAAGGAAGTTTCAGAAGTGGATATGTTGAGTACAGTAGTCTTATATGAATTAATTAGTAGTTTATTGGAGAGGAGCCATAATCTTATGGAGTTAGCACACTCGATTAATTCAGAGTTAATAGTATTATGATAATTTATAGGGAAAAAAGTAAATAGTTGAATATCATCAGCAAAAATATGGTAGTGAATATTTGGAAATTTCCTAATTAGATCAGCAATAGGGCGGATATAAATATAAAAGAGGGATGGACCTAGAACGGATCCTTGTGGAATACCGTAATTAAGAGGAGAAAGAGGCGAGTAAGATTTGTCAATCATAATAGAGATATTTCTGTTAGTCAGATATGAAGTAAACCATTTTAATGCTAAGCCAGATATACCCATTAAAGTAAGTCGCGAGATTAATATGTTATGGTCCAGGGTATCAAAAGCAGATGAGAGATCAAGTAGGATTAGCTGGCAACACGTGTTGCTATTTAAGGTAGATAATATTGTGTCAGTTATACGGAGGAGAGATGTTTCAGTTGAATGACCCTTACGAAAAGCGCTTTGAAACGGGTCGAAAAGATTATTTTTATTTACATGGGCGATGAGTTGTTTGGAAACAATTCTTTCTAATATTTTACTTAATAAGGGTAGGTGGGAGATCGGGCGATAATTGCTAAATGAGTTTAGGTCTAGGTTTTGTTTTTTTTAGAATAGGGGATATTATGGCAGTCTTAAGACAGGTTGAAACTTGGCCAGAGTTTAGTGAGTTCGCAATAATATCCAATATATAATATATAGTATATTTACAGTATTTAATAAACTACAAATATATGTCATAAACTGATCAACTATAGTATAATTATATATGTATATGTATTATATTAATATATATATATATATATATATATATATATATATATATATATATATAATGTATTCATAATATATATAGATCACTAACTGCATTTAATATTAAAGAAGTACTGCCACTTAGAATAACTAATTGTATTGTATTATTAAATATGTAATAAATTGCATAGCAACTAATACAATTCTAAACTATTTTATTAGAGTAATATATTTGATTAGTTTTACTATGTGTATCAATAAAATTATAAGTTCCTAATAATAAAGTTTGATAGAATCCATTTGACAGCAATACAAATATTATGTAATTAAATACAATTTTTATGAATTCTATAATATTAATTATTCTATAATGTTACGAATTTCTAATTAGAAATATACTTTAGAATATACTCTGTATATATATATATATATATATAGTATAGTATAATATAGTATAGTACCTTATATACTATAGGTATACACGGTATATTCATATATTAATTATATATATATATATATATATATATATATATATATATATATATATATATATATGTATGTGTGTGTTTATGTGTGTGAATATGTGTGTGTATATGTTATGTAATTCTACTCTACGTTATATAATTAATGTAGACAAGAGAAGGTGGTGTTCCAGATATATTTATTAAAGTTATACTATGATTACGTTATACAAATTAGTCGACACGATCGAGTGGTAACGTTGTTAGGGGCGTGTCTATACAATTAAGTTTAAATTACAATTAAAATAGGGAGTAATTCCAAATTCCCAGAATCATATCGTATGTATCCGATTAGATGTCGCCGAAGTATCCGTTAAGCGTCGTATACGACTAGAGTACGTCGTACACTATAGTACACTCTTATACTACTGTATATATAATAGCTTTACTAGACGAATATTCGCTCGGTTAATCACCTCGGTTAAACCACGACGATGTACTTGCGGCGATAGATTACGCAATACAGTATACTGATAACCTATAAATAGACTATAGTGATATATCATAATGGCTATGGGCTTATACGTATCTTGTATTCCTGTACCAATAGGGTGATGTGAGATATGCACTTCCTGCCCTACCCTCAATACACTCCGCACCGTTATATCACGCTTTCGCTCGCTATAACTCCTCACCTCGTTCGATCTTCTCCGTACTTTACTTTATCGCACATATCGCTCGTGTTTCGTTGTAACAACATTACTATCGGTGTACTATAGTAATACCTATAGGTTCTCGACAGAACAACACATAGTACGGTGAATAACCCGTAAACGCATACAGCGTGCAATGATACGCGTATACGCGTATATAGTAATATATATATATATATATATATATATATATATATAGTAATGACCCGTACCATTGTCACGCTTGATTGCTTCTCATTTTCGTTCAATGTTCGCAATAGATTATACAATGTGAGGTTGAATCGTGCAATTGTTAGCTAAATGTCCTATTGGACATAAGTAACTCACTGAGTCTGTTGATTCTTATTGGGAATTGCCTACCAACACTTAGTGAAAACATCGGTAATTACCAGTATGTTCCCAACACATTTATTAATTTTTAGTTGGCACACCTTCTATTACCTCTAATCTCTATCGCTTCATCCATAACAATTTCGCCGATAACATCCACGAAACCTCATTCTCAATAACCATATTTAAATATACTACATTTGAAGGTTAATCCTTAATCAAAATCATGTTTAAATCCCTCTTACCGTACGCCGTACGCCGAAGGCCCACCCATAATTTACCAAAAGGATACTTAGATACCTAAGTAGAATTTCCTAAGTACGACGTACTTAGTACGTAGTTCTTTTAAACTCGCAATATTTTCCTTTACATTTCCATGGCTCGCTTTACCATTATCTCGAACCTCAAGAAGATGGCGGTACTTCACCGAGGTTACCCATTTCCCAGACACTCTCGTTCGCTGTCAACCGAAATCAATACACTTACGGCATTCCGTACACTCCCGTGCCCGTACTCGCTACACCTCACGCGAAACATCACATTATATGATAGTCGCTGAATGGCGTATACTCCATTGTATACAATGTACACCACACATGTAAAGGAGTGCATGCATTGCAGTGTAAACACGTACAGTGTACGGGCTTAGTAGAGGTATGTATTCGAATTTATTTTTGCGATGCACGGAATAGATCGAATATATAGGTCAGCTACTCTAACCCGGCCTCCATACAGTATCTAACCCTATAGATCAGATATATATAGGGGCGTATGGACAAAGCCTATGGACAAAGTCATATATATATATATATATATATATATATTTATAAATATACCATTGTTTTCTTCAAGTAGTACGGGGATTATTCTAATAAAACCCCATATTAAATGATAATACCAGATTAAAAGAAAATAAAATAATATTTTACAATTCAGAATCGAAAGAAGTTATTATTTTTCAATTTTAAGTTTAATACTCTTTCAATTTTCAATTTTAAGTTAAAGATGATATTCTAAAAATATATCTATGCTCCATTTTAATTAAAAACATCATACTCGTGGGGGTTTGCACGAGGGTACAACAATACGCCCGGGTTTACACGGGGTAATTCCAATGTGAATCCTCCTTTAACGAAGTCGCCTTTAAATGTTACTTAATTACTAACTATTGCTACGTTTACAGTTAATAAGCATATAGATAATTGTAATTGCATGCTATATATTATTAGCATTTATTACTATAGGTTATGATATACCTATAGGTAGGGGCGTCACAGGGTGATTAAAAGTTGAGGATATCTCAGACTCATCAATTATTACCATGTAATTTTAGACATGTCGCCCCATCCCCCTTTATGACGCCCCTACCTATAGGTAATATATTAACATATATGTTAATAATATAATATATCTGAGAATTTAAGAAGTTATATTTCCGTACTTATTATAATATATACCGTGCAAATAAATGTAATAAAATAAATAAAACTAAATTGTTGTTTCAATATTGAATTCAAATTAGGAATTTACAAATATAATTATAAACATTAAACACACAGTTCGACGAAGATCAATCGTTTTAAAAACACTACGAAATGTTAGTTACTTATCTAAAATATTATCTAAAAGCTTATCTCTGTAGATATTAATGTTACAGATAAGAACTTATACGTAGTGTGCATAGTTATCATCGTGAACGTGAGAGGTTCGATTCTGAATCATATATATATATATATATATATATATTTAATATACTAATGCTATTATTAATATAAGCTAATTTATTTAGATTATGGATATACTTTCATATATTATCTTCAATTTCGCGAAACAAACGTTATTTATCTATCTATCTATATATTTTAATATGTGTTTGACACATCAATATCATTACAACCAGCAAAAACCATAATAATTAATATCATCACCATTATCATCACCATTAATATCAGCATTATCATCACCATTATCATCACCATTAACATCACCAGTAACACCACCATTATCATCACCATTATCATCATGAGTATACTTCATAATATTCGTCATCATATTCGTCATCACCTGTATTACGTATATGCTGTTTACCTGTACGAAGTATGACTAGTGATGTAAGTCAGGCGAGGGGTCCGTTTACTAGGTAGATAGATCGTGGCTATGATCGTATCGTTATCTAAGTTATTTAAGTATTACTACCTTTAAGATAATAATTATTATCAATTATAATTGAAACATTATAGATTATTTATTATTTTATTATTATTATTATCATTATTTGATTTATATACATATTTATTTATGCACCCTGTTTATTGTATTGTATTGTATTGGGGACAGATCTGTATACTTACTAGGGGAACGCATGCCATCTAGCGTGCAATGCACGCCGTGCATATTACAATAAAATAACAACACCCACTCTATCAATTAATAAATAAAATATCATCAGTATTAACATTAACCTTTTCGATTCATATTTATAACACGTACATGTATTCACACACATACATATATACATATATATATATATATATATATATATATATATGTATATATATTACAGAACAAATACAATGGAACACACAAGTAAACTAAAGAAGATATTAAAATCTAGAAGTGAGACAAGTTCCGAGAAAACTCAAGTATTACCTATTGCTCAAGGTCAAACCAAGACGTTATTGACCTCTAACGGTGAACCGAAGGAGAAAGGTCGAATGAATGGCTACTGGAACGATCTAACACTTCAACTATTTATATTCGATACATTGTACTAATAAAGCTACAACACAATACATAATTGCCAATACTCCTTATTAGGATTAACTATATCAATTATGTTATCTTTATATCATTAACTATAGTTAATATGTTTCCATGTATGGAGAAGGTGGTAAAATGAGATCAACGTGATTGATAACAATTGATAGTCAGAATTACACGAGTGGTAAGTTAATGATCAAAGTTTACTATACGTATATTGTAGTAGAATATTAATAGACATAGACATATATGCAAATATAAAGATTAAAATTAAAATTAGTTTGTAATTAATATTAACATACAATGTTAAAAAATTCTATATTTCTATATTAAAATATATATCTATATATATATATATATATATATATATATATATATTATATATATACAGTCAACTCTCGGTAAGTCGGACTACGGATAAGTCGGACTTCTCGATAAGTCGGACACATTTAGTTGGTTTGGTTTGATTTGTATCTAGTTCCATGTTAAATTAATCGGATAAGTCGGATAAGTTGGATTGGGTAAGTCGGACTTTTCTATAAGTCGGACACATATTATAGTCATTTTTATGATTTTTATACTGGATAAGTCGGACTTTTTATAAATTGTCAGAAATGTTTACTTTAAATAATAAATATTATAATGTTAGTTAGTAATATTATTGAATACAACATTTTATGTTGTTGATTGTTGCACAATTCCATATTTCGGTAACCATTTAACTCGCGCTGCGCATTTCATGTATTATTTGCATGATATTCTGAATCTCGGATAAGTCGGACATCTCGATAAGTCGGACACTTTTCCCGGTCCCTTGCGAGTCCGACTTATCGGGAGTTGACTGTATATATATTATATTTTAATAAATCTATAAAAAGGTATACACTTATTATATCTACATATAAACACAACAAATAAACAACGATTGCTGAGCATAAGCACATTTATTACCCGAGTTTCACGGTGAATAACGACACGCCCATCGCTACACCGTGAAGGCAATAGGGCGATATGTCAGTACAACGTATCGAATACGAACAACCTAAGAGCGTGACTCATCCAACACTGACCGAACACTGTAGTAGCCGACGAAGATGTAGATGTAGGCGTGGCTGTAGATGTGGGCGTGGCTACGCTTAGTACTGAGTCACGAGTCACCGAGTCGGTAGTTTTCGATGTTTTATTCTGGGTTTTCTCGGAAACAAGGCTACGTTTCGCTTTGAATATTTTATCTAATACACTGATGTCTTCCATTGTAGTAGTTCTGTTCAATTAATGATATTTATATATATATATATATACTTTTGTGAACTAATTAGTATACCTATTACTTTTATTTATTGTATTTAATATATTATTGTCACACTATAACATTGTATAATTAAATTAGTGTTTAAATAAAATCATCATCATCGTCATTATATATATATATAATTATAATATTATTATATATAAAATGTTGTTATTATCTCTTCAGATGTTATTAGGTAATAGTAATCTCATTTAGATATAAATGTCCTTTCTCTATCATATATGATAAGAAAACATATTTGATTTCATTACATATGTTGTAGCTTCAGTGAATATATACACATATCAATGCATTGCATATGTTAAAGCGTGAGTATGCGTGTGGTGTGCACATTGTTCACTACAGTATTGCCTTAATACTATATGTATTTAGAACCATAATCTTACAATATATATATATATATATATATATATTTGTGTTTCAAACCTGTGATATCAATTTATAATTAATAAGTTATTTTACAATAAGTATTAAATTATGTATATTATTAAATATTATGTATTGAGAAAGTATAAATTACGATATCTAATTAACGTTGTTATTTACAATTTTAAACGCATGCAAATTATCTTTATAATTTTAAAATATTAATTAATTATTAAAATTAATTCAATAATTTTATACGAATCGCATATATTAATTCTATCTGCATTCCATACGCCTATTCTGCTATTTACTTATCAGAAAATACCCTCCTTACCCCATTCATGTTCATCTCATCCTTACTATACTATTAATGTATTATTCCTATATATATATATATATATATATATATCTATATATATATATACCATCTAATAGTGTTAATTTATACATTTATTTCTGTTTAATATTTCTGTGATTTATTTCACATCCCACATTAAAGTACTAATGCACTAATGAACTAATTAGTTCATTAGTTTGGAAATATACATTATTATAATGGAATATGTATTTAAGATATAATTAGGTAAAATAACTATTAATAATATGATTATATATATAGTCAAGTATATATACATATATACTTGTTATTAATATATTTTAATCAACATATATTTATAAAATAGTTACACTGTATTAGTTTAGTCTTTAATATAATATTATTGCGCAATAGATATTAGATATGGACTTATATATGGACTTATATAAATTTATGAAAAAAAATTCATTTAAAACCTTCTCAAGAATATACAAATGTATAGATATAAAACATAACAATATATTATTAAAAACTAAATAATTCTAAACATTATATACATATTTGCTATATTTGTTATCAAATATTAATTAAGTTATAAGCATATATCTAGAGGTCATATATATGGTAATATATAACGACTTATATAATTCCTTAATACGGACACTCTAGATGTATTAATACGGACACCCTATAACCAATCAGCGCGCATCGAGTGAACTATTCTGAATTTCATAAAAATCGCGTGAGTTATAATATTAATAATACCAATGAAACTAAATCTAAAAATTTTATTATTTAGATATTAAAGTGTATTATTAATTAATAAAATAATAAAAATTAATAAATTAATTACTAATTAAATTACATTAAATTATTCATGACATTAATTATAAATAATGTAACTGTAATTTGTCTGATTGATTCCTCAATAATATAGTTAATCCTAGTGGTTTGCAGAGTATATGTATTATAACACAGGGTGTCCGTATTCCGACATGTGTACCGAATACGGACACCCCGTTATCTATTGAATATAAATTTTAAATAAAATTTTAAAATTACAATAATATCTTTAATCAGATAATATTAATATATTGTTATTTTTGAATACAAATATTGAGTCATAAAATGTTAAAACCATGTATTGTTAAAGTGTCCGTATTATTTTACATATATTATATTTGTTACACCCGGGCGAGAAAAAGCATTTTCTAAAACACCGTATAACTATTTTTGGGAAATTATCAATAATGTAAACTCTACTAATATACCTCGTTCTTTATTTTAAAAACCTTACTGATTTCTTTGCTATTACTTTATTATATCTATAGATGTATTAATAGTACTATTTTACTTCTCTTCACTCCATCTATCTTATTTGTTCATATCATATTGTATATAGTATGTAACTGGATTAAAGATTATAATAAATCTCATAAATGATCATTATTATTATTAATAGATAAATCATTAATAACAATATTAGCATTACTTTACCACAAGAAACCTATATAATATAGAAAATATAAATACCCATAATGTCTCATTATAACCCCTGAATATGAATATATTCTTTTAAATCTATATACTTCTATATAATCCCTACATTTAATCCCTAATTCTTTTAATTCTATATACTCCCACTTGTCTAATTGATAAGCAATATTATCTAAAATCCTCACTCCATACATAATAACTGACCCTATAGGGTAACTATGGTAGGTAACCTATATGTTACCCTATATGGATCCTATATGTTATCATCCCTAGATGACCCCTACGAAAATACTGACCTAAAGAAGTTATTCATCTCTGTACAATTGACGTATATTATCAATATCCGTAAGTAATATATAACTATCATCTATTTTGTGTTATAGTTATTGTGGTGAAGTCCTTTCATCCCTTCGAAGCCGCTGTCGTGTTAAGGAATCCTTGGTTTTACCAGAGCCGATAATTTATGTATACATAATATAGGATAACTTCTAAATATTATTGTAATGCCTATTTATGTTTGTGTCTAACGCCTTAGACAAATAAGCCATACATGAAGTTAACATATATATATATATATATATATATATATATATATATATATATATAACTAAGTATACTTATTATATAATAATACAAATAACCTTCCACTATCTCATGTGCCACTTTTATATAGTACATAAACTTATTTTTAAATAACTGTTTGATATTCTATATAGATAGATAGATCAACAGTTTATTAAGTTACTGGTTATATATAAAGAAAGTTATAATTATATATAAACATATAATTATATAACATATATAAACAAAATATATAAATGTGATAACAGTAAGACAAAACGAAACGATACAAAAAAACAAGAAATAAACGGAGAAGTAAAATAAAAATAAGACATTGGATTATACGAGCCGTTGATATATATATAGATTCAATTTACACGATATTCTTAAATATAAATGTATAGTTATATATATGTTATGAATAAGATGACTAGATGTCCGATAACATAGCTAATACTCGACCATCACTACCGTATCACGTATCCGTCCTTGCTTCAATATTATATTTATATAATATTTATCTTTATAAAGTTATCGATATCGCCTAATCAATATTCTATCGGTGTTAATATTCATTAATTTTGCGATAATCTTCAAAAATAATTTATCAGTTATTCTGTTTTGTATACACACACCATTACAATTATCTATTGCAATACGGTGTAGTTAAACTGTGGTGTTAACAGTTTACTTAACCATATCATTATAGAAGGTAAATATAAACATTTAATGTTTCGAATAAAATGTTTACGGTTTTCGATAAAATTTAATTATTTAAAATATTCGTTGAAGTTATTATTATCGATCTATAGTGATTCATTACTAACACTAAACGCGTACACAAAACTACCTACTTATTCGCAACACACGACTAATCGCACGGAATGAATGACGCATAACTTATATTCTACGAGGATATAATTCGCGTAGCATTCGAAGTTAACAAGATATTAAGGAAACCAGCATCGCCATGGAATATCTGGGCAAGGGTTTAAACGCGCTCATTAGTACGATAACGGGCGGGGGAGGGGGCGAGAGAGCTACCCCTAAAGAGGGAGCTACGGTTCCCGTAACTTCCGGTCAAGCTTCAACCTCACCGATGGACAGCGACCAAGTGGTGCTAGAAGTGGAGCCGGACTACTGCTGCGAGACCGCGGTTGTGGGGCTCGGTGGGGTGCCCAAGCGGAATCCCGGCAGGGGGAAGGCAAGCAATTACCTCAAGGACATCAGCACCACCGATCTCATGAACAGTATTATGAATTCTAGCGACGAAGAGTTCAAATCTGTATACGGGCAACAGTCGCTAGGTTATATATCTATGTATACTTATATATATATATATACATCAATTATAGTTAATTGATATAATTATATGGATTATTATCCAAGAACTCTATAAGTTTTATTCTAAATTGATCAAAGCATGGGTATTGATTCAATAATAATATAATTGACTAATATAATTCATTCAAATCGTATTCTAATGTAAAATATCAAACTATTCTAGTGTATATCGGATTAAAAGTATATATATATACTATAGTAATAAATAAGCTTAATTATATTGTGCTTATTGTAGCGGGAAAATTTGACAGTTAGCTGTTACATTGAGTTAATAAAATGGTATTCTACAATCTCTTAATTTGTCAAATTTACACGCTTCAAAAATCAAAAAATCGTCAGATTATGGATTTTAGTTAGGAGACACTGATCAATGTATTATTTAATATTAATATTTGACTTTCTCGTGAACAATGGTCCGTCTGTCTCCATTGTTATACCTGAAGCGAATGCGTTAAATAAAGATATATTCCGAGACTGGTAACTTCTGGTATTCGTCGTCAGATGAACAATACCCGCCTATTGATGCATTACAGATTTCTAATCATTTCGCTATATCATCTCAGCATTATATCTCATAATACTCTCCCTGGTATTATCTCATAATAGTATATCAACATACTATCTCGGCATACTATTTCAGCATAATAGCCCAACATTAGTATTATAATTAAAAAATTACAAATACTACAGAATGCGTTAGTACGATCAATTTTTAAAATTGATCGCTTTTCCCAAATACATATTTCCCCATATTTACATAGATTGCATTGGCTACCAATAAAATTTAGAATAATATTTAAAGTTCTTCTATTAACTCATAACTCTCTTCACCACAACTGACCTGAATATCTATCTTCCTTAATCTCTATTCCTACTCACACTATATCTATCCGTTCAACTACTTCTTACCTTCTAGATCTACCCTCTAATCTTAATCTACATACCACTAATATTCGTGCATGGCACATATCGGCCCCTTATCTATGGAATAAACTACCACATAATCTACGCTCCACTCAATCCACCACCTCTTTTAAATCTCTATTAAAAACATATCTATTTACTATTGCATTTCCCTGCTCATTTTTGTATTACTATTTATCAATATCTACAATTTTATTTACAATTTATATTAATGTTGAGTACTTTCTGTATTCATATTTATATTATTATTAGTTTATTAATTTTGTTTATGTTCCATTATATTGTTTTTAGTTTGTTTTTACTTTAGACTCTTGATTGCTATGGCACAAAGAGTCTTTAAAATAAATTGAATTGAATTGAATTGAATAATAACGTATATGTCCTATATTCGAGCGTTCAATATTACTCGTAACTAGTAAAGTGTGAAGAATACCATCTCTATGCATCTATACTTTATTCCGTATAGCTATCTGTATAAATGCTGAAACCTTAACGATCATCGCGGGAGGACTAGTAGGAATCTATTGATTATGTAATATATTATTACGTAAGCCAGTGTAATCCTTGGTACCCGATTATTATCTCAACGTTTTGGTAGACAATTACGTCGTGACAGGTATACTATTGCAACTACGTAATGTCACATTGGTACACAATTCTAACTATCCATGTTTGATCTTAGTCATCGACAATACAAGGTAAACTTATTATTTGTTTCATCAAGTGATAATCATTATATGTGTTTTATTATATTAATAGACTATAACACGATAGGGGATATCATCACTTTCTTAATTTATCATTATTTATCATTAAGTTGATAATTTGTTTATAAGTTAAAATTAGTAAACTATATATATATGTATATATATATATATATATATATATGTCTGAGATATATGGCTCAGTTTAATAGTCTAAAGCTACTATGCCAGAGGTTTCTAATCCATGCAATTCTTGTTTTTCTCTTGTGTTTATCAAGAACTTAATAAACAAGATATCTAAAAACAAGACAACAAATGTAACTATTTGTATTGTATTGTTCAGGGCCCCTCACAGTTATTTATAACATGTATAAGTATATGACTTCTTAGGAGTCTATTTGTATTCGTTATTTGTATTATATATTATTGATATATATATATATACGTGATTGCAATTAATAAATATTATTAGTATATATATACTACTGTATATTAGTACATCACCTATTTCATTGGGAACACTTTTTATTTCTTCATACACATATACATATATATGTATTGCTAACCTAAATATTGGTAACAACAACTTATGTAACTGAGTAACTTAGCTAACTCCAATGTAATAACATGTAAACATATTACAAAACATAGTTTGATTGACATTTAAGAATTGATCACCGATAATTATCCGTAATTATCTGCAATTATTATTATAATTAATATAATTATATCTAGTTTATTATTAGACTCTATTAATAGGAAAATTTAGGATAATTATCGTTATATTTACGTTACTAAATATAGATATATCGTATATTAAAAATTATAAAAAAGAGATACAAAAATTAAAATTATTAGTAGAATTTATTTGATATATACATATAGAATATATAGTATAGGTAAACATATTTGTTTGCGCTTGTATATATTTAGTGTACACGAAGTATACTTAACACACACGTTACACAAACTATACATAGTACCCGTCGTATACAGTAAGTCACGTGCCTAACCATTGTTACGCTGGCTACAGATGCGCAAGAAGAGGATGACGAGGAACAATGCGAAGAAGATGGAGGCGACGACTTGCAGCTTCCGGCTTGCGTAGACCGGCGCTACGTGTCCCCCGATACGGACATATGTCCTTACAGAGCTCCCGAACTAGGTCATCGGACTGGCAATAGACTTGAGCGAATCGAAGAGCAGAAGGACGTGCAACAGCAACAGCAGAGGAGATGCCAGCAGGAAGATGGAGGTCGGGGGGAAGCTGCCGACGAGACTAATACGGGGACGTCCGATGGGTTCCAGATGTATAATCTAGACGAACAATAGGTGACGCTGCTGTTCGCGTGAGGAGTTGCGCAATAACGGCGATGACGTCAGAGTAGTTATTGCGTAATAGTATAGGTGGCGATACTGGTGGTTGTTGTGCTAGTTATAGTGGTATTACGTTTACGAATAAAACATATTCGTTGTCAATTGTTCTTAATTATTATATATATATATCAAGTTATATCGACAGAATTTTTTTATTTTAAATGTAACATCACATACAATTTGTATACAAGTATAACATGGGTGAAGCTATTTATCAAAATTTCGTCATATTTAATATAAATTGATGACTACGCATATTTAGGAATATAATAATGTATTAATAAGAGAGAATTGCAATGACAGTTGAGGTCAATATGTGGTTACCCTAACCCTAATTGGTTAAATACATAATATAAATGTTAACCTACATCGGCACACATATATGGTATACATATATCGCCTTATTTCTAATCACATTAACTTACTATCCCGATAACAAAGAACAAGATAACACTCATTTTTAAAAACAATAGCCTAGATATATATATATTGTTATTGTTATTTTTAGTTTTATTTGGTGGAGTCCTTTCATCCCATCCAGGAACTTAGATGAGGTTTTCACTTATAACCATATATGGCTCTAATGTCCCTTCGAAACCGCTCTCATGTTAAGGCATCTATGGTTTTAACGAGAGCTGATCATCTATGTATACACAATTATATAAGATCACTTCTAAATAATATTTTAAGACCCATTTTATAAAATTAATTAATGGTCCGGACGAGGGTCGAACCCGTGTCCTACTGCTTGTGTGTCTGACGCCTTAGCCACTGAGCCACACAGGTAGTTTTATATATATATATATATATATATATATATATATATGATACGTCGTGTAATGCATATTTACATCGAACTATTATAAGACATCTAAATTCAGTAGATGAATTCATCTCAAAGGTTTACCACGAAGGAATAATGTGATTGTTTGTTAACCGTTAGAGTTACGACTTTTAATAAAGATATTTAAGGATATGTCTAAAATGAGAAACAACAATTTTCAATGTTGTTGTATATATCAACAATATATCTATTAAATTAGTAGATGGACTTTATCATTAGACACATTATGAAAATCAATTTGTATTCATATGTATTTAAGTTGACTGTAATTATAGTTTTTTTTATAATTTTAAATATGGGCACAATATGCATATTTTACATGAATAAATAATTAAATCGACATAAATAATAAATTTATTGAACACAGAAATAGCATTAATATTGCCTCTCGTATAACGACGTACTCCTAACTCGAACTATGACCTCTATTTCGGTTTATTCCAGTCGGGAATTATCAGCTGATCTGCTATCGAGTAGAGTTCTTCTAGTTTCTGTGAAGGTCGCGAAGAGGTTAATTCGGTTCGACTAGGTTCATAGGTTAAATAGTTATATGTGATACATATTAGCATTTAATTCTTACATTAATATTAGGGAGGTTTAGTAATGGTATCTAGTTTCAGAAATGTTATTTCTAATACATATAAATTTTATAGATCTATTTATAATCTATTATAGTCGATTATAAGTATATATAATTAATAATAATGTTAATATGCATGCGTATATATACAGTATTATTATATGGCATTAGTGATGTTAACAATAGTTCTTAGATAATATAAAATCGAAGTAATACCCATATAATATATATATATATATATATATAATATTTTAAATATTAATTATATATAATAGATGTATATATATATACATATATATGTATATACATATATATAAATATATAAAATCTGCATTGGATGTATATATATATATTATGTAATATAGTATATATACCGTATACGGTATATATACATATAATACGCGTAAGTTGACTTAGCGGTGACCTCTGTTTGTTTGAGCCGGTTCAGTAACACATTGTTAGTCCGCGGTGGATTGCTTACGTAAGATGGTGACACGTATTGTCTACTAGCATTGTTCATAACAGTGGTGGACATCGTATTGTCATCCAGCAGGCTGAGCTACGAGTAGGTTATGTAGATTAGGATGCTGATGTTGGTTATTGTGGTTGATCTGCTAATGGTGGTGATGATGATGATGATGATGATGATGATGATGCTGATGATGATGATGATGGTGGTGGTGGTGGTGGTGATTGATTTATTGATCAGTTATTTAAATACTGTAAATAGATAGAAATTATATAAATCAACATTGTATAATAATGACGAAAACCAATAATATATATATATGTTATTTCCAAATAAAAATATATAATATAATATATAAACACAACATTAATTATTCAAAGAAATAATTGTTTTACGTTGCATCAAAGTGAATGGTAGTTCTTAAGTTTTCTAATACCAAGTGGAAGAAAGTTATAATTAATAAAGGTAGTTACACTAAAAGAGATATCAATAAGTGTGGTAAATTACTTTTTTGTTGTAAAATAATCTTATATACTTATTATATCTAAGTAACTATATATTTGAAATCTATTTAATTGGCTAAGTAAGAATATTTGGAAATTTGATATAAATGAGAATGGAACTAATGAAACAGGTGTAAGGTAATGTCTATAATTAGATTTACTATGATATTTATGGTAATAATGATAATAAAGATATAACTGTTTCTAATAACGAAAGGAAGAATATTTCAAACGATGTGATACTAAAATGTCAACCCATAATGTTAGTAAAGTTTGGTATAGTTTGTTAGTTTTTTTAGGGACCGCAGAACCGGGGGTCGGGGGGGGATCTCGAACCCCACTTCAAATACTGGGGGGTCAGAATATCTTTGGACCCCCCAGTTCTAGCTTCCATTCTAACTTACTTTAATTTTGTATAGTATAAAATATATTAAAAAATAATAATGTCTGCTATTAATACTTTTCTGTGTAAGAATACAAAGATATTAATAGGTAAATAGTAAATTGAAATTATAATGGGTTTAAAATTTATAATCTAAATTCATAGAAATTAAAGTGATCCCCACTCTATATCTATGGTTAAATTGAAATTAAAATGGCATCTCACAAAATTCTATATTTAAGTATTGGTCTGTACAATAGAGCTATAGATAAAAATAAATGTATCTAGCTCTATGGTATGTACTAAATTATTACTACTAATATACTACTATTAGTAGAGTATATAAATAATATTTATTAAATATGTTATATTTATTAAAAACGTATATAGGAAAACCTATACGTTTTCTATTCAATAATTTACAAAATTTTAATATTATTATTTAAATTATATTTGTTATATTTATTTATAATTACGACAATATAAATCACACCCCAAAATAGTATATCTGAAAGTTATAATAATATAAGATAATAAGATTCGTGTTTATGTACATTATATAAAAAATAATGAAAAATTATTAAAATTCCAAGAATCATGGTATAAAACATGGCCATGGTTACATTATGATACAAATATTACAGCAGTGGTATGCTTCACTTTTTCAAAATATAAAAATATAATCATAATGCAACAATTTAAAACTAAAGATAATTGTTTTATTACCAAAGACTTTTCAAATTGGAAGAAATCTATAGAACGATATAGTCACAAAAATACTGATTAACACATTAACACTGATTACCTCTCTATCATCTAAACGTCATGTAGGGTATTTATTATGTGATCATTCGGCAGAAAATTATAAAACAAATCAAATTTGTTTGAGAGCTATATGTTCAAGTCTTATGTATTTAGTAAAACAAAATATTGCTATATTGGGGAGTAAAGAAAACGATGACAATTGTATATAGTTATTGGACCTTAGATCAAATGAAATAACCTAGTTAAAAAGCATTCTATTTAAATAAGCGGACCCTTCTACAAGACAACGAAATATGCCAAATAGAGATATTCAAATTGAAATATTACAGATTATAATACTGTTACAAGATATCTATTACATTTATATAATGCTGACAAGGCCATATATGGGTTATGGTAGATGGGACTCAAGATATTTCTGGAAATAGCAAGAGTCCATTGTAATTAGATTCATTAATGATGATTTACATCCCATAGAGTTGTTTTTTAGATTGTATGAAATAAAATATACTACTAGCCGAGTAATTGCAGATATGATTTGTGATGTATTAATAAGATAAGTTAATAGATAGGTAACTATATAACTATTTTAATAATTATAAAATAATTTATAAATATGTTAATTTTGATTAAACATGTTAATATTGTAATAGTTTATATGTATAAGTAAATATATACTTATAAACATGTTATTCCATATGACATACTATATATTATAACTATAAGCTAGCTTATAAGTAGCTACTCGAGTAGTAATCTACGATCGTAGGTTAAATATGCCATTAAGAATAAAGCTATGACGGTTAAAGCTATGCCGGAACAGCAAGCATGAGTCGTGTATACAATCAAGATAACATATCGAGTCAACAATTTCTATGCTGAATGATATTTGTTCTATATTTTCAACAAGTATTATATTTAGAAATAGTTTATTATCTGAAATCGATACATTGAAATTGAAGTCAATGTCCCAAAAATTGGACAGTCAGATTGAAAGAAATTACAAAAAGATTTACAAAAAGAAATAGATATTTCTAATAAAGGCAGAGTTATTGGTTATATATACGCAATGGAAAAAGTTCTTTATAGACATAACAATATGCAAGCAGATTTTTCAAATATTAGAAAATCATATAAAAGTATATATATTCTATAATATTTATAGCCATAAGTCAAGAAAAATATAAAGAAAAATATCAATATTAAAAGATCAAATTTTGATAAAGTCATATCAAAAGCTATAGAAGAATGTCGAGATCTGGACTTAAATAATAGTTTAGTACCTATAAAAAATATTAGAACTGAAATATAATTACTCTAATAATTTATTAGTTGAAATAATAATTAAATTGTATATATAGGTATGTATAGCCTATATATTATTTGGAAAGTTATAACATAACCTATAGCATATACCTGTTACGGAATATTAGTTTGAGTTATATGCATTATTTTCTAGAAGATACTTATAATCAATTAGTTTATTTTGTTTACAATTCCTTTACTAATAAAACATAATTGGAGTATTGTTATATAATTAAGTATATGGTACACTATAGTGGAACGTTAGTATCGAGGTTAGTTTCGCTAATAATAGTAATAATACATATTCACAGTAATGACTAGAATACATTTAGAATGGATACTCTGTGTGTGTGCATATTTAGCATTAAGAAGATGTTTCACATCGGATAGGGCTACTTTTGATGACGTGCTAGATTTACCCGTGGGTGTGTTCGCGGTTGACTATTAGGGGGGCAGAATCGATTCTGATACATCAACTGTTTGTGGAACAATAGAATAGTACAGACAATAATTTATTAGATTTATGAATGAGCGTTGCACGCAATACATTATCTATATATGTATTACATTCTAATTATCTAGAAAATTAAAATGTAATACATATAGATAATTTATTTACTATATCACAAAGTAATAATGTAAAATAACCTTCATATAACGGATATGAATGACGTATGTATATAACCCTACAACGGTGTTGATATAGCGTATACTATATACATAGGTCAGAGTAACTATAGTAACTATAGTAATCTATTGAGTTTACTTCTGCGTTTATTAATTATAAACTGGCGTGTGTGGCTCAGTTGACTAAGGAGTACGACACACGTGCATCAGAATGTGCATTCGTATAAGTTCCTGAAAGTAACCTGAAATTACTCCACCAAACTAAAAACGAACACACAATTTAAATTACATGATTTATTCTATATATAATAAAGTTACCTCTATAGGTTATATATTATAAACATAACCTTGCTGCTATTATTAGAATAGAAGCACAATAGCAGAATAATATACTTTTAAAATTGATAGCAGCATAATAGAAATTTAATAGCAGCATAATGGAAGCATAATAGCACAATGTAAATATTTGAGGATCTAACATATGAAGTTATGCTGCTATTGTTAACTGGGAACTAATGTATGTATCGCATCATCTATATTAATATAATATCGTATAAGGGTATGCTAGTTTGTAGAAGTTGAGTTAGTCAGATAGTCAGATGTACAGGTGGACACTCAGTTCAAACACTACGTAGCTAGTCCGGTAGCTATACCTAGACTATAGTATGTCTACCTTGTCCACCTGTCCGTACTACACGCCCACTGTGATGCGCACTACCTTCATCTTAGAGGACACCTCATCGTAGACCACTTCCGCCGACCTGTAAGCCGTAGGTCGTATCTCAGGCTGGACCGGAAGTGTGGATTTGCCTTTACCGGAACTCTTGTAGCGCTTCGTGTTCGACTTCTTCAGGTTTCTCTTATCCTGGGGTTAAAGGTTAAGGGGTATATTCATATGATGTCTAGTGGCAGAGCGTTAGCGGTTAGGTTATGTTCGTATTATGTAGAGTGGCAGATCGATATTATATGTATATATATATATTTTTTTTAAATGAAAAAGAAAATAATTAAGAAATAGTATAATATTTGAAGTATACTTCTCTAGATAAAGACTATTTAATTCAATTCATTATACATATATAACTAAGAATGTGTAGCGAACTACAGGCACAAATTAAACAAAACAACAATTGTTCATACCCCATGGTATATATATATATATATATATATATATATATATATATATATATCATTTTATCCTTTTATTATTCTATGTATAATAAATAAGATACATTATATATAATAGCATATAGCATATAACATATACAAATATTTTAAAAATTTCGAATATATATTACTTATAAAAAATGGCAAATAAAAAAAAAATGACAACATTAACTTAAATTTAAAGGATTTTAATGAAATATTATCTAATCAAAAAATTATAATTGACAATCAAGCAATAATAATTGAACAAAAAAATGATGTCAATTACTTAAATTTAAATGATTTAAAAGAAATGTTATCTAATCAAAAAATAATAATAGATAATCAAGCAATAATAATTGAAAATCAAAACACAATAATTAACAAATTAACAAAAACAACACATAAGTCAGATTTACAATCTTTCGCAGAAATTACAAAACTAAATATAAACTCAGCAATCCAAACTAATATGACCAATACTATAAGAAAGACAATAAATGAAAATAATGTTAACGTTGAAAAAAATAAATCCATAATACTGTATAATGTTAAAATGGAAAATGATGACAATTTCGAAACAAGAACAAGTAATGAATTAAATAAAATACATGATATACTGAAAAATACTGAATGTGATTATAAAATAACTAAATACCATAGAATAGGAAAATATGATGATAAAGCTAATAAAATAAGACCAATAAAAATAACATTTAATACAGAAAACGAAAAACAAGACATTATAAATTCAGCACATAAATTAAAAAATACGCAGTATAGTAAGATTAGTATATCACAAGAATATACAAAAGAACAATTAATAGAAATACAAAAGCTATCCATAGAAGCTAAAGGTAAAACAATCAATGGACACAAATTTGTGGTAAGATGTTCAATAAATAATACATTCAAAATAATAGAATTACAAAATAAAAATGAATAACTCAAAAGAAAAAAATGAATATATAACAACAAACAATTTTAATAAAATAAACACAAAAATAGACGAACATAATCTAACATTTATACATCTAAATATACGAAGTCTTAATCACAACTTTGAATACTTGACAGATTTTTTAAATTTATTAACAAAAAAACCAGAAATAATTTGCCTTTCAGAAACCTGGCTAAATAACATAAATAATAATAACTTAAATATACCTAATTATAAACAGGTAATAAATAATAGACATTGTCAAGATAAGAGACGAGGAGGGGGAGTATGCATATACGTAACTAACAACCTAACATATAATATAGTAAATGAACTAACATTTAATATAATAGATTATCTAGAAATAGTAACAATAGAAATAATACAAGAAAGTGATAATAAAAATATAACAGTATCATGTATCTATAATAGTCCATTTAACAAAATAGAAGATTTTAATAGAATATTTTATGATAAATTTCATAAATTCATCAACAAAAAACTTATAATAATGGGGGATTTCAATATAGACACGACGAATAATATAAATTCAAAAATAAACCAACTAATGCACCAATTAGGACTAACACCACTTATACATTCAAATACAAGACCAATATACAATACAAATACAAACTTAATAATTGACCAAATCTACACTAATATAGATAGAAATTTCATAGGAAAAAGTGGTATAATACAAGAACAAATAACAGACCATCTTCCAATATATGCAAACTTTAACTTAAATAACAGATTACTGAAAAATAAAACATTAATAACAACAAGAAAAATTAAAAACAATAATATTGTAACATTTATTAAAAATCTATTACAAATAAAATGGGACACTGTATATAATAACAATAATGCAGAAGATGCCTATAATATTTTCTACACTCAATATATAAATATAATAAACAAACACTTTCCCATAATCACTTCAAAAGTATCATCACAAATATTCTCTAAAAACTGGATAACAAATAACATAAAAAGAAAAATAAATAAAAAACAAAAACTATTTAACTCATATCTACAAAGATTAAAGTAAATCAGAATTAGATTTATACGTTTATAAATCTTATAGAAATAATTTACAAAACACAATAAAACAAGCAAAACAAAAATACATTAACAAACAAATAAACGATAACATAACATCGAAAGAACATTGGAAAACAGTAAATAATATCATTAATACAAATGTAAATAAACACAATATTACATACATTAAAGATAAAAACAATAAAAACACATTTGACTCAAGTAAAATAGCAAATATATTTAATAAACAATTTATTAATAATGCACAAATTATAAATGATCAATTTAAAAATCAAAATATAATAAATCCTGTAGAAATACCAAATATAAATAATTCTATATTCATAGAACCAACCAATAAACAAGAAATAACTTCAATAATAAAAAATAGTAAATTAAAAACCTCATTAGATATAAACCTAATTAACATGAAAATTGTAAAAATATCAATAGATTATATTTCATCACCACTAACACATATTTTTAATTTATGTATTAGTGAAGGTATATTTCCACAAAAAATGAAAAATTCCAAAATAAACCCATATATAAAAATAAAAACCAATACGAACCATGCAACTACAGGCCCATATCAATACTATGTCAAATTTCAAAAATATTTGAAAAAATAATACATCAGAGATTTACTTCATTTTTTCAAAAAAACCTAATTATATCTAATACACAATACGGATATACTAAAAAGCATAACACAACACATGCTATTTTAGATTTATATAACCATATATTAATAAACAAAGAACAAAATAAATCAATAAATACTCTATTCCTTGATCTAAGCAAAGCATTTGACACGCTAGATCACAACATATTAATAGATAAATTATATAAATATGGAATAAGAAGCAATTCGCTACAACTTATCAAAAGCTACCTAAGTAATCGAAAACAAGTTGTTTTGATAAATGATAAAAAATCACAAATATTATGTAATAATATTGGGGTACCACAAGGATCAATACTTGGTCTTCTCCTATTTATAATATATACAAATGACCTATAATTATTATTCAATAATAACCAACAAGTAAAACTTATAGTATATGCTGATGATACAGCAATAACATTTACAAGTGAAAACAATGAAAAATTAAAATATACCATAGATAATATGATTACAAAAATAGAAAAATGGTACACATTTAATAAACTTAAAATAAATATCAATAAAACTAAAATAGTCAATTTTAACTCGAGAAAATACAGTAACATACATCTAAAAATAAATAACATATCAATACAAAATGAAATAGAATATAAATATCTAGGAATAATAATTGACAAAGATATAAACTTTAAAAATCATATATTTAATCTTAATAATAAATTATCGAAAATACTTTACTCAATAAGCAGACTATCAAAATACATTAAGACAAAACCAATGATTATCATATATAACAGCCTATTCCTGCCACACATAATGTATGGAAACATAATATGGGGTAATATTTATAAAAGTAATCTTACAAATTTAATTCTCACACAAAAAAAAATCATAAGAATAATAAACAAAACCAAATATTTCAGAGAACATACAAATTTGCTATTTGAAAGGAATAATATATTAAAACTCAATAGTTTAATAAAATATAACACGCTAATATACATGCATGACCATCACAATAATAATCTACCACCAAATATTTATAACATACATAAAAAACACGAAAATAAAAATAAAAATAAATTAAGGAAATCACCTATCTACAAAATACCTTATACAAAAAAAAGTCAACTAATAAATAGTATCCTAACCATGGGACCTAAGTTATGTAATGATCTAAATGGAGATATCCAAATTATAAAAAACAAAAATTCATATAAAAAAAAAATAAAAAATCAACTCATTGAGATACAAAAAAAAAAATTAAAAATTAAAAAAAAATAAAAAAATAAAAAAATAAAGTATATATGTTAATTATTATTATTATTATTTTTATTTTTATGTGTTTAAATGATAATAAAATATCTTATAAAACATAAGAAGAAAACGAAATGAAAAAAAGTAAAGTAATTCAACAAAAAAAAACGTTCCGGTGATGGTGGGCAGTTCTGATGATGGTGATGCAGGCGACAGCATAGAAAATATAATTATCTTCATCTGAAGCCTTTTAGAGGAAACAATAATATAATGAATTTAATAATTCACATGATATATATATATATATACAACTTTCTTCTAATAAATATTATTATTATTATTATTATTATTACCTATATATATTTTCATAATATATATATATATATATATATATATATATATATATATATATATATATATATATATGGGATACTTCCTAAGATATTAATATATTAATAATAATATATGTATTATTCTTTCGTTTGCATAATATATACTGTACACTATACACTATGGAGCTACAGCTGATGCTAGGAAAGATGGATGGTCAACGGCGAAGGGGTAGGCCACACATAACGTGGCTGAACAATGTGTAGAATTATATAGCCAACGACAACATCATGAAGATACTAGCAGAAGCCAGAAATAGAGTGATATGGAGAGGAACTGTCATGGACGTCGCCAGGGGTCGGTTACGACTCGACGGTATAATGTTAAAAGGTATACACTATAGTTTGCATTATACAGTGTATATATAAAGTGTACAGTGTATACAATATACAGTATACGATATACAGTATATAATATAAAGTATTTAACATACAATATACATTAACTGTACAATATTATACTGCTTACAATGTACACTGTATATTATACACTGTATAATATACAGTGTATATATATGCTCGCCACTATAACTAATACATCGTAAGTACACGTGTACCGGCGTTAGTACTTAAGTACTATAGTACTTACGAAACTCCCGTGTGTTTGATCTCGTTCAACTTTCAACATGTGCGCCTGATACTCCTTCAGCATGCAGGGGTCAGTCCTAAGGTCATCGGCTGTAATGACCCCTTCGAACATCAACCTTCGCAACCTCTCCTTCTCAGCCTCCGCTCGCTGAACTTCCGCTTTATCCATCTTCTTCTATACAATCGTCGTCGTGGTAATTAGAATATCATTAATTGTAATGTATCGATACTGATTACTTGTTAGGGTGTGAAAGTTGTAGTAAGATAGGTGGTCAGGTGAAGAGTATATGTCCACCTATCCATCTGTCCATCTGTATTACTACAAATATCACACCCTACAAGTTATCAGTAACCACACCATATAGGGTGTACCATAGTGATATGTTATTATTATTATTATTAATATTTATACTATCGTCAGGTGTATTCGGTGAAAGAATCATTTATCATAACTATAAAACATCATTATATTTAGTATGATATGGGATATTGCAATATACATGTATATATTTAAATATACGTAAATATACGTAAATATATTTATTTTTCAATACTGATGAATTAATGTATTTATTTATATCTACTTATATATATATATAGTGTGTGACTATGTGTATGTGTTTTTATATATAATATATACTAATATATGCTAATTATGTAGGTGTATTATAGGAATTTATATATGCTATCATAGTGTATTTTATAAACAAACTTGCTTATAATGGTTACCAATATCTATTTATAGATTATTGAATATTTCAACAACAAAAATTAACAATGGAATTAGAATTCCGATAAAAAATAAT